>JANCRC010000005.1:34874536-36091920 GCA_024362995.1 Heteromeles arbutifolia | reverse complement strand
GATATGAAATTAGGTTGAGATTTTTTTTATAGAGATGGTTTTCAAATGGTTATTAAAAAAAAAAAATGTTTAAACATCTTTACCGTACGGTATTTCTTTTTCCTTGTAAGTGAAAGGTCTTACGTTTGAATCTCGTAAATGACAAATTCGATATCAAATTAGATTGTTCATTGTGTGGCTTAACTTAACTCCCTCATTCCCTTAGTGTAAAATATATCGTTGTACTAAACATCTTTACAGTAAAAATTTGTCAATCATAATTAAGTGGACAGAAAAAACTTGGATAATTATAATAAAGTAGACATCTATACTGAGTTAATAATTCTTAGAATGACTTGGGTGTTATTCTTGGCCGCTAAGACAACTCTTTTTGTTGCATAACTATAAATTATTGTGGGGTTGAATCAATTTTTGTGATGAAAACGAGTAAGTTCCTCATTTGATATAGGGAACATAATGCTTTCTCAGCCATTTGCATTTACTGCCAAATGAAAACCAAACAAAGAGACCGGAAATGAAGGAGGATTCTCTTTGTTATTTTTATCCATGCGATCTCTTGCATGTGTTCAGGTCATAAATTACGTTTGTAGTGTGCGTTTCACTGAGGACCAGCCTTACCACAACGAAAAAGTTGCTCATTTGTGATCTAAAAGTCAAGGATTTGAGTCGTGAAAACATGCTCAAATGCAACTCATTTTCGATTGACTAATTGCTTCAACTTCCATACAAAAAGTTTGCAGTTAGCATAAAACATATAAAATGACCGACCAATTGAGATTAAGAGAACAACCTTGGTGGATACTTTAAATAAATTAATATTAATTAAATTTAACCTTGACTTTGTTTTCTTCTAAGGCAAGAGTTTAAGCACTAATCATGAAGCTTATTGTGCACTCAAAATCCCAAAATGTAGTTATCTTACTCTGCTGGGCAACAGAAAGCAACTTTCTCTCTGCTTTTTATCCCTCCTTATTTTGCTAAATCTTCTTTGGTTAGGTAAATTCCAAATATGTACGGACAGTTTTGTGTCCTTTCAAAAACACAATTTTTTGTTTCGTTTAATTAAATACAAACACGTGATTTTTTTTTTTTTTGGATTACATGTGATCCTTTGTTAACTCACATAGCCACATGTTCTTCAAACTTGTTAGGCAGAATAAACACCAATGGCACTTTCTAACACTTGAAGTTTTAAGTCAAAAACATACTAGACTTTAATCGTCATTTGAATAGAGGAAATCTTATGTTCGACTCATCTTAATGCAATGATGATATTGTTTTTATAATGAAATCGATATCATTAGCTCTATTGTGATGACACAGTTTGTTGTGAATGTGTTACTCATTGTATAAATATCATAATGTTTGTCAAAAGAAAAAAAAAAAAACCTAGTTGCAAGGAAATATTGTCGTTCATGCACCAAATCTTTCGTTAACACATTCCTGCTGGAAACCCAGAGCAAGTTTGCTTAATTAAAGCAAAGGAAAAATTAGTATTCGGTCCTTAGTTACTAATGTTCATTGATTGAAACCTTATTAGTTTTCAGATTTTGATCCAAGTCTCTAGCATTAATATAATAATGAATTTACATGTCAGTTACATAATTTTTTAAAAGGTAATTTAGCCAAAGGTCAATAAAAACTTTACTATTTAGTCATATATCAATGACATGTTTTTGTTTTGAACCTAATCAATGACATATTTGTATTAGTTAGGCATAGGTCAATAATGAATGCCCCATAAACTTTAAGTCATTATATGTAGTTAAAATTTGACTCTTTTATCCTTCTTTCTTTCTCTCTATGAATGCAACATGGCCTCCTCGACCTCAACAAAGTCCACCAATATCACCCTTAAAGAAAAATGACAGAGTTGTTGTTGCTGCTCTCTCTCTCCTCCAATTCTTCCTAAATCCTAATCAATTTTCGCAAAGGAAAAAAGCCTCTTACTTTTACCAGGTAAACTCTCTCAACTCTCTGTCTCTCTCTCTAAAAAATTGGCTTTGATTCCCCTTTCTTGTTATTTCCGTTGCTTCCCTGCTTCCCTGCTTCCCTGCTTTCCTATATTCCTTTTGCCTTTTCCTTTCCCCCAGATTCTTACTCTCTCTCCCCTTTATTCTTCTCCTTCTTGTTGGGGAAAATTAATAGCATTTTTGTTTGTTTGACGTAGACGCATTCATGTTCTGATCTGGATTGGATCACACTTTAACTTGCAGTGGAGCTCGTAAGAGAAAGAAAGCCTGAGGAAGAGACAGGAAGAGAAAGTTGTGGTTTGTGGGGTTTAGTGGTTGAGTCTCTTTTTGTTCAATCAACTCAGAGAAAATTTTCCCAGTTTCTGGTGAAGGACCGGCGAGGTTGCAGGTATTTTTCGGCCAACTCCAGCAACGGCTCAACCTCAATTAGGTATATTTCTTTTCATTACCTCTTGAGCTTTATTTTGGCCTTTGAATCTTTGAATTTGGTTGAGAAATGAACCCGTTATGGCTATTTGAAGTTTTTCGGCCACCTCCCCTGCGATTCCGGTCTTTTTCTTTGTTGGTTTTCTATATGAATTCACAGAACAAGAAGTAAACACTACAACGAAGTGTTTGAATTCACAGAACAAGAAACAGACACTGCGTTGCAGTGTCTGAATCCACAAACCTATTTGAATCTCAATGCACAATCACAGAACATGAATTAGACACTGCAACGAAGTGTCTGAATCCACATAATCGAAAACAGACACTGCGTTGCAGTGTCTGAATCCACAAACATATTTGAATCCGAATGCATAATCACAGAACAGAAAACAGACACTGCGTTGCAGTGTTCGAAAAATTGGAGGTTGAAGGTGGTGGAAGGCGGGGAAGTTGAAGTCTGAAGGTGGTGGAAGGCAGGGAAGTTTAAGTCTGAAGGTGGTGGGAGGCACGATTTACAATGAATGAGATGGAAATGTTTGGTGTTTTGAATAGTAATGGCATCATTTGTAATTTTAATTTGATTGAGGTGTTTTAATGTATCTTAAGGTTTCATTGACCTATTTATAATTTCAATAAACTTGATTGACTTATTGTTAATATCATAACTTTTAATTGATTTTATACAAAATGTCACATCCCGGCCCGGGGTGCATCACTTCCCGGGCCCGCTCCACTACCGTAGCACGATATTGTCCGCTTTGGGCCCCGACCACGCCCTCACGGTTTTTGTTTCTGGGAACTCACGAGCAACTTCCCAGTGGGTCACCCATCATGGGAGTGCTCTGGCCCCCTTCTCGCTTAACTTCGGAGTTCCTACGGAACCCGAAGCCAGTGAGCTCCCAAAAGGCCTCGTGCTAGGTAGGGATGGGAATATACATTTAAGGATCACTTCCCTGGGCGATGTGGGATGTCACACAAAATCACCCTTTTTAAAAATAAAAATTAATAATTGATTTAGGATTTTAATAATCACACTTTTATTAAACTCATAACTAATTTTTAATCCAAAACATTTCCAAAATAAATAAATAAATTAGAATAAGTTTGTACCCATTATATTTTTAAAAAATGTTTTCAATTTTTTTAATCTTATATGTACCCATTCACGTAATTTTTCGAATTTTTAATCTTAAAATGTACCCATTCTTAAATATAACAATTTGTTATATGTAAAATGTACCCTTTTTTTTATATATAAAATCTATTCAATGTTTGTCTAATCCATTTTTAAACTTATATGGGTATGTTATTTTTCTTTGATTTGATTATGTATCCATATCAAGTTTTATCGAAGAAATTTACTAATGTTATTAAGCCTAATATCTATTATTTTATTTTTTGTGTAGTTTTGAAGAATGTACCCATGTTTTGGTACAATAATTTTTTTTGTTAATTTTGATAAATGTACCCATGTTTATATGCGCGCACACACACACACACACACACACACACACACACACACACACACAATAGTAAAATTTATATTTTAATATTTTTAATCCTGCAATTATGGGTTTTTATTTAAAATCTCATTAACATAAACAACTATAAATTTCAATTTTTAATTTAAAAAATATAGTAACATAAATAGAAATAAATTATCACATTAATTTCAGGGACTTCGATAAAAAACTGAAAACCAACAAGGTTTCAGTAAAAAAATATTGATAGATAGGGACCACATCCAAAGTATTCCTAAATATATAGATAAATTATACATATCAACTCAACATTTATTTAGAGCATCTCCAATATAGAGGTGCAAATTTTAGATGTAGAATTACATTTATATCTATTTTACATTTTCCGGATTCGTAAATGTGAGTTATATTTCAATAGGAGAGTTGTAAACGTGAGATCCCATTTATTTCTCTCTATGTTTGACAGAGCCCACCTCCAAAAATTAAAAAAAAATATTTGCAAATTTGCATTTTTATTTACATTTTCCAATCAAGATGTACATTTTGCATATTTTCATTAGAGAACTTTCTGGCCAACCGAAGATGTAAAATAACATTTCAAGGCATTTTACATCTTTCATTGGAAATGCCCTTACATGAACAATATTATAGAGGAGATGAACTAAGGATCTTGAGAATCAATAAACACACTTCGCCTTCAGTCGTAATCATTTGAATTACAAGCCTTTTACATACTTTTCAATAATATAATATAAAGTAAATAGAACTGATCAACCAACTATTTCATACTAAATGGTTAAAAATAATTGAGTCAAACTTTCTTATTTAGTGGTTTAAGATTCACCATGCAATGTCTACAAACTAACGAAACTATGGTTGGCTAGCATAAGCTGACAAGAATATTTTGCTCTTGTACACATTCGAGCCTTAGACATAGAGTTTGCTTTTAAAAATCTTCTACATAACTCTGCCTTTGTTTTACAATGGCCAACCAGGGAAGAAAAAAAAAAGGAGACCTTTTTAATTTTGTAAACCAATACAAAGGGTCTCTTTGTTTCTTCGTGTCTCCCCTCTGGTTAAAATCCTTAAAGTTTAGGTTCTCGGCCTTTCTATCTTCTTCCACAAAAAATATATATACACACGCACATACAAAATTGGTTATAAATTTTTAATAAAGAATAAAGTCAAAAGAATACTAAATGGAAAATAATCAAGCACTTAACAATCTTATAACAATATTATGAACCATTTGTTATAAGTTTAGTGTGACCGAGTTTGCAAAACTGTTTCCACGACTCGAATCCGTAACCTTTTGGTCACTAAAATCATAATCAATTTTGTTTGTGCATATTCCCTTTCCTTCGAAACCCTAATATATTATAAATTGGTCAACTTCAACTTTATGATCTTTACCAAGAAAGATGATGGTATCGAATTAATGGTTTCTACAAATATGTTAACAAAGCGCTCTTCTTGATACTTTTGACCATGTTAGCGACAACTTTTTCCTCCATTAATTTAAAACATGCATACATATTTTTCACTTGGGCAAAAAAATAGACATATATAGGGTACTTAAATCATGCAACATGTCCTCAAGATAAATGGCTGCCTGCTAATTATTGTACTAAATTTGCAGACATAAGCTATAAATATTACTGAGGCATTTTGATCCCACAACGAAACAACTTTATGGACATATCATCATTAGACTTCAAGATTAACTTTCCAAATGCTTAATTGTAGTCCTTTGATCTTAATCGGTATTGATAATGAATTTCATTAGTTAATTAGTCCAGTCGCTAGAGAAACTTAGAATGTTAGTGAAAATAATATTCGGGTGCAAAGTACCATTTTAAGACAAAATATGAAGTACTTGGAGCTAATGAAACGAAATATATGACACAAAATCGAGCACAGTAGCATTCTAAAATTCATACGGCCAACCCCTTTTAGTGGAATAAGGCTTGGTTGTTAGTTGTTGTAAACACCATTTTGGACATTTTCCCCTTTTTGTCATGTGGTTGAGGATGTGAAGTTGCTGGTATATGCCATTGGAGATGGTTTTACGGTTTACCCATATTATTTGAGGTCGGGCCAATGGTGATGCGCATTGTCTTGCTCGATTTGCTTTACTTATAAGTGTAGCTTGCACTTAATTTGAAGTACTTATGGAGTTTCTGTACGTATGAATTGTTGTATTATCTAATTAATCTTGTTTTAGTTGTTCCGTCTTACACCTTTTTCTTGGTTGGGTTGAAAGCTCCAACAAAATTTTAACGAGGCTATGCTGTGCACTTTGTCCTCTTTTACAATTACAATTGTCAATGAATATCGTACTTTTCTCAAAAACAGGCACACTTACAATATGTTTATGTGGACTTTGGAATTTCCTTCATGGCATGGATTAGTACTTCGAATTTTAATCAAGATTTGAGTAGTATTAACCACCAATTGAAGAGGAAATGATCACCCTCCTCCACCAACATGACAAAAGTCAGAGCCCGAATCAGTTCTTGTCAACTATAAATATACTGTAAAAAATTATTCGGGCTCTGACTTTTGTTTATTTTTTTGACATCTTAATGGAATTTCTTGTTTTAATTTGTTTCGCAGTGTTGATATTATAGCTGCAAATACTAGTATATTTGCTCAATTATGGTTTATTTTACTAATACATGATTCTGCGCCTTCTCCTGAGAGAGTGGAACAGCACCCCGAAAACGCTGGCCCTCCTCCACGGGAGAAAACTAACTCAAACCTTAAGACGCAAGAAAAATCTGCCAAACCATCTCATTCGAGAAGGAGACCCAACAAGTACAATGCTGTTGTTAGGCGTTCTCTGCGCCTTCGTAACAGCATTACGCCTGTTCAAAACCGGGACATAGAGCCTGTGTACGTTAGTGACAGTGATTCGGAAGATGAGCAGCCTCTTTTGGAGAAACCCCCTTAAATGGGACAAACTTGGAGGAAGGACAGACCTCGGGCAAGAAAAGCATGGAAGGAAAAATGGAGTATATTCTACAACTCCTGGAAAAAATGAACTCAAAGGTAATCACCTTGCTGTGGAATAAGATTTTCTTATTTACTGATATCTATTATAATTCATTTTTGTTGCTTATTCAAATTTTTTTTTTCCTTCGTGAAATCAGGACAAGACACGAGAAGAAACGCTCTGGTTAGAAGATGTGATTACGGGACAGAGGTTCAGGGCCGAAGGGGTAAGACTTTGGAAGAGACTCTAAGAAAAGATTTAAGAATACTTGGATCTAACGGAAGAAGTGACACTGAACCGACCGCAATGACGTTCTAGAATTCAGGACAAGAAGAGAAGCCCCGGATTTTCTGAAAGCGCAGAGAAGAGATACGAAAGCTTGTATATAAACTCCCAGACGAAGGTTATTTCCGTCTGTCATCATGAACTATCTATCTTCTAGTCAAGAAATATGACATTTCCTTTACATGTGCAGATTGAAGCCTTCACAAATGAAAACCGTAAGCTTACTTCAAAGTTGGAAGTTGCTCATGCCAAACTTGAAATCATAGTTTATAACAGCATTCGGAGGTTTAAAAGGAAAAAACCCAAAGAAATGGATAATCTTGGTTTTTTTGGAGTACTTTGAATTCTAGGATTTTCGTTACATATGTCGAGCGGTGAGTGATTGTCATGTTTACTTTGTTTGGTTGTAGTTTGAGAAAGGGACTCATGCATTTTCTGAAGTGATGAAGAAAATGAAGGACGTGATTTTGGTCTCAACTTTATCGAAAGCTACTGAAACATTTATGAATTTCTCATCTCAAGCAGCATGTGATGCACTTTCTCCTCAGGATTCTGCTCAAGATCGCAAGTCAGCATCTAAGGACAAGAGAAAGAAGTTGTCCTGATGGTTTAAGCAGTAGCTGGATGGGCTTAGCTTGTAAAACATGAAACCAGTAGGCTACTTTAGACATTGAAGCATAACTTTGGTTGGTTGTTAATATTTAGTACTTGGTCCCCCGTGTGATGTATGTTTCCTTGCTTGAATGATGAATCGTAACTTTCATGGTAGATAATGAAGAATGTTGAATTGTAATATTCTTTGATCAGATATGTTTCCCTGCTGAGAACAGGTATCCGGAACTCGTTTTTGAAACTCATATGGGAAAAAGGTTGGATTATAAGATATTTTCCATTGAAATCACCTTAACATATAATTTGAGTAGGGAAACGAAATTCGGAAAATCAAAGTAAAGCGATAATATAATTTCCATTGAGATCATGTACTTATGTTTCTGGTAAATCAGTGAAATCACAGAATAGAAGTCAATGGCATCAAAATTTACATCTGCAACAGTTTATTTCGAACCCGAAGAAACAATCTGCAAAACCATTCTGCTACTGATCTCCATGAGAACACTCATCATCAAGCGAAGCAGATAACCCTAAAAGATTACTTCTTGGTGTCTGAGAAACGTCATTATCAGCAGCAGCATCACCATCTCCACCATTTGCCTCGTCTGCTGTCGGTCGTGGAGGAGATGAGAAGTCTAGGCACAACCCTTGTACAACTTGTTCATACGAATCGGAGAGGTCTTGGGAGGTGAGCTGGTGGTACTCCACAAGCTGGTGGAGGCATTGATTTTCCCTAACTAGGTTTGAATTTTCATTTGCTAGTCTTGATTTCTCAGCTAGCAGTGCCTCCAACTGAAGCCTCACCAGATCATCTTCCTCAGGCCTCAACCCTTTATCCAGCCCGTCTCGGAGCCTCCGATTCTCCTCCTCCAGCAAAACACAGCGCTCTTGCATAAAGGATAAATCTAACCTTATTGACTTGAGTTCCCGGGCAAACGAAGCTGCTTTTGTTGCCATAGAAATCGCAAGCTGTAGAGAGATAAAACACACATAAGCACACAGTTAGCAATCAACTCAAAACTCATCAAAGCTTTGACACTGAACAAAACACAGAAACCTACATTTTTCGCTTTCTTCAGCTTCCCGTCTCTCGGGCCTTCGTTCTCATTTTCTTTCTGGGATTCATCTCCTTGTTCCTCTGAGCAATGGCTGTCGTCGAATTTCCTCTTCAATCCAACATTGGAATCTTCTGCATTCTGCTGTTCTTCCGAATCCTTCTCTCTACTCTTCGTCTCCGAGTTGCTCAGGTGGTTATGGAATATCTCCGTCAATGTGGGTGGCTTAGCTAGACCGTTGGCTCCCTATATAAACACAGCAAACAAAGTAGTACCATAAGCTCAAATCCCACCTGGGTTCGACTAATTTCTACAGTTCAGGCAATCAAAAAGCAAATTTCAAACATTACTATTTAGGGTCTACAATACGAACACCTAAAAATACCATCATCGTCACCAATTGAGCGGTGTACTACACCGTCTGCTCGGTCTCATACGGTGTACTACATGGATCATTTGGTGAGTGTTCGCATTTAATACATGTTCGTACCCAAGAAAAATCGCCTATTTAAACTCTTTCCAATTCAGATCTGACATAAAAGTTCAAATCTTAGCTACAAATAGGGTAGAAATTTACCTGACGAGCATTATCCAAAGTGTTCGAGAGCTGAGACAAAGTGTGAGCTATGGAATCAAACCCTCTCATCAAAAGCAATGAGTCTTCCTTCGTCGCTCTTGCTCGTTTCGATCCTCCGCCATTCTTTTCCCATAAAAAAAAAAAGTAAAAACTTTCAAATTCACAACCACAGCAGAAAACCAAATTGAACAATAACCAAAATTCTACAGTAAAACCAACAACTCACCGATTGAATTGGCCGAGACGGATCAACATTTGGTGGGTTCTGAGCAATTGGGATTGTGGAGCTGCGATCATCTAGAAGCGCGTCAATCCGGCTGCGGAGAGAGCTCCAGAAGCGCTTGTCGGAGGAGGGGCTGAATACCAGAGAGGAAGAATCCATGAGTGACTGCTTGTTGAGGTGGATAGGCGACGGCGTGTCCACTGAAGCTGCCATACTTGAGAGAGAACAGAGGAAAAAAGAGTAACGGCTAGTTTTTGGGGGTTTGGAGGAGCTTGATATATATTCTTGTTTGATACATATATATATATATATATATATAGAGAGAGAGAGAGAGAGAGAGAGAGAGAGAGAGAGAGAGAGAGCAGACGAATGCCAACGTTACAAAAATAGTCAAATCGATCAATTTATTATTGATCTCAAGATTCTTGACTAACAAAGGGAGTTGGCTTTTTAGGGGAAACTTTTCAATTTGCTCGGAACACAAGCCGTACACTACGTGTTATTATATAAATAAAAGAAAGTTTCATTTTTTTCAAGCATCATTCTAATTGTATAATAACATATGACGTACCGTCCGTGTTTCGAGCACACTGAATTATCTCTCCTTATTAAAGGGGGATGGGAGGAATTATTACGTCTTACCCTAACATTTACTCATTGCATGTTAATATTACAAACTCAACACGTTACAATATCCTTTCTTGAAGAAAAAAAGCAAGTATTACAATACAAGTAAATTTGTGACGATAAAATACATGTTAAATTTATTGGACAACACGTGTATAATTTATGAACTATGAATATTCTCTTTTACTTTTATTCCTTTTATCTTTTTCATTTTTCTTGGGAAACGGAACTTAGCTACTGAAAAATCAACAGCAGCCTCACTTGAACATGTATCCAACTGTGATTGGTCATCAGCAGGGGTTGCCGCTAATTTTTTTAGCAGCGAAGTTCTTTCCTTTCTCGGGTCCATATGGACTTCAGTATCTACAACTTCAACGTACATTGCTGGTTCTCATACAATCAGCAACTAGACTGGTAGTCATCAATGGCCACTCTTGCTTCATCCTCCTCCTCAGTGCTTTTCTCCTCCACACCCTCCAACCTCTCTCCCCCGCCTCTCTCTCTCCTCCCACTTCTCCACTCTCTCCTCCTCCCTCTCAACTTCTCACTCTTTCCTTACAGGCCCTGCAACTTCCAGGCGCTTCAGTCATTGCTCCTTCAGCATCAAGGCCAATGCAGGGGAGAAGAAAAAGGTCCTAATAGTCAACACGAACAGCGGCGGGCACACAGTGATCGGATTCTACTTCGCAAAAGAGCTTCTGGGTTCCGGCCATGATGTCACCCTATTGACAGTTGGTGAAGAGAGCTCGGACAAGATGAAGCAGCCCCCATTTACCAGATTCTCAGTTCATATCTCTGCACATTTTTTTCACTGACAATGTGTATATATAACATATTTTGTATATCTTTCTAGATTTTCAGTGTGGGATTATTCTTAGAATTTGTTTAGAATTGTTTTTGTACGAAGTACTTCTGCCAAGTACTTTCGTCAGAACCACGTTGAGATATTCATTGGAAGTGATTCCTGAAGACGCTCCTAGCAGAAGCACTTATATGATTCAGAAACACTTATTGAATGTGTTTTCTTTCTTTCTGTAAGGAAATTGTAAGTGCTGGAGGGAAGACATTGTCGGGAGAACCTGAGAAGATCGGGATGATTTTCAAACGAGCATCATTTGATTGTTGTGTTGGATAAGAATGGCAAAGATTTGGACACCATGAGGTCTGTTTCTTCAATTTTTGAGAACTCAATTTCAACTTATATGTTGTCAGGACCGCCCTGAGATTTTGAGGGCCCCGTGCAAAACTTGAAAATGAGGCTGGTTGGAAACGAAACAGATCGTCCTAACAACATTTTCAAGTAAAAATCATGTTGAAGGGGTATGATTTCAATCTGCATTCCCTGTTTCCCTCGAGCAAGACTTCCGGCCCATTTGGGATTGCTTGTATAAGAAGCAATTTTGCTCATAAGCGCTTTTGTTAGAAGTGTTTTTACTAGAAACAAGACTTCATTGGATTTAGTGCACTAAAACCTTCATTTTTTGCAGGATGTTAAAGCTGATGCCTCGTGTTGCAGTAGAGAAGTACCTTGGAGATATATTTGGCAGCTGGGCAATTTTCCGTCCCCAGTACATGTTAGGCTCCGGCAACAACAAAGATTGCGAGGAGTGGTTCTTCAACCGAAAGTAGATAACACAGATAAGCACTTTACTGATGTTTTCTTCATGCACAAAACCACAACGTTGTTTTCTGATAATTTTCCGTGCAGGAATTGTGAGGGACAGACCAGTTCCAATCCCTGGATCCAGTATGCAACTTACGAACATCTCCCATGTTAGAGACTTGTCCTCCATGCTTACTCTATCTATTGAGAGCCCGGTGCTGCATCTGGTAACATATTCAACATTGTAAGCAAGCGTGCTGTGACTCCAAATCGTGAATCAGTCATTCTATAAACTACAAAAAGACAGCAAACTGCATGAATCAGTCATTCTATTCCCCTTGCTTAATATCTAGGCCTTTAAGCTTTGATTCCAAATCATCCTCGTCATCAGCGCCTTCCTCATCATCCTCCTTGTCAAGATCTTTGCCTTCAGGATCATTCTCATCCAAAGGTCCCAAGACATCCGGTGAATTCTTGAAAATTTCCTTTACCTCATCAATCCCCTCGTCAGATATGAAATTGCTGTTCATGTTCAGCAACTTGAACCCGGGTTTGTTCACAACAGCCTGCGCCAAAACCCTTGCTCCAGCCCTTCTAATCGAATTTGTGCTCAAATCAACCTCAGTTAACTGACCATGACCCTCTGAAATTGCTTGGCTAATCAAAATTGTACCTTCATGTTTCAGTTCGTTCTCAGCCAAGTTTAACTTGGTAAGGAATTGTTTTGCCGCTATACAGGTTGCTAGAGCAGCAGCCGATCCAGCTGTAATGTCATTTCCAGCCATTTCCAGAACTTCAAGCGAAGGTGCAGCCTCTTTAAGAGAACTGGCAAGTGCTTCTGTTCCTTCATCTTCTAAATTCAGATAACTCAGGTAGATTTCAGTAAGACCTGCAAAAGCAGATAGGGATTTATTCAGAGCAATCCCGGATTCTACTCCAAACATGTTCACGCAAATCAAGCTTCTTCAAATGGGTACAAGTCCCAATTGCTTCAGCTAAAGCTATGCCCCCTTCAGGACCTACCCTTGTGGAAGAACATCGGACATCCTCCAAGAGAGGTGAACGCTTCACCATGTCAGAGATGGCAATTGCCCCCTCATCTCCTGTCATATTGTTGTGAAAATGAAGGACCCTAAGCTTCTCAGTGGATGGGATAAACTTAGAAACTGCTCTTGCAGCTTCTTCTGATATACCATCATTCATCAAATAAAGCTCCTGCAGATTGTTTTGTGATCTCAGAAGTGACCCAAATGCATTGATGCCCCCATGGCGTTGTCTGAAAGGTTAAGATACCTCAAGACACATCCTTCCAGGGCTGAAGAAAATACGTTCATGACTTTAAGAGCTTCTTCTTCTGACCTTCCTGCAATAAAATCTGAAAGGTGGACTTCTTTCAATTGATCTTTGATTGATAACAAGATTTGCTTAGCAACACGAGCTGCATCCATACCAAAGCTTCTATTGCTAAAACATATCTTAGTATAAGACTTTTCATGCTCCCTCAATGGTTTTAACAGTTCCTCAGCCTCCTCAGCCTCCTCAGCATCAATAAAGGACCCGCGACCACCAGAAATATCAAAAATGCTTTCACGGGTAGCAGTAGCTTTCTCATATTGCATCGCCTCTCCATCTTCCTTCACTTTAGGCCCCCTTTTTAAGACTTCCAGCATAAGCCTGCTTGATTCTTTGGCATATATTTAAACTCCCGAACTACCATCACCATATGGTTCATTCTCAAAATGTTGGTCTCCAGCTGCAAAAGCTATATTTTCTATTTGCTTGGCATCCTCCTTGGCTTCTTCTTTACCAAGCAGGCATACTTTCTAGAGAAAATAGATGGATTTATGAGATTCTTGGTCATTCGTTCAACAAGCAATATCCTGGTGCTCTGACTTGGGGGCCATAATTTGATAGACATCGTGCGTTGGTGGAAAGTTTGTGATGCAGAATCCATGTCAAAAGTGACCTGGAATCATGTATGGAAGTGATAGTAAATTAAGATGATAAACGCAAACATAATGTTACAGTAAGGAAGGGAACCAATAAAAAAAGAAGTAACATGACTACATCCATAGAAAATCAAGCACTTTAAACAGTAATTCAAACTCAAACCGGCGGTATTCATTTTCATAATTTTTGTCTTCCAATGCGTTATATGAAGACTAAATAACTAAAACCCCATATCGGCAAACAAATTGCTGAACCTCAAACTCCGTATACCAATACCACACAAATTAATAATCAGGGTAAATGCAATATCAACAATCATCCACTTCAAATGACCACTAAAATACTTCAAAGAAAACAACGAAGTGCGAGTAAATGATGCTTTTTTCGAAGCTCGTATTTCGTTCAAAATAGACAATTTTCGAGAATATAAGACACCCTCCTCCATCAACTTAAATATGAAAACCCAGAAAATATGAAAACTTTTGCATTCCAATCCTGAATCCGAACAATCCATCAAAGAAACAAATCATAATCTTTATTCATATGAACAAAATTGGACCGATACGAAAGGGTACCCAAGTTGAATTTTTTATTATTCGTAATCACATAACTTTTAAATCTATTTCAAAACAAAATACCATACTTTACAAACGTAACTAAGGAATTACAGTTTAGAGATGCAGAGGAAACCAAAAGTTTACCTAAGGATTGTAGAGTGAAAGAAAAAACACAAATTTCCTGTTTGGCTTCCAAGAAAATTCGAAACCGCAAGAAAGATGAAATTCAACATCTCATAACCGCCAATCCAAACACTAAAAATGGTATAGGATCTTCATTTCTTATCCTACATAAAAATTAAACGAAAAATTGATAATTACATGAAGAAAAACAGTACCTGAAGCAATTGAATACTCTGCTTTCGGGAAACGGCGAGGAGGAGTCCTGCAAACCCTAGAAATCGAAGTTCGAAAGGGAGAGAAGAGAAAGCTTTGTGTTTGGATACGTCTTTATATTTTCCGGGAAAGTTGAAATTTTCTGGGAATCGAATCGAATCGAAATTAGAAAAATTGAACAAAAAAAAATTGAATTGGAGGGAAAATCATCAAATGCCCAAATCTTTTTTCCAAACTTCTAAAAATTGGGAGCGGAAGCGTGAGATTTATGTCATCGCGGTTGTTCGTTTTGTAGAATTAACGCACTGATTTTTGGAGTTATTTACGATAATGTCATGGCATGGATGTGCGTTGGGCTTTTGGAAAGTTGAGTTGGGATTTGGCATTGGGTTTAGGCCTCTGAAGATATTTGGATTGGGCCTTAAATTTTATTATGTACGGTTGAACTTGAAGGACATCTTCATGCACCCACATAAACAACGTCACATGGTATTTCATGTCAATGAAACAAGGATATAAAAGTTGAATATCAGAGTACGTAACAAACAAACAAACTAACTAACTGAATATAAAACTTTATTAAATGAAATTGCCAAGAAGGCTACATGAACTGAAGAGACTACATCTTGACTGACTTGTTATTCATGTTAAACTATAAGCTATATTTATAGAGAGCAAAACCTAAAAACCCTAATTTGGATGGGCTAGGCTCATATACTAAATAACAAGCAAACTCAAATAAGCATAATATACTAATATTTTCCAACAATAAAGACAAAATTTATACATTGCTTTTATTTCATTGATACAAAAGGTTAGGTAACGGTGTATCCATGTCCATGATTAAGAAAATTATCTTTTTGTTTTATATGATATGATAAGTAATGTATACACGTCAGTTGTCTGTATTCAATGATTCATTGATAATACAATACAAAAATGCGGTATTCCTAAACTTTCATGACATAACAATTTCTCAATTTAATTCTGCACCGACATTATTTGCAGTCCATATTTGTAATGCGGTCGGATCCGACATCTGCTGGCTGTTCCCACCGGCCTGTAATTTCGGCCTGGAATTGAGGACTGATGAGGAGGGGATGCCAACAAAACAAAAACTTACAATAAACATGCAGTCTTACTTTCACTTGTCCCCTTAGCCCTATGCCTATGTGGAATGTCAACGCCAGCTAGTTTCACTCATCACGTGACTTATAAAATGTCATGTGTCGTATGTTGTTGCAAGAAATATTTGAGTAATATCAAGAGTCCTCATTCATCACGTAAACGGTAAAATATCAAATGTCAACTGATGATGAAAGTTTAGAATATTATTAATAATACAATACAAAAATGATGTGATAAGCAATGTATGCACGTCAGTTGTCGTATTGAATGCATACACTACAAAGATTTGAGTAATATCGAGAGTGCCTCATTCAGCCATTCGTTCACTTGTCCCCTCAGCCCTATGCCACTGTGGAATGTCAATGCCAACTATTTCCACTCATCACGTGAATTGTAAAATGTCAAGTGTCATATGTTGTTGCAAGAAAGATTTGAGTAATATCGAGAGTGCCGTATTCATCACATGAACGATAGAATGTCATATGTCTACTTATGGTGAAAGTTTAGAATATCATTGAGAATATACCCATTTGTAATTGTTTCACTCAAAACGTTTGAAATGAGGAAAAAATCTTGAGTATGACTGTAAGACTAGACATTTCCAAAGTGATAAGTTATTTAAAATCCAATCAAACAGTAAAAACGAAAGGAGGAAGAAAACCAGTCACCCCACTTGGATGATGAATCATAAACGCATTTGAACTTAATTAACAATTGGGGATTAATTAAGATCCACACCTTATATTAATCCAATTCTCCTTCCAGTCACAATTTTGTTTTGATTTTTTTTTTTTTAAATGTTAGGTAGATAAATTTTTAGATCATTTTTTGTAGACCATATGATATGGCAGTTGATGGTTAAAATCATTTTTAATAATTTAAAAAATAAGTTCAACCATCAAATGTAACATGATGTGATCTATAAAAAAATGCTCTAAAAATATGGTGTAGCATCACTTTTTTTTTTAAGTATATATTATTGCTTGCCAATCATTATCATTACAAGTGACCCACTAAAAGGTGTCATGTCCTCTCTTGTGGCATTGTCTGGCTGGGGAAATAAAATTATATTATGAATTTGGATTATTCATATTTTAATTAGTAAAAGATACCCTTTAGTCAGATGGATTCTCTCTTGAGCAAATAGTGAGGATCTTCCTGATCAAGCCCATTGAGCTGTTGAAAATTTATCCAACAGCTACAATTATTATAACTTTTAGTGGGGTCACTGTTTGTAACCGTTGAATAAAATTTCAACTGCCCGATGAGCTTGGTTAAGAGGATCCTCACCCTTTGCTCAGGAGAGGATCCTGATCCCTCATTATGTAGGATAGGAAATAAAATAGGGTTCTTTAAGAAGATAAATTTTTTAAATAAAAGTTTGCAAATTAAATGATAGTTGTTGATGATTGAAAATGTTAAGTAACGTGTTTATTTCAGATTAACGACACAACATTTAGTTTTGCAAATTTAATTTCGATAGCTTTATCCAAAAAATTATACAGTGTACATGCATGTATTGAGTTTGATACAATAACATTTTAGTTTCTATCTGACGAGAAATTATGATGTATAATGACAATTTATTCGATATCTCTCCATCTCTCATCTTATGTAATGGTAATGGACCTAATGATTGTATTAACACTTTCCTTTAACGTTTTGAAGAATGTAAATTGTAAAATCGTAAAGTTAAGTTTTCCTAACTTTTAATTACATGGCCTAACTAATTTTTAATTACATGGAATTAAATTTGCAAATAGATAAATACTGAAATTTAAATAACTAGAAATTAAAAATTGGCTGCAGTCGCTCTCCTCCTCCTCCTATATGGGGTCCCACTTAACCACCGTGAAGGCAAGAATAATAAGAAGTCTTTGGATTTGCAGCCCATTCCTAATAAAAATTGGTGTTAAGTACACACCGACACCTTCTTTTTGCCAATTTAGGGCTGGTTTGGTATTGCTGTGCTTTGAAAAAAAGCTGCTTCTGCTGTGCTGTGAGAATAAGCAGCTGTGAAATAAAGCAGTAGAGTGTTTGGTAAACTTTTTTGTAAAAATGCTTTTGAAAAAAAAAAAGCAGTATTATAGTGTTTGGTAAACTTTTATGTAAAACAGATGTGAAAAAAAGCCGGTTTTTCAAAGCTGGGTTTTGCAGCTTCTTGTTTTTGGCTTTTTTTCACCCAAAACTGTGAAAAAAAGCTGAAGCTGAACGTTTACCAAACACCAAAAACTGTCACAGCTTTTTTTCACAGCAACTTTTTTTAAAATCACCTCAACCCCAAACTGGGGCTTAGAGAGAGATTGACACACAGATCTCCCATTCCATGTGAAGAGAGAGATAGTGTGGAAGAGAGGGAGTAGTTGTAGATGTAGCATTGCCTTTGCCTTGGGGATTCCATTGAGAAAGCAAAGCAAAGCTCTTTCTCTCTCCTCTCTATCTCTCTATCTCTCTCTCTCCTCCTGACTCTGCAGCAGATAATTTGCATAAAAGAGATTTGGCGCCAGAGAGAAGGAAGAAGAAACTCCATGAGCTAATATTGTTCTGCCTTTGCTTGTTTTCATGTAAGCAAAACTCTCTCTCTCTCTCTCTCTCTCTCTTCTCTCTCTCTCTCTAAATTATCCTTATATGCCCTGCATGAACAGCATTGTTTAAATTCAGTGACTTGGATTTGGATCTTGCATCTTCTGGATTGGGATTTGATGAAAATTTGATGAAAAGGTTTATCCTTTGTATGTTTCTTGATCAGATAATTTGTGGGTTGCTCTTGGTGTGCTCAGTTTCTTGATTTCCTCTTCTGGGTCTGTTCATTTTTTATTTGTAGATACTTTGATTCTATGACTTCAAATTCTTATATTTTATCGAAAAAATTGTATGGGATTCAAATTTTTGAAGCATTTGATGATAAATTCGTATCAGCTTCATATATTTGGACATTTTATTCATCTCAAGTTGATAATTTTAGTACGAGTTTCGTGCTAGTATTGACCGAAGGTGACAAATCAACCCATTGAATTGTTAATGCATATTTGTTAAGACCCATTTAATTTGATATCACCATAATATAGAGGTGAGATTGGTAGTGACAGACGACGGTGTAAGGTGAAATCAAATTAAATGGATCTTAATGAGTAACCATTAATAACCAATGGGTTGATTTGCCCCTTCTAGTTTTGACACGTAAAGAAAGAGGGTAGCAACTTCGTGTTTGCTAATCGATGTTTTACTTTCCAGCTTGAATATGGCAACTTTAGCACTCGACAACGAAATTGTAAGCCCAGATGTTTACCTTTCCTTGGGGCTTAAGACATCGGGCAAAGACGTGATGAAAATTCCGCGGGTGCTGTCACCTCTCTCGTCAATTCTCGAGAGATATGTTCAAAGGAACGAGATGCTACTGGAGACAACAAAAATTAAACAAGTTATAACCATATATCATGGTTTAAGGGCACCCCCTCTGAGCATTCGACAATATATTGATCGCATCTGTAAGTACTCTGGTTGTAGCCCATCGTGCTTCGTTGTTGCACAGATCTACCTTGACAGATATCTTCAGTGCACACAAGTGCATTTAACTTCTTTCAATGTTCACCGGCTACTGATAACAAGTGTAATGCTAGCAGCGAAATTTATGGATGACGCGTGAGTACTAAATCTTAGAATCAGATTTATGTGGATCGTTTCTGAACGCGATGTTTTTGTTATGTGAAACTTTCTGACATTAAAGATGAAAACGGTTTTGCAGATTCTTCAACAATGCATACTATGCAAAAGTGGGAGGAGTGAGCACAGCAGAGTTGAATAGGTTGGAAATCAAGTTCTTGTTTACCATAGATTTCAGACTGCAAGTTACTATAGAGACATTCAATAAGTATTGCTCCCAACTGGATAAAGAAGCTGCAGAAGTCCAGATCGAACGCTCGATCCAAGCTTGCGGGATCAAAGAGAATTGGTCGAAGTCAAAAAAGAAAGATTCAACTTACGTTCACACAGTTGCGAGGTGACCCAAATTGTCGTATCATCTCAGCGTTTATTACACGAATCTTCTGAATTTCGATTGAGTTACAAAAATCCTATTGTTTGGTAAAACACTTGAGTGAACAATAATTTTAATATCTCGCTTTCGTTTTGTGCAAAGTTTTGGTTTCCATTTTAGTATCTGTCTCGTCAATCGACATCTTCACTCCAAGATGAAGCTGGTTTGTATCCTTCGTGGCACCGGCATCTTCACTTGCCTGGACTTTGATACTCCATGAAGATGCTTAACTTGTGTTTGCAGCAATTTTGGATTCTTTTGATATTTATAGAGTGACCTTAAAGCCTGACTACTTGCCTACCACCAAGTCGTCCCAATAAAACATCATCTGGGAGGCCTCTCGAGTTCAATCCAACCGTTCTCGAAATGCTGCTTGATGACCATCCATCCCCATTGAACATGTGAACGGCAAGCTTCTGAACAATCTGCAATTACGAATATATGGTCCTCTTTGACAGTTTCCAACGCTAGGAGAAGGCCGAACGTTACCCGAGTTACTCGTAAGTTTCGTGAAACTGAAATTTCAAAACCAAAAACAAGAAGAATGTACAAGGAACCCGCTGCACGCAGAAGAAGTCCTTTGGCTCTGCGTTTGACATTCACATCTGCTGCTAGCGATCTTGCTAACCGGCCTAGCTTCATAGCGCCCTGTACTTGCCACGTCAAAGAAACCATCGTCTGCCATGAGCGTTTTAAGTCGGGGAAAGAACATTTAGATAGTACTCACGTCCAGAACTTTTACTTAACTTCTCTATGAAGCGGAACATATTAATTTGTGACACCTCGTCCGAGTATTTCTATTCCGTAGCCACTTGTTCTTCATACTTGTTGTGCAACCAAGAGCATTGTTGTATATAGCAACAAGAAAAGCCCCCCAAACCTTTTTTCGTTTACTTGTCCATTGAAAACATGTGGCTCTTTCATGCTTCTGAATGGTAACAAACCTTCATTGCGTTTGCTACAGAAAACCCAGGAACTTATCCATTCCCATATTGTGTGAAGGTAAACAAATAGTAGAACATCGGCTACCTGCAGACATCCACCATCAGCACTGATCAACCCAATAACCTTGGTTTTCTTTAACTTTGGTAGGACTTCTTTGATATAAAATTTTGGAGAACCATGATTTTTTTTACCATGTTAAAAATCAATTTTTTTTTTCATCGGGTCTGATTCATTGCCTTCGTAACTCCCATTTCATATGTCTGATTCATTTGTTTCATCTTGCTAAAAATTGATTGTTTTCTTTTACAAACATGAACAGCAGTCTGTAAGGTTTCTTGTCGAGATTGGTCTAAATGATTTTTTTTTCATGTTAAAAATCGATTTTTTTTCATCGGGTCTGATTCATTTGCCCTTGTAACTCTAATTTCATATATGTCTGATTCATTTGCTTCATCTTGGTAAAAATCAATTTTTATTTTGCAAACATGAATGGCATATGATTGGTGTAAACGAAGGGAGACGCATGAAAAGGTTTGAAAGAGTTGCAAGGCTTCTAGCCGAGATTGGTGATATAAATGATTTTTTTCTTCATGTTAAAGATTGATTTTTTTTCGTCGGGTCTGATTCATTTACTTTTCATTTCATTTGGTTCTAAACGGGCGATGATTTGACATCAGATATCTTGATAAGGGTAAATTGTAGTCATGGTCCTTTAACTTAACTCAATTGGAGCAATGGTCCCTCAAATAAAAATCTATTATCATTGGTCCTTCAACTCATCAAAACGTGTAGCCATGGTCCCTCAACTAAAAATTCATTACCATTGGTCCCTCAACTTTAATTCAACTGGAGAAATGGTCCCTTAACTTTAACTCAATTGTAGCAATGGTTCTTCCAACATAACTCGTTTTGACAAAAATTTTGACGTAGTTGACGAAAATGATCATAATTACACACTTTGATGAGTTGAGGGACCCTAATTATATAAATGGTTATTCCAACATAACTTATTTTGACAAAATTTTGACGAAATTGATGAAAATGACTATAGCTACACATTTTGATAAGTTGAGGGACCAATGATAATGGATTTTTAATTGAGAGACCATTACTCCAATTTGATTAAAGTTGAAAGATCATTAATACAATTTACTCGCTTGATAAAAATTGATTTTTTTCTTTTACAAACATGAATGACAGTCTGCCATGGTGATTGGTGTAAACGAAGGAAGACGTAGGAAAATGTTGGAAAGCGTGCAAAGTTTCTCTCCGAGATTGGTGTAAATGATTTTTCCTTCATGTTAAAAATCTGTTTTTTTTTCATCGAGTCTGATTCATTTACATTCGTAACTCTCATTTCATATGGGTCTGATTTATTTGTTTTATCTTGATAAAAATCGATTTTTTTCTTTTACAAACATGAATGGCAGTCCGCAAAGAGATTGGATTGGCTCTGATTCACTTGCCTTCATAACTCCAATTTCATATGGGTCTAATTCATCTGGGTTATCAATCATGTTTCGTAAGTTTCAATGGTAGGAATTATAAATCTTTGAAATTTCATTACAATTTATCTAGATATCTGTTAATAATGTTTTCTTCTGCCATGCAGGAAAATTCAATATTTTTTTTTGTCATGCAAGAAAATTCAATTTATCTATTCTTTACCAATTTTATTCTTTTACATTGCTATTTGAGGATTACCATGTCACCGTCAACATCACCAAAGATTGGGCAGATTGTATATGCCATTGATTCAAAGGCTAAAATCGTATAACCAAACAAGTGGCTAGCTATAGTTACCCAAAGTTTCGTGAATTGTACCAAAACATCTACATGATTACTGCGGGCTTCAGCTCTGTTTTTTAAATAGTCTTTCGTAAATTACACACATTTGGTAAGAATTTTGTGGGGTTTGATAATTAAGAGGATCTTGAAGAAAGATTTTCCACCAAAAATCTGGTATTTAAACTATTTTGGACTAAATATTTAAAAGGCCTATGTATGTAATTTGTTGATAAAAATGAAACTTATTTTAAGTGGATCTTGAGATTTAAGTTGTTCTTGTCTTTATTCATTTGATCCCAAGAATATTTTATTTGGAAAAAAAAACCATAATTATGTAGGATGCTTCACTGGTTAAATAATCCTCAATTATGTAGTAATAAAAGATTCACTTGTAATTCTAATTTAAGGAAGGATGATGTTGCACTGTCATCCTTGAAACATCGATTTTTTTCATGTGAAACATAGATTTTTTTTTATCGGATCTGATTCATTTAACTTCGTAACCCTAATTTTCATATAGGTCTGATTCAATTTTTTTCATCTTGGTAAAAATCGATTTTTTTTTTCTTTTACAAAACATTAACGGCAATCTGCAAGGCTTCTTATCGAGATTGGTGTAAATGATTTTTTCTTCATGTTAAAAGTCGATTTTGTTTTTCATCGGATTTGATTCGTATGCCTTCATAAATCCCATTTCATATGTTTTCTTCTAGCATGTAACTTGTAAGAAGATTCAATTTATCTAATCTTTACAAATTTTATTTTTTTAAATTTCCATTAGAGGACTACCATGTCACCGTTAATATCACAAAAGTTTAGAGAGATTGTATGTGCGTAGCCGTTGATTTCAAGGTTGGTATAACCAACCTTACACACTTTTGTAAGAATTTTGTGGGCTTTTGTAAAAATTGTTAAATAGCTTATTGTTATGTTTTAAAATTATTATTATTATTTTATTAGTTTCAACTTTGTCACCTGTTAACTGTACCATATCACAACTAGCTTATCAAGTTTGAAATTATCAGAATTATCTTGAAAAACAAAGGGCTCACTTCCTGATGATTGGCTGGGATTTTACGAGCCCGTTGCCGCAGTTGTACAAGGTTGTCAAACAGAAGAAACACCGCAGGACGATACGTTTGTCATTGGGTCTGGAGCAAATCAGTAAGTATTAGTAAATCAATTATTAGTTTTTGAGTAAATTGTACGAATGGTCCCTCAACTTTAATCAAATTGGAACAATGGTCCCTCAACTAAAAATCCATTACCATTGGTCCCTGAACTTATCAAAATGTGGAGCTATAGTCCTTCTCATCAATTTTGTCAAAATTTTGTCAAAATAAGCTATGTTGGAATGACCATTTATACAATTAGGATCCCTCAACTCATCAAAGTGTATAATTATGGTTCTTTTCGTCAGCTATGTCAAAAATTTTGTCAAAACAAGTTATATTGGAAGGACCATTGCTACAATTGGGTTAAAGTTAAGGGACCATTTCTCCAGTTGAATTAAAGTTGAGGGACCAATGGTAATGGATTTTTAGTTGAGGGACCAATGGTAATGGATTTTTAGTTGAGGGACCATAGCTGCACGTTTTGAAAAGTTAAGGGACCAATGGTAATGGATTTTTAGTTGAGGGACCATTGCTCCAATTGAGTTAAAGTTACGGGACCATAACTACAATTTACTCATTAGTTTTTTTTTTTTAAAGAAACATATTTAAGTGTTTGTAAATACAAGATTCTAATTATTTTTTGGTACTTTGCAGCATTTTTATCAGTTACGTGTTTGTTCATGATACAATGTACGCAATCTTGGAGCCTTATGTGGTGGATATGTCACAGGCACAATATTATTACAGTAAGATTTCAATAATTTAATTTATATTTGTCACTTACAACTTACAAAAAATATTATTTAGTATTTTATTTTGCAGGAAAGATCTTGAACAAAGATTTCCCATAAAAAAATCTGCTATTCAAACTATTTTGGATCAAATGTTTAAAAGCAATACTTATGAAATTTTTCGATGAAAATGAAACCTCTTTTTTGTTCTAATATGTAATTCTTTTACAGGGAATTACCACGTCACCCTAAACCTGGCAAAAATTTGGGGAAATACCATTTGTGTAGGTGTGGATTCACAATCTACAAATGGTCTAACCAATGAAATATCTAATTATACTAGTGTAAAATTTCATAGAGCGACGGATAATACCTATATGACTGCAGCTATTTTTCAAACAGTGTTGGACACATTAAGCACTTTGGTAAGTATTTTGTGGGATTGTATCAATAAATTGTTGAAATAGTATATTCTTGTGTTAATTAACTTTTTAATCATGTTGTTAGGTTAAAACATTCCCGCATTCTGATCGTACAGTATTGGAAATGGCTTATCATTTTTTGAATCATGTGATTTATGCTGCTCAATCACCCGCTCATTCCCTGGTGATGGACTGGGACAATAGTAGCATATTCCTGTAGATGTATTGTGTTACCACATTGACTAAAAGAATTATTGGGGGCCATACATTTGCCATAGGATCAGGGACAGATCAGTAAGTCAATTATTTTAAAAATAACATAATTAATTGTTTATATATACAAGAATTTAAATACTTTTTAAATAATTTCCTGCATTTCAATCGAACATCTAAGAGTTCACAAGTATGAACAATTAGGGCACGTCGTTCATGACACCATGTCACTCTTAACACGTACTGCAATATTGGATCTCTATTGCGGTGGGGATGTCTTAGGTAAAATATTATTATAGTTACACTTTCATAATTCAATTTATAACTGTTAATTACAACTGGAAAAAAAATTATTGTTTTTGTATTTTATTTTGCAGGAAAGATCTTGAAGAAAGACACTCCCCCAAAAGTGTGCAATAAAAACTATTTTGGACCTTGACCAAAAACCCTTGGAATCAAAACGTATTCCATGTCTACAGATTGAAAAACTAAAGAGAAGCTAGGTCGGCCCACTTTGTAGTAGAATAAAAAAAAAATCAGATATTCAAACTACTTTGGATCAAATGTTTAAAAAGAATAGGTATGAAATTTGTCGATGAAAATGAAACCTATTTTTCGTTCTAATTTGTAATTCTTTTACAGGGGATTAGCATGGCACCCTAAACCTGGCAAAAATATCATTTGTGTAGGTGTGGACTCACAATCTACAAATGGTTTAACCAATGAAGT
Source organism: Heteromeles arbutifolia (assembly GCA_024362995.1). NCBI lineage: Eukaryota > Viridiplantae > Streptophyta > Magnoliopsida > Rosales > Rosaceae > Heteromeles > Heteromeles arbutifolia. The sequence continues at coordinate 36,066,110 of JANCRC010000005.1, read as the reverse complement.
ATCTAATTATACTAGTGTAAAATTTCAAAGAGTGACGGATAATATCTATATGACTGCAGCAGGCTTTGCCGCTATTTTTCATACCGTGTTGGACACATTAAGCACTTTGGTAAGTATTTTGTGGGATTGTATCAATAAATTTTTAAAATAGGTTGTTCTTGTGTTAATTAACTTTTTAATCATGTTGTTAGGTTAAAACATTCCCACATTCTGATGGTACAATTTTGGAAATTGGTCAATCACCTGCTCATTCCCTGGTGATGGGCTGGGACAATAGTAGCATATTCTCATAGATGTATTGTGTTACCCCATCGACTAAAAGAGTTATTGGGGGGCCATACATTTGCCATAGGATCAGGGGCAGATCAGTAAGTGAATTATTTTTAAAATTAACATAATTAATTGTTTATATATATATATATATATATATATATATATATAAAAAAAAGAGTCTAAATACTTTTTTTAATAATTTCCAGCATTTCAATCGAAAATATGAGAGTTCACAAGTATGAACAATTAAGGCACGTCGTTCATGACACCATGTCACTCTTAACATGTACAGCAATATTGGATCCCTATTGCGGTGGGGATGTCTTAGGTAAAATATTATTATAGTTAGACTTTTATAATTCAATTTATAACTCTTAATTACAACCAAAAAAAAAAATATTGCTTCTGTATTTTATTTTGCAAGAAGGATCTTGAAGAAAGACACTCCCCCAAAAGTGTGCTATAAAAACTATTACGGACCTTAACCAAACAAGCCTCAGAATCAAATTGCATACCATGTCTACAGATTGAAAAACTAAACAGAAGCTATGCCAGCCCAGATTTGTGGTAGAATAAAAAAATCGGATATTCAAACTATTTTGGATCTTATATATTTTATTTTGCTGGAAGGATCATAAAGAAAGATTATACACCGAATTTGTGATGGGTTGAGACAACTCTACTACCCAACTGCAGTTGTACAGGATCGTCACCTCCTCATCGATACTCACAGGGGCAATACTCACAGGGTCTGCAATGGTTGTTGGAACAGGATCCAGATTGTACGTATAATAATCAATTGTTTTTTTCAAACAAATTAATTGTATGCAAATGTAACACACAAGTATTTCTACCCATTTAAGCAGCATTAATCTAGAATATCTGGAGAACTCAAAGGTAAAATTAAACTTTAATATTGAGATTTATTATTCATCAATATCATTACAAAAAAACTAAAATAAATTATAATTACTTGTAATTGTATTATTGTAGGATGGGTCCTGTGCAGGAATCACCAGCCAGAGGATTATTATATAGTTGATTTCGAATAGGACGTTTCTGACCAAATGTTTTTTGAGTGGAAGGGGTTCACCATCGATGATTATAGAAGATTATACGATCTTCTAGTTAATATCATATAGATACTTAATTTATTGTTCATATCAAAGCACATGAATTCATAATTTTATGTGATGATATGACGATATGACGATCAAAGAAAAAAATTTCTCAAGTCATACAATACTATACTAATGCACGTGTAAAATGACCACGTCTGTCATACGAGATGTTGAGTGGAAGGGGTTCACCATCGATGATTATAGAAGATTATACGACCTTCTAGTTAATATCATATAGATACTTAATTCATCGTTCATATCAAAGCACATGAATTCATAATTTTATGTGATCATGTGACGATACGACAATCAAATTAAAAAAATTCTCATGTCACACAATACTATACTAATGCACGTGTAAAATGACCATGTCTGTCATACGAGAAGTTGAGTGTAAGGGGTTCACCATCGATTAGTGAAATACAAGATTACATGTATTAGTGTAAGAGAGAATCCTGGTATAAAATGTACCAACTTTTAATGTTGTTTAACCTTAACCGTTGGATTCTGTATAAGAGGCAATCATAACCCTGGCTTGACTATCTGCAGCGCATCGACGTATAAAATATTAATGTTGTTTAGCATTAACCGTTGGATGAAGTATAGGAAAGAATCCTTACCTTGGCACGATTATAAGATATTGACTATTTCCAACACATCACTATCAAAGACCCCATTCCCCGTCTCCCATCCCTCCCTCACTCCCAGTTTGACATAAAAAGCTCAGAGCCTATCTCATTGTCTAACATAGTCCTCTCTCCTCTCCCTCCCTCTCTCCCACTGTCAATGCTAAAAGCCAGCTCTTCATCACAGAGTTCTTGATATGCTTGCTTTTACTTCCTCCGAGACCATCCTATTTCTCTCCTCTTCCTTCCTCTCTTTTTTTTGCTCCAGTCCCATTGTCTAACCTAGTCTAAGAAATGCTAAAAAGGCATTTCATGACAATTGCCCTAACCTCTACAGAGTTGGTGATAAGAACATATATATTGTTGCCGCAGGTTCGGGGGACGCATGACATGACTTTCATAAATATTTAACCGGAATGGTAAGCATTTTTTATAATAATTTAATGTTATGAAATTCAATTTTTTTTTAATTATGTGTTTTTTTCTAACAGATCAAAAGAACCCCAACTTCTGTGTCCAGAGGATCGCCGCATTGGCTAGGAGTTTTACATCTCGAAGCGACCCAGCAAGAGTGATTGTGATGGGTCAAGATAGCTCTAGTACCCAACTGCAGTTGTACAGGATCGTCACCTCCTCATCGATACTCACAGGGGCGATACTTACAGGGTCCACAATGGCTGTTGGAACGGGATCGAGATTGTACGTATAATAATCAAATTTTTTTTCAAACAAATTAATTGTATGCAAATGTAACACACAAGTATTTCTGCCCATTTAAGCAGCATTAATCTGGAATATTTGGAGAACTCAAAGGTAAACTTAAACTTTAATATTGAGATTTACTATTCGTCAATATTGTTACAAAAAAAACTAAAATAAATTATAATTACTTGTAATTGTATTATTGTAGGATGGGTCTTGTGCAGGAATCGCGAGCCAGAGGATCATTATACAGTTGATTTCGAATAGGATGTTTTTGACCAAATATTTTTTGAGTAAAAGGGGTTCATCATCGATGATTATCGAAGATTATACAACCTTCTAGTTAATATCATATACAAGATTACATGTAACAGCGTAAGAGAGAATCCTGGTATAAAATGTACCAACTTTTAATGTTGTTTAACCTTAACCATTGGATGTTGTATGAGAGGCAATCTTAACCATGGCTTGACTATTTGCAGCGCATCAACGTATAAGATATTAATGTTGTTTAACATTAACCGTTGGATGAAGTATAGGAAAGAATCCTTACCCTGGCACGACTATAAGATATTAACTATTTCCAGCACATCACTGTCAAAGACCCCACTCCCCGTCTCCCATCCCTCCCGCCCTCCCTCCCAGTTTGACATAAAAAGCTCAGAGCCTATCTCATTGTCTAACATAGTCATCTATCATCTCTCTCCCTCTCTCCCACTGTCAATGCTAAAAGCCAACTCTTCATCACGGAGTTCCTGATCTGCTATTGTTTTTATTTACTCCGAGTCTTCCTTCCTTTTTTTTTTTTTTTGTTCTAGTCTCATTGTCTAACCTAGTCTAAGAAATGCTAAAAAGTCATTTCATGACAATTGCCTTAACCTCTACAGAGTTGGTGATAAGAACATATATATTGTTGCCCTAGGTTCGGGGGACGCATGGCATGACTTGCATAAATATTTAACAAGAATAGTAAGCATTTTTTATAATAATTTCATGTTATGAAATTCAATTTTTTTTTTAATTAATGTGTTATTCTCGTACCGGTGGACAACTCAATGGTAAAATTAAACTCTAATATTGAGATTTATTATTCGTCAATATCGTTACAAAAAAAACTAAAATAAATTATAATTACTTGTAATTGTATTATTGTAGGATGGGTTCTATGCAGGAATCGAGAGCCAGATGATCAATATACAGTTGATTTCGAATAAGACGTTTCTGACCAAATGTTTTTTGAGTGGAAGGGGTTCACCATCGATGATTATAGAAGATTATACAACCTTCTATTTAATATCATATAGATACTTAACTCATCGTTCATATCAAAGCACATGAATTCATAATTTTATGTAAGTGAATTATTTGGGGCCATACATTTGCCATAAGATCAGGGGCAGATAAGTAAGTGCATTATTTTTAAAAATAACATAATTAATTGTTTATATAAATACTTTTTTAATAATTTTCAGCATTTCAATCGAACATCTGCGAGTTCACAAGTATGAACAATTAGGGCATGTCTTTCATGACACCATGTCACTCTTAACACGCACTGCAATATTAGATCCCTATTGCGGTGGGGATGTCTTAGGTAAAATATAATTATAGTTAGACTTTTATAATTCAATTTATAACTGTTAATTACAACCAAAAAAAAAAATTGTGTCTGTATTTTATTTTGCAAGAAGGATCTTGAAGAAACACACTCCCCCAAAAGTGTGCTATAAAAACTATTTTAGACCTTGACCCAAAAAGCCTCAGAATCAAATCGCATTCCATGTCTACAGATTGAAAAACTAAAGAGAAGCTAGGGCAGCCCAGCCCAGCACAGTTTTGTAGTAGAATAAAAAAAAAAAATCTGATATTTAAACTATTTTGGATCTTATATATTTTATTTCGCAGGAAGGATCTTAAAGAAAGATTCTCCACCAAAAATCTGATATTCAAACTATTTTGGATCAAATGTTTAAAAAGAATAGGTATGAAATTTGTCGATGAAAATGAAACCCATTCTTCTTTCTAATTTGTAATCCTTTTATTGGGGATTAGCACGGCACCCTAAACTTGGCAAAAATTTGGGAAAATACCTTTTGTGTAGGTGTCGATTCACAATCTACAAATGGTCTAACCAATGAAGTATATAAATTTGATGAACTTAGTGGATCCAAAGTTGAGCTTAGAATTCAACAATGACGAGATGATGGCTACAATCAATGTGGCTCTCCACTGCTGTAATTCCACTTCGAAGCTTAGGCCCACTATGTTTGTAGTTGTGAGTATGCTCGAAGGTAAGGCTGATGTTGAAGAGTTTATCTTGGACCCCAATCCCTCGGCAAGTGATGAGATGGACCCAACAGTGAAGAAACTTTTCCAGTTTTGTTTGAGAGGGGGCGCTGGGTTAGTTGAAGGGCCATCAAATGATTCATTTGCAGCTCTTGATGATATCCATCCATTCAATCCTCATTCAGGTCACCAAGATGATAGAAAAGGGAGAAAATGGCACAGGTATAAAATTTCAAATAGTGACGGTTAATATCTATATAACTGCAGCAGGCTCCGCGGCTATTTTTCATACTGTGTTGGACACATTAAGCACTTTGGTAAGTGTTTTGTGGGATTGTACCAATAAATTGTTAAAATAAGTTATTCTTGTGTTAATTAACTTTTTAATCACGTTGTTAGGTTAAAACATTCCCACATTCTGATCGTACAATATTGAAAATTGTTTATCATTTTTCGAATCATCTGATTTCTGCTGATCAATCACCCTCTCATTCCCTAGAGATGGGCTGGGATAATAGTAATGTATTCCCGCACATGTATTGTGTTACCACATCGACTAAAAGAATTATTGAGGGCTATACATTTGCCATAGGATCAGGGGTAGATCAGTAAGTGAATTATTTTTAAAATTAACATAATTAATTGGACTAAATACTTTTTTAATAATTTCCAGCATTTCAATCGAACATCTGGGAGTAAACAAGTATGAACAACTAAGGCACGTCGTTCATGACACCATGCCACTCTTAACACGTACTGCAATATTAGATCCCTATTGCGATGGAATGTCTTAGGTAAAATATTATTATAGTTAGACTTTCATAATTCAATTTATAACTGTTAATTACAACCGAAAAAAAATATTGTTTCTGTATTTTATTTTGCAAGAAGGATCTTGAAGAAAGACACCCCCAAAAGTGTGCTATAAAAACTATTTTAGACATTGACCCAAAAAGCCTCATAATCAAATCGCATTCCTTGTTTACAGATTGAAAAACTAAAGAGAAGTTAGGCCAGCCCAGCCTAGTTTTGTAGTAGAATAAAAAAAATCTGATATTCAAACTATTTTGGATCTTATATATTTTATTTTGCAGGAAGGATCTTAAAGAAAGATTCTCCACCGAAAATCTGGTATTCAAACTATTTTGGATCAAATGTTTAAAAAGAATAGGTATGAAATTTGTCGATGAAAATGAAACCCATTTTTCTTTCTAATTTGTAATTCTTTTATTGGGGATTAGCACGACACCCTAAACTTGGCAAAAAGTTGGGAAAATACCTTTTGTGTAGGTGTGTATTCACAATCTACAAATGGTCTAACCAATGAAGTATATAAATTTGATGAACTTAGTGGATCCAAAGTTGAGCTCAGAATTCAATAATGACGAGATGATGGCTACAATCAATGTGGCTCTCCACTGCTGTAATTCCACTTCGAAGCTTAGGCCCACTATGTCTGTAGTTGTGAGTATGCTCGAAGGTAAGGCTGATGTTGAAGAGTTTGTCTTGGACCCCAATCCCTCGGCAAGTGATGAGATGGACCCAACGGTGAAGAAACTTTTCCAGTTTTGTTTGAGAGGGGACGTTGGGTCAGTTGAAGGGCCATCAAATGATTCATTTGCAGCTCTTGATGATATCCGTCCATTCAATCCTCATTCAGGTCGCCAAGACGATAGAAAAGGGAGAAAATGGCACAAGTGTAAAATTTCAAAGAGTGGCGGTTAATATCTATATGACTGCAGCAGGCTCTGCCGCTATTTTTCATACTGTGTTGGACACATTATGCACTTTGGTAAGTATTTTGTGGGATTGTACCAATAAATTGTTAAAATAGGTTATTCTTGGGTTAATTAACTTTTTAATCATGTTGTTAGGTTAAAACATTCCCACCTTCTGATCGTACAGTATTGAAAATTGTTTATCATTTTTCGAATCATGTGATTTATGTTGATCAATCACCCGCTCATTCCCTAGAGATGGGCTGGGATAATGGTAGCGTATTCTCGCACATGTATTGTGTTACCACATCGACTAAAAGAATTATTGGGGGCCATACATTTGCCATAGGATCAAGGGCGGATTAGTAATTGAATTATTTTTAAAATTAACATAATTAATTGTTTATATATATAAGAGACTAGATACTTTTTTAATAATTTCCAGCATTTCAATCGAACATCTGAGAGTTAACAAGTAGGAACAATTAAGGCACGTCGTTCATGACACCATGTCACTCTTAACACGTACTGCAATATTGGATCCCTATTGCGGTGGGATGTCTTACATAAAATATTATTATAGTTAGACTTTTATAATTCAATTTATAACTGTTAATTACAACCGAAAAAAAATATTGTTTCTGTATTTTATTTTGCAGGAAGGATCTTGAAGAAAGACACTCCCCAAAAGTGTGCTATAAAAACTATTTTGGACCTTGACCAAAAAAGCCTCAAAATCAAATCGCATTCCATGTCTAAAGATTGAAAAACTAAAGAGAAGCTAGGCCAGCCCAGTTTTGCAGTAGAAAAAAAAAAATCTGATATTCAAACTATTTCGGATCTTATATATTTTATTTTGCAGGAAGGATCTTAAAGAAAGATTCTCCACCGAAAATCTGGTATTCAAACCATTTTGGATTAAATGTTTAAAAATAATATGTATGAAATTTGTCACCGAAAATTTGAGCAATACTGATCAGCAACTCTGAGGAGATCCTGAGCAATATCCGAAGTAAAACAAACAGCGGACAGCCAAAAGAAAAAGAGTCCAATGTGAAAGAACTCACTCGTCCACAAATCTTCTCCTCGAGTTTTTTCAATGACTTTGCCACGCATTCCTTAGTTGGCTGCAAGTATCAAATAGTAAAATACATTAAGCACTCAAACTATGATGAACTAGACAAAGAGAGGTGGGGGGAATAATTCATGATCTACAAAGACCGACTTAAAACCAAGTAGACAATCAGATAAAGGTTTTTTCAAAAGAGAAAATTACTTAAGCAACGAAATCTCCATCTTGGAGTTTCTGAACAGCTCCAAACTTAATTATAGTTGCAGTGTAATCCTGCGAAGAAATCTTAAATTAATCTCACTTTTATACCAGATTAAATGATTGTGATCCATTGTGAGGCTAAGCCACCCCTTCCCCTTAGTGTAGATAATATCATTTGTTAAAAAAAAAATGATATATATAGAAAAACTGCATGCACTACAAACTGAACTGAAGCAAGAAGCAGCGAACTATACCTCATTATCTGCAAGACCATATAGACAAAACGCAGCATTATGTTGCAGAGATATGTTTTCTGAACCAAGAATGTAGAATGTTTCAAGTCGACGGGCCGAGGGCCCATTCTAACAACATCGATACTGTCTCCACTTAACCACCTGCACAATCCTCAGGTGTGAGGTTTTATTACAAAAAGCCTCGGTGTTAGTTAGGGTGAGGTAATTCTATTTAAAGTGTTTTCTCTCTTCCCTCTTGGCCGATGTGGGACAATGGGTGTTCCAACACTCCCCGGCACGTGAGACCCCATTTTGTGGGTCACACATGGAGATCCACACATCGGCAACCACGTGGAGCCAAGTCGGGGCTCACCCATCACGTGGGGCCAAACAGGGACCCACCCAATCACGTGGCATCTTTGGCCTACGTGGAGCCATGTCGGGACTCACCCATCACGCGGGGCCAAACGGGGACCCACCCAATCACGTGGCAATACGGACCCGTCCCCTGGCTCTGATACCATGTAGAATTTTTCAGGTCGACGGGCCGAGGGCCCACTCCAACAACACCGATACTGTCCCCACTTAACCACCTGCACAATCCTCAGGTGTGGGGTTTTATCACAAAATGCCTCGGTGTTAGTTAGGGTGGGGTAATTCTATTTAAAGTGCTTTCTCTCTTCCCTCTTGGCCGACGTGGGACAATGGGTGTTCCAACAAAGAAGCTCGATTAGAGGCATGATACCACCATTATGAGCAATGCCAGCTTGGTTATGTATGTCCTAGTAAGAATCATTAAGGAAGCAAGCTGTATATTCCTTGAAAAATTAACCACCACTTAAACAAGTAAAATAATCTAATGACAGAAGCAAACAGAGTTGACAAGTAACCACATGCCATTAAGCATTTAGATGAAGATCTAATACAACATGCCTATGATACTGCAATCTTTCCCTTTTCTAAAACTAAAGGTACAAAACAATCCGAACGTACCTTAACTATATTAGGGTTCCTGTGAAAGATACATTTTACAAAAACAACAGTGAAAAAGAGTTCTAGGACTGTTTAAACCCAGTCGCTGTCGCTAATACTTGCAACTGCCTTATTAAGCCTTTCTACATATATGCATTAACGAATAGACAATGAATAAAAGTAATACTAACCTGTGCCAACCTCCAGAGCGTAAAGGCTGACATCTCCTTAACCTGTGCATCGGGTGACTTAGGCATCTCAATCAATGGTCTTAAGGCACCCCTCTGAATAATATGTGCCTGCATTGGCCGCATAGTTATAACATCTAACAAGTCATCTTACGAAAAGAGTACGAGGGTAAAAATTTAACCAAAAATGGTTTTTATTTTACCTTGCAATCTGCATCAGCTGCAGCAAATTGACCAAGTAACAAAGCAGCTTCTCTTTGGCTCTCCGTACAGTCGGAACTGTCAAAGAAATGAACAAAGGAGATGTCATTGTTTGAAAACTAAGTACATTTTTCAGGCAAAAATGATAATGACAACAACGACAACAACATGATTGTTCAAGGAAAAAGTAGATGCTGCAATATCAACCAATTACAAAGTTCAGAATCACCTGAGCAATCCAATAATAGGTTGTAAAGCACCAGCAAGAAGTACTAATTTCTTGATGTGTGGGGATGAGTGGACAAGATTGCCTATCACACCAAACTGATAAACCCCACTAAATTTCAGCAAAAGCCTACAGAACAATGGGGTTAGAACTCTCAAGATATGAGAGAAGAAATATTAAGTATATCTCACAGCTCACCGCTTCAAAAGACATCACAGGATCCTCAGATCGAAGCATTAGTACCAGGGTAGGCAAAGCACCGCACTCTACTACATTCTGGAATTTTGCAATTGAAATCAGCTAAATACTAACGATTCCTAAATCAGTTATGTAAAATCTCAAAAGGAAAACTTAATTACTGGTTTTTGTTTTCGTCAATTTTAAATGCCAGAGTCCGAAGGGCCCCTGCAGCTGCTATATGTACCTTTGTGTCGAAGAAGCTAAGCAGTTCAGCAAGAGGAGGGATTCCACCTTCAATCCTGAAAGTTCAAAGATAAACATAGCGGTAAGTACTGAGACTTCTCTAAATATGAGACTCAGGAGAGGAGAAGTAAACAGACCTGACAAGGTTCTTAGTGTTGACATTTTCACGGGCAATGAGGGCAATTGTATCACAAGCTCTCCTGATCACAGCATCAGGTGCCGGTAAAGCTCCGGCATCAACCACGAGTTGTTGATACTCCGGCAATATAACATAAACACAGATACAGAACAAAACCCATCAATAAGAGAACACAAACTGAGATAAAACAGAATTTTTTCGGAATCCCAATCATGAAAAAGCTACCAACTAAGAGATCAAACGTTTGTATTGCAGTGAAGGTATTGGTTTTACAGAACAATATAATATCGACTAATGCCCTAAATATTTACAATCCTCATAAGAATTACCGTAACACAACAAATTTCTTACAAACGGATACAAGAACAGGCAAAACAAATTTAGTTACCGCATAACGTACTAAAAGTACCAAAAGAATGCTAATACGGTGCTGAACTTACCTTAATGGCAATAAGCCCCAGGGCATAAGCGCAGTATTTCTCGATCTCGTGCTCGTAAGGGATAGGATTTTTTCCGCCGTCCATCGCCGGCGGCGCCCGCAGATGCTTAACCAGAGTCGGAACAGCTCCACAGTCGACCAAGATGTCGACAAGCTGCTCTGCATCCAAATTAACAACAAACTTAAGCCCCAAACAATCTCACAAGATTTCACTCAGATTAAAAGTAAAAAAAAAAAAGTTAACGCCAAGAACACCCGCCAAAAGAAAACGGTGGATACGCTACTCAAATATCATGATAAAAATAAAATGGCTCAAATTAGTACTGTAGTGAGCTTTGTATTCCAAAAGTCTAAGCAGTGCTCTTGTTTTTTACTCCTTAAAGTACTTATGTAGTGTTTCATGTGTCTTGTATTATGTAAGATTTGATCAGCTACAGTTTGTAATTTATCAGTTTCCTTTATATGTTTTGGTGCACCATTATTCGAGCAGGGCAATTTAAAATAGACAGTTTTAACGAAAAGTTCACGGTACTGTTCATTTTAACGAAAATCCACATTTTTACACTAAAAAGTCAAATCTGGTACTATTCATTTTACCCTTTATTTTGTCCTTATCGTTAAAACTCAAAGTTTTTAAGCCATTTTCATTAGTTTTCCTTTTAAAATATATAGTCATGTTAGAAAAAGATATATAAATTTAGTCTAAGGTAACTGTTAAACTATAGTTAGTCTATTCATTTGATCTCCAGGCATGCTTGCCTTGCAAGTAATACAACACAATCACATGTACTATAATTAATCGGTAATGCCAGGGAGACTGTTTTTGTGAATCACCAATACAAATGAGCACGTTTATTAACGTTTAAATAATAAACCAATCATAAACTTTCATGTCTTTTAGTTTCAAAAATTTTGTCTACAAATTTAATCTCCCTAACATTATTCAGAATTAATATCACAAACGCAATGAAGGTTCGTTACCGTTCAAAAACATGAAAGAGCTACATGTTTTCAATGGACATCGTTATGGTCAGGAAAGGGTAACATTATATGTCGATTGTAAACAAAAAAGGATTTGGGGGTCTTTTCTTGTTGCTATATACAAGAATGCTCTTGGCTGCATCAAGTGGCTATGAAACAGAAATACGCGGACGAGGTGTCACAAATTAATATGTTCCTCTTTACAAGAAGTTTAAGTAAAAGTTATGGACGTGAGTACTAACTAAATGATTGTCGAAAACGTTAAGGAAACTGACTCATATCTTTAACGAAACAACATTGTGCCACAAAAATAGTTCAAGAGAAAAACACAAGCAGAACCCCCGAATCTCAATTTCCACTAAAACAAGTTCCATTTGCCAGAATTCACAACACACACACGCACATATAATGTCCTTACACGCAAAGGACGACAATATACTCAGAAGACGAAACATTTGTCTGACCAATTGCGAGGAAAACCACCACGAACGAAGCACACAGAGGTAGCTCCAAGAAGAGACTTCCTACCAGAACACACAGCCTTAATTCCAGGGGCTTGATCAGCCGTTGTTTTATATCAAGATAACAGGGTCGTCCTCCGGCCACGTGTTCAACTGTTGCATTTCGGCTAGGGACATGTTGGCCAACATCTCTGGCGTGATCTCCCCAAGAAGAACTTGTCTGCGCAAATCTTTGTTCCAAGGGTTGTTAATAAGAGTTATTAGAAGTGAATACCTATAAGCCACTGGTTCCATCGTTTCATCGGGACCCCAGTGCTTAAACAGCGCAGCCTCCACTTGAGCAGCAACTTTAGAAGGGTCAGATGCCTTGAAAGAAATCTTTCATAATCTTCCTCAGACAACAGGGACAAACCACCGGCAATACAAAGCCTTATAACACGTCGCTCTGTTTTGACAGTTTCAGAAAACAAAGCCAACGTTAAAATCAAAATTAAAAAGAAAAAAAAGGTAGAGAGATTGGGGCCGAATCAATCACCTCGGGAAGGAGGCAGCAAGATTTGCCGTGAGTTTGCTGGGTACTTGTGCCGCAGTTCGGCTATGGGCATGTTGAGCAACATCTCCGGCGTGATCTCTCCAAAAAGAACTTGTCTGCGCAAATCTTTGTTGCGCCGAAGACTATCTAACAGAACTGGACGCTTTACTTCCAATGGTTTGTCATCATCGGGACACGAGTGTTCAAATTGAAACAGCGCAGCCTCCACTTGAGCAGCAACTTTAGAAGGGTCACATGCCTTGAAAGAAACCTTATATCTTTCATAATCTTCCTCAGACAACAGGGACAAAGCTCGCGCAAAGCAGTCCCTTATACGATCCCGTCCTTCTGTCGTGACAGTTTCTGAAAAACAAAGCTAACATTATAATCAAAGTAAATACTACAAAAAGAAAAAGAGAGGGGGAGAGAGAGATTGGGGGCGAATCAATCACCTAGGGAGACAGGCGCTGGCGTAAATTGTGCAGGAGTTACATCTCTTTCTATGGGGATATCAATCAGCCCCGGGGTTACCTGGGCGATTGAACGGTTTTTAGGTATCGGAAAAGGGATGCAGGGTTTGGCGTCTGCCCTTAACCTTGACCACGACGCCATGGCACTCTCTCTGAGGTTGGGACATTGTAAAGGGGTGTATTCAAACTGAAATTTATTGTTGAAATTAACAAAAAAAAATTCCAAATTAAATCCTACATATAGAACCAGATTTCATGTTTACAGATTAAGAAACTAAACAGAAGCTTGCTAAGCTAGCCTACTGTGGTAGAACCAGCACTGAAAAAAGGGATAAGAGTAGCATTAGAACCTTACCATGTGATGGGTAGATCTCTTGGTTCATCTCAAGAATACCTGTAGCAAAATTAAAGAAAAAAAATGAGTGAGAGGGGGAGGGAGAGTCTGGAGAGAGATGCAAAATTAAAGAAAAAAAATGACAAAGGAGATGTCATTGTTTGAAAACAGCAACAACATGATTGTTCAAGGAAAAAGTACAAAGTTCAGAATCACCTGAGCAATCCAATAATAGGTTGCAAAGCACCAGCAAGAAGTACTAATTTCTTGATGTGTGGGGATGAGTGGACAAGATTGCCTATTACACCAACCTGATAAACCCCACTAAATTTCAGCAAAAGCCTACAGAACAATGAGGTCCGAACTCTCAGAATGCGAGAGAAGAAATATTAAATACATCTCAAAGCTCACCACTTCAAAGGACATCACAGGATCCTCAGATCGAAGCATTAGTACCAGGGTAGGCAAAGCGCCGCACTCTACTACAATCTGGAATTTTGCAATTCAAATCAGCTAAATACTAAAGATTGCTAAATCAGTTATGTAAAATCTCAAAAGGAAAACTTAAATACCTGGTTTTTGTTTTCATCATTTTTAAATGCCAGAGTCCGAAGGGCCCCTGCAGCCGCTATCTGTACCTTTGTGTCGAAGAAGTTAAGCAGTTCAACAAGAGGAGGGATTCCACCTTCAATCCTGAAAGTCCAAAGATAAACAAAGCGGTAAGTACCGAGACTTCTCTAAGATGAGACTCAGGAGAGGAGAGGCAAACAGACCTGACAAGGTTCTTAGTGTTGCCATTTTCATGGGCAATGTGAGCAATTGTATCACAAGCTCTCCTGATCACAGCATCAGGTGCCGGTGATTCACTTCCCCGCTTGTGCCTTTTTAAAAGCTCCGGCATCAACCACGAGTTGTTGATACTCCAGCTATATAACATAAACACAGATACAGAACAAAACCCATCAAATAAGAGCACACAAACTGAGATTAAACCAAATTTTTTCAGAATCCAAATCAAGAAAAAGCTACCCACTAAGAGATCAAACATTTGTATTGCAGTGAAGGTATTGTTTTTACAGAATCATAATATTAATTAATGCCCCAAATATTTACAATCCTCGTAAGATTTACCATAACACAAAAAATTTCTTACAAATGGATACAAAGAACAGGCAACACAAATTTAGTTACCGTACTAATGTAATAAAGGTGTTAAATTTACCTTAATGGCAGTAAGTCCCAGGGCATAAGCACAGTATTTCTCGACCTCGTGCTCGTAAGGGATCGGACATTTTCGGCCGTCAGCCGCCGCCGGCGGTGGCTCCCGCAGATGCTTAACCAGAGCCGGAACAGCTCCACAGTCCACCAAGATGTCCACGAGCTCCTCCGCATCCAAATTATCAAAAAATACTTGAGCTCCAAACAATCTCACCAGATTTCGATCAGATTAAAGATGAAAAGACAAGTAAACTCCAATAACACCCGCCAAAAATAACAAAACGGTGGGTACGCTACCTTCCTTGGCGGTGAGAGCGAGGCCAAGGGCGGCCTGCTTGGCGAGTAGGCGGTCGGATTGGGCAGACGAGAATTTGGACTCCAGAATCTGAACCTGCTCGCGAACCCGAACGACGAGATCTGGGCGATCGTCTTGCGGTTCGACGACGGGCGGGAATTTCCGGTCCGGTTCACCCTCAACCTTTTCTTCTCTGAAGCCTTCTTCGAGCTTCCGCTTCAAGCCTCTTTTGGTAGTGACGGTTCGCGTCTGAGAGCGTTCCACGGCGGATGGCAGAAATGGTAAATTTGGAGAGGGGTCGGGGGTAGTTCGGGAATAAAAGTGCGGCGGATGGGATTTTCAGAAGTAAATCTTGGGTGGCGCTTAAATATCACACCGTTAATTTCTCATCTCCCGCCGAAATATAATTTGAGAGGCGTATTACAAATTTTGGGCTCCCGCCAAAGTAAATTTGCGTTTGGTTTTGATTTGATTTTACTAATTTGGGCCTGGTGTTTTCGAAATCTTGTTTATTTTTCGTCTTGGGCTTCGGTAAATTCGAAAGTATTTGAGCCTATTAAGGTAAAATGGGCTAGGCTTTATATTTGGTTGTTGGGTCTATTTAGACAAGTACCAGCCCCTCATTTTTAGGGCCACTTTTGTTATGAATTGGAACAACCGCCATCAAGTCTTATGTCACCATATGGAGTCAGTTGTATGAATTCTAAATCGTTATTATGCTCGATTTTTTACTTTTTATGCTTTGGTGACTATCTGTAATTTTAAGTTTTTACTTTTTATGATTAAGATATGTGAAAATGATTAACAAGAAAGAGTGGTGAGACGGTGGGTAAGAAACAAAATATGATAAATTAAAATAAAATTTTGAAAATGGAAACAACTGAAAATAATTTTAGTTGTCATTTTGTATATATCTCTCTCACGCCACCCTTCCTCAACTCTTCTATATCATCATTTCTCAAATATAGTTTTCCCCCTATTTCTAACACAGAAATAAAAACGTAAAATGATAAATAAAATGGTTATTAAGTGAACCCTTAACGAATCTTACTCTTCAGGAGTTTTTAATTGACACTAATAACTAGTAGAGCAATGTTCTTGTTGATGGCACTAGCATTATTGGTAAATCGGCAATATCAACATTATCTACAACGTGTCGATACGTTATTTATGTCATGTGAAAATTATTAGGGTGGTGAGAAGGTACGTACATAGTTTCAAATAACAAACATCCATAATTTAAACTTCGTTAATTTTCAAATATATCAAAAATTATGTGTCACTAAATCAAACGATCATTTGATGCTGATAATGAAAGATTGAAGAGCCATACAACTTAGGAGTTTTGTTGGCATATAAAAAAACAATGTGTGCAGTGCAAGTATGATATTATATAGTACGAGTACACTTGTAATGTACTGGCAGTGGAAGGTGTAGTGAGTGTCGGCGGTGAAAAGTAAACAAGTAAACAAAAGAGTGAAGAAGCTTCCCAAATGGTTGTCAATAGATCACATCAACATCATCAACAAGAACACGACCTCCATCCCTCCCCTTCAGATTCCCTCTCTCACAGCTGAGCCAGAGAGCCAGCCATTCCCACACCACGTATGAATATAAACAATGTTTGGCTACTTAAAGATGAGTGGGAACTCCTATTCAAAAGTTTCGTGTTTAAATCACATAACTTTGTGCTTACGATCAGAACCGTTTATATTATTAATCACTCTGTAAAGATCATTTCTGCAAAAAAATGAATTAAAACTAAAGTCATTTAGTCAATCTATTGTAACAAATACATAAACGATTCATAATGTTTTTACCAATTCTGTTAATTTGTTTTTATACAATTAGATGACTAAACAACCTTAGTTTCAATTGATTTTTTGCATAGGCGATCTTTGTAGAATAAATTGTAATATGAATGATTCTGATTATAAGTACAAAATTTTATGAATCAGTAATGAACAATTTTGAGTAGAAGCTCCTACTTACCATTTGAGTACTCAAATATTGTTCTATAAATATATACATAGTTTTTAACTGCTTGTGTAAAACAGATAGAGATTCACTCCGAATTTCATTCTTTAGAGTTTAAGAATCAGACAATTCGAACAACTAAAATTAAATTCGACAGTCCTCGTTAACTTAGTCTACTGTCCCACCTCACACAACTTAATGGATCCAATTTATCTTTCATACAAACCAAAGACTTGAATTTCTTAATATTTAAACTCCGGACACCAAAATCCCAAGAGAATCCAAATTAACGCAAAACTCAACAGTTTTTTCCTTCTCCCATTCTCCAAGACGTAAATGACAAACAAGTCTCCTTCAGCTACACAACATGGGCTAGGGCAGGTGTTTTGTCCTTGAATAATAATAAAATTATAATTGAATACATATCGTACAAATGAGATTTTTTATTTTATTTGATCTTCTCACTATTACGTAATTTTATATGTTTGTTAATATTAGAATACTTATTTTATTATATTAAATTTGTAAATTAATTGGTTAAGAGAATCAACCTAATTACACAAAGTTTCAAGTTCGTTTCTCTTTCGAAATATCGTTAATATAGAATAATATATGATCTTTTAATTAATATCATATAGATATTTAATATATTGTTCATATCAAAGCACATCAATTTATAATTTTATGGGATGATGTGATGATATAATGATCAAATTAAAAAATTTCTCATGTCGTACAATACTATACTAATGCACGTATAAAATGACCATGCCTATCATATGAGAAGTTGAGTGGAGCAGGTTACACCATCGATGAGTCATATACAAGATTATGTGTAATAGTGTGAGAATCCCTTTCCACATCACGGTAATGGTAAACCTGTTTTACAAAAGTCTCACATGCCATGCAACTAGAATTATAAACAAGTTGAGCCAAACTAAATATTATTGTGCTTAAATTTGACTTGTTTAATTATTTTTGATCTCCAGCTAGCCTTGGCTTTTATGCAAGCGAAGCACAAACGAGTTTAAAAAATTCAGCCCGATGCGAGCTCGACTTGTTTCGAGCTGATTTGTAGCCCTACACGCATATGTTATTTCGTGACAAGTTTTCCACGTGAGTATATGTACTATTGAGTACATATATACTTACCGGAATCCTTTAACAAGAAGGATCTCCATTTTTAAAAAAAATATAGGGATACAATCTTGATCGTTAGATTTGACTTTAATGAAATTATGTGGTTGAGATTGTGTGGCCTGTGATTTCTTCTCAACCACACAATTTCATTAAAGCCAATCTAACAATCAAGAGTGTGTCCCCATTTTTTTTTTAATGAGGATCCCTCTTGTTAAAGGGCCTGATATACTTAACTGTAGGGGAAGGGAACTCAATTGGCCAGTACAATAGTATCTAGTACTACTGCTAGATGTGCCTGCACTTGTGGTTGTTGGGATCTCTCTCTCTCTCTCTCACAAGAATCCTGCCAATCTTATGTTAATTTAGCTAATTCAAATCATTTAACTAAAACTAAACTTTAATTAGGCATTGATTAAGTTTAATAAAATCTGTCCTTGAGATCCAAAGATCATCTTTCGAGGGGTGAGCTAGCTAGCAATATGCTTCACGGGACTCATACACGTACGTTCCTACACAGTCCACAATCGATTCGATTAACAGAAGTATTAAATCTTAAGTAATCTCTATTAATTAATTTATAAAGCAATTTAAATTAATTGCTTTAAGGTCAATGGTTTTGACTGAATTAATTGCCAACTCCATTGGTGTGCGTGTGACCAAGGAGGACTTGTTTGACTAAATGAAGCTGAAAGTCAAACAACAATTTTATGCAGAGTACAGACGCAAGAGTTTGTGAAACATACCAAGTAGATAGTGGGAAAAGCTAACAATTTTTTTATTTGAACTTACTAACTCTTTTTCTTAATTTTTTTTTTTCACATTCTACATTATTACACATGATTTTTACCTTTCATTTTCAAGGTTACATTTAATTTAAAGATCTAGTATGTCAAAAATTAATTAAGTTTTAAAATTATTTAGTCATCTAGCAGTTATTTAATACATATACGAATTATATTATTTAACTAAATACGAAAAAATTTGCAATTCAAATATTAGCATTTTATGATTTAGTTAGTTTATTACAAAATTGTCACATCCCGGCACGGGCTCTGATCACAACCCAGGCACGCCTCCATCGTAGCACGATATTGTCCGCTTTGGGGCCAGACCACGCCCTCACAGTTTTGTTTCTGAGAACTCACACGATAACTTCACAGTGGGTCATCCATAATGGGATTGCTCTCGTGAACTACTCGCTTAACTTCGGAGTTCCGACAGAACCCGAAGTCAGTGAGCTCTCAAAAGGTCTCGCGCTAGGTAGATATGAGAATATACATGTAAGGCTCACATGATCCACTCCCCTGAGCGATGTGGGATTTCACAAAATTGTTCTTTAAAGAGTAAATTAAAAATATATAAGATTTTGTTTTGAAGAAACTTAAAATTTTGTCCATCTGATATCCTTTTAGTATGTTATTGGAAATTTCCTTCCTGATATCATTTTCTTTTCAGTATTAGTTATTGGCAAGGAACAAAATGCCGATAATATCGGCAATATTTTGCCGATATTATCGGTTTTTCACGGTACCGATATTTTAATTAATATCAAACTGGTTTTCGTCAAAATATCGCGATATTATCGATAATATCGCGATATTTCCGAAACTATCATGATATTTTGGAATTGTGCTAATCGGAGAAGAACGCCGGAGCTGTGCTCCGGCCGACTGTAAAAGAGCACCCTAGACTGAAATATCGATATCGAAAATATCTGGGAAGAAGAGTTGCGCGAAAGAGAAGGGTCGCGGCGAAAGGGAATCTGAAACAGAAAAGTGGGGGTGGGCGGGGGAAGAAGGAAAGAGATTCGAAGAGTGGGGGGGGGGAAGAAGAGTCGCGGCGAGAATAGCGCCGGGGGGGGGTGGGAATCTGAAACAGAAAAGTGGGGGGAAGAGAATAGCGGGGGAAGGCAAGTTGGGGAACCTGGACAGAAGAGTGGAGGGGGGGAAGAAGGGGCTCCGAGAACGAGTGAAAGGTGGGGGGGAAGAAGGGAATCTGGGAATCGGGAGAGAAAGGTGGGGGGAAGAAGGGACTCTGGGAACTGGGAGGGAATGGGGGGGTGGGGAAGAAGGGATCTGTTTTCGTCCGCGGAGAAGAGAAAGGAAATGACAAAAAGCTGGGAAAGCATGGGGATTCCTGATTTCTGAATCAGATATTGCTTTGGATTCTCTTTTTTTTTTTTTTTTTTTGTGTGTTTTGGAAAAAGAAATAAAGAAAAGAAGGAGAAAATGACAGATATTTCTAACGCATGTCAACAATTACATGCAAAATTATTTTGGGATTTATCATTTGATGACTACTCTTCACAATACACTTACTCTACACATAGAGATTTGAACATCATAAGAACTCTATGTGGTACTAAGTCGCTCATGTATGTTACCATGCAATGTATAAAGTGTAAAATATTGTACTAATTCATTATATATAAATGATTATGGTGTGTTTAAACTTCTTCCATTAATTACTACATATTTTCTACACTCACAATCTTTGCCAGCTCGCTATATAATCAACTTAAATCAGTTAAATCCATCATGCAATGCATTTCCTTCCAATTTTTTGTGATAAACTAATAGATAATTCACTAAATAAACATCCTGCAAAGTTTCAATAAAAATTTCCAAGTTTTTCTTACAATTTCCGTGGTTTCCATATTATTTTTATCGATATCGATAATATCCCGATATTTCCATCGATATTTCCGTGTTTTTGGACCACCGATATTTCCGATATCATCGATATTTTATACCTTGGTTATTGGAACTTTCCAAAGAAAAGCACCGTTAATATTACACACGAGGCACATCGTATGAGTATGATGGTGATCAGCCATGCACGGCCCGCATGTGTGGCAAGTGGCTTGCTTAGAATAAAAGCATGAAGCCACGAACCCTAACAAACCAAGATCCAAATTCACTAAAAAAAAGATCCAGATTAACATGGAAAGCAGCACATCCACTATAAAATATAGGGTAAACTGCCAATTTAGTCCCTGAATTATCACCTTAGTGAAAATTAAGTCCCTAAACTATTTTTTCAGAAAAATTAGTCCCTGAATTATAAAAATCTGCCAATTACATCCCTAATATTATATTCGAAGCTACTATATTCAATTTTCCGCCAATTTAAGTCACATTACTTGCATGTGATACACATTGGAGGGTAGATTGATACTTTTCATAAAGAAATAGTGTATGGAGTTAACTTTGGAGGATAAATTGGTAGTTTTTCATAAAGAAATAGTGCAAGTTAACTTTTGAGGGTAAATTAGACATTAAATTAGCAACCTATATGAAATGTTAAGGGCTTATAAACAAAAAAATGATGGTATTACACTCTAAAGTATGTCAAGTGACTTAAGTTGACGAAAAATTGGATAATATAGCTTTGAATATAATAGTAGGGATGAAATTAGCAATTTCTAATGAATTTAGGGACTTATTTTACCGAAAAAATAATTTAGGGACCTAATTTTCACTGAGGTAATAGTTCAAGGACTAAATCAGCACTTCATCCTAAAATATACTAAAAAATCAGTAATATTGTCACAAGGACGTCACTATTAAACAATCATGAAAGCTTTTCTCGACTTTCGTTGGGACTTGCAGTGAGAGATTCCAACATCCACAGAAAACCCTGAAGCATGCCCCAGAGAGCCATACTGGTGCAGCACAATCAATATGTCATATGTATTAAACATGTTGTTGGTGGCTTTTCATCTTCCAAAGTCATGTTCTTATTAGATGCCTAGAAACTATATTTTTTACCCTATATTTGAATAAGATAAATAAACTTGTAATTTCGGTAAAAGTTAAAATTTATAAATTGACGTGCACAAATTCCTTTGTTGGGATTTATAAACATAGAAATTTAGAATTTATGCGTGGAAAACAAACTTGGAATTTGGGATCTCCAATTCCTAAATTTAAATTCCATGTAAATATGTGTCATTTTTCAATTTCTATGAATGAGAGTTTAAAAATAACAAATTCCGTATTCAATTTCATTGTTCTTTTAGATTAACCAAACAAGAAAATTTACAAATTCTAGACAATTACCGTCATTTTAAAATTCCTTACACCATATTTGAATGAAGAAATTTAAAATTACTAAGAAATTTTAAAATGATAGGATTTTATTTTTCAGAATTTTTGAATTTTTTTGTTTGGTTAACCTAAAAGAATGATAGAATTGAATACGAAATTTGTTATTTTTAAACCCTCAATCATAGAAATTGGGAAATGACACCTATTACATAGAATTTAAACTTGGGAATTGGAGGTCCCAAATTCCAAGTTTTTTTCCACATGGAAATTCTAAATTTCTATGTTTATGAATCCAAACAAGGGAATTTGTGCATGTCAATTTATAAATTCTAACTTTAATCCAAATTCCAAGTTTATTTCTCTCATCCAAACATAGTGTTAGTAATCTTAAATTTCTTCATCCAAACATAGTATTAATATTAAATATTTATCCTATGAATTACTGTACTATCCATGTTTAAAGGGATCCTTATGTACTCAAAAGGCAGCCAATTTAGTGAATTATAATCAATCTAAGAAGAGAGTGAGTTTCTCCTCCTTAAATCAAGTGTGAAGTTTGGTCGTGTCGAGTGAATCCACAATTAGCGACGTGAGTGATCCCGTTACCTCTGGTTGAGTGATTCCCAGGTTATCATCCCTTGTTTACAGATACTCTTGGGTTCTCTACTGCGTCAAGTGGTATCAGAGCGGGTTTTTGGATTTTTTTTATCCGAAATCTTGGTGGAAGCGTTGCGCATATCAGCTAATTTCGTCCTCAAAGTTGACTCAGTTACGGTGACTTCTATCTAGAGAGTCATGCATCACTGGAAAGCCGTGGAAGTCTAGTTTCCAACGCAACAAACGGTGTGTCAATCCAAGCTTTCTACAAAAACTTATTAGCAAAATACTGAAGGGTGTGTGGTTGTGCGCGAAAATCTGCAAACGCCATTTCTTCCAAAGAAAAGAGGATATACAAGCATCTCCCTCCCATGGATGAGAATCAGGTATCAGTAATTAATATGAGTCAAATATATTGTCGGAAAAGAAATTGTGTTCTTCTCAAAGAGTTTATTGGAATTTGCCTCTTATTTATGATGAGTATTCCTACCAAAGAGGTTACTACAAGAAAATTTGTTCAGGAAGTTACACCACCCACCACTACACAAGGAAGTCTTGAGCCATGAGGAAATCTTAGGACTATACTTTTTCATCTTATTCCAATAAAAGAAGACAAATCCTGGTCGGATGATGATTTCAAATGTTGGTTGCACTACTACTTTGAAAATCTGATTTGCTATGGCATGTATTGACTCATTGTCTGCTCTAGTGAAGATATTGATACTCAATTCCTTGGAGAGCTCAAAGGGTTCAAATCTTGGATAGGTCGAAAGCCTAAATTAAAAATAAATAAAAAAAGATTTGAACTCGAGGACAAGTTTCTTTGAGAAGAGTGTAAACTATGAAGAACTCACTGTATCGTGTAGTAGAAGAAAGAAAGAGATAGAGAGAGAGGTAGAGATTTAGAGAGAGAGAATATTCTATTTTATTAGACATTCATCAACAACCACATAAAGGTTATTACACATACTAGTTATGTATCAGATTATATGGCTTACTAACCAAGCCACACACTCAACTCACAATCTATTGACATTTGTCATTCTATCTCACCATTGAATCAAAAGCTCATCACAAACATATAGCAGTCTATATTATTCTTAACATCCTCCCTCAATCTCAGGATGGGAATTTCCAAGCCGGAGATTGTAACAATGAGTTTGAAATAAAGAGGTAGACAAGCCTTTGGTGAGCATGTCTGCAAACTGAGCATTAGAAGTAACAAATTGGACCTGGAGCAACTTCTTAGCTACCCTTTCACGAATAAAATGAACATCAATCTCGATATGCTTGGTCCTTTGATGCATAACTGGATTATAAGCAAAGGCAATGGCAGAGAGATTATCACAATATAAGAGAGTTGGAGAATTCACAGTAATATTCATGAATTGTAATAACTGCTAGTGCAACCGTCACCATAGCTTCAAATAAGAAAGAAAACCCAGATGCAAATTCGCAGATCCTTCAATCTCCTATTACCTCTCTTATATCGACAGTTTCTTCATCTGTTACTGTCAAACTAGATGATTCTAACTACTTTGTGTGGAATTTCCAGATGGAATTACTTTTGGAAGGTCATGGCATAATGGGTTTTGTCGATGGCACCAACCCTTGTCCTTCACAGTTTGATTCTACTGCATCTGGGGATTCAATTGAGGCTCTGATACCATGTAAACTATGAAGAACTCATTGTATCGTGCAGTAGAAGAAAGAAAGAGATAGAGAGAGAGGTAGAGATTTAGAGAGAGAGAGAGAATATTCTATTTTATTAGACATTCATCAACAACCACATAAAGGTTATTACACATACTAGTTATATATCAGATTATATGGCTTACTAACCAAGCCACACACTCAACTCACAATCTATTGACATTTGTCATTCTATCTCACCATTGAATCAAAAGCTCATCACAAACATATAGCAGTCTATATTATTCTTAACAAAGAGGAGTATGGTGCAGGCCATGACAATTAATATGGCCGATGTATTAAACATGTTGTTGGTGGCTTTTCATCTTTCAAAGCCATGTTCTAATTAGATGTCCAGAAACTATAATCTTTAGTATTAAATATTTATCCTATCAATTACCGTACTCTCCCTATTTAAAGGGATCCTTATGTACTCAAAAGGAAGCCAATTTAGTGAATTATAATCAATCGAAGAAGAAAGTGAGTTTTCTCCTCCTTAAATCAAGTGTGAGGCTTGATTGTGTCTAGTGAATCTATGATTAGCGACGTGAGTGATTTTGTTACCTCTGGTTGAGTGATTCCCAAGTTATCATCCTCGTCTCCAGAGACTCTTGGGTTCTCTACTGCGTCACATACCGATCGACCACTTCTTTTGTCTCAACTATGTCAAGTGGTTAAATATAAATCTGAATTCGTATGCATGCATTTACTAACTTACTACGATGGGATAATTATTTGGAAAGGATGCTAAGTTTCTATATTTGTCATCTGTGCATGCACGTGTATTTAGACAATTCTTGATCATTTGATTAATCTACAGTAATTTAATCCGTTCATGTCAAATTTAAATTAGGGTCTTCGCACCATATCACTCTGCGACTCTCTGCCATTCTCCTCACCCTTCTCTCTTGCCGTCTTCTCCCCTCTTCTGTAAATCACAAAGAGAACTTCACATGGATGTTGTGTGGTTTCGTATGATGGATGCGTGAAAGGGTGACTAATATCAGTTAATCCTACTAATTATGAAATGATTCTGAAATGTCATGGAAAGTTTGTGCTACTTTCGAAACTTCTTGTAGTTTTGTGAAAACCCAAAAATTCTTGGGGGTTTATGTGTATTTAACCCTATCGCAATATATATATACATATATATTATTAACACCTCCTATAGGGTTCGAAAAAGAGAGGTGTACACGTACGTGTGCATGGGATCTGGAAGCATGGAGGAATGGGCGGCGTTGTGTGATTTGGTTTGGTATAATAAGAGAGATCAGCTGATCCTATCATGGTGACGATCATTTTCCCTGGTTTTGTTTTGTTATTAATTTTGCAAATATTGGCAACGATGAAAATATATTGACTCTAAAGGCACTAGCTCCTGTTAGTTCAGTAGCGATGAAGGTAAGGTTATGGGCTAGAAGTAAACTAGGTGATCTAGGGTTTGAAACCGCCCAATATAATGGTTAATCTTACACAAGGTCCTATTACATGGATGTTATATATCATCAAGTATTGAACCTCAAATCAATTTTATGTATCGATGCTAGGGTTTCTAGGTTTTGCATGAATATATATTATGTCTTCATTGACTTAATTGATTTCATATCTTCGTTGACTTAATTGATTTCATATCTTCATTGACATCATGTGTTTTTGAGAAAGATTTTCATTACAAAAAGTATATTGTCATCTTAGTATTCTGTATTATTTAAGTTGTCTCTCCTTTTAAGGCAAACTTTTTGTATTTGTGTCTAATCAATTATTTTCACACCAAAAGAAAAATGAAAGAAGAAAAGGACAATTGACATTATGCATGGGTGCGACGCACACCCACTTGAAATAACTATGAAATTGACATTAGATTTAAAGCAATCAAAGTCGATAGTAATAGTATTACATTTCTTCCTCCCTTATTTAGTAAGGGAAATATCTTAGAGTTGCTCTCTATTAGGAATTCAACGGGAAAAAACAGAATGTGGATTGTCGACTACTTGATTATCTCTTTCTCTTCCTTTATTCGAGTTTTGGAACCGGCAGCGTGAAAAAATCTTACACAAGCGGAGTTAGTTGTTCACTAATAAAACAAACAATTACAATCAAGTTGAAATCATTAATTGGTAGCTCAAGAATTAAAGAAAAATGTAATGTAAATGTCAGAAGAAAAAAGGTAAAAATCATATTTATTAGGTGTCCTTTACTCCTTAGGCTATTTAAATTGCTCAGGTCCTCTTCACAGAGACACACGTAAAGATCTTAAATTGTCATACCGACTGAAGGGCTTTATGGGGTGAAGCCTTTAACCTGACCTTAAATTGCTCTGATGCATAAAGACATGGAGATGGTGAAGCAAAATTAAATATAGTCCTAGATTTTTATGCCTCTTTATAACTAAATTGAAATAAACGTAGCAAAAGCTTGTACTTAAAGTTATTATTTAGAGCATTTGTTTATATCCTCGAGGTTCTATATATGTAACCTCCTCCTCCCATCCGAAAAAAAAAAAGATAATATATATACATGAAGTTGATAGAATAATTTTTTTTTAAGGATTCTTTGTTCCACAAGTATTGTAATTAATTGTACTTTAGAATCCTAATCCTTGAAACCCAAGTTTTTGTGACGTATATATAACAGGTTTACTGTATGAACGAAGTATAGTGCTATTCACACACTCATTTTTACCTCTCGCGTACCCTTGTTAATTTTTTGCCATTAGTCGTTTTCAATTCATTTAATCTGACAGTTTGAGAGGGGTGTGTGAAAAGTAAAAATGAGTGTGTAGATGGCACTACCCATGAATGAAATATGTCGAAATTCTTACTATAATTAAAAGAAAGGGGGAGTTTCTAACCCGGAAAGCGCATGGGTTGAACTACAACTTGTTCTTCCCAAGCTTAATCATAAGCTTAAAGAATAATTAGTCAATTATTTTAATTAATTAAATAGTTTGGAGATGAAAATATTAAAGGTGGCTCTCAATGCTTGGTCTGATGGAAATGGATATGATTCCTAATAGGAGCATAACTTGGGTCTTAATCAAACGGTTTCATCACTAAAAAGTTGAAAATTTACTCTCTTTCTTGGTATCTTAGGTCTTAATCAAATGGCCTCAAAGAGCAATTGATCATTGCATGTATTGAACAAGATTGCCCACCAAACCACTTTAAGTTCAATCTCTTTCTTCCTTTTGAGCAAGGATGATATTAATTAAATCGATTTAATGCAAACCAATCGCTTGAAGATAGACACAATATATATCTAAAGTCTCTATCTAATCTCTTATATGAAATAAGAAATATATATATTAAGTGGAGACCTCATTGAAAATACATAAATAGAGGTAGTGAATTATGACAAGCCAACGACCAAAATAAATAATCATCATGGGTGGTGTCCAGTAGTTGGGAACGAATTTCAGACTTGTATTTCATACGACATGTCTTGGGTTCAATTCATAATGGTGGTGAATCACACGATGGTAGCCAGCCAGGAAGAGGCTGAAATGCATTTGTGAGTCATCTCGTCCCTCAGAAGGATGGACTGTCATGGCGAAGCCACCAGCTGATATGCTTTTTTAGAAAAAAAAGATCAAAAATTAATAATTTAATTATCAATACGATTATTAAATTGTTAAGAATATAAAGTGACCATTTTAACATATGGGTTATAAAGCCAAGAATCTGCTTTACTAAAAGAGGAAACAAACACTTAAATAATAAGCATTGATATGAAACCAATAACTTAGATGAATAAAAAGGAGATCCAACCAAAAAATTGTGTGATTTTTTAACCATGCACGATTAAAAGTGAAAGAAAAGTGGAGTAGATGTGTGATGGGGTAGTAAAATAATATATGGCAGAGGTGTTCTTCCATGTTACTTGCACAGTTTTGCTGGTGGAGAATAATGACCTTGTTTTTAAGGATCGATATATGTGACGAGTTTTTTCCCTGTCCGTTTATAACAGATTTGAAGTTAACATGGAAAGTCAGAGCACAAAATATGATTGAAAACTACAAGTTTTTCGAGTGAGATGAATCGAGATGTATGGCATCCAATGTCAAAGAGGGTGAAGGTTTTCCTATATGATGTCTATCTTCAGGGCTGGTTTTGAAAATTTGGGGGTTCAACTTTTGAAGTGGAGCTCTAGAGTTTTTTTATCCCTTGATCTTTGCACATTGATATGTATAAAAAAGAATTTGCTAAAGACATAAAAATGTCTATTTCTACATTAAATATCACTAAAAATTAATAGAAGAAAGATAAATAAACATTACTTAAATATTACACGCCTCACATTTTCAAGTCAATAAGAATAGATTTGAGTTGTTTGACGTTTTACCTTTCACGTACAAAACAGTTTGCTGTTTTTTTATTCAATTAATTATATAAAACAACTAAATCTTACAAATGTTGGGTTCAACCGCTCCGCTCAATGGGCTATTGTATTTAGGCAAAAAAAGTATGTAAACTTCTTATTTGAATTGACACAAAATTTGTAAAATTAATCTTTATAAATATATAATAAAAATTTTTGGGGACCCCGGAGTGGAGGCCTTATATTATGACCCGAGCTCTACTTCTTCATGTATTGCATACAATCTTTGTATTACATTCCACAACAAACAATTACACACCCTTCTTCTTACAGATATTTCCCTATATACTTGCCTGTATCCTGCTCCCCAACAACCTCCTAACAGATTATTCTAACAGACATCCAACAAATTGTAATAGTCTTATCAACTAACTAGCCATCTTGGCCTTACATTTGGACAAACCCGATGATGCCACTTGGCATCCTAACAATACCCCCCCTTAAAATTGAACCTCACATTGAACATATTATTCTAAGAATCAAGCCACACAGACTTCACAAATTTACAATATCTGGAAACTTGGATTTGAGATCATGATAATTCTCCCATGTAGCATCATCTGTGGTATGATTCTGCCACTGTACCAACACTTCTGTAGCAGCAGTGTGTCCCTTTTTCACCATTCTTCTATCCAAGATAGCCAGCGGTACATCCTGCAATATACCAGAATCAGTAATAAGTGGTAATTGCACAGAAGGTTGCACTTGGTCACCCAGATGCTTCTTCAAACAGGAAACATGAAAAACTGGATGGAGTTTGGAAGTCGCAGGTAATTTCAGCTTATATGCCACTGTTCCTACTTTAGCCAAGACTTCGAAAGGACCATAGAAACGGGGTTGCAGTTTGTGAACTGAATGAGAAGATAAGGACATAAACTGATAAAGAACAAGCCTGAGGTACACCCAATCACCAACGTCGAACACCCTCTCAGTTCTTCTCTTGTCACTCTGCACCTTCATTCGATTTTGGGCAGCCTGCAAATTAGACTTCAAAACTGCTAATATTCGATTCCGTTCTTGTAAAGTTTGATCAACTGATGCAACCTTAGTGGCACCACTGTCATAAAAAGAAACAAGTGGTGGTGGCTGGCCATAAACTACTTCAT
The DNA here is from genome assembly GCA_024362995.1 of Heteromeles arbutifolia. Taxonomy (NCBI): domain Eukaryota; kingdom Viridiplantae; phylum Streptophyta; class Magnoliopsida; order Rosales; family Rosaceae; genus Heteromeles; species Heteromeles arbutifolia. The sequence goes on along the minus strand of JANCRC010000005.1, from coordinate 36,036,061 downwards.
ATGGAGTCATCTTTGTAGCCGTGTGATAACCTGTGTTATAGCTCCATTCGGCCCAAGACAACCACATAGCCCATTTCCTAGGTTGTAAACTGCAGAAACACCTCAAATATGTTTCTAGACATCTATTGAGAACCTCAGTCTGCCCATATGTTTGGGGGTGATACCCAGAACTGAAACACAGTTTGGAGCCTTGAACAGTGAAAAACTCCTTCCAAAACTTGCTCATGAAGAAAGGGTCCTGATCACTAATAATGGAGTTAGGCATCCCATGTAGCTTAAAGATATGATCGACAAACAATTGAGCAATCATAGTGGCTGAATAAGGATGAGCAATTGCCAAGAAATGAGCATACTAGAAATGAGCATACTTAGATAGGCGATCAACCATTACCCAAATTACAGTTTTTCCCTTGCAAGGAGGCAACCCAACAATGAAGTCCATCGAGATGTCAGCCCAAATTTTGGTAGGAATAGGAAGTGGTTGAAGCAACCCTGGAGGAGACAAGGTTTCATACTTGTGTTGTTGACAGATAGGACAGATAGCTACCATGTCTTTAATGTTCTTCTTCATGCCTTCCCAATAAAAAGATCTAGAAATCCTTTTATATGTTTTGAGAAACCCTTCATGGCCCGCAATAGAACTCGAGTGATGTTCTTAAAAAATTCTACTTCTCCAACAGCTTTGAGGACTAATAACAATTCTATGCTTGAATTTCAAAAAACCATTATCCAATTCGTATCTGAGATTTCCCACTAGATCCTTATTTGCAGATGTAGTGAAAACTTGCTGGATTTTTTGCAGTATCCAAGGGTCATTCTCTACGTGTCTTCTCAATTCATCCATTCACTGAGAATAGGGATATGAAATTGCTAGACATTCCACAGGGTCCATTACATCCAATGCAGCTACTTCAGTACCCCCTTGCTTCTTGGAAAGTGCATCCGCTACCAAATTATCACTACCCTGCTTATAATGAATCTCATAATCAAACCCCATAAGCTTGGACACCCATTTTTTCTAAAATGGTGTATTTGCTCTCCCTTGAAGGAAATACTTCAAACTATGGTGATCAGTTTGAATAATGAAATGGTTACTAACCAAGTATGATTGCCACTTGGTAATTGCATGAACAATGGCTAATAATTCCCTTTCATAAGCAAACAACTGTTGGTTTCTTGGACACAAAGCTTTGCTTGTGAAAGCTATAAGTCTACCTTCCTGTTGCAAAACTGCTCCAATTCCAAACCCAGACACATCAGTTTCGATTATAAATGGCTTGTTAAAATCGGGTAAAGCAAGAACATATGGTGATAGCATAGCAGTTTTGAGAGTATTGAAAGCTGTTGTAGCTTCTTCAGTCCAAAGGAAACTGTCCTTCTTAGTTAATGCAGTCAAGGGACCAACAATTTTGCCAAATTGAGGGATGAACTTTCTGTAATAACCAATCAAACCCAAAAACCCTCTCAAAGCTTTGACAGAAGTAGGAAGAGGCCAATTGGCAATAGAGTCTAATTTGGAAGGGTCAGCAGCCACTCCTTCTTTAGACACTATGTGACCTAAGTACTCAACCTTATCTTAGCCAAAAACACACTTCGATTGCTTAACAAACAAGGAATGACTTTGTAATGTATCGAAAACTGTCCTAAGATGCTTTAGATGAGACTCCCATAATGCACTGTAGACTAAAATATCATCAAAGAAGACTAAGATGAACTTCCGCAAATATGGTCTGAATATCTCATTCATTAAACTCTGAAATGTTGCAGGGGCATTTGTCAATCCGAAAGGCATAACTAAGAATTCATAATGACCATCATGAGTCCTAAATGCTGTCTTCTCTATATCATCGGGATGCATTCTTATCTGATGATAACCAGCTCTCAAATCCAGCTTTGAAAAATACCGAGCTCCATACAATTCATCTAGTAATTCATCAATAAGTGGAATTGGGAATTTATCTTTAACAGTAATCAAATTGAGACCCCTATAATCCATGCACATTCTCCAAGTACCCTCTTTCTTGCGTACTAAAATAACAGGAGAAGAGTAAGGGCTGTTACTCACTCTAATAAAACCAGATTGCAGCAATTCACTCACACATTTCTCAATTTCAGTCTTTTGTACTGGCCCATATTTGTATGATCTACAATTAGGGGGTTTACTCCCACTAACTAATGGAATTATGTGATCGTGCATACGATGTGGCGGTAAGGAACTTGGAGTGAAGAACAATACCTCATACTCTTCAAGTAATGATTGCAATTCTTGCTGCTGTGGAGGAGACAAATTGGGAGGTAAGTGGTTGCCCTTAGATTGATCCACATGTGCTAACTCCATATGGCACAGAAAAGTTCCAATCGTAGTTTCTTGCTGCAAAAGTTTCTGCATTTGTAATGCAGTGACATCCTCGATTTGATGCAAGGAAGAACCAGGACTGGAAATGCAAAATGTTTATGAACCACTGAAAAAGAACCAGGACTGGAAATGCAAAATGTTTATGAACCACTGAAAAATTTCATATACATTTTTTCAAAGTCCCATAGAATTGGACCAAGGGTTCTTATCCACTGCACTCCAAGAACAACATCACATCCTTCTAGGGGAATTACATACAGATCAATGATGCAATTGAATTGTTGAACCCTGATAGAAACTTGGCTCAAAGTCCCTTTTGTAGCCACCCTTCCACCATCAGTAATTTTAACATTGAATGTATGTTCAGTAGCCAATGTATACCCCACTTTCTTCACCAAACTCAGATCAACAAAGTTGTGAGAACTGCCGGAATCAATCAATATTGTAACTGGACAATTCTTGATAAATCCTTGAACCCTCATTGTATTAATAATAGGAGGAGCAGGAGTACCAAACAAAGCACATGTTGTGATCTCAGGTTCGTCAGTTCCAACTAATGTGTCATCCCTATTCTCCAAATACTCAGAATCTTGAACATCAATAAGAAGCAGCTGCTTCTTTTCACAAGTGTGCCCCCTAACATATTTGTCTTTGCAATGAAAACATAAACCATTCCTTTTACAATGATCAACGTCTTCAGGGGTTAATCTTCTCACATGAACATTTTTTGGACGGTTTTCAATGACTGTTGGATTATGAACATTTTGCAAAACAGGGGATCGAAAAGTAGGCTGAAATGTAGAAGCTTTATGTAAAGACTTAACTTTGAGATCCGAAAGCTTAGCATCCACTTGCTGGGCAAGCGACGAAGCTTCAAGAACATCCTTTGGTTTCAGCAACTTGACATCATGGCGCAACTCCGCTCGCAATCCCCCAATGAAGCATGATTTGAGAATTGCAGGACTGATATATGTGGTTCGATTGGATAATCGTCAAAACTCCAAGATATAATCCTTAAGAAGACCTGTTTGTTTCAAGTTGACCAGATTTTCCGCACAATCTTCGAACTCGGAGGACCCAAATTCCTGACAAAAAACCTTTGTAAATTCAGCCCATGAAGGATATTGAATGAGACATTTCGCCCATTGGAACCACTGCAAAGCTTCTCCCTCCATATGGAATGATGCCAGCTTCACCTTCTTCGAATCTTCGATGTTAAAAAAATCAAAGTAGTGTTCAGCCTTATACACCCACCCCAATGGATCATCACCTTCCACAAATCTAGGAAAATCCATCCGCAAAAATGGTGGACGAGCCGCATTTGAACCTAATTCTTGACGATTGAAATTGGGATTAGGGTTCATCCCTTCTGTAAAATTGGGGTTCGATGGAGTCACCTCAGAAGAATCCCCACACGATCCCTCACCGCCCTTCGCCGCAAGTGACTGCAGTTGGAGCAAAATCAAATCTTGACTGGCTTTGAGCTCCGATTTGAGATCTTCGATCTTGGTTTCAAGATCAGACATACGAACATCCATGGCTTTCCTCGATGCTTGGCGCGTCATAAATTAACGAAGGCTTGAGAGGATCAATGCTGGTTGATACCAATATTATGACCCGAGCTCTACTTCTTCATGTATTGCATACAATCTTTGTATTACATTCCACAACAAACAATTACACACCCTTCTTCTTACAGATATTTCCCTATATACTTGCCCGTATCCTGCTCCCCAACAACCTCCTAACAGATTATTCTAACAGACATCCAACAAATTCTAACAGTCTTATCAACTAACTAGCCATCTTGGCCTTACATTTGGACAAACCCGATGATGCCACTTGGCATCCTAACACCTTAGGCGGCCGTCTACTCTGCGTACCTTAGGATCGGCCTTGTCTATCTTTCTTGTCATGTAAACGACAATGAGAATTTTCCATTTCACTAGGAGCACATATTATACTAGAGATTTATAGAAGAATATGCTTTTATACAAATACGTGTCTATCATTATCATCACGTTACTAACAGTAACACCCGAAAATCTTTCACTAACTTACAAATTGCAAAAAGAGGTTAGCAACCATGACGATGGAAGTACAAAATAAATATGGGAACGTTAACGAAAAGCTCCTGGTACTGTTCACTTTAACGAAAAACCACATTTTTACACTAAAAAATCAATCATGATACTATTCACTTTATCCTTTATTTTGTCCTTATCGTTAAAACTCAAAGTTTTCAAATCCTTTTTATTAATTTTCCTAATAAATATTTCTCAATGTAATTTTTCCATGGTACGTACTTTATCCTACCTAGAAAGGAAAAAAGCATTGAGCCACGTAATTTGGATTCTTCAACTTGTTTGGTACACACGAAACAAAACATGAAACAAAATAAGGTTAAGCAGTGAGTTAAAACGAAAGGAATTTTTAATTAATTGTGGTGGCCCGAACGGCCAGGGATGAGGGATCGTCCTAAGATATGACTCACTTCCCAAACTTGTCGCCTCAGGTCGTTTCTGAAACACAACTTATACGAATAGCAGCACGTACTAGGAGCCACCCTCGGTAGCCAATTTCAAGCCGCCATGCAGCCAACCTTATATCTTTTTTAATTTTCTCTTTTATTTTTCGAATATTTGTGTTATCCTCTCAATTTCTAAACACCACTCCTTATTAATTCGACGATGCAGGTGCCTTGTGAGTCTGTAGCTATACAATTTCCACTGTTCGTGTATTATATTATATGTGTAATTAGCATAGAAAGATCAGCCCGTAGACCTGACAAACGAGTTTTGTTTGTTGTGTTCGTGTCATACTTATCATCTGATGAGTCGATATTTCACTCTATATTTTACCCTATTATTAGTATTAATTTATTTGTTATTTTGGTAGAATTTTGATACTTTGATTTATATTGTTAATGTAGGACATTCGACTTCCTCTGGAGCAAAAAGTGATCAAACAGATTAATTTTGGAGTGATTCCAATTGTAGGATGTTCGTGTGTCTTTCAAGATGATTGTATCAAACTTCCAGATTTTTCTACCAAGCCGTTTGACCGTGGCGATGAAATTAAGGCCCAGCGCGCAGCTTTCCTAGATTGACGTTTCTGAACGTTTTGGGTATTTTGGAGGTCAAGAGGGAATATTTTGAGGAAGATTCCTTCTGAGGATTTGTAGGGGACGACTTCATCTTTCAAAAGAGACCTTTTGGGACCAAATCGGAGTTGATTTAGTTGGTCAAAAGTCTGATTTTATGAGAAGTCCGAATTTTAGTTCCAATAGGAAACCTTTTTATTTTCTGTTTTATTATTTAATTATGTTTCCTAGTTTGACCGACACACCCCGACCGAGATCGAGATGTGTTGGCCGTCACGTGAGCATGACGTAACCATAAGCACAACGCGGAAGCAAGATTAATAAGGGAAATACGAACAAATTAAAACCAAGCAACTAGCAATCCTAGTTAAGATAGCATGCTAGTGCGAGATTAAGTGTGAATTACATAACCAGAGCTTAACTAGCCTAAGTGTAGTCAAGCAAAAATGTACTAATTAAACAACACTCGAAGGTGGTCCTACATGAATGATGTCTATCAGAACCTCCGTTGAATCCTCGTAAACCGCCAACAAACGCTACCTAATACCTGGAGGGGCGCAAAACAAATACGTGAGTGGGCAAAAACAAAGGTTTTCTAAAATCATACGATATCAAAAGCACCATCCCCTCACTGGAAAACCTGTATACTTTCCCAGAAAAATAGGATATATATATATATATATGTATATAAATATAATTCAAAATCATGCTCAATGTATCCAAAACCACATAAATATATGTATGCCATGCTTATGCCATGCTCAATGCCTCATAATATCACAAATGTAAGCCAGGTGATGCAATTCAATATAACTCATATACTAGCCAAAGTCACCTGACATGATCTATACGGCGAAATCTAGAGCTCATTTCAATCATATCTCATATCTCATATCTCATCACATAATTCATCATGTATATACGTCACATATCTCATCATGTATATACATATCTGCACACGAGTCGGAACCACCTCACGTGGTCTGACCGACAGGTTTAGGTATAATAATAATAATACGCTCTAGTGCTACGATCACATGAAGACTGTGCGATAAATCGCGGGTCACCTACGAGTCGAACCCACTGAAAGTGGTCTATACGACAGGACTGTGCACCTAACTTGGATCCAAGATGAGTGTGTGGTGCGAGATGTGAACATCACGTGAAGGACTATGCCCCTATCTCTGGGCGAGAGCACTAATACCGGGTGCAGATTAATGAGCTCAATATGCATCACAACATCACCATTCATCTCATAATCATTACCAACATGATATACTCACATGTGGCTTACCTGGCCTCCGCAGCACCATGCAACATAATTATGATAATGCATATGCTAATATATAATACGAGCATGACATGGCATTTCAAATCACATTTCCTTTAAAACACGTTTTCTAGGAAAAACGTCAAGTGTCTGTGTGTGTCTATATATATATATATATACATATATATATATATACATATATATATATATATATATATATATATATATATATATATATATATTGAAAACAAAAGCCCACTCACTGATAAGTAGCCGGGTCGTAACCCCCGTGCCTAGCCTGGTTACGCTCGTCCTCCGGATAAGTCTCGCCTATATGAGAAACAACTATATAGGCGTCATTTTAAAGCACATAAACAAAACTAGGTAATAACTTCTCATACAATGCTCAAATTGGGTATATGAATATACCACCATGATCTACACAATCTCATGAACATCCCTATATTTTTAGAAAAATTTTCCGATCACCCACGCGTCGGTCAAGGCACGGCCAGACGCGCCCCCACTCGCGGCCACGTGACAGGCACACTGACGGCGTTAATCAACGCCATCAAGTATATACCGGGGAATATTCCGTTAAGTCCTAACGGAATCCGTCTAAACTAACTGACGGCGTCGGAATATTCTGTCGTCTCCTACCTCTGAACTCCGGCGCCGGAAAACTGGGAAAATTTTTAAACTGTGATATCTCGGCCATTTTTGCACCATTTTTCACGATCTTTCTACCAAAATGAAGTATATGAAGAATAGAACAAGTTTATACCTCTTTCAAGCCCCAAAAACCAAGAGATCTCGCCGGGAAAAATCGAGAAAAACCCAACCAAGCTTTGACCTCTCGATTACGATGTCCAAAACCACCCAACGAACTTCTCCGAGCCTCTAGAGGGCCTCCTAAAGCTCCCTGTGAGCTCAGAATTTCCAAAAACACACGATTTCACGATTGCATGAATAGTACTCAAAATTGGAGTTATGGTTTCGACGTGAAAACGAGGGAGTTCTTACCTGAAACTGGTATCAATGAGTTCTTGGGCTTGCAAAGAGTACAATGGTACCTTCCTCGACCTTGATCTGCCAAGTTCCAAAGGGTTTTGGGTGTGTCCGTACGAAATGGGAGAGAGAGAGAGTCTGCGAGAGAGAGAGAGGGTACGGGAGTGAAAGAAGAGAGAGAAGGGAAGTGAGTGGTCCAAATGCTAACACACTAACCAATCAAAAATAACAATTTCCTAACTTCTCATTGGTCCCCAAAACTAAGGAAATTGTATAATTGGACCAATACCTTACCTCAATTTACAAACGTACCTCAACGCTCAAGGGCAAATCCGTCAATTCACATCCTCGTGAATAAATTTTTCGGGACGGGCTGTCACATTTACTCTAAGACTTTTTAGGATTTTATTTTGTATTAGTATAAATAAGGCTTTTTAGCCATTAGGCTTTTTAGAGAGAAGCGAGGGGGAGAAACGCACGCACAATTTGGAGGATTGCTTTTGGATTCAAATTTATTTTCAAGATGTTTTCTATCCTTGTTTTTAATAATATTTCGTTGTATGATTGCTAGTAACTAATTTCCGTTTGCTAGGGCGAAGCCTTGAGTCTTAGCATGAATATGTAGTTTTTATTTAATTGCTTATGATATTATGCATGTTTACTTTGAATTATTAATCATTGTGCTTAAACTGTCTCTATGTCTTAATGCTTAGCTACCATTAGGATGTTTAGATAAGTAATTGGATGCAATTCGGTCGGAATATCACCAGAGGATTGAGTATTGCTTCTTGTGATTGATAATTGTAATTTCACCTAAGGCGAATATCACGTTCTTAGGGGTTGCATGGTTTTTTAAAGGGTTTTCACAAAACTTAATAAGTCTTGCATGTTCATATTTGATCTGAATATCACAGACGGATTGCATGTTAGATATACGTTCTTGCTTAAATATCACGAGGAGAATATGTATAAGGAAAACCTAATCTTCAAAGTTGCATATGTAATTCATAAGTAATTGGTAAATCTATATAGGATTGTTAAGGGGACGGCGGAACCCTAGACTTTTAACTTTATTTTCAAAACTATTTTCTTTAGTTTTTCTTTGTCAATTTATTTAGTTTTTTTTTTTTATTAAATTCGTTTTTATTATTCAAAATTCCAACATCAACATTTTTCAAAACCTTGTTTAAAATAGTTAATTAAGAATTAGTTTAAATACAAATTATTCATTCAATCCCTGTGGAAAACGACATTGCTTGAGCTGTTTATACTACAACTACCTTATTCTCTTGCAAGTATTTCATGTGATTTTAACCCTATTTGCGTAGACGGTAAAAATCATATCATTATCTTAACAATTCGTTTATGTCAAACCCGTTATCTTAAATAATTCTTAACAAATAAGCCAGTAAGGATATGATTCGTTAGCGGATTATGTCCTTTTGTGTCGGGTAACGGGTCATCATAACATTAAATTTGTATGTATCATTTGTAAAGTGTAATTGACCTGTTAACATCTAGAATTGTAACGAATGAATTGTTGCAAAATGCAAAGTTATGGATGGAGATATTGATCATGACATTTCATTTCATAGAAGTTACAAAAAAATGGTACAAAATAGTACGTACGTATGGTAAACTGAGAGAAAGAGACAATGGAAGGGACCTGCTGCAAATTCTTATAGAGATGAATAAGTAGGTGAAAGAAATGGATGGACGACCGAGATGTACTGCACCAAAAAACAAAAAAATTAGTACTTAGCCACGTAAAATATTAAATCCAGTGCCAAATTAGATGAGGTCCCCCCTAAACGGCCAACCTAACCTCACATTCCTCGACTCCTTTTACCATGAAAGCCGACGGAATTGAAAAAACCATGCACACTGAAATCCCTAGGATTCTGTTTTCTCTTCTCTTTGTGAATGTGACCCCCACGGAGTCCACATCAAACAGGTTGGCTGGCTCTACTCCACAGTACAGTCACACGAGAGAGGGAAGAACTTAGTTTTTTAGTCACAATGGTATCTGAGATTGTCATAATTCTTCATTTTGGTTATTGAGATTTAAAATCGATATAAGTATTGATCCCTGAGATTGTCCATCGTTAATCATTCTGGTTCTTCGGGGAGAAATCTCCTTTGAATTGAGAGTATTTTTGTCAAATCAACACCTCCACTTGAACTGATGGTTTCTTCAATTTAACGGAGATTTTTCACAGAGTGACCAAAATAATTGATGGTGGACAATCTCATAGACCACTTATATCGATTTTAAATCTCATAGACCATAATGCGAAGTTATGACAATCTTAGAGACCATTCTAGCTGAAATATCGAAGAACTTTTATGACACGATTATACTATTATTGTGGTATTGTATGTATGTGATATACCGTTATTAAAAAAACACACAAATAATCTGTTTGTTAATACTATACCTTTAGTCGGATTCATGTGATATCAACCACATAACTAAGTCATGTTATAACATGTGTGTTAATAAAAAACCCGTAACAACCATCACACCCATAAACGTTTCGATCATTTCTCACGCATTGTTTAATAAGCCGTAAATCTTGTCTTATTTATTGACACAATTGTTGTGACAGCCCGTCCCGAAAAAATTTCTCTCGAATGTGGGAATTGACGATTTTACCCTTAAACGAGGGTAGTGGTATGTGTATGTGACTTAGTTTTAGGTTCAAGTTATTTTTCCTAAGTATTTGGAACTAATTGGGAATTCAGTTGTTTTGTTGGTTGGAGTGGACAACTTTGGACCACACAAACACATACACACATACCCGTGCCTTCTTTCTCTCCTCCCTTTTTCGATTTTCTGCAACGTCCGTACAAACCGTACGGACGAACTCTAAACCAAGCCATTTCTTCACGGATCGACGCCAAAAAGGTAATATTCTTGCTTCTTATAACCTCCTGAGTTCATTGGTACCTTTGTTTGGACGTGAAAGGTTGGAAAACCCCGAGAACCCTAACCCCCGATTTAAGTACTGTTCATGTGGTCGTAATTATGGATGTTTCAGGGGATTTTAAGCTTGTAGGAAGCTTTAGGACGTTCCTACGAAGCTCGGAGAAGAAAAACCAAGTGATTTGGACGTCGGGATAGCTAGTTTCGAAGTTGGCCGGTTTTTCTCAAATTTTCACGGCGAGATCCCGTGAGTTTTAGGTCCCAAAACAGGTATAACGTTGTTCTACTCATCCCCAACTTTCCATTGGTGTAAATTTCACGGAATTTGGTTGAGTATAGACTAAGATATTAAGGTTTGAAGAATTTTCCAGTTTCCGGCGACGGTGACGGCACCGGAGGAGAGCTGGAAAAGAAAGGGGAATATTCCGTCAAGTTGACAGAATATTCTTAACGGAACCTAACGGGGTCAGGTAACTTTAACGGTATATGCTTGCTTTTGGACGGAATATTCCTGACGGCGTTAACTGACACCATCAATGTGCCTAGCACGTGCCCGCGCGTGGACGGCGCGTCTGGCCGTGCGTTGGCCGGCGCATGGATGGTCGGAAAATTTTTCTAAAAATATGGGGATGTTCGTGAGGTTGTGTAGATCCCAGTGGTATATTCAAATACCAAAATTGAGTAAAGTATGAGAAGTTATTACCTATTGTTGGTTATGAGCGTTAAATAACGTTTTTTTTTTCCAGTTATTACGCATATAGGTGAGGCCTATCTTGAGGACGAGTGCCATCAATCGAGGCTCGGGGGTTATGACCCTTCGACTTATCTGTGAGTGGGTTTTTGTTTTCCATATATACCTATATAAATGAGATTTTTCCCAGAAAATCAATTTAAGTGAAATGTGATATGATATGCCATGCAAAGTATATATCTATTTTATTTATGCATTAGTAGCTGTATATAATGGTAATTGGTGCTGTGGACGCACATGTAAGTATTTATAACGATGATAGAGAATGATTAATATGAAATGATGTTTATGTTGAGATGTGTTGAAAGCTCATAAACCTGCACCCCGGTGTTAGTGCTCCTGCCCAGGGCCAGGGCTCAGTGCTTCACGTGATGTTTAGTGCTCCTGCCTAGGGCCAAGGCTCAGTCCTTCACGTGATGTTCACCTCTCGCACCACACGCTCACCTTGGATCCAAGTTAGGTGCTTAGTCCTGTTGAATAGACCACTATAGGTGGGTACGACTCGTAGGTGACCCGCGATTAGCGCTCAGTCTTCACGTGATCGTAGCACTAGAGCGTAATTATTTACACCCAGTCTTGTCGGTGAGACCACGTGAGGTGGTTCCGACTTGTGTGCAGGATATATATATATATATATATATATGTGTGTGATGATGAGATATGATGAGATTGATTATGAGCTATAGTTCAGCCGAGCTGATCACTCGGTGAACATGTTATTATCTATGATGAGTTTTCACCTGATATAGTTATGTGATTTGATGAGATATATTTGGCATGGCATATACTGGTTTTATGATTTGATGAGAACATGTTATTATCTTGCATATCACTACTTTTGGCATGATTTTGATTTATGAGTTGAGATGAGTATATATGTATATATGCTATTTTTCTAGGAAATTATACAGGTTTTACGACGAGGGGTTAGAACCTTTGAAAAGAGAAAAGGTTTTGAAAGGATTTATTTTTGCCCACTCACGCGTTTTGTTTTTCGCCCCTCCAGGTTCTAGGTAGCAATGCTTTGGTGGCCACGAGGGACCCAACAGTGTTCAGACAGAATTCACAAAAGTAGGATTCACCTTCTGGTGTTATATCTTAGTAATTGTCATTAATTGCAACTAGAAGTTCTTTTTGCTCTGAATGTGTATTTATACACCTAGACTTGTACTAGCATCTTTTCTTAGCTAGTATTGCTAGTGTTTCGGTTTTTAGTTCTTCGTATTTCTAATTATTTTCTAAGCTTCCGCACTGTACACGTGGTTACGTCACTCTCACGTGACAGCCAGCACGCCCTCTTTGGGATGGAGTGTATCAATTGTCATTCCAACATCCAGTAGAAAATGGGAAGTATATGTATATATTTAATTAAACCGACTAATAATTTGACAAAAAACAACTATGCATCTACTATGTAAGAAAAATCCAAAAGGAAAACAGAAAATTTAGGAACATATGCAAACTAGTGGCCTAGGCCCCTTTATAGTGCCGAGAATAGGTGCACGAAGCGATTTATATTGGGAGAAAAACTTACATGTATCTGTTTCATTCAATATATATCATATTAAGCGTCCCAATATAAATGTAATGACAACATGCAAGTTTTAGACCAAGCCAATGACGGATGCTTAATGGGACCTAGATGGTCCCAGAATCACCCGGTGTCTGAGAAATATACATGTGAAGGTCTTTCAAGATTCTCCGAATGTCTAGTATGGGTCCTTTTTGTGTCCACCAAGTGTTTTGATGAAATGCATGTCGCATATTGCATCGATAACACTCCTCAAATTCTCTATATAGTACTCATCAGACTGTTTCGACATATGTCAATATATGTTGACAGGTGCGTTATTTTGTTCAGCTGACAACAACAAACTCACTAAGTGTTCGACAAAATGTCTTAGTGAATAAATTGAATTTTTTTTTTGCATGCTTCACGCGCTTTTTTTATTGAAAAAACTTGAACCTTTAACACTAGACTTCTTAAGATTCGAATCTTAAATCCACGAATTAGACGTAGCATATGGTATAATTGAGAACCGAAGGGTGAAATTTAATGAAAGATGTGTGTGTGCGTGTGTGTTGAGTCAGAGTAGAGTAGGTTTTGCAATTTAAGAAGATGAATGTTGAAAAGGTTGTTTGTTTGTTACAGGCTTTACGGTTACGGTATGTGAAATCTTGCTCACCTAATAACGGGATTCGGTTCCTTTTCTTTGCCTACATTAACTACTACATATTTCGATAGCTGAAAATGAATGAGGATTCTCTTCTTATCTTTTTTGTGAGGATTCTGAAGATTTTTAAATCGTGTTCATTCATCGTATATCGTACGGTCATAAATTATTTTAAATATTTCTATTTAAAATTAAATATGAATAGTACTTGATAAAAACACGATGTACGATGAACGAACACGATTTAAAGATTCCCTTAATCTTCACAAAGGATCCTCATTCGCTGAAATTATGCAAAAGGGTTTACAGGGCCCACTAGTTTGATGTTCTCAAAGTACAACAAGGTACCTTTTTGTTCAATAAGTCATGAATAAAATGACTGCATTTGCGATAATCATTTTGTTCTTAAATAGTTTCGGGGATGATTAATACAGTCCTTTCCCTGCACAATTATTTAGTTCTTAAATAGTTTGCATAATTAAAATTTAGAATTCGTGTGAACTTTCAATGTAGTTTAGGTATGATTCTTAAATTAAAATTTAACGAAATGTGCATCATTGTTTCTTTATATGTGAGATTTTCTGTTAATTTGACTACATATGGTAGGGTATAAAGGACTCACAATCCAAAATTGGTCCATTAACTTCACAGTTGTTTAGATTTGATCACTAAACTTTTACCCTTGTAACGGAATGCATATTTAGAATTAGATATGCGGACCTACACATGTGTCACATCATCATACTAATAGAACTTTGGACATAAATTAATGGCATGGGCGATGGTGCACAGTTGTTAGTTTGTTTTACAAACGATAAGATAATCTACATTAAACGATGTGAAAATGGATTCAAAACACAGGACCTCAAGAGCAGGAGTGAACGCTACCAACTGAGTTACAGTTTAGGGACCAAATGTTAATTAGGATGAAAGTTAAAACAATTGAACTCTTTTATGTGAGAGTCTCTTCCACCGTAGGAGTTACTTACCGTAGTAGTATATTTCAAAATAATTATGCACTATCATGTGTATTTTAATGTTCAGTGTTCATCTGAAATACATTCACGTAACCAGAGTAAGTAGACTTCATAAACAACTCTTAATTATAAGGGATTCCCCTAAATTCAGGATCATTTTTTGACAAAAGCATCCAATGATCAAATCCAAAACTATATATCAATCACAAGAAGGATATGATTTTTTTTCCTTTTTATAGGCCTGTGGCTGTGGCTGTGGCTGAAAAACTGACACCTGAAAATTTGCCAGTTGCCAATAGATTTTTAAATTACATGCATATGACGTTAATTTGTACTGTAGGCAGATCCTTGTGATCATTTCTATTTGTATTTAGTTTTGAAAAAGATACATTGACAGACCACCAGGTAGAAATGCAGGCTGACACTCGAATAATTGGGAAATGAAAACTAAGCTCCCAAGTACACAAAGGTAAAATAAGTGAGATTCGTCGGTATAATTGGAGGAGTATGATTATCTTTCATCCTATTATCATCCTCTTCCATTCCCTCTTCTTACACTCTTCTTTTTGTTTTATTCTCTATATAAAAAATTCAAAACAAGATGTAAACGTAGCGTAATCACAACTGTTTAAATAAGAGAGGATGGAAGAGGAGAGAGATTAGGAGGGAAAAAAATTCTACTTTGTAACTGAAACCAATATATGGTATTGTGAATTGAGATTCTATCCAGATTTTTGTGTATAGAATTGGCTGATTTAGAAATCCAGATCATTCATTTAAAACTTTACGGCCCTTATTTGTCTATCACACTAACACGCCTCACACATATTAAGGATCCGGATCTCCTTTGAACGGCTCACATTTTTCAGTCGTCGGCTTCAGACTTAAAAATACATAGAGAATCTCAATTTCATTTCTCATCACGTGACTAAAGTAACTCTAGTTGTATGATAGAATCTAATAGAGATTTTGGTTTAGAGGATAGTGGCCTCAAATTGACATCAAGTTTCATAAAAGTAGCACAAAATCAATTTATACTACTAAAATAGAAAATTGATCGCATCCAATTCCTAATCTTGCACATGGATGAGGAACAATTCAATCTGGAGTTAATCTGATATGTCAGCACAATTGGTGTTTTTTATGTTCCTTTGAGTGACTTACCTACAACAACGCCGCCATTGTAACACTAGTTACGCATTATCATATCATAAACAATGTTAAAACTCATAATATTTTAACGTTGATTAAATATATCGTCACAGTGTCTACCTGGTGTAAGTTAGCTTTTCTACATCGTCCTCCGTGAAAAAGAGAAAACATAATTGTTGTGTCATTTAGTTGAATAATTAAGGGAACTTTAACAAAAAGCTTACAGTACTGTTTATTTTAACGAAAAATCATATTTTAACATTAAAAAATCAATTCTGATACTATTCACTTTACCTTTATTTTTATTTTGTCCTTATCGTTAAAACTCAAAATTTTCAAACCATTTTCATTAGTTTTCCTAATAATGAAATATGCACAAGAGGTTATTATTCGTTAAAACTCAACGTTTTCAAGTCATTTTCATTAGTTTTCCTAATAAAGAAAGAAGCACAATGGGTTATTATTAGCTGCTACTCGTAGTACGGTGAACCTGAGATCGGTTACAAATTACAGCTTCCAGAAAACCTACCAAAAGAGGAACAATTACTGGAAAAAAAAAAAGAAAAAAAAATCCAAATTCTAACTAACGGCCGTTAGCGAGGGGGCTAACGCCGGAGTCCTTGCAGGGACTAGGTGGCAGACTGCTCCTTCCACAAGCAACGAGTCGTTGCACGAAACCCTCGATTCTCTCTCCGTTTGTCTCCGTCAATAACCGCTTCCCGCCAAACGGTAACGACTCCACCCCTCTCTCATTCAACACCTCCGCTTCCTCCTTCGATCGCTGGCCCGCAACCACTTCGCTCCCCAATCCGAACGCCTGCAACAAACGCCGTCAATCATTCCGTAACAAAAACCTTTAATTAATCCAGATTAAGTTAATCTAATCTCCATAATTATATACCTGAATTCTGACGTAATCAGCTCGGTTATAACAGAAGGCGTTTCCCACCATCTGGTCAATGGTCTCGGAAACTCCGTCCAGCACAATGTCAACCACCGACGACGGCGAGCACTTTCCGTTACTCCGCCCCGCCTTCCGTCCACTCAACGGGCCGTTACCTAACGACAAAACCAGCAGGTCCTCGACGCCATTGACGGAGGGGAAGTCGCGCTTGTTGTTGAGTACGTGAGTCACAGCCGCCGCCGTCGGGTTGTTCATCACCAGGCCACCGTCCACGGCCGAGCACGACGTCTTTCCGTCCACGGAGGTCAGGCTGAACGGCTTGAACACGCCTGGAGTAGCTGACGTGGCGCGGCAGACTTTCCACATTTCGAAGTCGAAACTCGCCGACTCGGACGCGTCGGCTCGGGAGAACACGAGCGGGGCGGAACTTTTCATGTCGTAGCAGGGAACCAGGAGAGGCTTACACGTGTCCTTGAGCGTCAGGACCTTCCCGTCCTCCCTCGTAAGAAGCTCCGCCAACGCTTTCTCCATGCTCGCGCCGGAGTACCTCCGGCGCCGGCGAAACACTCCACCAAACATCAATTTGAACATGTCGGCATTCTTCTCGGAAACCGAGTTCACAGCATCTCTAGCGGTGTAGAGAGGGCGGCCGGAGCCGTCATCGGCGACAAGCATGGCGGCCAGGACTGCTCCGATGCCGGTACCGGTGACGAGGTCGAAGAAATCGGCGATTTGAGCGTGGGCGTCGCCGGTTTTGAGTCGGATCTGATCCTCGAGGTGGATCAAGGCGGCTCCGGCGACAATGCCGGTGGTGCCGCCGCCGTCGATGCTGAGGATCCGAGTCTTCTTGGCGGTTTCGCAGTGGGAGAGCCACTTCTGCTCCAGCTTCGTGAAGATCTCTAAGGTTACATTGCTCAGCTCCATCTTGTGATTAATTGAATGCTTTGCGACAAGTGAGAGCGTTAAGAGTGTGTGCTTACGCTTTGTTGCCGAGAAGCATTAATGGAGGAGAACTGCTCGTCTCTCTCTTCTGGTTTTTCTCTCTGTTTCTTTCTCTCACTAGAAAATGGAAAACGAAGTGGGTTTTTGGGTAGTTGGAGAGTTAAGAGCTACCAAAAACAGTGGGAGTGGGAGTGTGAGAGTGGGACGGCGTGTTTGGGAAGGACCTTGGTTTATATACGCGAACCCAAAAAAGCGAGTGGACCAATATATTTTTTTAAATTTATTAATAATATGAGCGAAAAGTTTAAAACTATCTATAATAATTTAAGAGTTTAAAGGACGATGAGTTTGGAATTATTATAATAATTTACAAGATGACGACGGGTTTGAAATTACTACAATAATTTAAGAGATTGAGAGTTTTGAATACAGAACATATGAGTAGAACCCAACACCTTATCCACTAACATATTGGATTATATGCGGAATGCACCAATATATTAAAATCAGTAGAATACTTATTAACCCTAATGTAGCAGTAGTTCTATTTATATAAAACTCAAACTGCCTAATTCTTATAGGTATGAGAGTGAGCAAATATGTCTCAAACAAAAAATCTTGTTGTCATAAAACACATACTCCATTTTCAGTCTCAACGCGCTTCTTTCTGTTAGAAATTTTATTTAAAACTAATCATGCCTTGCACACATGAGCACATTTTCATGTGTACTTTCACCGCTTCAACATGTATCCACAAGCTTAGTCAGCTGGATGTTAGAATAAGTCATCTTGAAGTTGAGCCACTCTTGATTTTCATGCTCATACAAATGATAAGTTTTGACTAAATTTTTATTGATAAATAATGAACGTTGGTAGCAGAGGCGATATATTGTACTAAATCCAAGAGAAGGATTTGAATTCAGAACACAATAATTGTAACTACTTAGTACTACAATCTAATAGCATTCCTCTTCACTGAGAGGTCTTAGTTTTGATTCTCGTCAAAGACGAATTTAAACCATATTATTGCTCGTCCATTATGAGGCTAAGCGTACCCTCTCCCTCTTAATATAGATAATATTGTTTGTTAAAAATAATAATAATTATAAGATGAAGGCACTAAGCATCATCGCAATTTACCAGACAAGATTTGTAATTTGAGTAATATTAGTATTTGTGCAATTTCCCTATTTGTTATTATTTATTAGTAGTATTATTTAATTTGGGCTTTTTGACAAAAACCGTGTGTGATTTCCTTGCACGTGCAAATGCGCGTTTAAATTTCGGGTTACGGGCAAGCGCGAACCTCGGCTTGTTAGCCGGCTCAGCTGCCGCTCGTCAGGTCTCCTCTCACATATTTATTTACATTTACATTTTTTCTTCCTTAATTTTTTTATGTGTTTTTTATTTTCTGTTGTGGTTAGATTGTCTTATAAATCAGATGCTGCCAAGTGAGGAAGGGGACCGAAAATAATGGTGAAACACCATGGAACTAAACTAATCCCAGTAGTCTTGCCAGACAATTGTCCAAGATTTATGTTAATCCCCTTTATTAACTGATCTAAACAGTAAACAATTCAAGCTTGCATTTTTCCTGTTTTTCTTTATTTCCTTTTAGAATATATGATATAATTTCTTATTGCTACGAAACGACAAGTGCTCACGTATCTCTTGTTGTATACTTTTTTTTTTTGTTTCTCCCACATTACATGACTAATCACGTGATGTGAATAGAAGAATCCGAGATTAACGGGTCTAAAATAGATATGCATGTAAAGTGTAAACAAGATGCGTAGCCAAATTAGCTAGGATAATGTGTTCTCCTAATGCACCTCAATCCGAATCTACATCCCTATTATTCAGATTAGGTTAGAATATTGCTCGAATCACAAAAGTGTTCGATAGACAATTATAGTACTAAGTGCAAATCTAGTTGTGCCTCAAATCTGGTGGTAGCTTATTAGTTTCCATTTTTTTTAAATGAAGATAACTGGTGACAAGTCACGGTTATCTACATCTTATGGGACCGGAAAGACTCACAAAGGAAAGTAATAAACGGTTTGCAACTTTACATGCATATTTTGTGTAGCAGATGACATATATCAATGATCCAATGCCAAGATAGATGTATATAAATTGCCCGGCAAAAAGACTTGCACCCTCAAATCTATGACGAAGCTATGCATTTTTACCCTTGCATATGTATTAGGGTTTTCTTATTCTCTATCAGTCTACTTCAATTTTCGACAAAGAATCTGACTTGTAAGCGGTTATATATTTCTTCACTCCTTTGTCTCTTCCGTAATTTGTATTTATCTCTCTCGTCAAGTGACTCGTACAACCCAAAATAGCTTAGAATCTCTCGCCGAAAAGTAACATGTAAATTTCGAAGCTAATGTTAGCAACATTGGATACTGCTCCACTTGATCTAATGTGCCATGTATTACTATAATTGCAGGTTTATTAGTTCGTTGAATCTTAACTGATGATATGATGATCCGACAGAAAGTTTTAAAATCTCATGTCATACTGCTAAAAAATCTTGATTAGCATAATTAATTGATGCATTATCTAAAATCTCATGTGATACTGCTAGAAAATCTTGACTAGCATAATTAAGTGATGCATTAAACAAATCATGCGAGCTACGTCTAAGTTAAATTTGGAGATGGAAGTCTTCTTCGTTTCTCAATGGTGAAATAAAACTAAGCTCATGAATTTATTACCCTAGGTCAGAACAAGTTGATAGAATCTCATTTTTTACGTCCCCATGGGCGTTAAAAAGAAAAGAGACTGATGGAGTTTCTCTCGCTTTTAGCCGAATTAATTTTTACTCCGATGTGCTACTTTACAATCTCTGCTGTGAATATCTGTAAACCTGCCAAACAGTGTCTCTCATCACAGGGTATCCATGGCAGGATGCACAACCACACAGACAAACACACACCATATCTTAGTATTAAAGTTCCATCTCTGTTACACTTCTGCATTCATATATAAATGATATATGAAAGATAGATTTGGTCTCGACATTCATGTCTAAAATCGAACCAGTAAAGAAAAATGATTTCCCTCCATCATCATACACAAAAAAATATATCCTCTGATTTCTTTTTGGGAAATTTCCTAGCAATTATTTCAATCCACCTGATGAGAGTATCAATCTCATATCGGAAAAATGAGGAACCTTGCATGTGCTTTTAATTATAAGTAGTTGGGCTATTTTTCACATTGCCAATTAATTTTATGGTGAAATCTCAACTTTCTTTATGGTATCAGAGCATGTTGTCCCGAGTGTGAAGCCCAACGGCTACACCTACTCCACGTCACTCGATTTGTGTTGTCCATGTAATAGGCTTGAAAATTTGTCACACGTGAGGGGGGTGTGTTGAGAGTATCAATCCCACATCAGGGAAATGAGGGACCTTGCATGTATTAAGTACTTGGGTTACTTTCCATATTGCCAATTAATTTTATAGTGGAACCAAAATATTTGGAGGCATATAGAATAGGAATGAGTTCAAGTTTTGAATATAGTGGGCTAAGTCTATTAAACTCAAAACACCAATGTAAACTTGAATCAAACTCAGTCATTTTGATTCATATATTTATTCAGTGTTACATATATTAAACTCAAGCAACCCAATTTTCATATATGAAAATCAAACTCACATAGAACATTGCGAATTGCCACAAAAACTGTGTTATTCATAAAAATTGTTACTAGCACTTCAAAATGACATCATGCACTCTTCACAAAGTACTTTTCCCGACATTTTGGTAGCAGAAAAAGTATTTTCTTTTTTCTTTTTTTGCTAGGTAATAAACTTTCTTAAGATAAAGAGAATTCCCGAGAACACTCGGAACCCATACAATCAAATATAAACATTTGGCGTGCCTCACTAGGAAGCACCCTATCCCAATACAGATGTTTTCAACATTTTAACCAACAGAAGTAATACCACTTGCGAGGAAGTTTGCTTCTCTAAAAACATGTTGCCATGCTGATTAGAATAAAAAGAAATCGCTAGCCATTTGATGTCGTCAACAATAGTTCTGAGCCTCCAAGGATCTTGCAACGGTCGAAAATCCCAGCTATAATCATCTTGGGGTCGCCTTCAACTTTCACATCCCTAATATTTCTTTGTATTTCCAATTTTGTTATCTTTTTCTCATTGGACTGCCGAAAGGCCCAAAACTCCACCATCTTTCTTCAAGAGTTTACAATGCGTTCCACCAAAAAATGGGTTACATGGACCATCCTTCAACAACTAATCATTTCGTACCCAACAATATCACTGTCATAGGCGTGAAAATTGTAATATTTACTTCTCAGTCAAGTCTTAGGGGCTTTTAGGCGTCATCATTATGTGAGCGAGCATGTTTGAAACGCGTATTTGGTAAGTTTCTTTTGTGCCAAGATGTTTGGTGGTAAGTTAATTTGTTTAGGAAGTTTCTTCTTTTTTTGTTTTTGTTTTTAAGGTTCGAGTTGGGATTGGATCCTCTATTATTGTAAAATCGTTCTAAATAAACATTATTGTATCAAATCGGTCATGCCGTTGTGGAGAGTGATTATGTGAAGGTCATTGCAACACTTAATAGGACCTATTCGGACTCGTCGGCAATAGGTTTGATTGTGGATGATGTGTTGCAGGTGGCCTCCTCTTTCTCTAGGTTGACTTTTATTCATGTTTCTCGTTTATGTAATGGGGTTGCCCATCGTCTTGCAAAGTTTGCTTTGACTAGTAGCAATAATTTAGTTTGGACTGAGGAAGCTCTTGCTCTCATTCAAGATCTCCTCCTCCGAGACATTTTTAGCTTGTCATGAGTTTATTTCAAATCAATACAATGCTTTTCTTTTAAAAAAGAAATTATTGTATCAAATCGACAAGTATCAATGCGATATTTGATACATGGTTTATGCCACATCAAGATTAAATCGCAAACTATCAGATATCGATATAATGAGACAATATCTACATTATTGTCACATATTGAAACGACATCGGTATAATGTGACTAATTGCTAAAGTAAATTGTCCAATACTCAAACCCAACAAATAAGAAAAAGAGAAGATCAAATCAAAGGCATAAGCTAACTTAATCCTAATTAAAGTAATTAGGATTAAGTCCAGAGATACTTTGTTATTGATATATGAAACAGCATACAAAATGTTAATAAACACCAAAATAATGATGGGGTTGGATGACACACCCCGACCCAAAAGTGGGGCGTGCTGGCCGTCACGTGAGGGTGACCTAGCCATGTGCACAGTGTGGAAGCAAGATTAATCAGAAAGATACGAACAAATTAAAACCATGCACCCAGCAACCCAATTAAAGATAGTGTGCTAGTGCGAGAATTAAGAAGGTTTACACAACCAGAGCATAAATGGTCTACGTGCAGTCAAGCAGAAAGTACTAAATGGAAATAACACCCGAAGGTGGTCCTACATAAGTGAATTCTGTCAGAACGTCCGATGAGCTCCTCGTATGCCACCAGCAAACACTACCTAATACCTGGAGGGGCGAAAAACAGAAAGCGTGAGTGGGCAAAAACAAATCTTTTCAAAACCTTTCTTTTCTCAAAAGTTATAACCCCTATCCTTAAAACCTGTATAATTTCCCAGAAATAAAGCATATACTCATATATATAATTCTCAAAATCCTACTGGAAAACATATATGTATGAATGTATGTATGCCATGCCAAGGTATCATAACTGAATGCCAAAGCATAACTCTGTGAATGTGATTGAATACTAGATAATCAACTTAGCCCTCGGCTGTATATAGCTCATAACAATCTCATCATATCATATAGCTCATAATCATCTCAATCATATCATATATACCCTGCACACACATCAATACCACCTTTAGTGGTATGCACAACATCACTGTATATAAACTAATATGCTCTAGTGCTACAATCACGTGAAGACTGTGCGAAAGATTCGCGGGTCACCTACGAGTCGAACCCACCTATAGTGGTCTATTCGACAGGACTGAGCACCTAACTTGGATTCAAGGCGAGCATGCGGTGTGGGAGGTGAACATCACGCGAAAGACTCAACCCTTATCTCTGGGCAGGAGCACTAATATCAGTGTGTAGGTTTATAAGCTCTAATCATATCACATCACATCACATCACATCACATCATATCATTTGTTCACATCAAAACTAGTATATAAACTTACCTGCCACTTACCTGTGCATCCGCAGCACCAACATTAATATATGCAACCAATAACGCATAAAAAAATAAATAGATACTTTGCATGGCATTTCATATCACATTTCACTTAAATTGATTTTCTGGGAAAAATCTCATTTATATAGGTATATACGGAAAATAAAAACCCACTCACTGAAAAGTAGCCGGGTCGTAACCCCCGTGCCTAGCCTGGCTATGCTCGTCCTCCGGATAGATCTCGCCTCTATGAGAAGTAACTGAAATAACGTTAATTAACGCACATAATCGAAACCTTAGAAATAACTTCTCATATATTGCTCAAATTGGGTATATGACTATACCACCGTAATCTACACAACCTCACGAACATCCCCATATTTTTAGAAAAATTTTCCGACCACCCACGCGCCGGCCAAGGCAAGGCCAGACGCGCCCCCACGCGCGGCCACATGATAAGCACACTGACGGCGTCAGTTAACGCCGTCAGGAATATTCCTCGGAATATTTCGTTAAAACCCAACGGTAACAGTTAAAGATAACTGACGACGTTAGCATATTCCGTTAAAACTGATGGAATATTCCCTGTCTTCTCCGTGACTGTTCGCCGATTTCTGAAAAAATTTCCAACTATGGTTTCTCCTTCATTTTTGCACCATTTTCTACGTACTTTATACCAAAATGAAAATCTCACAAAGATGAACGCAACCATACCTAACTCGACCCCCAACTTGCCGGGGATTGGCCGAAAAAAGCCTCGATAATTCCGACCAAAATGAAACTCCCGATCTCGCGATTTCGACGTCCAAATTCTTCCAACGAAGCACTCTAAACTTCGTAAAGACCTCCTTAAGCTTCCTATGAACTTAGAATCTCCAAAAACACAACATTTTACATGAGCATGAATAGTGCACAAATCGGAGGTTATGAGAACTAGGGTTTTCGAAGGTATCCTTACCAGAAATGGATACCAATGTGTTCGTATGGACCTCAAGAACACAATGGGGTGCTTCACACCTTCGATCTGCAAGGTTACAAGGGTTATGGGTGTGTCCATACAAAAGCCGAGAGGGAGAGACAGAAGGTCTGAGAGATTTAGAGAGAGAGAGTACGGGAGTGAGAGAGAAAATTAACGCCCAAAGGCATTTTCGTCATTTCATATCCATCGTACGAAATCTCCGAGACGGGCTGTTACATTGGAGATATTAACACTAAAACCAAAATTAATAATATTTCAATAAAATTAAATGAAAGAAAGTATTTTTCATAAATTCATCTTAAGCAATTTAAGCAAGGACCGCCACAGCCATCAAAACTTGCATGATAGGTTCCCTTTGGATGTGCCCTAGGATGGGCTGGAGTATGGCTTGGGAAAGGGCTTGGGCCATGGCTTTGAGTAGGGCTTGGATCATGGCTTGAGGGGCTGGGCTTGGACCTGAGTGAGTTGGGCTTGGGTTCGAAGGGATTGGGCTCGGACTTAAACGTGGTGGACTAGGACTTTAACTGTATGCGCAAATCATGATCTCCGCTAGAGTGAAAAGGTAACCATCGGATGTTTTGTCTTGCACTTCTTGAAATGTTTTACTTCCAGTTATGTAACACCTTGCTTATTGGCTTCGTACTTAAAGGAATTGGATCCTCTCCTCAGCTTGGGCTCAGGAGTTTCCTAACCAACACACTAGAGCGGTTGAATTTTGATCCAACCGCTCTAAACAGGAGGGTCCTCTAAAAGTTATAAAAATTATAGCCTTTGGATTTTGATCCAACGGCCCTTGTGTGTTGGTGCTCCTGAGCCCAAGCTCAGGAGAGGATCCAATTCCGTACTTAAAAACTGAAAAAGCAATCTTGCAATGCATGTCAAAGAATCCGTTACTATGACTTTGTGTGACCTCGCATTTGGCGTTGATCGGTTGTAGTCGCCGATACGAATCTGTTGCGTCTATCGTCTTTGTAACAGATTTGTGCTGGGGGCAATTGTAGTTTTTCATGCATGTGGTAGCCGTTTAGAGATTCAATCAATTTGTTTGTTTGAGCATATGTATTCTAGATCAATGTCTTGGTCCAAGAGCATTGTCCCCAATCCACACCTATATATTTGTTTGTATTGTTTGGTGAAATGCCACTCTATCATTTCTTGTACCTCTTCCTCTTGCATTGGCCAACCTGCACATGTGATGAAATGTGTACGGATACTATACATCCGTACTAATTTCTGCAATCATCTTGTTGTATATGAAGTGACTTACTTTCATGGCATCATCAGAACAATTAGGTATCAGGGCTTACTCAACAATATAATTAAATTTAGTTTTATCGACATCGCTAACGAATAACTAAAGAAATTAATCCATGTTTTGATTACATTAAAACAACTAATCTTTCACTTGAAAGTAGAATGTCTTAAGTTCAATTATCAGAAACGACATTTCAATACCAAATTATTGACAATTCATTGTGAAACTTAACCTAACCTCACCTCCAAGCTCCAACATCGTTATATAAAACAAATGAATAACAAAAAACCAATTACACTATTAATAAAAAGAAGCAAGAACCCCCATAATCATCACAAGTATAAGTAGCCCATTAGAAGACTGGACAAATGGAGCACTGCTCTTCTCGGGTGAGACAGGAGCAGGTGAAACTGATGCATTAGGGTTTGAAGAACTGGGAGCTGGGGTGTGACTCGGACTTGATGCATTAGGGTTTGAAGAACTGGGTGGTGGGGTGTGACTCGGACTTGATGCATTAGGGCTTGATGATGACGCAACAACTCTGATGTCAACCTTCTGGCCGGCCTGGCAGTGACCGGGGACACCGCAAATGTAGAACAAGTGTTCAGGTTTCGTCAACTTTATACTGTCGTTGCCGGAGGCGGTGGTGGTGATTGCATCCGTCGAGTTGCAGCCATTGAAATTTTTGTGGGTCACTTGTGCCACATTGTGCTCCTTGGCATTGTACTCAAAAACTGCACATGCAATAATACCACACTGTAAAGATAGTTGATTTGCGCTACCACTAAAAAAATGTGGCGTTAGAGAGAAACATTTGAAAATAAAAAATATGTAGAGAAAAAAACCTAGTCCCCTATTAACGTAATTTCGGGTGCTATAAGCCTATAATAGTGTGAATAAATAAAGTTGAGTTTATGATTTTTTTTTTCTCTTCAAAACAATGTTTTAAGCAATTTTGACAATAAAATGGACCTTTAGGAGCTTTATTTAGGAAAACAAATATGGTATCGAAAAACTCGTGAGTGAGGATTATACTAAATTGAGAACATAGAAACTAGTTCTTGGTTAGGTTGATATTTATTTCACGAAAGGATGGGCTGCCTTAACAAAACCACCAGCTATTTTTTTTTTTTTTAGAAAAAAAAAAACTACCTATCCTCACATATTAGAAATAGTCTCATAATACCAAACTTCAAAAAAAAAAAAATTTAATTTTTTTTAACAAACAAGTGATATAGGGTTTCACATCATGGAATTTAATTAACAGTTACTTCCACAAGGTTCAAACTCGAACATCTTCTGACAAAGTAAAGACTATATCAAAT
Organism: Heteromeles arbutifolia; assembly: GCA_024362995.1. Classification (NCBI taxonomy): domain Eukaryota; kingdom Viridiplantae; phylum Streptophyta; class Magnoliopsida; order Rosales; family Rosaceae; genus Heteromeles; species Heteromeles arbutifolia. The sequence continues at coordinate 36,008,746 of JANCRC010000005.1, read as the reverse complement.
AATCATGGCCCCATTTATACAATATGATTAAACCACAAGCATATATAACTGCACACAGGAAAGAACAAAACCCTAATTAATCTTTATCAGAAACCCTAGTTAAATCCATATCAAACAATAGGGTGAAAAATAAGGGGAAAAAATTGCTTATTACCGATGGTGTCTCCAACATAAAAGGTCTTGCTAGCTGCCCATTCCTTGTAATTAAAACCATCTTTGGCTGTCCACCCATGAGAGTCACCCACCTTGTACACAGTACCACCAAAACACACCCCAAACAAAGCCACTACCATTACCACTGAAGAAACCAGTGAGTAATCCTTCACGAAAGCCATGGTTAATCAAATATGAAGAAAACAAGGATATCTGTGACCACAGAAATTCAGTAAAATATAAAGATTATATCTCTGAATTTCGGAGTCAACTGTGATGAAGAGCACCAATAAGAGCATTTATATATAGTAAAATTCAATGGTGCAAATTCAGGAAATGAAATCCAAATATTATTCTTGACCAAAAACTGGTAATTAAATTATGGCAATTACGAAATCAATCTTTGATTGTTGATCTGACGCGTCCGATCCAGTAATTCTTCTGGTATAGAAAGATCATATCTTGATTCTTAAGTACAAAATCATATCTTATCAAAATTAAAAAAAAACAAGAATCGTATTACAAGGCAATAAATGTTTTTAGATTTTATGGTAATGCAAAAAATCTGTTCACTCTTGTTTTGGTAGGTTGCAATCAATCCTTCCCATTTGAATAAATCTGGGTTTAACCAGTCCAATGTTTTGGGCCTCAATCTACCACACATTAGGTCATCTAGTCCCCAAGTCAAATACACTTTGGTTGACTTGGGTTCATAATTTTACAACCGTTTGAAACCGAACCAAACCCGAATTTTAGAGGTTGAGTCGCACCAAAATATAAAGAGTCGGACTATCCAACATGCTAGAGATGCACCTCTACCATTGGTGGAAAATTGTAAGTTATGCTACCTCAACACGTGGATGGTCCGACCCCTGTATTTTGGTGTCCCTCCAACCATAAGTAAAAGACCCTTTTTTAACGAAAGACATTACTGGATGGATAATGATAGTAGGACCATGTCTTGAATGCTAGAGAGGTTTTCTACTACAATATGGCCTTTGTGTTGTGTGTATGCATTAAATTAGGGATAAAGGTGCTTAAGAAAATGATAAAGCACACTTCTTTTATTTTCTCTTATATAATTTTGACCGTTGTTTTCGTTTAATTTATTTAATTAAATAGAAGTGCATGAGAACTTAAAATAGATGCGTGAAAATCAGAATCTGAGTGCGTAATACGAAAAGAAAAAGTAATGGAAGCCACGCGGTTTTGGTAACTCATAGATTCCCGCACAAGTGCAGGATATCTCCATCCTTGGATTATCTAATCCGAGGATACAAACAAATCCCAAAATTCTTATCCACACCCACAGAACGTTCCCTCCTCTCCTCAGTGTTCTTCCTCGTCATCTTTCACAGGCTCCGACCATTTTGTACTTGTATCGCAGTCACTACTTCACTGTTATATGTTTTCTGAGATAAATATCTCAGCCCCAAAAGCTTCAATCCGAACAAAAGTCCACGGCTTTCATGGCGACCCACTGCTCCCCAGCAACCCCTGTCCGCTTCGTCCTCCAGCCCAAGCAAAACCCTCCCAAAACCCTGCTTTCCATTCGAGGTACATAACCCATTAGTCAATATTTTATATATATATATTCATTGCATTCTTATTACTTGTAAATTGATGAACTTTATTACTTGCTTTCGAATTTCCAATGGACCCTTTTGGATTTCAGTACTGCAATCCTCCATAAATAAGTGGGCTGAGTTTGTAGTTCGGTTTTGTTTTGTTTTAGCATGCTAAATGCTGTAAAAGTTGAAAATTTTGCAGATTCTTTTGGCGGAGGACCGGCTTGTCAGAAATGCCAGCCTAGAACTGTTAAGGTGTGCTCATGGAGCTCATCTGCTGGCTATGTGAGGTCTGAGGACAGCGCTGCGAAGTTTTCAGGCAATCCCATTGTTGTGAAGAAGCAATTGTTCCAAAAGAGGCAAGTTTTATTTGTGCCGTAGAATTAATACTCTGGCTTCTTGTTCTTCTTGTTGTTGTTGTTTGTAATTTTGTATGGGACTGAAAATTGGGTTAGAATTGCATTTGTTGGCTTAACATATAACAACAATATACTTAAAACGACACGAGTCAGTTGTTGTTTGAGACTTTATATTTGTCGTTGTTATCCTCGCAATTTGAGAATGCAATGGGAATTTGGGTTGCGTAGCGCAGCCACTATGGTTAAGGGAATTGTGATGAGTTATTGGTTGTGTAGTGGGCTGATTTACCTTCTAATACCTTTTTTATGTCCAGAGCTGTAATTGTAAGGGCTGCTACTATCGAAGAAATAGAAGCAGAGAAGTCTTTGATAAAGAAAGATACTGTAAGCTTGATTTCATTAAAACATGTAGTATGAAATTAGGTTGGAGGGATTTAAGGCTCTTTGGATTTTTCGGTGGGGTAAGGAAGAACAAACTTGTATTGAGAATGTTAGTTGTATTTCAGGAAGGAAGGATGGAAAAGACTCTTGAAACCGTACGATCCAATTTCAATTCTATTAGGACAGGGAGGGCAAGCCCAGCCATGCTGGATAAGATTGAGGTATGAATTAACTTAGGGGGTTGTCTAGCTACTTTTACAATTCATTTTTGTGTAGATTGAGAATGCGGTAGTGTTATTTTTCCTCTTAGATCAGTTATAACACAATACTTTTTTAGGTTGAATACTATGGAAGCCCAGTTGGCTTGAAGACCATTGCTAATATTAGTTCTCCTGATGCAAGTTCCTTCTTGGTTCAGCCATACGACAAATCCAGGTATTTCATAAAGTAAATGTATGAAACTAGTAATGGTTTCGCAGCCTTGCAGTAGACATGTCTGCTTCGGACTAACCACTGCTAAATCTATCCAAAATGAGAGGAGGAAAGGCACATTATAAACTTACTTAAGACCCAGCTGAAAATGCTAGCTAGTGGGCAAGCGCTTCTCCGATAGGAGCTATTTAAGATTTTCTCTGTATGTATGTAGAATAAGTAGATGGCGTTCATGGTAAAATTATATATGCTGGTGATTGTTCCAGTGAAATTTACTGCCTTCTCTTTTGATAACCTAAAAGAAATATGGATGCTGTTTAGCTGTAAAGAGCCTGCGTCTTCTATTGGAAGAATGCATTTCATATCAACTGATCATGTCGATTAGTAATCATTTTTTCTAAATGGTGCATCCGTTTTTTTAAGCTTAAAGGCTATAGAGAAGGCCATCGTTAGCTCTGATCTTAGTTTGACTCCAAATAATGATGGAGAAGTAATTCGATTGACTCTACCTCAACTTACGTCAGACAGAAGGAAGGTGTGTTCTCATTTTAATCTTCGATTTCATTATATAACTGACCTAAGGGCTTTTCAGCTCTTCCTATTTTATTGGCCAACGTACATGTACTGAGATGTAATAATTTGTATGATGATTTTATTGGATGGGAAAATTGTTTATACCTTGGTGATCATAAATCAAGAATACGGAAATTATGAAATATATCAACGATATGTAAGTATTCTGTTTCTGATGACGCTAATAATCACTCATGTTCTTTAACAAGTGCTTCCTTTTTCTTTTTCAATTTTCATTGCAGGAATTGTCAAAAATTGTGGCAAAACAGACCGAAGAAGGAAAGGTACAGACTTACTGTAGCATCTTTGGCTGATTGATGGTTTAATGTTTTGAGACTTTCGTGGTTTTGGCCGTTGGACCTATGCTTAACCAGATCACACAAACTGATATACTACATAACCGATCCCCACCCCCAGCTCCCTTTCCTTTCCATTGTTCATGGTGAGGTCTCATCATGGCATCATATTGAAGCAAAAGCACATAGCATATACTGCATCTTAGAAATGCTGTCTTTGCTACCGTTAGCATTTCATTCATTTATACTTTAAAGAAATTGATCTTGTTCTTCTGAAATACCTATTACTCCACTTTTGTAGGTGGCATTGAGGAACATAAGAAGGGATGCTTTAAAAACTCTTGAAAAACTTGAGAAGGTTTGAATCTTAAAGCCCACCCCCACAACTTCTCTTTCTTTCTCACTTCCTGGCATCTGCTTACCCCCCACCCCCCCCCCCCCCCCCCCCAACCATTTTACTTTTACTGATTGCCAACAACTTCTTTTTTTTTTTTTTTTTTTTTTTCTAAAGGGAAAAAAGCTTTCTGAAGATAATGTCAAGGGCTTATCAAGTGACTTGCAGGTAATCTATAGCTTTTGTATACTTCACTATTTTTATGCGAACAAAACTAGGTATCGTGGTTTCCCTGTTGACAAAGAAACCAACTGACTGATTGGTTTCTTTGACATCTGTTCGAGATATATCCGGCGCCTATTTCTTGTTTCACGATTGATTGGAATTTCATTTCAAAGGTTACAGTAGAAAGATATATTCTTGAAATTTGTCATTTCAAGCACCATTGAACTTGAGTTGAGTTTAAACTGTTACTGGATGATACAATGTTTACCTATTTCCTTTACACAGAAATTGACGGATGAGTATGTGAAGAAACTTGATGCCATATTCAAACAAAAAGAGAAGGTAGTACCTCCATCTGATTATCTACTACATTTGCGAACATCTGCATTATCTACAGCATAATTGTTGTGCATGCTGATTCTAATGTTAACCTAAGTCATTTGGTGATTTTTTTCGCCCACTACAGAATCAAATCTCGAAGTTTAACGTAAATTAAAAACTGTGTTTCAGGAATTGCTGAAGGTTTAGTGATTGTTCATGCGCTGATGATGTAAATGGTTGAGCTTCTATATCGAAATCTTTATAGGTGTTCCTCTTCCGTGTGCGGATAATTTGCAGTGCTGTTTATACCCTCCACCTTTACAAAGCACCTTTTTGAGATAACCAGACATTGGAAAATATATGCAATGTTCAGTTGCAAGGATTTCAAATTTCAATCAGAAGTCTTTATATTCACTTCCGTTGTTATTATTCTCGTAAAATAATGTAGATTTTCATGAAAAGGAAGAGAAAAACTTGTTTAAGGGCATACTGACTACATCATCCGTATGATGGCTCTTGCAAAGGTACGAGACCTCTACATTTTGGTCTCATCCGATTTCATGTCAGTTTGTCAAGCAACTTTCCGAAGTTTCCCTCAGAAAGGAAAGCATGTAGCACCAACGTGAAGCTTGGCTTAGCTAGGCGAATCACTTCATCAGTCATAACATGGCATTTGTCCCGTCGTTCGATTCATTGTCTTGTGACCCTACCCTAGAAACCCACAAACCCAATCCAACCTTACCCTACCCTCCAATACATAAAAAGAAGAAAGAAAAGACATTTGGTGATTCGGTCCCGTCATATAGATATTCTGCTATATAACCCTATCCTAGAAACGTTGTTTTGCGCCAAGTCTTCGTTAGTTCAAAGTACTTCATGTCATTTTTAGAGTCTCTTTCTCTACCTATTTTATTTTGAGTCTTTTTCTCACAATCGCATCTGTAAGTCTTCAGTTTACATGTTAAAACCACCTTAGCCCATTTTATCTCATCTTATCTTCAATTGCGGTCACTCCTACTTTACCTCGAATAATCCCGTTTTTAATATTGTCCTTTGTCGTGTGCCCGCACATCCAAAAAAGTATTCTCAATTACGCTATACTTATTTTTACACGTGTTGATGCTTGACTTCCCCTATCCATAACTTTTCCAACTTTTCCAAATTCAACATGCCATTGGAAAATCACCATTTTAGTGCCATCACCTTTTTCCCTGGCAATAGGGGTTGCATTGGTGATTGCTCCATTATTTCAGTTCAAGTGTGTCCTTTTCAGTGTATGCATGTGCAAAAGAAAGATAAGATAAAGTTTTCTTTGCTTTTAATTATAGGAAACTAATGAAAATGGTTTGAAAACTTTGAGTTTTAACGATAAGGACAAAATAAAAGGTAAAGTGAATAGTACTATAATTGACTTTTTAGTATAAAAATGTAGTTTTTCGTTAAAATGAACAGTACCAGAAACATTTCGTTAAAGTTCCCTTTAATTATTTGACTACTCACAAATATTCGTCATAACTCATAAGCCTCTTTCCAGATATTTAATCCAAAGAACTCCCACTTTCATCGACCTACACTAAAATAATAAAAAAATCATTTTCACCATGATATGTTTTCACAACCACTAATATGTTGCAATTTAACGTACGGGAGCCGATTTCAACACACTATTTTTCTCCATGTGCACGCTTTATATTTGTTTCTGGCTTGGAATCGAATAAAATTAAAAAAAAATTAACGGACAGAAAGAACTAAGGTGTGCAAATGAGAAAAATAATGTGTATAAATCATCGCTCATATAATCGTCAAAAGGGCAATCAAAGCCAAGCTAAGGTATTTGTATTGGGAAGTAAACTTTTATAAAAAAAAATAAATGTTAACGAGTGTTACATTTGAAACGAGTGATCCATTAGCTTAACATGTTGGTTTTGAGTGACCTGTTAACTTAATAGGTCAGGTTAAAACTGATCCAAACCTAATAAAATCGACCCGTTTACAAGTCTAATCAAAGCAAGGTGTTTTTTCTTCTACACTTAAGTTTGAATCCCCTCTCAATAGTTTAGATTGAAATAACCAGTTTAGATATGGTTCGAAGGAAAAAAAAATGATGAAAGTGACTTTGATTAAATTTATTTCTTCATGCCCTTAACAAATTGAAAGTGTTGCAATTGCATGTTTGATGTTTCTTTTGGAAGCCGAAACGCAAAGTAGGTCCAAACAAAAATGACTTTTGTCGATCCAAACAGCTTGCACTTTGGATCTAATTATTAAATATTTGTTATTATTTTATATTTTATTTTATTAATAAAGTGCCACTAGGATGGATCATCTTGTCTTAACCCACTAAATACAATGTTCTTTCCCAATAAAGAATTTATAATAATGTTTTAGTTGTACAAGCATATTAATATGTTAAAAAATAAGTGGAGGATAGCTCAAGTCAAATTACAATAAATTTAGTATAATTAGGTTTGTTTAGAAGTATTTTTAAAATAACTGAAAGCGTTTTGATGAAATTTTTTTGAAACTAATTCTAAAAAAAAAAAATGCAAGTGAATCATGGAAACTTCATGCAAAAAGCACCAGGAAGCACCTTAAGTGCTTTTGGAACTCAAAAATATTTTCTCTAATAGTACTTTCAGTCATTTTAAAAGTAGTTCCAAACAAATCATAAACCGTCATATAGATATTCTGCTATATAACCCTATCCTAGAAACATTGTTTTGCGCCAAGTCTTCGTTAGTTCAAAGTACTTCATGTCCTTTTTTAATGTCTCTTTCTCCACCTATTTTATTTTGAGTCTTTTTCTCACAATCGCATCTGTAAGTCTTCAGTTTACATGTTAAAACCACCTTAACTGATTTTTTCTTCTCTTATCTTCAATTGCGATCACTCATACTTTACCTCGAATAACCCCGATTTTAATCTTGTCATTTGTTGTGTGCCTGCACATCCAATAAAGTATTCTCAATTACACTATACTCATTTTTACACGTGTTGATGCTTGACTTCCCCGATCCATAACTTTTCTAAATTCAACATGCCATTGGAAAATCACCATTTTAGTGCCATCACCTTTTTCCTTGGCAATAAGGGTTGCATTGGTGATTGCTCCCTTATTTCAGCTCAAGTGAGTCCTTTTCAGTGTATGCATATGCAAAAGAAAGATAAGATAAAGTTTTCTTTGCTTTTAATTGTTTGACTACTCACAAATATTCGTCATAACTCATAAGCCTCTTTCCAGATATTTAATCCAAAGAACTCCTATTTTTGGCCCACTTTCATCGACCTACACTAAAATAATAAAAAATCATTTTCACCATGATATGTTTCTCAACCACTAATATGTTGCAATTTAACGTACGGAAGCCGATTTCAACACACTATTTTTCTCTAAGTGCACATTTTATATTTGTTTCTGGCTTGGAATCGAATAAAATTAAAAAAAAATTAACGGACAGAAAGAACTAAGGTGTGCAAATGAGAAAAATAGTGTGTATAAATCATCGCTCATATAATCATTAAAAGGGCAATCAAAGCCAAGCTAAGGTATTTGTATTGGGAAGTAAAATTTTATAAAAAAAATAAATGTTAACGAGTGTTACATTTGAAACGAGTGATCCATTAGTTTAATGGGTTGATTTTGAATGACTTGTTAACTTAATAGGTCAGGTTAAAACTGATCCAAACCTAATAAAATCGACCCATTTACAGGTCTAATCAAAGCAACGTGTCTTTTCTTCTACACTTAAGTTTGAATCCCCTCTCAATAGTTTAGATTGAAATAACCAGTTTAGATATGGCTCGAAGGAGAAAAAAAAATGATGAAAGTGACTTTGATTAAATTTATTTCTTCATGCCATTAACAAATTGAAAGTGTTGCAATTGCATGTTCGATGTTTCTTTTGGAAGCCGAAACGCAAAATATGCATAAAATTTTGCAAAATAAGCATTTGAGTTTGAAGTTTGAACATTTGTCTGGAGTTCTCATCGATCTCAGCTCAAAAACAAAGAGTATATCCAGTCTCTGACATATACCGAAAAATCACTAACTGACACCATGAAACTCGTTAAACACTATGAAAAAATATGAAACAATTGAAAGATTTTTTTTTAATTACTTTAGCTGTTAGATTTAAATTTGGACCGTTAAATTTTTTTTTTTACCATTGAATTTCATCAAATTAGATCTTAACCGTTAGATTCAATGAATTTATAAATATAAAACTAAATAAAATATACATATATGGTGAGTCAGCCTCACTAATCCTGGGCTAAATTTGGCTTCCATTTGAGTTTTAGGTTTTAGGCCACATTTTAGCCTTGGGTTGGGTTGAGTTTTGGGGGGGTGGGGGGGGGGGGGGGGGGGGGGGGGGGGGGGGTTGGGGGGAATACGTGACAGCCCGTCCCGGAAATTTTGTACAGTTGAGGTGAATTAACGGAAATACCCTCGGATGTTGAATGATGTGTGTGATATGTTTTGGTTTAATTATTTGGGATTGGTGACCCAATTAGAACTAAGATTTTTCTTAGTTTTGGTTGGTGGCTTTAGGACCACACACACACCAACACCCTTTTTCTCTCTCTCCCGTACTCTCTCTCTATCTCTCAGACTCTCTCACTCTCGCTCTTCCCTCTACGCACGAACGAACTCAAAAAGGGACCCAAAACTTGCAGATCGAAGGAACTAAGGACACCATCGTGTTCCTCGTGGTGTGGTGAGTCCAAAGGTACCACTTTCAGGTAAGGTAACCCTCGAAATCACGTGAAAACCCTAACCCCGAATGAGGTACTGTTCATGCAATTTTTCATGCTTGATTTTTAGGGGGTTTCAAGCTCACAAGGAGCTTAAGGAGGTCCTCACAAGTCTCGGGGTACTTCGTTGGAAGGTTTTGGACGTCGGAGGATTGAGATCGAAGCATTTCAAAGTTGGCCGAATTATCGAGCTTCCCCAGGTAAAATCTAGTGGATTTTAAGCTTTGAAACTTGTATGGTTGTGTTCTACATGCTCGTAGCTTCATTTTGGTACCAATTTTATGAAAAATGGTTGAAAAACGAGTGAGAAACCATGTTTGGAAGTTTACCCAGAAACCGGCGACTCGCCGGAGAAGACAAGGAATATTCCGTCAGTTTTGACGGAATATGCTAACGGCGTTAACTGACGCCGTTAGTTAATCAGCGGAATATACTTGGAAATAACGGAATATTCCTGACGGCGTTAACTGACGCCGTCAGTGTGCTTGGCACGTGTCCGCGCGTGGGCGGCGCGTCTGGCTGTGCCTTGGCTGGCGCGTGGGTGGTCGGAAAATTTTTCTAAAAATATGGGGATGTTCGTGAGGTTGTGTAGATCCCAGTGGTATGTTCACATACCAAAGTTGAGCAATATATGAGAAGTTATTAGCTAGAGTTGGTTATGTGCTATTAATTGACGTTATTTCATTAATTCTCATATAGGCGAGATCTATCCCGAGGACAAGTGCCATCAATCGAGGCTCAGGGGTTGTGACCCTTCGATATATCTGTCAGTGGGCTTTTGTTTTCTGTATATACCTATATAAATGAGATTTTTCCCAGAAAATCAATTTAAGTGAAATGTGATATGATATGCCATGCAAAGTATATATCTATTTTATTCATGCATTAGTAGCTGTATATAATGGTAATTGGTGATGTGGACGCACATGTAAGTATCAGGTGAGTATATATATCGATGATAGAGAATGATTAATATGAAATGATGTTTATGTTAAGATGTGTTGAAAGCTTATAAACCTGCACCCCGGTGTTAGTGCTCCCGTCTAGGGCCAGGGCTCAGTCCTTCAAGTGATGTTCACCTCTCGCACCACACGCTCACCTTGGATCAAAGTTAGGTGCTCAGTCCTATCGAATAGACCACTATAGGTGGGTTCGACTCGTAGGTGACCCGCGATTAGCGTTCAGTCTTCACGTGATCGTAGCACTAGAGCGTAATTATTTACATCCAGTCTTGTCGGTGAGACCACGTGAGGTGGTTTCGACTCGTGTGCAGGATATATATATATATATATATATATATATATATGTGTGATGATGAGATATGATGAGATTGATTATGAGCTATAGTTCAGCCGAGCTGATCACTCGGTGAACATGTTATTATGTATGATGAGTTTTCACCTGATATAGTTATGTGATTGATGAGATATATTTGGCATGGCATATACCTTGCATATCACTACTTTTGGCAGGATTTTGAGTTATGAGTTGAGATGAGTATATATGTAAATATGCTATTTTTTCTGGGAAATTATACAGGTTTTACGGCGAGGGGTTACAAACTTTGAAAAGAGAAAAGGTTTTGAAAAGATTTGTTTTTGCCCACTCACGCGTTTGTTTTTTCGCCCCTCCAGGTTCTAGGTAGCAGTGCTTTGGTGGCCACGAGGGATCCAACGGTGTTCTGACAGAATTCACAAAAGTAGGATTCACCTTCAGGTGTTATATCTTAGTAATTGTGCTTGACTGCAACTAGACGTTCTTATTGCTCTGAAAGTGTATTTATATTTATCTTATTAGCTTCCGCATTGTGCACATGGTTACGTCACTCTCACGTGACGGCCAGTACGCCCTCCTTGGGACGGGGTGTGTCAGAATAGAAGTGGAAATTTGAGTTTTAGCCCAGGGTTGGAGAATGCCTAAGCCAACCATGAATTCGCCACTAAATTAAAAAATAAATAAATGTTCATATTTTAATTATTAAATTGTACAACTTTCCTTGACCACGACAACCTCCTCGACTAGCTGTGTGATTTTTATTTAAGGAAAATTAATGAAAAATGACAAATAAAGTTGTAAATAAATAGTACTAGAAAAGGTAAAAATGTAGTTTTTCGTTAAAAGTAAATAGTATCGGAAGTGTTTCGTTAAAACTCATTTTTATTTATTTTAGATAAAATTGTTTAATAATTTAATATTTAATTGGAAGCTGTGGGGTGCTTATTTTTAGCTCATTACCGTTCCGAAAAGTGCTTTTGTACTATGTGGAACATCAAAATGCTTGCCACATTAACAAATAATAATAATTCCTTCCACACAAAAATATGACTTTTGTCGATCCAAACAGCTTGCACTTTGGATCTAATTATTAAATATTTGTTATTATTTTATATTTTATATTTTATTTGGATCATCTTGTCTTAACCCACTAAATACAATGTTCTTTCCCAATAAAGAATTTATAATAATGTTTTAGTTGTACAAGCATATTAATATGTTAAAAAATAAGTGGAGGATAGCTCAAGTCAAATTACAATAAATTTAGTATAATTAGGCTTGTTTAGAAGTATGTTTAAAACGATATTTTTAAAACAACTGAAAGCGTCCTGATGAAATTTTTTTGAAACTAATTCTAAAAAAAAAGTGCAAGTGAATCATGGAAACTTCATGCAAGAAGCAACAGAAAAATATTTTCTCTAAAAACACTTTTAGTCATTTTAAAAGTAGTTCCAAACAAATCATAAACCAATTTAGTAAGTTAGCATTATGTCAATAGTGTGCATGGTAAATAGTGTGCGTGAAAGGCTAAGGAAACTCTCTAATTGAAACTCTTTATGAACTCTCTATTAACTTACAATTTAACATCAATTCACGTGCCAACATTATAAAATATTGTGAAAAAAATGAAATGATAGAGAGTCCCATTTTTTAGAGACTCTCCTTAGCCTTCTTATACTGCGCTTGTCTATTTATATGGTCATAGCTCAGATAAATTTTTCTAAGTTCCCAAAACATCATCTAAGAATTGACAACTGGTGATTCCCACCAATAGCATTTCGACATGTTCTAATTAAGGGCATTTTTAGAGATTTTTAATGTTTCCCCATTTTGTAGTGCTAACTTTATATATAAAAATACATTATGAAATAGTAAACACGAACGATATTAGATACCGAAAATCAATGTGAATATACTTAATTTTTTTATTCCTTGGTTGTTTATGAACATATAAATAAAAATCATACTCATTCCTCGAGGTTTACTAACTTCACGTATTACTTAACAAGAAAACTTATGGGAGATGTCAGATGTGCATGCAATTAATTAAGGATTAACAAACATTAAAAGTATTGTTATGGAATAAACAAAGGTTTGTTTTGTTCATTATTTTATTTATAAAAAAAAACAATGAAAAGGGAATAAAATATGACTTTTCTAGTATTGGGCAGAGTTGGGTGGATTCCTTTCTTTAGTTTTTCCTTGGAAGAATGCATACTCAAACTGTCAAACACAAGTGTTGAAAAGCCAATGAAGCATGCTTTTTGTTTAAGTACTTTTTTTCTTTCTTTCAATTTAATTAAACAAAAGAAAGACTAAGCAATTAGTTTAAAATAAAGAAAGAACTAACGTGTGCAGCCATTAGAGAATTATGATACTGATTAGGGTTTTTGATGATCACGCTTAAGTAATGATGATGCTCACCACTGTAGTTATTATTGTTAGATGATTTTAACTTTTAAAATTTTGTGTAGATAGACATAAATATCAAAATTTAAACATATCTAGCAGTGATAAAAAAAATGATGATTATTACAAACATTTAAGGATGGTGAATAAAAATACACCCGACTGCTAGTACTTTATCTTTAAACTAATGTTTTGCGTTGATCTCCGTCTGGTTTTTCCTCAATAATATATTGCGTCCATTCATCACCATTCTTTGTCCTTTTTAAAAGCAAAAATACAAGCATACAACAATAATTAATGAAGTGTTTCTGTTATTTTAAATTATCAGAAAGAGGAATTTGCTTCAAAACAAAAGAAAGAGGAATTGAATTTAGGACTTCGAGTGCAAGGCTTTACTCTTAATTAGTTGAATTGTAAACCCTTTCTTAATCAATAAGTTCATTTATACAATTAATATGCTATTTTAAATTAGGGTAAACTGTCGTTTTACCCATTGAATTATTATCCTAGTTGAAATTGACCTCTTAAACTTTTTTTTGGTTAAGTTAACCCTTAACTATTTGAAATTAGACAATAACCCCTCATCGTCAGATTCGATGAAATTTCATTCACGGTCAAATACTAGCACAATTTTACCTTCAAGAGTAAATCACATGCTACTATTTGAAGGTAGAGTGGATGAAATTTCACTTAATACAACGCGAGGGATTAATTTATAAAAAAAATTGTTCAGGAGGTCACTTTCAGCTGAGATAATAGTTCAAGGGTCAAACGACGCTAGTTTATTGAATAAAATCAATATGTATATAACATAATGTTTAATTCAATTTTTTTTCAAGAAATAAAATTCATAAATCCCTATATTAGAACACGTCATTTTACCACCTTATTTCTTTTATGATACAATCAACGAGTTAATTATTGCAAAAGAGTGACCATCGAATCCACAAGATATCAAATAAAATGATATATGCAATTCTCACTGCATGGGGCATATTTGTATCTATATGCATAGTTTTAGAGAGAGAGAGAGAGAGAGAGAGAGAGAGAGAGAGAGAGAGATTCTGTCTTCCATTCTGTGAGTTTTGATGATCATGGAGAGAAGCAGAGAAACAAGAAGGCCAACCATGGCAGCAAGCAAAAAACAGAAGAGAATCGTGAGAGAGCAGAGCAAAAAACAGAGGAGGTACAGAGGAGGAGATCAAGATCAAGAGAGCACAGAAGAGAGCTTGGGTTTTTCCGACCACCAAGCTCCGCCGCCGCTAAAGGCTGCCCATGAAATGATTGGAGTTTCAGTTCCCAGAAAAGCTCGCTCAGGTAAACCAACGTCCAAATGCACTCTCTTGCTCTGTTTTTGGAATTCGTATATAAATTTGATATCTTTTTTGCAGCTGCTGGAAAGAGGTCGCACGAAAATTTCTCTTCTGGGAGTTATAGAGGAGTTGGGGAGGAAGAACAGAGTCTTCAGCAGCTGAGATTCAAAGCTGCGTCGCTTTCTTTCTCAAATGTTTCATCAAGGAAGAAGATGGTCAGCTAGTTCTCTGTTTTTCGAAAAACAAAATTATGATTTGAAATTTTTTTTGGAAAGCTTTGAGATTTGAGCTTACGAATTCATATTTTTGCAGAAACCAAATGGACCCAAGATTCGGATTCCAAACCCGTCGAAATCTTCAGGGCCTGCAGAAGAGGAAGACGCCATTGAGATTGAGATCGCTGAGGTTCTCTATGGCCTTATGAAGCAAACCCAGAATTCGAAAACTTCGAATTTCGAAGCTAAATGTAGAAATGGTATTAGTAACGGTTTCCTGTTTTTTTATTTTTTTATACAAACGATGTTCTACTTTAAAAACAATCTAAATTGCAGGGAGGGAATACGAACTGAGTTACATGGGGATGCGCATCCGCTCTAGTCAATATGGCTACGCCCACGTCTGAGTCTAATGATTTTATTCTTTCCCTGTTCGTATTTTGCAGACTCCGAGGAGAAGAAACCGGATGCTGAAAGTGCTTCAATGGCGGTTCAAAGCAGCTCAGTGGCTGAAGCAGTTGAAGTTGAAGAAAGTGACCGGCCGGAAAAGATTGAAGCTTGCTCTGAAGGTGCATCAGGGTCAATGGACTCGCACGAGGAGAAAGCCGGAAATCCATTCGTGGAAGAAAAGAGCAGCATCGCCACAAAAGCCGAGTTTCCGTGGAAAGATTCGACAGGGACAAACGCGTGAGCATCAAAGAATCTTTGCTTTGCTGTTTCCTCTTTTAGTTTGATTGATATCTGTCATGAAATATCTGATTCACTCCGTGAACTCGAAAACGAAATCTGATTAGTTCTTTGTTTTGATGGGTGGAAATGGTCAGGATTTCAACTGGGTCGGAGCTTAAGAGGAAGGAAGAGGAGGAAAGGTTTGAATTTGATCTGATGGTGAGTTCTGGTTTTTCGGGTTTTCGCTTTTAATTGCCTTTAGAGTAATGCTTGTTTATCTGCATTTTACTGATGCGTTGGGGCCGGATTTTCGACCAGGCTCCTCCGCCTGTGGGGCAGGATGACGACTTGACAGATTCTCCACCTCTTACCCGAGATTTAGATATGGTCAGAAGACTCACCCGCTGAATTCTTCAAGGCTCGTTTGATAACTATTTCGTTTTTAGTTTTGAAGTACTCATAACTGTTTTTTCCCGGTTTTAATGCAGAAGATTGAAGTTATGGTCAAGAACGAACAGAAAGGGGAAACATTTGCGGAGGAAGTTGTGCTAGAAAAATCGCAACAGAAGCTTAATGACAATCCAAATCAAGATAGTACCAGTAAATCCACTGCGACGTTGCAGGTTTCCATTCTTTTCGCTACGCCAAAACTTCCCTTTTTCTTTTGTTTTCTTGAATTTTTAAGGCTGAAATTTGCTGCTGTGCAAAAATGCAGCCTTCCGATTCCCTTCTGTTTCAGCTGCAGCGGAAGAGATGCGCGACCCACCGTCACATTGCTCACAACATTTACTTGCATCAGAAGGTTGCAAAGACAAACAATTTCTGGCCGGCAGCAACTGGTTCTGTTCCTCTTTGTGGCACCATGCCAGACATCCCATTGCTGGGAAGCTTCTCAGGTCCAAATCTTCAGCATTCGCAGGAAAAGGAGCAGGCTGCGCCGAAGTTTTTAAGTCATAGTGGAAAGGATAGAAGTTCCGAGGCTGTGAATTTCGTAGAAACATCACATAAAATGCAGCTTTCAGTTCAGCCAGCCTATTCTGGTAGTCAAATGGTATGTATTCTACACCATTTGCATTACAATTTTCGGTTGAGCGGATGTAAATCAGCAAGTATTGTTTTGAAAATTAATCACCGTTCTTTCTTAATTGTAGCACGGACATACTTTCGTGCTTCCACGGGTTGAGGATCAAGCAACAGTTACACCAACCAGTAATCAATCCGTCCCGTTGAAATATGCGCAGTCAACAAACAATGCAGCGCTCTCTAGTCATTCATCTGCTAGACCTCTGGAGAGTTCTTCAGTGAACTTTAATGGCTATCAATTCCCCGTTTCAACTCATATAGGAACAACACCAGTGTTTGGAAGAGGAAACCCTGCTCAAGCATTGCCTGTATTTAACACACCTTTCTATTCAAATCAAATGTTCCACCCTTCCTATGTTCAGCATCAAGTCCAACCATCTCATCAAAACGCAAACGCTTCATCACCTTCTCACAGGCAACACGAGTCCCATAAATCGAGGGAAGCACAATTTTGTAGCAACAGTTTTTTTACCTCACAAAAGCAGCATGTCTCACCATCGCCTCAACAATGCAAGCTCGAGGGTGAAGCGAACGTAGAGAATGCTGCATCTCCTGCTGCCGCTGATGCTCAGAACAGTGTTTATGGGCAGACTTTTTCGGTTCCATTTCAACCCGTCAACTTTACCTTGATGCCTTATGTGACAATGGGTGGTGGTGGCAATGGAAACCGTGTTGAGCAATCCCAGCAGCAGGGCTTAAAGGGTGGAGTTGAGCTCATCCCATCTAAGGCATATGGCATATCATTTTCCACCATCACTGGAAACGGCGGCTCGGGTACATGCTTGAATTTTTCATCCAGGGAACAAAATCCTGCAATATTTCAAAGCCTCCCAGATATGGCCCAGCACGGGTATAAAATCACACCAGCACCTCAAGCTGCGCAGCAAAAGAATCACCACCACCAAGTATCCCAAGGAAAGACCGATGGTGGTTCGAATAACGCTGAAGATGGTTCAAGAGCTGCTTCTGGGAAGTCTTCGTCAGGTATTGGGCAGAAGCAGACCCTTGTTTTCGACAATTCATCGAGAACTCTCAACTTCATGTCATCAAATTCTCAACAGCAGAACATGTTCCAGTTTCAGCTGCAGAACCCACATCTGTTGCAAAAGCAGCAACCTGCTATTGCCGCCAAAGTCCCGAAAAGCCCCCCAGTTTCCTCACAAGCTCTAATACAATGCAATAGTCATCACCAATCTCCTCAGTTGAAGAACTCAACAGTCATGAGTTTTCCGCTGCAACAAGGAAGAGGTTCACAAGGTCAGACTCAAATATCGTTCGGGAAACCCGAAATCAGCCTTTAGCACCACTAACAACCACTCTTCATCAATTTCTGCATGACAGTCACATAAACCCAGAATTCTTCCCAGCCACATTTCAGAACTCAAGTACTAGAATAACATTCGCAGCAGCATATGCTGTGACTCTGCTAATTACTTGCTCTACAAGTCTCACAGTCAACAATATTCCCCGTTTCACCGGTACTAAATTTTTGATCCCGAAAAGGGTGGTGCAGCTCCGGCGGCACGCTATCTCGAAGAACGAAAACTTGTTTAAGATCAGTAACCCTAGTTATTGCTGACAAAGTGTAAGTTTGGGATGTCATCTGATGGTGATGTGTAAATATGAGAAAGCTTTTTTCTTGACTATGAAGCGAAGCACTCAAATTCTTTTTCCGTACAAAATTATGAACAGCAATTTTATCCCTTTTTTTAATTATTATTTATGCATATCATTACTTGTAATTTTGTCCAGCATGCTTGAATTGACCTGCATCTTAAGAATAAACCAAACTCCCTAGCACTAATTAAAAGATTAAACAACTAAACAACTTAATCCAATCCTAAATCTGATTCTCCTCGCCTTTATATATAAAATCGAGTTGTTAAGCCTTGGAAGCATGAACTTCTTGATGGTTGGTTGCCTGGAAATAAAGACACATAGCAAACACGTCGTTCACAGAGACTGTAAAATGTAAATTTTGGATTTGTTTTCTCATAAAGATTGAATTTTGTTCTTGCGAATGATGTTTTTATTGAATATGATTAAGCATGAAATGAAAAAAAGTACACAAAATCTGACTCATTTGGATGTCTCCCATCTACTTCTGAAGGAGAGAGGCCACATTGAGCTTCACATCTTCTTTGGCTTGTTTATCAAATGGCTCCTCGCCTATATACAAATCCAGAAGCGATCGGCACAGGAGCTTGCTCTCTATGCTTCCCACCTCCTTTCCGTCAACTGCCAGAGTTTAACATACGTTAAGGTTAAACATAATCTTAAATCTACGAACTAAAATTAGAGCAAACACTTGCTGCAAACCGTTATGAGGAATCGGTGAAAATTAATATCATCTGTTGTGATATACTTTGAAGGAACTGAAACATAAGTGAAGAGAAAAATCTTACTTCTTGTGCGAAGTTCATAGCCCCGTTCCCTTGAGAGATCTATTATAGATCCCTTAGGTATTTTATATTCGTCTTTGAATTGGGACGTGAACCTACAATTAATCGGGCTATTAGGTTGATAAAATTGTAATGCAAATTGTGACAGTCTGCAAATCAAGTCTTACAAACAGAAAACAAGAAAAATTATCAAGTGAAGACAAAAATAGCAAATGCAAGCTGAAAATAAAATGATTTACCTTTCGAGCAATTCTTTGTTATCGGATCCTCCAAACTTCTGTAGTCTGCTACCCACAGACTCCTCAAAAGCACTACGTACAGAACCAATGCTCAATCTGCCGTAAACTATTTGAAGCCTAACTGTCATACATATATCAGCTTCCAGCAGATCATCACTATACTCCTTGTCCTTGAGTTCCAAAACGGACAAATTCCCATATTTCTCGCCAAGCAAATTCTTTATGTCATTATAATCAGCATAAACACCTGCAGATGCACACAACTAGTGCAATGAAATGTACCGCAAAGGCAGTCCACATGGATAACATGGACTTAAGGACTACTGTTGGGCTAAGAGCCCCAAGAACAGCAGGAATAAGCAAACAGACACTATTATGTATATGAGGAATCAAATCGTGTGAAGCACTAGGTCTCTACAATAAGTCACCAACATTGATATTGCCAAGACACGTTAATTTTGACCTAAAGTAATTAACTATTAGCGGTATTACTTCTCATTGCCTCAAGTACCATTTAATTCATGCAAACCATAAAAAACCCAGAAAAAACTATTCGTTCCAAAATATAATTAGCAAATTCTTAATCCCCTTTTTTTTTTATAAACGTATAATCAACATGAAACCAAGCAGGGTTATACTAAACTTAGCAGCATCGCTGCTTTTGTTCCAAGGTAAATATCATCTGATATATTAGGCAATGTTTTTTGAATTTTAGTCAATTTAGTGACCAAGAAATTACAAAGCTTCAATCTTCTTAGCAGTTCAGATAACCAAAAGTTAGCATGCATCAATCATATATTTCCAACATTAACCAAAAGGTAGTATACGAAAATTCGATTCTGTTTCGGAAACCAACCAAACCAATACAAAGTAGCTAGCAAAAACCCACCAAATAATACTACTTCTACAGCATTTTACCCGAAAATTTCGAATCATTTTCGAAAACCAACCAAACAAAACAACAACCAAGCCTTATCGCACTAAATGGGGTCGGCTGTCAAATCCTAGAACACCACTGCACCAAGTCTTCCGTTACAAACCATTACAAAATTAATCCATCCAACTGAACCCGAAGTAGCTAGCAAAAATTTGACTTCTTTCTACACTGAGCTAACAATGTAAGCTTTAAACACTGCAATTTCGAAAATTCGGCAATGGAAATAATGAAATAAAAAATGCAAGATAAGGAAATGATATACCAAATGAATAGACATCGATGTTCTTCAAGCCCATCACTCTTTTTCTCCGCAACCCAATTCCCAGAAGCCGCCGAGACTCCGCAAGAACGGAAGGAAACGAAGCACCGGTCTTGGAATCTACGACGGAGCTCGGTGCGTCGGTCAGAGAAAGCGATCCCCAAAGCGGCGGAGAGCGATTGGCAAAGAAGGAATTGAGTGCGTTCTGGAGAAATGGCTGTGTGGAGCTGTGGGAGGCAGCAGCGACCCCGGCGACTACGGCCACCCCCGAAGCTAGGGTGACGGCGGCGGAGGCGGCATAGAAAGGGCGTGACTTGGCGGAGGATGAGTTGGTGGGAGTGCGCTTCGGGGGCTGAGAAAACGAGAAGGGGAAGCGGAAAGACACCATTGTTTTCTTCTACTTCGAAATTTGAAAGGTCGGTGAAGTAGGCAGAGTTCTGTACTTATGGTTATGGAGGTTGGCACGTGATCGGCACGTGACATATGGTAATTGGCTAATGGATTTGTGTTTTGGGCCTGGAAAGTGAGCCTTGACAGATGTGCAGTGTTATGGGTTTGGGTTCTGAGTTCATTTGGGCTTCATCTATGTCCATCAACAAAACCAACCCTAGGAAGTACAATATATAGGGTAGTGAATCAATACATTTTAACGTGATCCACTACCCATGACGTGAATGAATTTCGAGATAAAACCGTTACGCCTGGATCAATGGGGGATTATCTCTCCAAATTTATTGGACTTAAGTTATTAAGTTCGGCCAATATCAATGCTCTAGTGGCTCTACCATAAAAAGTCATTATCTTCTTAGCCAGCAACTTGTGTCCAATTGAACGTTGACCTTTTGCTTTGAACCCTCTATGGCTCTATACTTGTTGACAAAATTTGGAAGTAAAGCTTGTTAATTGTTTTTTATGTAAATTTTGAACAAAACTAGCTAGGAACAAAATGAGTTTTTGGTTGCTTGTCTAAAAAGTTAGACAAAAAACAACAATTTAGTGGATATTATTTGGCTAAATCGACTTTTAAATTTATGAGTGTCAAAATATTATCCTTTATTTTTTATTTTTAACAAGAAATGATATAATGGTATTTTGTTAATCAACACAAACAAATCCAAGAGTGCCAATTGGGTAAATTACTCTAGTGACCAATAAATTAATCTAAAGTGATTTTGCACATATTCACAATTGAGTAAAACTCCTATATTGTAACCACAATCACAACAATAAAATGGGCACCAGTATAGATTTTGTCGCAAACGGTAGTAGACGCAACAAATTTATACCGACAGACACATTAGTCAGACTCATCGATGAATGGTGAGGTCATATAAAGTCATCGCCAAAGAGTAAGAGCACATAAAGTTATTGTTGAATGATGAGACTCCATAATTCATAGCTCACAAACAAAGACCACAACACTTGACTAAATTAATCAAAAAACAGAACCACCAGTCGGGTAATCACTGTGGACTGTGGAGGACACTCTATCAAACGCCACGTGCAATTACATCGCTCTAATGACAATCACATCTTCCGCAGGTCAAGGTCAGGCCGCCAGTTCTAGACGTCTAAGACAGTGGAGACACAAGAACTTGGCACATAAGGCGGCGGAGCCGCCGATCGGGGGAACAACTTATCTCTTACATTGAATTCTAGAAGATGGTTACTATGAATGGCGCATTCGGTTACATCTTATGTGTTTAGAAATGGTAGCTATCATGAGTGAGACTTTGTTGATCCGGAATGCATGTTTAATACTCTTAATTACTATGTAAAAGTATTTTAAATAAATACTAATATATCTATGGTCGGTTTGTCCTTTATGAGTTGTGGTAGTAATACAGTCGTTTACTTATGCTAACCCAAAAAATAAATATGTAACATTGTATGCTCATTTGCTCCAACAAAACATAAACTTGTAACAAGACGAAAAAAGACATGCAAATTGTCACCAAATTAAGTATGGCGTTTTACTTTAAAATGACAGATTGTTTTAGTAGGTAGAGCGTTATCTTCAACTCACTACATTTCGGAGTTAAATTCTCTTCTACTTTTCAGTATAAAAAGAGCTCTACTTTTTTATTTATTGATAAGGTTACCATAAGAGGAAACCGTGATTACAACTTTTGCGATAAATATATTGTTTGTCGCTAAGTTAATATATTGAGCTTTTTCGGGCCTCGAAAAAGTGGACTGTCGTGGCAAAGTCATCAGCTGGTCCCCTTTTTGACAAACAAAAGAAAAGGAGAACCAACCGAAGCAACAAACTACAACACAACAACGATAACAAAGGCCAAGCTAAAAACAAAAAATATAGGAAGGCTGTAAACAACAACAACTGTGACAACCCATCCATTTGCGTAGTACGCGATGATATGAATGCGTAGGCGCATATAGAACTGAATTTGGAGTTACGACGAAGATTTTACAAACTATGCTTGATGGGCATTTCGATAAATTCACGTTACGGGAGATATTTTTATGTATTTTCATTAGTGATTTTGAGTTGTGTGCCAAGTGGGGCCCACACCCCATTTCTCTCTGTCTTCCGTGTCTCCCACTATCTCGGCCTCTCTCTCATTGGTCACTTTCTTTCTTTTTCTCTCTTTCTTCACACTCTATCTTTCTCTCAGTTTTTTCTCATCTCTCTCTCTGCAAACACAGAGATCACACTACACACTCTCGCCGGAATGGCAAGCACTACCAGAGGGACTGATCATAGACCACCACCATGATTCTCTATCTTTCTTTCTCTCTCTCTCTCTCTCTCTCATATCCATCACCTCTCCCTCTCAGCCCTCTCTTCCTTTAAGCCTCTCATTCTCTCCCACTCTTAACTTTCCCTTTCTTTGTGAAACTCACCGGACCACCACCTCCATCCGTCGTCTACCCCGAAGAGCACATCATCCACAGAATCACCTTATCACGAACTTTGACCAGGCTGAGCCTTTCCCTTCTCTCTCCGGCAG
Organism: Heteromeles arbutifolia; assembly: GCA_024362995.1. NCBI lineage: Eukaryota > Viridiplantae > Streptophyta > Magnoliopsida > Rosales > Rosaceae > Heteromeles > Heteromeles arbutifolia. The sequence goes on along the minus strand of JANCRC010000005.1, from coordinate 35,985,579 downwards.
TGTCACCATCACTGTTCATAGATTTTTTCCAGCGAGATCTCGAGTTCCGAAGACGAAACCCCTCGGGTGTACTTTTCTAGATTTTACGGCGAGAGCTCGACGGCTTCGAACTGTTTTCCTGCCAGCTCCGGCCGTGGCCGAGGAATTCAATGGTCCGAGTATTATCGGTGACTTCGGCTATTCTAGTTCGAACGGGTTCGACTCGACGACATGATATGTGAGTGGGTCTTTGCTTTTTAATATTATATATTTATTTAGTTTCCATTTATACATTTGAAAAAGAATTTCCTACGCATGCCTAGATTAGACTAATGCTTATAAGAATTAGCGAAATAACGGAAAATTACGAAATTATCATAAATCTTACGGGATGCACAGGTATGCGAACTTTTATGGGGTTTTAATTACGACCATGATTAATATCCTACTTATTACTATTATGTCGATGTGAAATATCGAATTACTGTGGCACGACTATATTTATGTTATCTGTTCATCGTTTATTGCACCAGCGTTAGTACTCGCCCGGGCCAGGGTCAGTCTTTCACGTGTATGTGCACATTGCACCGTATGCTCACTTTGGATCCATTTTAGGTGTATGTGCTGCGCATAGCGCCAGTCTTCACGTCATTGTAGTACTAAAACGTTTATCATTGTTATACCCAGTCCTGTTTATGTTAGAATATATCTGCATGAACTCATGTGCCAGCATGTGTCGATGAGCACTCGATATGATATGTTTGCATATGAGAGATTATGTGATTATGGACGTCATGCGCTTATTTACGAGATATTATGCTATAATGAATTCTTGTGATATTGCAGGCTACAGTAAGTATTTTCTTACTATACGTAGTATGTATATTTTGGAAACTATATTTGTTTTACAGCAAGGGGTTATTATGTTTTCGAAAAGGTTTTTACAAAGCTTTATTTTTAGGCCCACTTACCCTTGTTTTTTGCCCCTCCAGGTTTTAGCAGCTGAGCTTTCGTATCGACGAGGATTCTTGGAAAATCTTAATATAGGTGGCTACCTTTGAGGGTATAATTCTCAACCCACTCTATTGTACTTTACTTATGCTTTGACATCACGTGTGAAATGAGTTTATTTCTGCTCACAAGCGCACTCTTATACTTAGGCACTTTTAGGTTTAAATTTATCCACATTTTTCACATCACTACACTTATGGCTTCGTCACCCTTTTGGTGTCGGCCATCACTGCTCGATTCAGAGTCCAGGTGGACATTATGGGTCGGGGTGTGTCAGTTTGGTATTAGAGCATAAGTTTGGGCAGTACTGCGTTCATCATACGCATGATGTAAGCATTCTTGGTTCTTGAACCTAATTGTCGACTCTTGCCATCTCGTCGAATACGAAAAATATGTTAACTTTTCCTAAGTTTTAGTGACTTAGATGACTTATCGACATTCTAGAACATCGTTTGGTGGACACCTCTAGACTTAAACAAAGAACCTTTCTGCCAAGGAAAAATCACGATTCGGAGACGAGTTTGTGGCCTTGAAGCAGCGTTAATGCATCGATAATGGTGTGCCACCAGAGATTTACCAATCAATTCCACTATCTTTATCTCGTTATCATTACCAATCCTTTCAAGTTAGGAAACCAAGAAAAGTTTTGATTCCTTGGCAACATCCGTTAGTATACCATCTATTAGAATTCCTACAAAGTTTACTTTCGTCGAGATTCCAAAAATGTCTTGAGCGATAACGTGGTACTAAAGTGGTAGCACTCGACAGTAGAACATTTGGGGGGACAACCACTTTTGGTCCTCGATAACACTAATTTTTTCGAACACACTAGTGATCATCCCGGATCTTCAGGAGGAAGATCGACTCTCGTTTAAGTTTGTTCTAAAGTAGATTATTAGCAAGTTCCTTTTCCCAACCTTAGAATACTCCAACCAACACTAGCGCCCAAAATTTCTTTCGATGTTGTACTTTTCATTTTGATGAGTACGAGTTGTTATACCTTTGGGTTGCAAGAATCCTAGAAGTAGTAAGTAATTTTCTTAAGAATCATCAGAAACCATTCACTTGAGCGGGCTCTAATCTGTAATCAGCCTATTGTGGCGCTACTAATTAACGACATTGTCCGATATCCAGGAACTGTCAACTCGTATTCATGTAGTATGATTTCTGATATCAGACACATGTACTAGTATATGGGAGTGATACCCTTATGCTTGAACGCCGGTTTGCAGTTTCAGGATAACGAACAATATCAAAATATCATATGTGCGTAATTAGCGGCGCGACTAATAGATCGATTAACAGTGATTACCTGAGCCGAAAAAATTTAGAAGCAAGCTTTGTATTAGGACAGTAAACTCATGGTTGTTTTTACCTTATCACTTATCTAGGTAAAGAGAACCTCTTCAACTAGCCACCTATTCGATCACTTCCATAGGTAGATAGTAGAATCGAAGTACAAGTTGATTTCTCACTGTTAGAGTGAATTGAGTATTGAGAAAGCTTTGAAGACCTATTAGCACATGGCGTAGTGAAATGAAGTAGGATGGTATGTTTCAAAGACGTATATCTTTGGCGTCATTTCACCAAATTTTACCTGGGATATCACCAAATGGTGAAGTGAAGTACACCATCGATCTACTTTCTTGTACTACACCAGTTTTCATTACATCTTTTCGAACAAGTCCTACATTATTGAGAGAACCTAGTTACAAAAGCTTACCAATTAGGAATTTTCCCAACCAGGAACCAAACACTTTACCTATTGAACTTCAAACCTATATGCGACTCTTTCAGGTCACGATGAAAAATTGTTAACCCATACTTCGAGTTGATGGTCTCTCCGACCAACTTTATGAGTCCGAGTTTTCTTCCATAGCCTAATGAATTTGTAGTAGTCTTACTGATGACTTTCCCACCTATCTCAACAACGAGATTAAATTCTCTAAACACCAATAGTCAGCTTTATATCAAATTCTTCAAATGTTAAACTTGTTTAGAACATGTACGTTTCTTGGGAGCGATGCTCTCAATGGACGACATTCTTTTCTTTTTCCCAAAAGGTTGTAGTAGAAGAAAGTTGAAATTCTCACAAAGTGTTGTGAAATTCGAGATATCTTGGTCTTGTCGATTTTATCGATAATTTATTAGCGATTTTTTGGCTATAGTGCTTTCTTCACATATTGACCGAGGAAAGTTAGTTTAGTTGTGATGTCGATTATCAATAAAGTTTCTGACAACCGAATTGTTGTCTCACCTTACCTCTGTTTTACACATTTCGATGACATTGATCATTTCAAAATCCATGATGATGTTTTCTTTGAATGTTTCAGCTGTGTAGAGGCAGCATAACGAAGTATCACTTATATTTCTCAACGGTTCGAACCGTATGAAATGAACCATCTTACTCATGACTTATAGTTAACAGTTATCATCTTCATTTGAAAACCGAATGACACTTCTCGGTGGAGAAATATGTCCAGGACCTTTATCAATTTCTGACTTTTCAAATACATCCTCATTTGAAATAAGCTAAATTTCTGACAGCGGCAGTGGAAGAACCAAATCAACGTCTACGATTGCACTATCGTGTATTACCCTGGTTGTGCAAACGTAATTATTGCTTACCACATCAAAGACATATTTACCTTTGAACATTTCCACCCTTTTTTATTCAATTCTAATTGGAGTTCACAAGCATCGATTTGACGTTATTTACAAATCATCAAGAAATCGTTTGAGTAGTTGTAATCACTTCCTGTATCCAAATGCAACTGGGGAATATCACCATAAGTTTATGGTACAAGGCATCTCATACATATGGAGAATATGATAATGTTCAATGATTACTGATCGACTTGACAAGTCAACTTACCTTCCATTGGTCCAGATGGACTACATTTTTGATCTCTTGGTAAAATTATCCATTCTTGAATTTATCAAATCTTTTTGGCGTTTCGATCATCATCTACTCTAATTGTGATTCCATATTCACCACTTTGTGCCGGAAGGAACTTCAGTTATCCTTGGGTACATGTCCATCCCACTGCACTTCGTATTATTTTTTAATGCAGACAGACCGTCTAGGAAAATTGCTTGAACATTGAAGTTTTAGTTGTAATAAGTAATTCTTTAATCACCTAACAATTACTCTGCTAAACGAATTTTTACCGTTGGTGATTGAATATTTCGGAAGCTACCGTTGTAGTGAGATGTCATGCATTCACTCTAGTTACCTTGAATCCTAGATTTGATGGACTTGCTTTGACCCTCAAATTATTGAGTGTTCTTTCAGCCTTTTTGACATAGTTTTTCGCTAAATTCGAGAGAATTTCCTAATAAATCTGCTCACTATGGCATTGTGAACTGCATTGTTCGGCTATATGGTGTGTATGTCACTACTGTATCTCCCCGTGACACACGTTTCATTTGCAAGTCTTGGGAAGCCTTTTGAAAGTTATGAGTACTAAGTTTTTGTCCAATATCACATTTTTACCCTCAGACTAATGATCAGTCTGAACGAACTATCCAGACCTTAGTGGACGTATTGCATTTTGTTCGTTCTACAATTAACATGGTTGTAACATATAGTTATCTTCATTTTAGTTGCTTGGAACTACGGTTACAATTTTTGGTTTTGGGTATAATACTGTTGAGACGTAGTATGGAGATTTTATGCATAACACATGATTGACAGAATAGTATTGTGTATATGTATTTGAAGAATTGAAATTACAATATAGCAAATTTGTGTGCTATGGATGTTATCACTCGAGAGGGTAACACGTGAGCAAGGTCAGAGCGTTAATCAGACGATTTATATGTATTTCCCAATGAGGGGCAAGATGGTAATATTGCACCCTCGAGAATTTGTTACTTGCTTATCGAGACAACAGTGAATGGTCGATATCGCGGGCTGCAGACCGTAATATCGATAACTTATTCGTTGTGTTTGCTAGGCAAGTAGACAAGTAGATCCTTTTATGTTAGCATTTGTATTTACTTATTTAATTAATTATTTATTGTTTGGGCTTAACCCAAAGATACTACACACTTATTCTCGAAGTATGTGACGTTACGACTGCATAAATGGAAAACTTTCTATTTTCAATTTTAATTTCAGTACAATTATTTTAACTATACGTTATATTTTGACGGGATGTTATTATACATATATAACTATTTTCTACTTTATGTTTTATAAAAATGGTATATTATAGTAGGGGTGGGCAAATGGGTCCAGGACCCGCGGGTCGGGACGAGTCCAAAATTTCAGAACACAAAACCGGGCGGGGCGGGGCGAGTATACGAATTTAGCGGGGCATGTCCTAATCTGAGTCAGAATCAGATATCCATTCATTTATTCAGCTTCCTTTCCCTCACTCTCTCGGTCTCTCCTCCTGGCTCACCTCCTCTCACTCACAGACGTCGATCTCTCCTCCGTCCGCCACCATCATCACCTTCTCGGTCTGATTTCTCTATCTCATTTTCTGAATTTCGTTCTCTCTCTAACCTTCACTTTGCAAAACTCTCTTATTTCCACAGAGAAACCATCACCCACAACCATCATTTTCCTGGCTAGATTCAAATCAGAACCACCAAAATCAGTTTTTGGGTGGCTTGAAGATCATGTTGTGTGCTTGCATGGAATATCCGAAGTTGCGACAGTAACAAACTCTCGAGCCCGAGAACCTTAGGCCAACTCATCGAATTTTGGTGAGTCATTCGTCCGAATCCGTACCAATTTGTATACGGTTGAGTTATGTAGTGATGTATGTTGGGATTTGGGATGAAATTTGAGGGTTTTAACCTTTATTTCATTGCTGTTAATTTCCCCAAAATTCGGCTGGGAGACTCGTCCAAATTATGGCGAATCAGAAACGGATTTAAACCCCGTTATAGAAATTATGAGCTTGTTGGTAAGTTTCTAGACTCTTACATGAATTTTGAGTGAAATTTAAGTGGGAATAGGGATTCTTAACCTCTGAATTCCTACAAGCATTTTTCCAGAAATCGGTCATGGACTCCGGCTAAGTTTCGTCGAGTCCGAAGCCAATTTCAACCCAAATCTTCTTGGATTGAACGTAATAGAACATTTCCATCATTTCTGGAGGGTTTTGATTTAATTTGGTGAAGGAATAGAGCTGATTCTAACCCTGGACAATTTCTAGATCTTCTCTGCAGAATCCAGTAAGCTCCGGCAATGTCAACGATTGGGTGACAGGCGGGAAAAAAATAATAAGAACAAACATCAAGGAACAAAAGTCAACAGATTCATATTATTAGACTATATTGTATGTCACTATCTTTGATCTCCTTGATCATACAGCCAGAGGAGCAAGCTTGTGTCGGGGAAGTGGGTTTGTTTCCTCTACTAATGGGAGCGACTGACAGACTGGTAAATGCTGATCATGAAAAGGTTTACTTCAAGGGAATGCCAATGTACAATGGAACGGTAAGATTATAACTGCATCTCTTACAATATTTGAATTTGAACTTCCTCATATGCTTAAATGTGAACTTATCGATGTTTTTGAATTTATGTTTGCAATGCAATTGATCTGTGATGAAAGTAAGAATGTTTTATATTACTTGACATATGATCGGCAACAACTTAGGAGACACGGAGACGTACTTAAAAGAACTGTTGGGGGCTATTTCATTGTTCAAGGCAGGTCCGATGATACCATTTAAACTGCACCCTTTATTTGATGAACAAGTGCAAGCTTTGTTGCCTGATCATCTGTTTACATTTAAACTGATATGCTCGGACTTGTTTTCGAAGCATTAAATGCCTTTTATCTTTCTTGAATTTCAGACAAGTTCTGTTGAAATCGAGCGCGTTTGTGACCGGGTTGATGAAAGCATCTTGGAGACAGCTGCAGTCAGTGTTGAGACTCAATGATATTGGACCCGTGGACCTGGCCCGTTTCAAACGAGCCAGGCTAGGTCCGGTTCCAAATTCTCAAAACCGATTACCCAGCTCGGCCCGCCCTGTTACTATTTACAACGGGTAAGGTCCGGTTCCTCTGAATTTAGGCTCGGCCCAGCCCGTGCCCACCCCTATATTATAGTATTATACTGAATAAGAGGGGAAATTAGAGTTTGGAGGCATGCAAGAGGAATCACTGTAATCTGATTGCAACAGAATGACATTCTCTTTTATGCAACCGCTCTAGCTTGATTTCTTCCTTATATATTTTCTATCTATCTTTGAGTATTTATTTCAAATTTCATCGAGGACGAAATTTTTTTTTAAGATGGGTAGATTGTGACAACCCGTCCCTAATTTTACGATTTTATTAATTCTAAAAGTGTGAATTGACGAAAATGCTCTAGAGGCAAGGATTTTGACTTTTGTTGACCATTGTTCAGAGAGACGTATGACTCGTTCTTTTGGCGTATTTGCGTAGTACACAATGATATGAACGCGTAGGCATAAACAAAACCGAATTTGGAGTTATGACGAAGATTTTACAAATTATGGAGCGTGATGGGCGTTTCAATAAATTCACGTTACGAGAGATATTTTTCTGTATTTTCAGTGGTGATTTTGAGTTGTGTGCCAAGTAGGGGCCACACCCCATTTCTCTCTATCTTTCGTGTCTCCCACTATCTTGGCCTCTCTCTCATTGGTCACTTTCTCTCTCCCTCTCTTCACTCTATCTTTCTCTCAGTTCTTTCTCATCTCTCTCTCTGCAAACACAGATCACACTACACTCTTGCCGGAAGGGTGAGCACCACCAACAGGACTAATCACGGACCACTGCCATAATTCTCTCTCTCTTTCTCTCTCTAATTCATCACCTCTCCCTCTCAGCCCTCTCTTCCCTTAAGCATTTCATTCTCTTTCACTCTTAACTCTTCCTCTCTTCATGAAACTCACTAGACCACCACCACGACCATCACCCGTTGTCTACATCGGAGAGCACACCATCCACAAAATCACCCTATCACGAACTTTGACCAGGCCGAGCCCTTCCCTTCCCTCTTCGGCAGTGGCACCATCACTGTTCATAGATTTTCTTTGGCGAGATCTCGAGTTCCGACGACAAAACACCTCGGGTGTACTTTTCTAGATTTTTCGGCGTCGAGCTCGACGGCTTCGAGTTATTTTTCGGCTAGCTCCGGCCACGGTCGAGGAATTTAATGGTGTGATTATTATCGGTGACTTTGGCTATTCTAGTTTGAACGGGTTCGACCCGACAACATGATATGTGAGTGGGTCTTTGCTTTTTAATATTATACATTTATTTAGTTTCTATTTATACATTTGAAAAATAATTTCCTACGCATGCCTAGATTAGACTAATGCTTATAAGAATTAGCAAAATTACGGAAAATTACGAAATTATCATAAATTCTACGGGATGCACAGGTATGCAAACTTTTATGGGGTTTTAATTACGGCCATGATTAATATCCTACTTATTACTGTTATGTTGATGTGAATTATTGAATTACTGTGGCACGACTATATTTATGTTATCTGCTCATCATTTGATGCACCGGTGTTAGTATTTGCCCGGGCCAGGGCCAGTCTTTCACGTGTATGTGCACATTACACCGTACTCTCACTTTGGATCTATTGTAGGTGCCATTCATGTCGTAGATTGCTATAGGCAACTAGGACTCGTATGTGTTGCGCATAGTGCCAGTCTTCACGTGATTGTAGTACTAGAGCGTATATCATTGTTACACCCAATCCTGTTCATGTCAACATATCTCTGCATGAACTCATGTGTCCACATGTGTCGATGAGCACTTGATATGATATGTTTGCTTATGCGAGATTATGTGATTATGGACATCATGCGCTTATTTATGAGATATTGTGTCGTAATGAATTCTTAAGATATTGCAGGCTACGGTAAGTATTTTTCTTACTATACGTAGTATGTATATTTTGGAAACTATACTTGTTTTACAGCAAGGGGTTATTATGTTTTCGAAAAGGTTTTTACAAAGCTTTATTTTTAGGCCCATTCACCCTTTATTTTCTCCCCTCCAGGTTTTAGCAACTGAGCTTTCGTATCGACGAGGATTCTTGGCAAATCTCAATATAGGTGGTTACCTTTGAGGGTATAATTCTCAACCCACTCTACTGTACTTTACTTATGCTCTAACATCACGTGTGAAATGGGTTCATTCCTGCTCACAAGCGCACTCTTATACTTAGGTACTTTTAGGTTTAAATTTATCCACATTTTCCACATCACTATACTTATGGCTTCGTCACCCTTCTGGTGTTGGTCAGCATTGCTCGATTCAGAGTTCAGGTGGACATTTCGGGTCAGGGTGTGTCAACAACAATCCAACCTAACAACCAATACCAAAGGGAGAGCAACTACATCAAGATTATCCATTCTTGAAAAATAGGCATATTCGCATTAGTTTTAAAGACAACAATAAAATGGAGGTGTTCATTTCTGAATGTACGGTTACTCATTTTCTTCCAAATAGCTAGCATAGACTACAACTTAGATGCACAACTTCCTAATGATAACATTCAACGACTTACTCGTCCAATTATTAGCGGCTCAAGTGATAAACTATTGCCAATCTAAAAAAGGGAGAAACCACACTTAGAAAGCACATGAGATCAAATAAGAGGTTTTTTTTTTTTTTTTGAGAGAAAGACGATATTAGATATTCAATTCAAACAACGCAAAACAAGTACAAACTGACAACAAACTGAGGATAACGTGCATACTGGGCCTCAATAAAACCTTGCTGAAGCTTTCAAACCCCGTCGAAGGAAAGAGAGTCCCGCACAAACAAAGACCTATCCTCAAATGTCAATACAAAGCAAATTACAAGTTATCCCTAAGCAAATCAGGGGAATTTTCCACCCACCAAACATGTAGCGTATATCCATTGCTGTGCTGTGAGCGTCAACCGTGCGACAAAGCAAGCGACCATGGCTTCCATAGTCCTTTCCACACGCTGCAAAACCAACCTGAACCACCAGCTGAAAGCCTTCAGACAGGTGCACTCCACATAGAATCAAAATGACAGAACAAAGGAAAAAAACGAATTAAAATCTAACAAAAAAACCACCACATGACTGTCCGCTTGAAAATCGGGAAAGTAGTGGCTCATGAAAATGAGAGATAACTAGTTGGGCAAATAGCATCTCTACAAAGCCCAATACATTATTCAAATCCAGTACAACTAGAAAACATGTGCCCATAATATTTTAATTATCTTACTCAAACCCTCGACCCTCGTCAATCGACCCAACCATCCCTGACTCCTCCGTTGCAGTCGCCACCGGCCATGATGGACAAACACCAAGCACATCATGGAACCCTTGATAGGAATAATAGGCTGTCACCCTTAGCTCCTTTGCAATAAGCGCCAATCGTGTGGCTAATACTACGAGCACCGGAACCAAATAACCACGGTGCCATACGCCGTAAGCAACTTCCTGCCACCGCTCTCCTAGAGAAGCCTAGAAACTAGGGAACCCTAGAGAGCAATTAGGACCCTTTTAGCATAAAAAAAATAAAGAATTGAAATAGAAGAAAGGCTCGGTGCACCACTCATTGTTGCAGCCATGGTGGATGTCTCCACCTCCAACAACATTCCTTTGCAGGGTATACGCGAACACGCTAGGGAAGGGAAGTGAACATGGGGATAGATCTGGCACCATTTTCTTTGGCACACACAGATCGGAGCTCAGGATGGGGTGTGGGTGGAATATAGAAAGGAGACCAAGCTTACAAAATCGAAGACAGAACTAAAAAGGGAAAACTGAAACTAAAGCAAGAGGGAAGAAGAGAATGAGAGATGAGGAGAAGAGATAGGGGGAGAGGCTGCCACCAACCCCCAGCCATAGCCAGAGGCTGACGGCTATGGGGTGACGGCTAGCGTTTTTCCTTTGCAGAGAGAGTTTTTTAGGCTCAAGATCAAAGAAGAGTTTTTTAGGTGCCATTTAAAGAGTGTACATGGCGGTTAGCTAGTTTGTGCTGTTGGCATTGACCCAAATGATGAAACATGGGTTATAGCATATGCAATTGTAGAAATAGAGAATAAGTTCAGTTGGATTTGGTTCTTAGAGTTATTGGTCGCTGATGTTGAGATTGTCAATCAAGGGGGATGGACATTTATCAGTGATCAGCAAAAGGGGTTACTTTCGGCCTTTAAAAAAGTCTTCCTTGATTCCCACCACAGATTTTGTGTGAGACATTTGTATATCAACTTCAGAAATCTGTTCAAAGGGAAAACTTTGAAGGATGCTTTATGGTCAATAGCCAGAACAACAACATTTCCCTACTTAAAAAAAACAATGGAGGATATGAAGAAGCTCGATGAAAAGGCCTACGATTAGTTGGTGAAGAAGCCTGCACATCATTGGAGCAAGTCGCATTTTGAAACATATCCTAAATGTGAAATGTTGCTAAACAATCTCTGTGAAAGTTTCAATGTTGTCATACTTGTGCCGAGACAAAAACCTATTGTCACCATACTACTCCTTATTCACACACTCTTGATGAAGAGAATTCAGATGAGAAAGGATATAATGGTGAACAAAGTTGGAGATCTCTGTCCTAAAATCAAGAAGAAGTTGGAGGAAGCCAAAATTCAAAGTGGCAGGTGCATTGCACAATGGTCAGGGGCGCTAAATTTCAAGTTGATGCTAGAGGGGGGAGCAATATATGGTTGACTTGGTTGAGAAGACATGTTCTTGCAGAAAGTATGGCTTGACAAGAATCCCATGCAACCATGCAATAACGGCTATAAATTTCAAGAGAGAAAAACCAGAGGACTATGTCAATGCTTATTATTCTAAGGCATGGTACTTGGAGGTGTATTTTCATTTAGTAATGCCGATGAATGAGATGTCTTTGTGGGAGGAAATTGAAAACCCACAAATATTGCCTCCTACATATACAAGGCAACCTGGAAGGCCGAGGAGGAGGAGAAACAAGGAAGCTACTGAGAAATGAGTGTGAACAAACTCCCATAAACCCAACCAATAATCCTCAAGGTCCTCCTTAGCCACTTAAGCTAGGAAGGAAAGGGCAAGGCACTTTGAAATGTGCCATATGCAAAAAGGAAGGTCATAATGCAAGAACCCATCATAGACATCTTCCTCCAAGGGACAAACAGGTAATATTTTCTACTTTATGTGGTTTTTTAAATCCTTTAACATTATATCATACTCTTAATCCTTTAAATTGCTTTGTAGGCATCCACATCTGCTCAAGGACAATCACCATCAACAAATTCAACTCAAACTGCACCTAAAAAGAGGACAAGGAAAACAAAGGTAAAAACTTAACCATTTCCTTAGTTGTAAAACATTTGGATTTAGTTAAAAAGCTGGCTTTGTCTCTAAATGAACTTTGGATTTAGGCATCACAATCAGTAGCTGAATCACCTAAAAGCACCAAACCGAGAAAAACCAAGCAAACCAATAATTGAATCATCCAAAAGCACCAAGCATAGAAACACCAAGCAATCTAGCCACGTTTTTTGCACAGATGGTTGTTTTTTGTAAAGGAATTGTAAAGTTATAACATGTTTGATGGTCTTTTGTGAATTGAATGGATGATGTAGCAGGTTTTTATGAATTCAGTAGGTTTTGTAATGTTGGTTAGAGATGCTAGATGAATTTAGTTAATTTTTTGAACAGGTTTATGAATTTCTGGATAATTAAGTAGGTTTTATGCATAATTTGGTCTATTTCATATTTTTCTTCGGAAATGATGAGTAGTTTGTGCTTCAATACACTTGTTTTGTTGTGGTTATATCATTATTTTTGGGTGAGATTTTTCAAATTTGAGGTCAAGGATGATAATTTGTGCTTGAATGGTATATCACCTTTTTTTTTCACTTTTTGGCGAGAATATGAATTTCATATTTTGAAATTCAAATTACGAAAACAAAAAATCAAATATATTTTCTGACGTGGATGCCATTTGGCGGGAAAACATTGGGTGTGGTGCCACGTGGAATCCATCTGGGCGAGGAACTAGGCCCCGGATCAAGCCACATCAGCATTTGACTGAGAAATTCACGAATAATCTAACAGAGGTATAACATTGGACCAAATTCTAAAAATGAGGTACGACATTGTCAATTTTAAAAGATGAAGTATGATAGTGTCGTGAGACCAATAATTGACGTAGTTTTGTGTAATTTACCCTAAAAATAAAGATGTAACATTGTATGCTCATTTGCTCCAACGATCCATCAACCTGTAACAAGACGAAAAAAGACACGCAAATTGTCACTAGATTAAGTATGGCATTTTACTTTAAAATGATAGATTGCTTTAGTAGGTAGAGCGTTATCTTCAACTCACTACATTTCGAATTTCAATTCTCTTCTTCTTTTCAGTATAAAAGAGTTTTACTTTTTTTTTATTGATGAGGTTACCATAAGAGGAAACCATGACTGCAACTTTTGCAATAAATATATTGTTTGTCGCTAAGTTACTATATTGAGCTTTTTTAGGCCTCGAAAGATTGGACTGTCGTGGCAAAGTCACCAGCTAGTCCATTTTTTGACAAACAAAAGAAAAGGAGAACCAACAAAAGTAACAAACTACAACACAACAACGACAACAAAGGCCAAACTAAAAACAAAAAATATAGGAAGGCTGTAAACAACAACAACAATCCAACCTAACAACCAATACCAAAGGAAAAGCAACTACATAAAGATTATCCATTCTTGAAAAATAGGCATATTCGCAATAGAGAGTAGAGTCTGCATTGAACATAGCCGCAAGTGTATAGAACTCACAATAGTTTTAAAGAGAACAATGAACTGGAGGTGTTCATTTCTGAATGTACGGTTACTCATTTTCTTCCAAATAGCTAGCATGGACAACAGCTTAGAAGCACAACTTCCTAATGATAACATTCAACGACTTACTCGTCCAATTATTAGCAGCCCAAGTGATAAACTCTTGCCAATCCAAAAGAGGGAGAAACCACTCTCTATTGCAGCAGAGTGTTTGGTAAACTTTTTTGTAGAAGTGTTTTTGAAAAAAAAAAACAGTATTATAGTGTTTGGTAAACTTTTATGTAAAACATATGTGAAAAAAAGCCATTTTTTCAAAGCTGGGTTTCACAGCTTCTTGTTTTTGGTTTTTTTTCACCCAAAACTGTGAAAAAAAAGCTGAAACTGAATGTTTACCAAACACAAAAAAGCTCCCAGCTTTTTTTTATACCAGCTTTTTTCAGAATCTTCTCAGTACCAAACTATGGCTTAGAAAGCACATGAGATCAAAGAAGAGGTTAAATTCCTTTTAAAGCATATTTGTGGCTTTTATGTTTTTTTTTTAATCAAGAAGCATATTTTGATATTCGTTCAACGGAATCCCAATATTTAATAAATTAATAGCGTGCAATTTTTGACCAAAAAAATAGCATGCAATTCTTGACCTAAAAAATAGCACGCAATTAGAATATTAATTTTATTTGATTTCGATCCTATAAACTATAAAGCATCGCCACGAGGAGTAAAAATACAAAAAACAGAGGTGCGGTGCGGACAATAAGGCATCTTCAGTACAGTTTACAAGAATCTAATTGTATTCAGAAAATTTCTTAGATATGTCGTTGACTCATTGTTATAATAATGTTCTTTTTTTTTTTCTTTTTTTTGGGACAAATGTTATAATAATGTTCTTAAGTAACAATATTAGTGTATAAACTCGAATATATTAGCATAACATGATTATATTTATATAATACCAAAGACTATTGATAATTATTTTGCTATTAATAGTATAATCTGACAATTGCTATAGTATTAATGTTATTTGAGAATACTAACTACATTCAATATTATCTCAGAGCATTTTAACTATTTTTCGGGGTGTAGTCAAATTATGATTTTGAAATATTTTGATTATTTTAATAAATTTAGGGGTATTCAATAAGGATTTCAAGTGACATCTGAAATTTAAACTGTATTCAATCAAGATTAAAATCCTTAGATATTTGGGTGTATTCAATTAAGATTTTAAAGAAGTTTATACATTACAGATGTATTGACACACCCCGCCCTGAATCAGGATGTGCTGGCCGTCACGTGAGGGTGACGTAGCCATGTGCGCATTGCGGAAGCGGAAGGATAAAGAGAAATACGGATAATTAAAGACCAAATCACTAGCAATACTAACTAAGATAATGTGCTAGTGCGAATAAGCGTGAATCCCAATAACTCAGAGCATAAGTAACCTAGTGCAGTCTAGCAGGACAATTATTAATAATACAGCATCCGAAGATGATCTTACATGGAAGGTGAACTGTCAGAACCTCCGTCAAGCCCTCGTAAGCCACCAACGAACCATTCCTACTTAATACCTAGAGGGGCGAAAAAACAAAAAGCGTGAGTGGGCAAAAACAAAGCTTTTCGAAATCATTTCATTTCTCAAATATTCTAACTCCTCGCTGTAAAACAAGTATAGTTTCCCAGAAAATAGAATACATACGTATATATCTCAAAATCATGCTTAGAAATATCGAAATGCGCATATAAAAATACCATGCATACGCCATGTCTAGTATCACAATATCACATAAGTAAGCCAGGTAATATAATTCAACATAAATCATCTGTCGGCCGTAGTCACCTGACGTGACCTGTACGGCGAAATCTGGAGCTGATCTAGCCAGAGTCACCTCTTGTGACCTGTACGGCTCAATCTCTATCTCAATCATATATCTCAACATGTATATACCTGCACACGAGTCGGAACCACCTCACGTGGTCTGTCCGACAAGACTGGGTGTAAATAAATATGCTCTAGTGCTACGATCACGTGAAGACTGTGCGCTAATAGCGGGTCACCTACGAGTCGAACCCACTTAAAATGGTCTATACGACAGGACTGTGCACCTAACTTGGATCCAAGGCGAGCGTATGGTGCGGGAGGTGAACATCACGTGAAGGACTGTGCCCTACTCTGGGCGGCAGCACTAACACTGGGGTGCAGGTTGATGAGCTCAATATCTCAACATCATCATCATCATATCTCATAACCATTATCAATATAATATACTCACTTGTAGCTTACTTGGGCCTCCGCAACAACATGCGACAATATGCATAAATATGATAATGCATACACTAAAATATGAGGCAAGTATGACATGGCATTTAACTCACATTTTCAATTAAATATGTTTTTTGGGAAAAACATCATGTGTATATATATATATTGAAAACAAAAGTCCACTCACTGATATGTCGAAGGGTCGTAGCCCCCAAGCCTCGAATGATTACGCTCGTCCTCGGGATAGGTCTCACCTATATGCGAAACAACTATATAAACGTTACTTAATACCACATAAACGAAACTTGCTAATAACTTCTCATATATTGCTCAATTTGGGTATATGAATATACCACAGTGACCTACTCAACCTCAGGATCATCCCCATATTTTTAGAATAATTTTCCGACCACCCACGCACCGCCACGTGCTGGCCAAGGCACGGCCACACGAGCAGCCCACGCGCAGGCACGCGTCTGGCACACTGACGGCGTCAGTTAACACCGTCAGGAATATTCCGTTAAAACCTAGCATATTCCGTTTGAAATCTAACGGCGTCACCTAACGCCGTTAGCATATTCCGTCAAAACTGACGGAATATTCCCCTATCTTCTCTAACGAGTCACCGAACGACGGCGACTTCGCCGGTTTCTGTAAAGTATTTTAAAACCTTATATCTTCTTCATTTTTGCACCAAAATTCATGAAATTTGAACCATTTTGAAGATCTCACAAAGACGAACAAAACTAGCCTGATTCGAGCCCTGAAACCACCAGAATCCCCCCAGAAAAGCCTCGATATTCCAGCAAACCTTAAAACTCGTTGATCTCGATGATTCGACGTCCAAATTCTTCCAACGAACCACTCCGAGCCTCGTGAGGACCTCCTAAAGTTCCCTGTGAGCTTGAAATACCCAAAAAAACACGGTTTTACGGTTGCATGAATAGTGACATAAATCGGGTTAGGGTTTTCACGAGTTTTCGAATGAGTTCTTACCTGAAAATGGTACCATTTAACTCGTATGAACCTCAGGAACACAATGGTGCCCTTTAAACCCTCGATCCGTGCCTGGAGTGGTTACTTGATGGTTATCCGTACGTATGGTACGAAAATTGATGAAAAACTGAGAGGGAGGAGAGAGAAAGGGTCAACGGTTTGGGTGTGTGAATGTGTGTGTGGTCCAGATTTGTCCACTCAACCCAAACAAAACAACTTAATTTCCCATTTGGTCCAAACTTTAGGGAATGAAAATAATTGGACCAAATCCTTAACCCACTTACACAATTACACCCAATCGCTCAAGGGTAAATTTGTCATTTCACGCCATCGATAATTATTTCTCGGGACGGGCTGTCACATGTATTCAATTAGAAATCAATTTTTAAAAAGTTGAGGAAATTGAGGAAATTGGAGAGATCTCATAGTGTATTCAAGGGGAATTGGAGAATTTCAAAATTTTCATGGAATGATTAAAATACACTACGAACTCTCTTTAATCAACTCGAATTGCTCAACGTTTGTAAATTCTTTAAAATCAATTTCTAACAGAATGCACCTAAATGTTGTAAACATCTTTAACATTTTAATTGAATTCACCAAAATTTATAAGGATTTTAATAAATTATCTTAAAATATTGATTTAGTACACTTTAAATTTCAGAGAATCACTTAAAATTCTGATTGTATATCCTAAATTAATTAAACAATAAAATATCTCAAAATTTATTGAATACACCTTCGTTATTCTATGAAGTCAAATGGCCATGTAACTGGTTTTTTTTAAGGGAACTTTAACGAAAAGCTCCTGGTACTGTTCACTTTAACGAAAAACCACATTTTTACACTAAAAAGTCAATCCTGGTACTATTCACTTTACCTCTTTATTTTGTCCTTATCGTTAAAACTTAAAGTTTTCAAGCCATTTTCATTAGTTTTCTTTTTTTTTAATGATACACCCCGACCTAGATCGAGGCATGCTGGCCGTCACGTGAGCATGATGTAAGCCATGTGCATGAAGTGGAAGTGTTAAGATAAGGAAATTTCGAATCAATAAAACCCAACATCCAGAATGGCTAGAAAGGAAATAAGTGTTAATACACCTTCAGAGCATAATTAAGTCTAAGTGCAGTCAAGCATAGAAATTACTAAATCAAATAGTAACCAATAATCCTACATGGATGATGTACTGTCAGAACTTCCACCCGAAACCTCGTGAGCCACCAACAAAGCTACCTAATACCTGGAGGGGCGCAAAACAAAGCTGAGTGGGTCAGTAAAACAACACTTATACAAAAACTTTATTTTCCTTTGAATATACTAACCCTTCGCCGTAAAACAAGTATAACTTTCCCAGAAAATAGAATACGTAAATATAAGTCAAATTATGCTCAGTAAATCAAGATTCATTTGAATGTATGCCATGTATATGCTATGCCCAATATCACAATATAATAAATAATAATGAGCCAGGTGATGCAATTCAATATAAATAATCTGTTAGCCGAAGTCACCTGACGTGATCCATACGGCATAACTATAGCTCAATTCAATCATATCTCAATCTCATGTCTCAACATATTTATACATATCTACACACAAGTCGGTACCACCTCACGTGGTCTGACCGACAGGCTAGGTGTATAATGAATACGCTCAAGTGCTACAATCACATGAAGGCTGTGCGCTAATCGCGGGTCACCTACAAGTCAAACCCACTAAAAGTAGTCTATACGACAGGCTATGCACCTATCTTGGATCCAAGGTGAGCGTGTGATGCGGGAGGTGAACGATCATGTGATGCTATGCCCCTAACTCTGGGCGGGAGCACTAACACCGGGGTGCAGATTAATGAGCTCAATATGCATCACAACATCATCAACTATCTCATAATCATTACCAGCATAATATACTCACTTAGGCTTACCTGGGCCTCCGCAACACCATGCAACAATATGCATAATTATGATAATGTATATGCTAAAAATGCAGGCACAACATGGCATTTAAATCACATTCCATTAAATACGTTTTCTGGGAAAAACGTCAAGCATATACATATATATACTGAAAATAACTGCCCACTCACTGGTATGTAGTCGGGTCGTAACCCCCACGTCTAGCCTGGCTACGTTCGTCCTCCGGATAGGTCTCGCCTATATGAGAAATAACTATAACAACGTTACTTTAAGCACATACACAATTCTAGCTAATAACTTCTCATACTTTGCTCAATTTGGGTATATAAATATACCACAGTGATCTACATAATCTCAGGATCATCCCCATATTTTTAAAATAATTTTCCGACCACCCACGCGCCGCCACGCGCCGACAAGTGCACAACCACACGCGCCGGCCACGCGCAGGGGACCCTGACGGAAACCCTAACTGCCGTTAGGAATATTCCGTTATATACTAACAGAAGTTAACGGCGTTACCTGACGTCATTAGGAATATTCCGTCAACTCCGACGGAATATTCTACTTCTTTCTCCGATGGACCACGTAGGTCGCCGCCGTCTGCAACTTGCCGGAAACTGGAAAAATTTCAAATCTTGATATCTCACTCATTTTTCCACCATTTTCACAAAATTGGTACCAAAATGAAGCTGCGAGCATGTAGAACACAACCATACAAGTTTCAAAGCTTAAAATCCACTAGATTTTACCTGCGAAAGTTCGATAATTCGGCAAACCTAGAAACACGTCGATCTCGGTCCTCCGACGTCCATTTCCTTCCAACGAAGTACCCCGAGACTTGTGAGGACTTCCTAGAGCTCACTATGCCCTTGAAATTTCCTAAAAAGTCCATATTTACGTGTGCATGAACAGTGCACTGAAACTGGGGTTATGGTTTCGTGATGAAAACAATAGAGTTCTTACCTGAAAATGGTGTAGATATGTTCCTAGGTTTGCAAGGAACACGATGGTACCTTCTTTGACCTCGATCTGTGAAGTTTGAAAGGGTTTTGGTGCTTGTCCGTGCAAAGTCGAGAGGGAGAGAGAGAGAGAGAAGGTCTGAGAGATAGAGAGAGAACGAGTGACTGTGTGTGTGTGTGGTCCAAATACCTCCAAGAAACATCCAATGTAGATACACACACATACCTTAATTAATGCCTAGGGGCATTTTCATCATTTCACGTCCGACGTACAAAATCTCCGGGACGGGCTGTTACATTTAAGGTACGGGGGACTATATTATATAATGAAATATGTTAAAAGTATAACAAAGAATTATTGCTATGACAACATTTTTTAATTTTTAATGGTTTTTTTTTTTTTTTAAGGGGGACAGCTGGTGGCAAACCATAGTTATCCATCATTTTCGGGCCTTGAGAGGCTATGGAATTTCACCATGCCCGTAAACACAGTCAAGTAGATTCACCAGCTCAAAGCATCGAACCCAAAACCTTTCATTTTTTTTGTTTATTGGGGAATCACAGTCCATACCCTTACCATTAGGCCACTCGTGGTTTCAAATTTTAATGTTTGCTATCGATTGGTTCTTGCTACATGCATAAAGGAAATGAACCAAATAAAAAAAAGAAAAAGGCCTCCCAAAGTTCAAGCCAATTGCTTCAATAATTTACAAAAATTGATAAACCGCGTTGTAATTATTTATGTTTGTTTTCTATACGTACATTCGACAAAAATTGAAAGCTGCACCACTTAACAACGTAACTATATTTTAATACGACTATGCACTTATTTATTCATACTTGGTACCTAACATAGAATGAGGATCCTCTCCGGAGTCTCTTTGTGAGGATTTTGGAGATCTTCAAATAGTATCCGTTTATCGTATATCATACGGTCAGTTTTTATCAGGTACTGTTTATGTTTAAATTTAAATAAAAATATTTAAAATAATTTCTGACCGCACGATATACGATGAACGGACACGATTTGAGGATTCCCGGATCCTCGCAAAGAGGATCAAGAGAGGATCCTCATTCCCTAAGTTAAAATTATTTTTTTGTTTGTTTTTTTTTTTTTCTTAAGAAAACTAATAAACAAAAGGAAAGAGGATCCTCATTCCCTAAGTTAAAATTATTTTGTTGTTTGTGTTTTTTTTTTTTCTTAAGAAAACTGATAAACAAAAGGAAAGATGATCCGGAGAGGATCCTCATTCCCAAAGTTAAAATTGTTTTGTTGTTTGTGTTTTTTTTTTCTTAAGAAAACTAATAAACAAAAGGAAATAAGCATCTTCATCCTCAGAAACAAACACCAAAAAGAGATACTAATCTTTCACTTCTCGTTTGACACAAGTCATATATTAAAATAAAGCTTAATGTATCTCTCCCTAATTAATGTATATGTAGTAATTACTAAAGGGCAATTTCTCTCATCTTTTATTGATGTGACATCATTCTACTGTATAAACGTCATAATTGGAATGGTACTCTCTTTATCATCATCTAAAGGTATCTTTAGAAAAGTTCATCGCTTTAAAAACCGTTTAGTCATCTAAATGAATAAATATAATTATTGAAAGGCCATCATGAGTGTGGGAGCCAAAAATGACTCCTCCACTAAATAAGCCACTAGCACACCAAACATGAGGAGTGGAGCTACAATCAAGTAACGTAATACCCACTCCATGGAACATGGAGAAATAGAAGGAAAGTGGGACATGGAGCCCAAGACTTGAATGCCTATAAAAGGCCAAGAATCCCACCAGCCTAGAGAGGGGAAAAAATGGGAAGTATCAGATCACTTTACAATTTCCTGCAATCATTTTGAACAAAGACTGACTTGAGCGTCGAAATGTTTTCTTGCAGGTTCCCCCGCTCTCATTGTTGACAAGCGAAGATGGTGTCCAAGGCTTCTCAACGTGTTCAAGATTACTTGTTGGTGGAGAATTGGAGTATCCGAAATTTTCCGCTCCAACAGTTGGCACCGTCTGTGGGAATTCATACAAAATCCGTATCAAGAAGTCATGGTTTCTACCTAAGCCACAATGGGGGCACGGGCCAAAACCCTAAATAATGGGTGTGCAGACTAGGCATGTTCGGCAAGGGAGACACGCTTGTAAACTTATATGCTGCAGCTGCTGCTTTCGTCAGTTCGACAAGATGGGATAGAGGTTTATATAATAGATACATATATGTATAGCCTGTCAGACAACCTTCTCAGTCAAATTTCGTAAATCCTTGTTCGTAAATCATATGTCAGTCCTTGTTGGTAAATCATATGTCAGTCCTCATTCGTAAATCCTCATTCGTAAATCACGGGTTCGTAAATCATATATCAGTCCTCGTTCGTAAATCCTCATTCGTAGATCACGGGTTCGTAAATCCTTGTTCGTAAATCATATGTCAGTCCTCGTTCGTAAATCCTTCGTAAATCCTTGTTTGTGAATCATATGTCAGTCCTCATTCGTAAATCACGGGTTCGTAAATCCTTGTTCGTAAATCATATGTCAGTCTTCGTTCGTAAATCATAATCAGTCCTCATTCGTAAATCATATGGCAGTCTTCGTTCGTAAATCATACTCAGTCCTCGTTCGTAAATCATGTGTCGGTAAATCATAAGATGTCAGCCCTTACTCATAAATTATACCAAGATATGACAAGGCAAAGAAAGCTAGTTGAGCACATGTCCCCCCGCTCTCACAAGCTACGGAGGAAGATTGTTCGGGGACGCCTCTGGCAAGGGATTCGGCGAACATAAACGTGAGGATTGCGGTCAACGAATCTGTAGAAAACACAGGCATAAAGAGAAAAGAAAAGCCCAAAAGATCAAACAGTCAAGGATGATGCTTGATAAGCAACTTGTCCTTGAGGAATTGCACAAAGAAACCATTTAAGGAATTGCATGAAGAAACCATTCCATTGGGGCAACAAGTACTCAAAAGATGAGAAGGACGAGACATGAAGCATTCAATTCTAGCTTGGGAAAACAATTGCACAAAGAGACAATGAGCTCCTACCAAGTCATCAAACAGAACATGTGTTCAAGGTTTCAAAGCAAGGAAACACAATCAAAGTTCACTCTGGCTGCAACGGATGTAATGAAATTGCCTAACAGTTATTCGGCAAGCACCCAAGGGTTGTTAACAAAGGAAATCCATTTAATTTGACAACAACGAAGTTGCCCAACAAATAAGAGTTTCTATCTTACACATGCTCATTAGTACTGTCGATGTTATTCAAATTTTAATTACTCTGGAGGCATGCTATTACTATATAAATTGGTGATCGAAGATCATGAGACCGTGGGTTGAAGACCTAGACCAAATAAAGCCGAAGGCCAAACTCATGGTCGAAGACCATATGATCGTAGCCGAAGGCTAAACTAATGATGAAATCTCAAGTTGAATGAGTTTTTGCTAAGAAACATTTTTCCTCTACAAACTCTAAACGATATGTGTTTGCAGAGAAAAAAGGGGGCAATGTGGGAGCCAAAAATGACTCCTTCACTAAATAAGCCACTAGCACACCAAACATGAGGAGTGGAGCTACAATCAAGTAACGTAATACCCACTCCATGGAACATGGAGAAATAGAAGGAAAGTGGGACTTGGAGCCCAAGACTTGAATGCCTATAAAAGGCCAAGAATCCCACCAGCCTAGAGAGGGGCAAAAAGGGGAAGTATCAGATCGCTTTACAATTTCCTGCAATCATTTTGAACAAAGACAGACTTGAGCGTCGGAGTGTTTTCTTGCAAGTCCCGCCGCTCTCATTGTTGACAAGCGAAGATGGTGTCCAAGGCTTCTCAACGTGTTCAAGATTACTTGTTGGTGGAGAATTGGAGTATCCGAAATTTTCCGCTCCAACAACGAGGAAGATATTAATTATCATAATCGTCTCTTTGTTTTATACCTATACAAGATAGATAAATGGTCTTTAAATCAAATTATTTTTCTTAAAAATAAACTTTACATGATAAAAAATGTGTAGTTAAATAATGTGACGTTAAATAGGAAAAATAACTTTTCTATTTACTTGAAATGAACAATATTATCTGTTTGACATGAATTTAATTGCATAATGAATTTAGATGATTATTTTCTATCTGCTATAATAATAACAAATAAAATAAGGGAATTTTAACGAAAAGCTACTAGTACTGTTCACTTTAACGAAAAACCACATTTTTACACTAAAAAGTCAATCCTGGTACTATTTACTTTACCCTTTATTTTGCCCTTATCGTTAAAACTCAAAATTTTCAAGTATTTTTCATTAGTTTTCTTATAAAAAAAAACATTTAGCTTTACAATGATTGCACTTTTGATCCCACTTTTAAAAGAAGTTATATGGTCAAAGGTAATAGAATCTTTATTATCTAAGTTGTATATTAGTGCTCATTTTTTCTGGACAGAGGTAGATAAAATACAAAATTTGTATTACAAGTAAAAAAAAAAAAGAATAGAGTAGATAAATAAAAATTCATGCGGCCATTCGCCCTAATCCTACGGAAAATGATTCTCTCCGAGGCAACCCTTCAGGATCCTTCTGATCGGACTTCGTGGATCGTTAGATTTTGATCCAACGGCTACAAACATGGGATCCTCTAAAAGTTATAATAATTGTAACCGTTGGATAAAAAACCAACGGCCCACGAAGCCCAGTCAGGAGGATCCCGAGGGGTTGCCTCAGAGAGAATGACCACATTTTTTAATAGAATTGTGACGGAATGACCACATTGATTTGCGATACCTATTTTCAGGAGCTACATTGATTGATTTTTAATTTTAGGGACCATTTTGATGGTGAAGGTCAATTTTAGGAACAATTTATGATAAAAACCTTTTTTTTTTTTATTTACAAATAATTAGGTAGATACTTCTTTTACATCATCTTAATGCACTCAATAAAGGTACTGTGTGGGAGGAATAATACATCATCTACATAAGCATACAAACGCATCTCTCTTCCTATTCTCTCTCTCTCCCGCGCCTCCCCTCTCTCTCTATTGGATTAAAATAAGCCACAATAGGTTTCCCTAGCACTACCTATTATATAATATTGTTTTTATACTATTTTATTTACAAATGATTAGATAGATACTTCTTTTACATGATCATCTTAATGCACTCAACTATATTACTATAGTGCTAGTTAGTAGCCCAAAAACGAAGACAACTATCCCTAGAATAAAATAATTATAGATTCAAATAATTGTTGTACTAAGTACTTTTGTCAATTTTCCTATTCATTGAGTTTTAATTAAATAATTTATAGATGCAAATTTATAATTCAAATGTGAAGAGAACATATACTATAGTATAGTTAGAAAAATAACTAAACATGTTATACAGGGGATAAAGTATAATTAGTTTGTAATACAGGTAAATACAAATAAAAAACATGGAGGTAGATTAATTACAAAATATATGATATAGGAAGATAAGCAATTGATTTAAAATAGATTCTCAAAAAACATTTGATATAAGTAAATAGAATATAATTAATTTGTAATACAGGTATAAAAAATATAGAGTAGATTAATAAAAATTCATGCTGCCATTTGACCTAATCCTATTAAAAAAATCGTACGTATATGGTATCTACATGCCATTTATCCAAAGGAATCCTCATTTTTGAGTAAAACTGTAAAAATGGGGGCTATTTGTAGGGCTCACTCAATGTCGAACTTTAACAATTCGAACAGTCTATTTTAGAAGCCTCGATTCATAGATCATCCTTGCAAAATTCAATTTAATCTGAAATCATTTACCCATTTAATTATTACGATGAAATTTAATTGTTTCTGCTTGTAAAACAATTGTTCGTCAATTTCTTTGAACTCAATTAGATGTCTCACATATTTCCGATTTGGCTAATATTTGGAATCTATGTAACTTTCCTGTGTATTCATCTAAATATGACTAATTCATGAGTTAATACTGGATCATATTTCATCAAAACAATTGGAAATTCCAGGTATTTTTCTGGTATTTATTTCCACAAAAAAATATAAACTATATAAGTACCATATGTTACACATTCAGTTTTAAGTATAATCTCCCCAATGAAGTTTTATCTTCGCCAAACGTTTTTCTAAATCAGAAATGACCACCAATCCTAAATAAAGGAAAAGGACAGGACTACCCTCAATTCCATATATATCTCAGGATGATATAGTAGATACCTTTCCTCCTAGCAGGAATCTCTTGGGAAGTACCTCCCTGTCCTCTTCTCTCTCTCTCTCTCCCCTCATATTTTCACTACTTCTACTTCCTCCACGCAGCAAACCACAATTTTCCCTACCATCATCATGTCTTCTCATTCCACTCAACTTTTTCTCTCTGCACGGTTGCACCTCCTCCAAGTTCCAACTCCTCGACCCACCTCATCCTTCTCTGCCCTTAATCAACCAAAATATTTACCGGGTGAGTTCCCAATGTTTGTTTACCTTTTCTTTTTTAACATAATCTATTTTATTATTTTTACGTTTCTCTCCCTCCCACACTTCTTTGCTTTCTATTTTGCCTACACAGACAAAAATGATAGAAATTACTTCCAGACATTTTCTATTTTCCACCCTTTTTCTCAGTCATATGATCACTTTTACCTTGTTTTCTTTTAAATTCACAACTGGGTTTTATTTAAACTCCTTCAAGATTGTCGATCTTTGGTTGTTCCGATCGATCTTGTTTTCTTCTCGATTTCTCTTCATTGTCTTTCCCATTTTCTTGCATGTGTTTGGTTCCCTAGAAAATTCAAGAAAAAACTTGTTCACCTTTCTTTGTTCCATGGAACATCAAAAGGGTTTGCATGCAGATGAAGATCTTCTGAATTCCGACATCTTTTGAGTTTTGATAGTTTGATGTTTTATCACAGAAGGTTTCGGTGATATTAGTCATGAACTTCTCACATATATTTATTTTGTTGTATTTTCAATGTTGGACTCTGTTCTTGAATACGATCTTCTCTTTTGAGATAGCTCAGTGCTTTCTCTTCCTCTTCTTTTCTGCGTTTTCTTTTTCTTGAACTTCCATGGCGTGAGGTGTTCTGTCTTGGATTCCCCTTAGTATTTGTTAAACCTCGTGTATTTCACCATGCAAGCAACTGCCAATAGTCTGCAACTGTTTCTTTTTGCATTAGATCTTTGTCTTTATCCAATTCACGTTATTTACTTAACAGTAATTAAATTTATATATACAATTTTTTTTACCACTTGAGGCCAGTAAAACTTGTTTCACCACGCACTCCACCACCTTTCCGCACAGGTGTTTGGCTATTTGGCGCTAATGACAAAAGAGTTTTTCGCTCGAAATGCAGTGCGGTTTCCAAACCCCGCACTCAAGGTAATTATGCTACAGTATTCTTTTACTTTTTTTTTTCTTTCCCTTTTTTTTTTTTACTTTTTGACCTTTTTACTCTTGTTGTTTAGTAAATATGTGCATACAATTTCATATATCATTATATATATACGATCAGAATATGCAGACGTGTTACAAAATGGTCTGCCAGTGATAAAGTGGCATGAGATTGTGGAGGATTACATCGAAGGAGATGAAGCTGCTGAGGTACAAAAAAATATATATCTACTTTCAGCAATATTTTACCTTCCTTTCAACTTCAACTTTTTTCTATTTTCTGATTTAATTTTTCCTTTTTGTTTTGTGAAAGGATTTTGGACAAATTAATAAGATCAAGCAACACGTGGAGACTGTCAAATCGATGTTGGAGTCGATGGAGGACGGAGAGATTACGATTTCGGCGTACGACACCGCTTGGGTGGCGTTAGTGGAGGATGTGGAAGGCAGTGGCTTGCCTCAGTTCCCATCGAGCCTCCAGTGGATTGCCAACAACCAACTGCCAGATGGTTCTTGGGGAGATAGTGAGATCTTCACTGCTCATGATCGCATCCTCAACACCATAGCTTGCGTTGTCGCACTCAAATCATGGAGCCTTCATCCCGACAAGTGCGAAACAGGTAACTGCTAACTGACCAGTCAGTATTTCAATATATACAGCGCTAACGACTCGTTTGAAATCTTATCCGGTCATTTTTGGGTCATAATGATGTCTGCCAAAGTGTTACCCAAAATGAAAGTTAGCGTTTAGTTATTTAACTGTGACCGTACTTTGTTTTTGGCCGATATATATACACTTAGGAATGACATATTTCAAGGAGAACATAAGCAAGCTTGGCAACGAGAATGCCGAACACATGCCAATCGGGTTCGAAGTTGCTTTTCCTTCGATTCTCGAATTGGCTAGGAGTTTAAACCTGGACGTGCCTGATGATTGTCCTGTGTTGCATGAGATTTACGCCATGAGAGATCTAAAGCTCACAAGGTATATGTATGCACGTCTCATACTTTTTTGGAATTTTAATGTTTGTTTTTATGTGAGAATTAAAAAGCAACCTTATCCACTGTGGATATATTATAATTTGGTCTGTTGGGGGTGTGCGAACTCTTTTACATGTATGTAATTATTAAAGGCAGTGATATCCACACACACATACACTTTTAAATGAATCAATTACTAAATAGAATTAAATATGGTAATTAAAAAACCACAACAAGTGGCCCAGTGGTAAGGGCGCGGACTATGGCTCTCCAATAAACAAAAAAATATGGAAGGTCACAGGTTTGATGTTCTGAGTTGGTGAGTCTGCTTGACTATGGCCACATGCAGGGTGAAATTCCCTCTCTGGACCCAAAAGGGGCGGATAACCGTGGCATGTCACCAGTTGTCCCTCTTTATGGAAAAAGAAAATGTAGTAATTAACATATGTGTAGAAAGGAGTACGATTCTCTCTCCCCTTCTATCTTCTCCTATTTAAACGGTTACGATTACGCCACGTCTACATCTTGTTTTGAATTTTTTATATAGAGAATAAGACAAAAAGTCGTGTGAGAGGAGGGGATGGAAGGGGATGGTAATAGGAGGGGAGAGAATCCTACTCCGTGTAGAAAATATGAAGATGTATGTGATCCATTATTAATACTGGGTGTGCGCATGTGTGGTGGATAGGATACCGAGGGAAATAATGCACAAAGTACCCACAACACTTCTCCACAGCGTGGAAGGAATGGCAGGCTTGGACTGGGAAAAGCTTCTAAAACTGCAGTCCCGAGATGGCTCTTTCTTGTTCTCTCCAGCCTCCACTGCCTATGCACTCATGCAAACCAAAAATCCAAACTGCATGAATTATTTGTCCAAAGCTGTTCACAAGTTCACCGGCGGAGGTAAGCGTGTCAGTTTTGGGTATAATTAGTATTATCGAAATATCTGTTTAATTATTTTAACTGCATGCATGCCATTTGTCCAAACTTCTCCGATCAAAGTTCGCCTCTCAAGCCGAATATTACCCCTAATTTACCTTCTTCTACTTGTTTTTTCAGTACCTAATGTGTACCCAGTTGACTTGTTCGAACATATATGGGTTGTGGATCGTCTACAGCGCTTGGGAATCTCGAGATATTTCGAGCCACAACTTAAGGAATGTGTTAATTACGTAAGCAGGTATGCTCAACAACTCACATTCGACTAGTTTTTCATCATATTGTCGCGTAGCGTAAATGAAATATCTTCTGTTATATATAGATATTGGACTGAGAAAGGAATTTGTTGGGCAAGAAACTCGGAGGTTCAGGATATTGATGACACAGCCATGGCATTCAGACTACTCAGGTTGCATGGCCACCAAGTGTCTCCTGGTAAGTTTTGTTATGACATATGTAGTAATTTTACTGTAACAATCTGCATGCATAGGTAAAAGTGAATGTTTTTACTTTCGTTGGTTTATTTAAAAAATCTAATTAACTAACCTAATTTGGTAACGAGGACAGATGTGTTTAAGCATTTCCAGAAGGGCAATGAGTTCGTCTGCTTTGCTGGGCAAAGCACACAAGCTGTGACTGGAATTTACAACTTGTTTAGGGCTAGTCAGGTACTGTTCCCAGGAGAGACGATCCTTGAGGAAGCTAAGGACTTTTCAACAAAATTTCTGAGGGAAAAACAAGCTTCTAATGAGCTGTTGGACAAATGGATTATCACGAAGGACTTGCCCGGAGAGGTATGAAACGTCAATTTTCCCAAAATTAATTTTCCGTTATGGTGGTGTATGCTACCAACCTACTCGTTATAATACATGAAACTTTTTACTGATGTTATTCTTTAGTTAAATTACCGACAGAAGATATTAAATATGTTGTCTATTCATATTATAATATAAAATTTGTAACTTCACGAGATGTGAAACTTTCTCTAAAAATCGCGAAATAGTATTATATACATGTATTGGAACAATAAAGCCATTAACAGTTGTGTTTTGTCTTTCATTAAGTTTTATACGTACCATTATCGTACTTTCCAAAAATAAACAAGAATATTGTAAAGAGAAAGGGTCATAGAAAAGTTGACATAATACTCTAATAACTTCAAGTTTGTCTACTCATATTATACCAAAGATAGTAACGTCAGGTTGCGATCAAACCCTCATACTCAAAACTCTCTTTAGAGATTGCGAAAGAGTGTATGTCAATACTATAAAGCGATTTACTACTGCGATTTGTCTTTTTATTAAGATTTGTACGTATTTATATTGAACTCTCCAAGAATAAATAAGAATATTTTAAAGATAAGGGGCAAATAAAACAGGTTGGGTACGCACTAGATGTTCCATGGTATGCGAGCTTACCTCGACTAGAGACCAGATTCTACATCCAACAGTACGGTGGCCGTGATGACGTCTGGATTGGCAAGACTCTCTACAGGTATTTTTATTTGTATTTTAAATTTCAATCATGAGAAATGCTAAGGAACTCTCCCAAAATAGGACTATCTATGGATTCTATGTCACCTTACAATTTAACGTCAATTCTGGTGCTCACATTATAAAATATTATGCCGAAGACATGAGGTGTTAGAGAATCTATAGAGAGTCTCCTTAACGTTTCTCTTCCAATCATTTGTCATATTATTTAATGAATCAAATATTTTTTAATAATTCTGAACTTGGAATCTAACGACTTGTTTGGTTAGGATGCCTTACGTGAGCAATAACTTGTATCTCGAGCTAGCAAAACTGGATTACAACAATTGCCAATCACTGCATCTGATCGAATGGGACAACATTCAAAAGTATTAACCAACAAAACCTAATCTATTATATTTATGAATAGCAAATTATAATTACTTTTTAGAACTTGATTTTTTACATGTACACGGTATTAAATTACTGCATATGCAGGTGGTACGCAGAATGTAAACTTGAAAACCATGGATTGAGCAGAAGAAGCCTCCTCATGGCTTATTTTGTTGCAGCAGCGAGTATTTTCGAGCCGGAAAGAGCCAACGAGCGACTTGCTTGGGCTAAAACGGCTTCATTAATTGAGACAATTGGGTCTCATTTCAAGGAAGGAACTTCTCAAAGGAAGGCCTTTGTACATGAATTCAAAACTAGGTACGTAAATGTTATACGATTGTTGTTTGGTCTCTTGGTGTCTTATTCATTGGCAAGACACATTTGTGCCAATCCACAAGTAGGGTTCATTTTGCTAGGGTACCCTACAAAAGGCTACAGTTACGTTATTTGTATGTAAAGGCAAATCTAATTTGACTAGATTATTGTGTCATACACGCATCAAATATTCAACTCAAAAGTGGGAAGTCCCAAGATTTGGATCTAGGTAATAACGCACACCCATCCATATTACCAATTATTACTTTTTGCATTACATGATGGAAGCTACTGATGCGTATTAGAGCATCTCCAAATGAGATGTCAAAATGTCTAAATCAACAATAACGGTAGCAAAAGACAGCATTAATGTTTCCAACCGAGAAGTCAAATCTGATGTGGCATGACATGGAATGACATCTCTTCCCCTTCCTGCCAAATTTCATAGCATCTTCAGATTTTTTAATTAATTATTAAATGCTTTTTATTAGTTTTTTTTTTATTATTGGTTTAAAGCATTATCCTTTTGTTTCTTTTCATTCCCAATACAAAGAAAATACATATGAATTTTTATTTCATGTTTAAAATTTGGCATATCGGTTGGAGAGCAAAACTTTAAAAGATGTTAAAATGCCACGTAAGCCTTCAAATTTAAAATTTAAGTTTAAAATTTGACATGTCCTTTGGAGATGGTCTTAGGCGCTCAAAATAGCAATTGGGTATCTTGACTATTTTGGGTACTGAATATCTATCCCTAATGGTGTCCGAGATGGCTATTTTTGCATATTAAATTGTTATTTGTCGAGAAGAAGGAATGATTACTTACATGGAAGGACGACCCTTATATTTTCCGTCGTTGTGGAAGAGTTTTAGGCATTTTGGACGAGGCATAGTTACATGTGGCTTGTGTTAACAGGAAGATGAATACCAACAAGCAAGGCCAGGGACTCGTTGAGACCTTGCTGGCAGCCCTACACCGCCTCTCGTTTGACGCCATGGTGGCGCATGGCCAAGACATCAGCCACCCTCTACGCCAAGCTGTGAGTGCAAAACACCCACTTTTTTAGGCTTTGTTTGGCTGCCAAATAGAAACTAAACATTTCTACTGATCCCTAAACCCCAAGTCTAAACGGAAAATTCTATTCTAATAATTGTCTAAGATTACTTTTTAAATAAAACCTTATCTAAGATTAAAACTAATTATAATCATTGGCATTTAATTGTAATTTTTTAATATTAAATAGGTTGTAATAATTATTGAGTTTTTTGTTTGTAGGTTGTATATTGATTCCCGTAAATAATCAAAAATGTTATTTATCAATGATAGTTATTATTAAGTTCCCATAATAAGAAAAATCATATATTATCATATATTTTTCATTGTGCGTGAATTTCTCCATATATATATGTATATGCATATTACGTACATATGTATGTTTAGATACTATAGTTACGTACCGATACATTTGTACCAACATATTCGTACCTCGATACATTTGTACCGAAAGTTATGTACTGATATATTCTTACTGAAACTGACGAACCAATACTTATGTACCTATGAGTAATATAATTAAGGTACCTAAGGTTATGTACCGAAACTTCCGTACCTATAAATAAAATAAGGTACCGAATGTTATGTATAAATTGATTTTGTTTTGTTGTTGAATTTTTTTAATGATGAGAATTTGAATTTTGAATAAATTTTTATCTATTAATATGATTAGAGCACAAAATTAAAAACATAATTATGGATGGGTAAAGAATTTCGAATTGTAAGTTTATAAATAATAAATGTGCTATAATTACTTAAATATGGTAAGTTTTAAAAATAGGGACTTATATTAGATTTTGAAAACCATTCAAGTTAAAATCTAAAAACAATCTTATTGAAACCCTAAAATCTAAAAGCCCCAAGTCTAAAACTTTAATTTGATTTGTTTTTTCTTTTGTATTTTCAATTTATCAAAATACAGTGGGAAAAGTGGCTTCTAAAGTGGCAAGAGCAAGGAGATATGCACCAAGACGAAGCTGAGCTGCTGGTGGAAACAATAAATCAAACCGCCGGACTTTTGCTTTCAAACGGGCTGTTGTTGTCCATTCCAGAGCATGAGCAACTTTTCAAGATCACCAACACAGTTTGCAACAAACTTCGCTGCTACCAAAACCAAAACCACAAGGTCACAAATTTAAACCTATTTCTGCATTAGGGTTAACTCTTTTCCCCACGGTTTATGTTATTAGGCTGTTTTTGATATTTTTTTGGCTTTAATGTTTCTCAGGTAAATGAAAAAGGCGGCTACATCAAAGCAACTCAGGAAATCGAATTGGAGATGCAGCAGCTTGTTCAAATGGTGCTGCAAAAGCCTTTGGATGGTGCCATAGAATCTTCGATCAAGCAAACCTTTTTCACGGTTGCAAGGAGCTTTTACTACTCTGCGTACTCGGACCCTGGAACAATCAATAGCCACCTTGCTAAAGTACTCTCCGAGAGAGTAGACTGATCGTTGTGTATAAGATTAGGCCACAGAGCAATGCCTCATTTGGTCATTGCAATTGTACTCAGTTTAACCTGAAAAAGGAAGTAAAAATTAGTCATTGCGCATGTTCTTTGTTTTTCTGTGGTATCTGATAATTTCTTCTGAATAAAAAACCAAAGAAAGTGAAGTAAGAAAAAAAAATAGTGTTCTCTTCCACGCTAAAACTTTAAACACTGTTTTAGGGTTTTATGGTAAAAAACACTTCAAACACCGCAATCGAACAATCCTTAGGCTCGACTATTATTACACCCCACATTATTATTTACACTTGATAGGTGAGAGATTTGCTATACAATTTGATTCTTGAAGTCTTACTAACATTAACAGTTGTCACGGAAGTTACCCTAGTTAAGCAAAAAAAGTATTCGATCTAATTCAACTGTCCAAGAATTAATTGCATTATGGGATTAAAATGAGAAGCAAAATAATGCATCATTGAGCCAGATCAGTAATTACAAATTATAGAATAAATACATAAATAAAAAAGGACAGAAACACAAAACACAAAAGGTGATGGACATATCGAACGAGTGAAACATCGTTGTCTGTCCCCCAAACCCCTGTGGCAAACCAAATGAAAAATATCTTAAGAAAATAAGTTATATTTTCAACCAAGTAAAAGGTAAAAGCAACCATGATTAGTGAGTAAACAAACTGTTAATTACGAGCTTAACTTGCAGATTAATACCAAAGCAAAAGTGGTCAAGACAAACACTCTCACACTCTCCAGGACAACGTCAACTCAAATCAAATCCAAACAGGGAAAAAGAACTGAAGAAATTTCGACATATATTTTTAGCATGGACACCTAAAACCAAAAGCATTGTTTGCTAATTTTTCGAAACCTCCAATCTCAACGAGGATGATATATACGGTGGTTTGCACAAATGTGGTTACTGGACAAATAGTTTTTTAGGGAGTTTGATATCTTTCAAACCTGTTGGTCTAATGGTTTCCTCCTACGTGTAAGCATATTAACAATGGCAGACAATATTTGCATACAAATCCCATTTTAAAGTTCCTGGATTGGTCTTCACCCTAAGGTGGAAATTCACCGAATCTCACATCTCACATCTTAAGATCCATTATCAAACGAGGTAATGTTCGTACGACTGTTGTAGATATACGTGTAGAGCAAATTCTCTCCTACATGGCACATTATTATCTCAGTAACTGATCACCTGATTAATAGTGCAATGCAAAAGTACATATTCCCGATTCCGGTTGTAGGATAAAAAATGGCAGTCATATCACATCACGAAGTAAGGTCCCATGAATGCAAAGGCAAGAAGGGTCTCCAAAGCAAAGCCATAAGAGATAGGGAAAGCATAGATGGTTGGCATGATGATGTCCCTCCATGGTTGAGTTGAATCAAGGAAAATGGAGTCCTAAAAAAGCACTCTCTTTTTTTTGGATCTTAGACCAAAAAAAAGCACTTGACGAGATAGGATGGTGTTGGTCGAGGAATCCTGGAAGTGTGATCTGATCTGAGGGCCATGACAAACAATGACAAAGGGCTAAAGAGCCTTGAATGGGAAAAAAAGCAGAAGGAAGATTTTGAGTATCAGAAGCATGAGAAGACAAAAGCGATATGACTGCTTTTGGAGATCAACCCATTTTGGCAAAAGTGCTTCCACCCCAAAATTCCCCATCTTGCTTGGTGGCTTTTGATGTTTGGTTCAATTTTGAGATCATGACGAGGGCAACTGAGGCATATCTAGCATCTCCAAAGAGAAGTCAAAATATCTAAATCAGCACTAACAATAAAAAAAAGTTGCAACAATGTGTTCTAACTGAAAAATCAAATCTGACGTGGCATGACATGAATTGACAATCCTCATCATTGCTGCCAAAATTAACATCAGCTTTAAATCTTTTTTTCAATTGATTATTAAATGTATATTTATCAATTTTATTATTATTTTTGTTTTAAAACAATTGTTTTAGTAGTTTAATTGAATAAAATAATAGTTTAATTTAATATCACAGGTAGAGAGCAAAATTTAAAAGATATCAAAATATCACATACATTGTCATATTTAAATTTTATGCCTAAAATTTGACTCTTTTTTTGGAATTACGTGTGCTTTGTTGTGTAAGTGGCAAACATGGCATTGCCACCCTCCTCCCTCAACACGGTGGGTGCACTGCACACCCAGAGCCAAATATGACTTTAGTAGAAACCCCATTCATCTCTTCCTTTTTCACGCTCCATCGGGGGAGATATTCATGAATCCGGCAGGTGGACCACGTGATATGTTCGGCCACGCTCTACAAAATCCCTTGCATTGAGAGTGGGACCAACATAAGAGTTGGTGGGACCTTGATATAGAGCATTCTCTCTATTTATGGCCGGATATATGACGTGCTCCACCCGCCAAACCAAAGAATTTCTCCACCATGAGAACATAAAATGGAGATCCTATCAACTTGTTCCTACCTAGATTTCTACCACAAGCAATTTCATTTCCTTTTTCTTTAATGAAAGTCAAATGAAGGGGGGTTTTAGGCTTTTTGGTAGGAAATATTGAATCAAGATCCTCGCCGGATCTTCTCCTAGGGATCCTAGGGATCCTGCAATCATGTCCGTTTATTTTATATCGTGCGGTCAGTTTTCGTTAGGTACTATTTATATTTGAATTTTAAATTTTAAATTTTAAATAATTTTTGACCGCACGATATACGATGAATGGATAGGATTGTGAGATCCCTAGGGAATGGATCCGGAGAGGATCCTGATTCGGAAATATTAACCCACTTAACTTAGGCGAGGTTTCCTAAAAGGTTAAAAGTGCCAAATTTGACTGGGCTAAACAAGATTTACGGGCTACTCATTTGGACTGGATCTCAATATTTCAGTTGCAGCAGCCCACTTCACCATCATCACGATGAACTTCCTCCTATCAAATGAAATCAATTTTCTATAAATCGGGCCCAAATTTGGAGAAAATTTTATTTGAAATGAGATGCTTCAGAGGTTTTGAAACCGCTAATACACAAGAAAATCCTCGGTAGGGAGGCCACATGGTCACGCTTGTGCGATCACCCAATAACAAGCTCCCATGTGTGGAACTAATGAGGCCCGATGAACCAAAATACAAGGGGTTTTGGGTGTGTGAGGGCAAGTTCGGACCATGCGGAATCAGGCTGCCCTGCTGAAATTTTTCCCTAAATTCACGTCAATATTATTTCCACATACTCAGATTCGCAGTGATTAGAAGTGATTTTAAAACCTTTTGAACCAAACACAAAGCAAGAGACTGTGACGATACAAACTTGTAATAAATCCGCTATTTTTTCGTGTACTATTCATCTGAACCACACTTGGATTCTCAGTTTCACAAAAAGACAAGCACAAGGTAATGCATCATCATCATCACACTTAGCAGGAAGAGATTTAGTCATACTCTAATTCGTCTGGAGTAATTGGCCGTTTGAGAGGTATGACTGATTTCTTCTCCACGTCACGAGATAATGCTTTCCTCATATCTGAAACAGGCACAAACTTGTTAGAAAGGTGAGAAGGAAAATATGTTGTGATAAAAAAATTTTGAACATCGTGAGAACTCACCTAACCCGTCTTCCTCCCCTGAATAGTACCGTAGCACTCGTCTATAGATTACATAGCCAAGCTGTGGGAACAAATAACAGCGGAAAACGAAATAGGCAATGAGCATCACTTGTCCCGATGGAAATTGCAGAATATCCAAGTCAACTATGTCAGCTTCCCACAAAACCACACAAGCACATAGAAGCTCCAAATCATATACTTGGGAGTTCTCAAAAGGTGCACATTTGTTATATTGATGTTAAAGGAATTATTTTCAAATCTGTACCACAAACAAGAATTTTTTTTTTCGCGAAAAACGGAGAGTATGCTAGAAATATAGGTAACCTACTTTCCACTGATTTCAACTGGGCTGAAAATACAAAGCAAACCATCTCCACAGCTAAAGAAACATTACCTTTTCGTACATCTTTATGGCGGGTGTGTTTGATGCTCTCACAAAAAGATCAACAAAGTAACCCTTATCACTGCCAAATGAAAGTTGTTAAAGAGGTGAGGCATATATGACAAAGACTTGAAACTCATACAACCCAGTAACACTTTGCTCTCAACCTAAAAACGGATTCACATGACAATGCAACCCGCGAAAAAACTCCCAAAATTGTAGAGAATTCAATGCTCATTTCGATAAGATAGAAATTAGAATTACATGACAAAAGGAAAATGGGGTCCGAATGGTCATAGGATCATTTCACCTATCAACATATATCTGAGTTTGTCAACAAAAAATATTATCGGAATTTCTATTATTGCAATGAAATGATATGTGCAAGAAGAAGGCCAAGTTTCTATCTTACATCTTATCGCTGAAGTCTTCAAGCAAGTTCATGAGTTTCTTGGCCAACTGCTGCCTGCGATATTCTGGAGAAACAGTTACTGCAGTTACATGACCATGCCATGACTCACCTTGCCCCTCAACCTTTCCCATAACTGCAATTAAATCAAAATCAGATAGCTATCTGTAAACCTATCTAGACTAAAAACAAGGCTTCGAAGAAAAAGAGAAAGAGAAGCAAATCATATTAGTATCAAGAAGCAAGCCAACATGGTGACCAATTGGAAATATCCACCCTCTATTCTCACATAACCTGAATGAACAAATCAGTGAGCATCTCATACGCGTCACTAACACTCCATTTTCGAGAACAATAGGTAACACAAACTAATCCTAGACACTCGGGAAAACAACTGCTAGCATTTAATTCTTCACAAACCTGTATGCTAAGCAAGGGCCCATTTCTTAATCTCTCTCCCCTCCCCACCCCACAACCTTCCGCAACATATTGTCTTTAGCAGTCCAATTCCATCAATTCCATTATCCAAGCAACCAACTTTATACCATCGGGCGATACAACAAACTTAGTAAAATGTAATTTTACAAAATATGAACAAAATAGTAGTATTATACCAAGTAAAGTGCTAATTTAAGCATAATGTTCATTTCACCCCAATCTAGCATAGAAGAAAAAGCTCAATCCCAAGTTCCAAACTTCTTATCCACCCTCCATTTTGTACTTACAATGGAAAACTTTCAACCCCAAATAAATGGGATTGCAAGATATCATTTGTAAATGCAAAACTACAAATATATATATATATATATATATATATATATATTGCCATTTTCCAGGGGCAAAAGCAAATATGAGAGAGATATGGGGGTGCTTACTGTAACCCATGATTCGGTGTCCAGGTGCTTCAGCAACGTGAAAGTAGTCGGGCCATCTCGCCAAATACGTCATGTAAAACGACATATTGAACTGTAAAACCACCGGATTTATTAGAAATTTGCACAACAATTTCAGGAAATTGGAGAAGAAAGTGTAAGGAAAGCGAACTGGAGGAGCAAAGAACTTTACAGTTTCCGTGAGGTGGTCGAGATTCACAGAGGTGAATCGAAGAAGATCATTGCAGCAGAATCTGCGTATCGTCGTCATCTCTCTCTGGAAGCTTGAATCCTCGAAAGAGTTTGACCGGTGTTTCGGGACGGTTTTACCGCCTGGACAAATAAGTAATTAGACTAAAGCCTTGCTTCATATGCCACTTTGTGGCACCATTGATCTTGAGAATTGATATCCGGATTTCATGAGAAACACCTCAAAATTAATTTTAAATATTTTTAATTTTCTTCAATATCTTAACACAACTATTTCACCAAACAATATTGCCTGTAACAAAGTCGAATAGTTAGAGATCATATCATTTTCTTCGTATTCTTCCTTTGTTTTGTAATGAACAATATATCAAAAAGTCACACAATCTTTTTAGCAAAAAAGACAATCACATAATTGTTGCTTACCTCCATACAATTCACATGGCTCAATTCTCAAACTCATAATGTTGTAGCATACATACTATTTTTCTTCTTCTTTGTCATAAAATGCCAAAAGCACTCGCATTTATCAATCAACACTTACATGAACAACAACATGCCAACAAAAAATTGACTTGAAAAAACCCCGCTGTCATATGTTTTATTATTTTGCTGACATGATGCGCTCAAAATAAATGGTTAGATTGGCCCAAGCGTTACGTTTTTCATGTATAAATTGATAATGTTGGTGGCAGTGTCACTCTTCTCGTATATACCAGATAAGCAAACAAAATCAACAAAAACCCAGAAAAGCAGCTCACAAATGTAATTATATGAATGCAAGAGGACTCGGCATCTTACTTAATAATATCAGACTCGTGTTTATGATCCTGATGAACTCTTTACGATACCAAAAAAAAAAAAAAAATCACTCTTTTTCTTTATATACAACTCAGGCCAGGAAACACCAAAAACACAACCCCTAAATCCAACTGAATCGGATGTAAAACAAATTCGAATATAATCATGAAATTTTTTTCAAAAGCCCAATTATATTAAATCACAAATTTGAAGCCGATTTTGACATGCAATCGGTCAATAAGGTAGGAATCGTTTCAGACTAACCTTGATGGCGTGCGTCGGAAAGCTTGAATCCGAACAAAGCTCCAAGGTTTTAGGGAGATGCTGTTGATCTGGAGCAGAGTGGCTGCTTGGTGAGGAGAAGTCGCACCAAGTTAGCAGAAATCGCCAAGATCTTGGTAAAACAGGACTACGGCCCAGGCAGGAAGAAATCGGGAGGAAAGTGGTGAGTGCGGGCCTGTTTTACTGTAGATTAAATTTGGGGAATTTGCATCAGTGGCCCCTTAATACTTTCCCAGTCCCTTATCTATAAAAATTCACACTTAACTACTCATACTTCTTATTGTTTACAATTTGCCACCTTCGTTCATTTAAATTCACTTTTCTGTTCAACAATGACGCGTAACAAGAACTCGTGCTTTTTTCCTGGAGCATTCTCGTCATTTTTGTTGGAGTGCTGTTAAACTCACCCGATTGTTTTATTTTCACATCCATATTATAAATAGCTTCAACTTCAAGCGACCCAGTTGCATAAACTGACGAGGATGCCCTTAAAAGTGGGTGCCAATTGTAAAACATGACAAAATTTGGGTAGTTGATTTATAAAAGGATTTAGTTTAAGTGCCATTCATGCAATTTTATCATTAGGTTGTTTTAGACCCGAACCGAAAACCCAAATCGCGCTCCGTTAACCCGCTCTATTTAATTCAGGAAAATCAAATCGTCATCATCCTCCCCAACTCCGAAACCCATTCAAAACCCTAGATGGACCTGCTGAAGGCAGAAATCGCCAAGAAACGGCAGAGACTCGAAGAAGACACCGGCGGCAAGCGATTCTTCAAGCGCTCCGAGATCGAGCAGAAGCAAATCCAGAAGCTTCGGGAGCAAGAGAAGCGCCAATTAGAAGCCAAAGCCCAGCGCCAAGCCGCCGCCTCCAACTCCGCCTCCGCAAGCGGCTCTTCCGCCGCTAAATCAAACTCCAATTCCGCCGCAGCCTCATCCTCCGGCACCACATCCTCCAACGCCGCTGCGTCTAAGTCGTTAACCGATGAGCAGAACATCGACAAGATGAACCTTCCGAAACAGGAGGTTGTCCGCCGGCTCCGGTTCCTCAAGCAGCCCATCACTCTCTTCGGCGAGGATGATGATGCCCGGCTCGACCGGCTCAAGTACGTGCTGAAGGCCGGGTTGTTCGAGGTCGACAGTGACATGACGGAGGGGCAGACGAACGATTTCCTTCGCGATATTGCAGAGCTGAGGAAGCGGCAGAAGTCGGGGCTTGTGAGCAAGCGGCAGAAGACGGAGGTTGATGGCGGTGTGGAAGATGGCGAGGGCGGGGTCCGGGAAGACGATTTGAGCGCAGATGGGTGCTCGAGCGGGGTCGATGCTGATAAGGATTTGAAGCGAATGAAGACGAATTTCGAGGAGCTGTGTGATGAAGATAAGATCTTGGTGTTCTTCAAGAAGCTGTTGAATGAATGGAACCAGGAGCTGCGTGAGATGCCGGATGCGGAGAGGAGAACTGCTAAGGGGAAGTCCATGGTTGCTACATTCAAGCAATGCGCACGCTACTTGCATCCTCTTTTCAAGTTCTGCAGGAAGAAGGTACATTGATTATTGCGTTCGGTGTTCTCATTCGGTTTCGGTTATGTTGTTTTAGTTAATGATCAATCGCATTGTGTTCAACTTATATACATTGTGCGAAAACGTAATCAGTTCAATGATCAATCGCATTGTGTTCAACTTATATACATTGTGCGAAAAAGAACTCGGAAATAGAAAGCCGAAACTATGCTTTTAGGTGTAAATTCCTTATATGGTTGATCTTGGAAGTTGGACATTAAAACCCAGTTCTTTCTTATTGTATACTTCTCTTTCAAGTATTACGTGTTTGAGAATCGTATCGACTTGATAAAGAGTTAGGTAAAGAATTCGAAGGAATGCTCTTCGGTGTATATTGTTCACACAATTGAGCTTAGAATGTAAAACCCTGTGCTTTTTGTTGTTTTTTTTTCTCTTTGGATTGTGTAGTTCTAGTTCATTTGATTTTTAGATGTGTATAATTCGATTGTTGTATTTGATTTTTAGATCCTTCAAGATGATATTCGCATAGCATTGATGGTGGTGGTTCGGTGCTGCATGAAGCGAGACTACCTGGCTGCAATGGATCAGTACATCAAGCTGGCTATCGGGAATGCACCGTGGCCAATTGGTGTCACTATGGTTGGCATCCACGAGCGTTCAGCTCGCGAGAAGATCTACACCAACAGTGTGGCTCATATCATGAATGACGAGACAACTCGGAAATACTTGCAGTCAATCAAGAGATTGATGACCTTTTGCCAACGACGCTACCCAGCCATGCCTTCAAAAGCTGTGGAGTTCAACAGCTTGGCTAATGGTAGCGACTTGCAGTCTCTGCTAGCATCGGAGGAGAGGGCGGCCGCTAGCGGAAATCAAGCCTCAGACGAAAGGCTTCTGCTAATGCCAGCTCCATAGAAGAGCTTGTCATGTATAGGACGAGAATGATCTGTTTGTGTGAATTTTTTCAATGCACAATCAAACCGAAACTATGTTATGAAGGTAGCTCGTATCTTTTATTCAATTGAAATCGTTATTCGATATTCGTCGGGATTTAACATCTTGTAGCTTTGTTCTAGAAGTAAGATGTAGTTTTACAAAGAGAGACTTTCGTAACGAAAATGACAGTAACTTTAGACGTAGACGTGGGTTATGCCAGTCAGCCGACAGCGTATTCGCCCATCGCACCAAGAAGAAAAACAAGAAAACAAAGAATAGTGGGATTGATGCCGGAATACCTTAGGGTGAGAATAGAGAAAGATGTACCAAGTGCTATTTAGTAAGGCTGCTAAGATTGTCACTACTACCGAGTGCAGAAGCAGCCAGCTACCACCAATCACTTCCACTCCAGTCAGTGTAATTGTCCATGGCTGACACCTAGAAACAAGAAACTTGCATATTAGATGAACCAGAAAACCTTGTTTGATCTCCTCGGGTCTGTTCGAAAGTGTTTTTAAAATGACTTCTAGTGTTTTTCAGACATCCAGAACTGCTTATGATAGCATTTGTATAAAAGCACTTGGTAGTGTTTTTCCAAACAAGTGACAAGACAACTTTTAACAAAAGCTCGTATGAGTAGTACTTTCTAGAGAAGCATTTCGAAACAGACGCTTAACTGGATGACCTGAATTTCAATTCCAACAGAGTCCACAAGCTAAGACGAACACAAGGCAAACCTAACCAAACCAAACCAAACAAACTGATTCAAAACAGAAGAAAAAAAACCTTATTTAGAGCAAGCAACAGGAAAATAGGGAAGACCCAGGAACGGGTGAAAGCTCATTGGGATGGCTTGTTGTCCCAAACGGAGTCGTATTCAAGAGAAAGGTAGTTCATGTAGCCATCCATGTCTTCCACAACTCCGTCTTCGTCCAAGAACTGACTCTTTCGGGTCAAAATTGCTGCCAAAGACGACGACATATTCGCTACGAAATATTTGCCGGTTTCGGATAAGTTACGGGGATGAGCGGCGCCGAAACTGGGTTGCAGAGATGGGTTTGTACGGAGGCGAGACGAGGTCGCGGTGGAGAATGGAGGAGGGAGAGAAGAGGGAAGAGATACTAACTAACTAGCCTAACTCACACCTGCATTGCCTTGCTTAGTTCAATTACAATTTGTTCAATAACTTGGATACACAAGTGAGTCGGGAATTCAATAGCCAAATGACTACGAAAATTTCACAATGCACCAGAGAATGGGATACAGTATTTCTGTGGATGGCTGGATTTGTGTGTGGTTCATAAAAATAAGGGAACTTTAAGAACAACTCCAGTGCATTTCCCAAGCTATTCACTATTCAATTCATCAGGTGAACAGTAATTACCTTTTGCATCTCCACCGTTGCACTTGAATAGCTCTGGCAATATGTAATAAAATATTAGTTTTTTTTTTAAATAATACAAAATAATTTTTTATTTGTAATTTCGGATAAGATTTTTAATCGTTCTCGTTGTACCACATGTCATTATCCGAAAAGACAATTATTGAAAAAAATTGGATTGAAACTTTGAGAGAAAGATAAGAATGTGATTGAAAGTAGTTGAGAAAATATGAAATTATGGTGTAAGGTTGATGATAATGAGAAAGTATTTGTAGAAAAGTAAAAACAAATTTTTTTAACATTTTTTAAATTTTTTTCGTATTTTTTTAAATTTTTTATTCAACTAATTAATCTATGCAATTGGATTTAAAAAAAAAATTGAATTCCAACCGTCCATATTGTGTCACGTGGCACAACAGTAACTTTTCT
Organism: Heteromeles arbutifolia; assembly: GCA_024362995.1. Taxonomy (NCBI): domain Eukaryota; kingdom Viridiplantae; phylum Streptophyta; class Magnoliopsida; order Rosales; family Rosaceae; genus Heteromeles; species Heteromeles arbutifolia. The sequence goes on along the minus strand of JANCRC010000005.1, from coordinate 35,940,870 downwards.
TAATTTTAAAACTATTTTTTCTTTTTTTTTATTTATAAAGGAGAATAATATCAACCGTTGATCTCAGATTCAATGGTTGATAGTAAATAAGATTTTTTTTATTTTTTTTACCGTTGCAAATCGGACGGTCCACATTATATAGCCGTTAAGATCCAGCGGACCATGGGAAGCCACTTGGCTTCCCAATCGTAACTTTTTGAAACTGCGCCATGGGCCCCAGGCTCTGAAACCGTGTCGGGTGACGCACCCTCACGAGCGGGTGAGGTGCACTTGCCTGACAAAAATAAATAAAAAATTGGGCTGATGCCTGGATGACGTTAGCCCTGCGTCAGATCCATTTCGTGCTCGCGGGCTGGCAATTCCTCACAGGCCTGGTGCTCGGGCCTCCACTGTCCCTCGAGCTCCCCACGCTAGAGTGTGTAGGCCGGGCTCTCGGGCCCTTTTTCCTAGCATGTCCCCCGAGCAAACTCCCACACTAGAGTTGCTCTAACGAAAAGCTCCCAGTACTGTTCATTTTAACGAAAAACCACATTTTTAAACTAAAAAATCAACTCTGATACTATTCACTTTACTCTTTATTTTGTCTTTATCGTTAAAACTCAAAAATTTTCAAGCCATTTTCATTAGTTTTCCTTAAAAATAATGCATCACATACACGCGTAAATGTCACTTTGATGCAATGTATTAAAAGCGTGAGGCGTGAGCGAGGCGTCCGAGGGATATCCCAGCCTAGACGTGAGGCGTAAGGCGCGAGGCCTCACAGGACCTAAATTTTTTAATATATACACTGCTCGTACACATATATTACACAAAAAAATATATATATTAATCAATAATCACCATGAGCACACACATATATTATAAATACATATACACATATATAATATTATATATATAAAATAGAGGATAAAAAGCACAATAAGCACACATATAACAATGCACGCAGATATCACACACATCCATTATATAAAAATAAATAAAAATCAGAAAACAAAAGGTAGAGAGATGATAGTGCAAGGAAGAGGTATGAGGCAGTTAAAACCCTACCCAAAATTTAGGTTTGGGAGTAAAAAAAAAAAAAAAAAATCCCCTGAAGCGCGCCTAGGCGGCTCCGGCGACGCCTTCTGCCCACTCCCTCTAAACAAAGGCGGCAACCCTCAAGCCCAACCTCACCGGGCGCCTAGGCTCGCCTCAGGCGAGCCTTTTACAACATTGTGTTTGATGTTATATTTAAGTATCTTGAACCCAAATCTTGATAGTTTTATCCAGAGACGCAGAGGCAATCTTATTCTCCTGATGATGGCAGGAAACAGCGATGACGGTGTCCGTATGGCCTTCGAGTTTCTGAACCATTGTTCTCGGCTGGAGATCCCACAAGTAGACGCAGTGATCCTCCGACCCGCTCACAATGTATTTACCATTTGTCACAGAAAATGTAGATGTTATGCAAAACACGTTGTTCACATGACCTGTATAGATCTTCAGAAACTTCCCAGCCGCGTAGTTTGACAGCCTCTGCACCCAAAAACGAAAAATGGAATTCACATTTCAATTAACCAGAATTACAGAAACAGTCCTACATTAGTCGCTGATATTTAACGGGATGCATAAGTTATACACAACCACTGACTCTGTGCTTAAATCTAGAACTAGAAACCAGATGTCAAAAAGCAACACACAAATCGGCCAGCAACATGATGCACCTTCTTCTTCTCCTGCTGTTTTTTCTGGGTACGAACAAACAACAAGTACTAACACCTACAAATGATGCATCAAATAGGTGCATTATACCCATTCAATAGGCCAAACATACCACTCTCAATTGGCCACGGTGACTCGGTGAATGTCAAAAGGCAAAACTCAAATCGGTCAGCAACATGATGCACCTAGTTTCTTCTATTGCGATTTTTCTAGGGTATGAATAACCAAATAAGTACGAACGCCTAAAAATGACGTTAAAAGAGGTGCACTATACCCATTCAATGTGCCAAACATACCACTCAATCGGCCATGACAATGGCCAATTGATGATGGTATTTCCAGGTGTTTGTGTTTTCGTACTTTCGTCGGACCCTTCTCTCAGACTTACCAATTACACTTCTAATCAACTCAGACGCACAAACAAATTGCCCTACCCGAATGAATCGCGGCCGTTTAATGATAGTATTTCCAGGCGTTCGTATTGAGTATGTTTTCGTACTTCCGTAAATATTTCTCAGAATTACCATTGACATTCATTGCTAATCAGCTCAGACACACAAACAAATTGCTACCCAATTCAAACCGCATGCTAATGAACATAAAAAATCACAACTTTCATGTACCCACAAAAGAAAAACCCCAACTTTTCAACGGCGAATCGGAACAAAAACGAAAGGAAAATGCAGATAGAATTCTTACGAGGGTGTCATTGAGAGTGGCGACGAGTATGAACTTGCCATTAGGCGAGAACTTGGCGAAGGAGACGGAGGCTGATTTATCGTCAATCAGCGTCTTCAGCAGAGTCCCAGACTCGGTGTCCCAAATCTTACAGGACCCGTCGTGGCTGGCGGAGACGACAAGCGAACCGTCACGATTGAAGCTCACGGAGGTCAGAGGCATCGAGTGGGCCCGGATAGCGTGGAGGCACTTCCCGGTCTTGACCTCCCAAATACGCATCGTTTCGTCGAAAGAGCCGGAGACGATGAGGTGGGACTGGGGATTGAAATTGACGCAGAAGACGCGGTCGGAGTGGCCGCGGAGGGTCTTGACGCACTCACCGGAGGGGGAGCGGGCGTCCCAGATACGGAGGGTCCGATCGTCGGAGGCGGAGCAGATGTAGTGGGAGTCGGAAGACCAGGCAAGGTCGGAGATGCCGTCGGAGTGGCCGAAAAGGCGGCGGAAAAGGGTTAGGGCGGAGGCGGACCAGAGGATTACGGTCTTGTCAGTGGACGAAGAGGCCAGAAGGGTGCCGTCGTTGGAGTATTTGACGCAGGCGACGGGGCCTTCGTGGCCGCGGAGGGTCTTGAGGTGGCGGTAGGGCCTGTAAGGCGGCGATGCTTGGCCACTGCCACTGCTTGCCATCGCCTTCTTTGGCACCACAATTTCACCAGCCCCACAGCTGAAGACGGAGTAAGATTTTTATCTCTTCGAATCACAATCACGTGACAATCGCGTGACATCTACTTTTTATTCGTATTCTTGGGTGTATTCCAAGTATAAATTAGTAAAATAATACAACGTGAGGCCTTTATTCTAATTATCTACTTTATTGTACTTTACTTTGCCCTTTGTTCCGATTGCTCATAAAAAAATTACTCTTGAAATACAGGTAATGTGTTAAATATTCTCATTGTCCCCTTCTCTTGGTCACTCACCCGGTGACCAAGAAAATCAGGTCGCTTATTGAGATCCATTTATTTTCTACCTAAATATAAAAGGAAAACTAATGAAATATTCAAAAAAAAATTAGTTTTAATAAAAAAAGAATAAATAAAAGTGTAGTGAATAATAACAGGGAAAGATACAAATGTGTCTTTTCGTTAAAACTCCCGAATCAGAGAGTGAGTGACCATGAATTCCTTGATCATCGGGTGGCCGAGGAACATTTTCAATAAACACAAATTGTGGGGATGAAGAAAGATAACTAAATTCATGTGAACCAATAAAATTAGTTTGAGAGATGTTGTCTTTTGATGAATACCGGAGAGATCTTTTAAGTACAAAACGAACTCATGATCAACTCGTAGGCTTACATATACAGAGAACAAAGAAATGACAAAACAGCATACTTCAAGGGCCATTTTACTCGTATACTGGAAAATACGCGGCCGAAAAAAGAAAGAGCCAACCAGGGAGCTTCGCATACGAAACTGAATCTCGGTTCGGCCACATAAGGTTTGTTAGATGGACAAGGACAAGGACGATCATGGCGGCACACCTACCGTCCACGAGTCGTATTTTTCGATCATGGTTAAACTGCATCTCATATAGGGCTTCAAAAATTACACTTGGTAAGCACAAAAGGGCACTCTGTTAGAGAAAGCAGAAAGTACGAGCTATCAGTAATGCAAACCTTTAACATATTGTCGTGCAATGCACATAGGCATACATCTTGTAACTATGTCGGTTATCCGTGGAATTTTAGATGATTCATGTAGAGAGATAATCATCAGATCTATTTATCTTACTCTAATTTGCTAAACAATCCCAAAAAATATCACTCTGCAACTGCTTATTTTGCATATGTGAGAGGGAGAAAGAGAGGTACATGATGCATTTGGTGGCCACAGATTTCAATCATTGCCATGCTTGGTTTTGTCCTACACGGCCACATAGTCCACCTCGTCTGAGCTTTCATCATAAATTACATAACCAACATCTCGAGCATCCTCATTGCCACTACCATGATCGCTATTGTAACTGCTCTCAGAAAAACTCACAAACATTGAACCATCAGATAAAGGACTGCTCATCTGCGATGCCGATGGCAGACTGATATCACTATATGGCTCACTGTCAAACATTGGGTCCATGTCAGGGTAACTGCAAAACCATTCAGAACCAGAGACGACTATGATAAGGCAATTTTCAAAGACCTATTAATTCTAAATTTGGAAAAAGAAAACTAAAAGAGAAGAACAGAAAGCTGAAGTTCCAATCAAATACAACAGTTGAAGAGTAAGCAAACCTTCCTTCTGGTGGAAGCTCAGCCAGCAGACAGAGATTAGGCCTTTCTTCTAACACCCGTTTCAAGGGAATGGTGCTGCGACAAAATTGACCCAATAAAATCACTATTAAAATATCTGTGTTACACAATACGAACGGAAGATCAAATCCCACCATCAGTATGGTGGCGGTTTAAGAGATGGGAAAGCTCTATTCCATTACCTTAAGCTGTGGCATCTCTGAATCCAGTCATCCTCAGATGCCAAACCTTCTCTGTTAGAGATATCCTGTTTGAGGCAATAGGAAAGTAAGCATCACTCTGAGCCCTACAACTTTATATTCAAGCTTACACAATAAGAAGATGATGATATTTTGTACACCCACAAGATGTCTAAGGAACTTGAAATCCCCAGCAAGAACAGCTGTCAACAACCGAGTCGCCTCCACCTTCAAAATTACAATTTAGGTTTCAGAGAGAGAGAGAGAAAGAGAGGAGGGGGCACAAATGTAGAGGCACAGTATGAAGTGCTCAACTTTTTTTGCCAAAAAAGTTGATAAAAATAAAAAGTGCTCACCATTTTGAGATGCATGCAATCCCGTAGAATCAAGACTTCCAGCAGATTCCCACCTGTGCCGCTTCCAAGGTTCCTGAAAAATATGAAGTTTCATTAAGTCTATGATACAGAAACTAAGTCTCCTCTATTAAAGATAACTGACCTTAAAAATGATCCAGTGATCGAGTAGGAAGTTGAAAAATCAACGTACTTTAATTTCTTAAATCCCTGAACAAGTACCCAGATATTAGATTCCAGTCTGACAGAACGCAGTTATTTCACCAAAAAATTGTTGTAAAATGTATTACTCCTCCCAGTCCTTTACTCAATGCGTAATAACTCATGTAGCAATTCTATCTACATATTGTTAGGAATCTACTATAACAGAAAACAATATAAGACTCGAGGGTATTGTTTCTTAAAATTCCCGAGACATACCTTAAGAAGTATACGAACTTTATAATCATGTAACTTAAACCCTCTGAGGGCCAATGATGTTATATGAGGGCAATTGTTCACCAGATCAACACAAGTTGGTGATTTCAAACTGTCATCTCTACCTGAGATTTGTCAAACATGAGTAAGAAAATATTTTCTGAGAACATAAGGTGGGGTTCCTCATGAAGAAGTGCAATACCTGATTTTGAAGATTCAAAGAACAGACGCTCTATTGATTGACAGTTTGCACTCACTGACAGCAGTGTTTGCCTCAATTCAACGTGACTGAAGATTGCACAAAATCAAGAATCTCGTAGTGTAATCCAACAAACAAGATTGCAAAACATCAAAAACTGAACTTACAGGCCAACAATCTCCAAATCAACAAGAAAAGGGCAAGCACCTAGTGCCCCAGAGAGTGACGTATTATCCATTCTTTCAATATTGTAAAGGTGCAACCTTCTCAGAAGAATCCTTACAACAAGCAAAAGAAAGTATAAGATAAACAAGTTGGTTGCCCGAACAAAATTTTCAAAGTCTTAAAATTCAAGCATACCCTGGAGCACCATTGTTCGCGCCTAAAGGGCTTAAACAGGACCTACTAAGAATCGATGACTCCTTCCCTTGTCGGGATCTCTTATCATTCCATGAAAAGTTGGATACATCTACAGAATTCCTGATGGTATAAACTAACGGTTGACAAGATCCAAATGGCGTAGTTGGGCCTGGAACTACCCCAAGCTTAAGAGACCTGAATATTCAATTACACATAAGAGGGTAAAATGTTATAAAAATGAGACTATCATGTGCTAGTGCAACATCAAATTAGCGTTAAAATGAGTAAGCATAACGTAAAATTAGAACTGTAAACTACAGAGATTCAAAGTTTTCACTTGACACAAATGCATGAGTAGACTGTTAAGATTGATGTTTTTGTTGGGTCAAAAACTCTTACTGGAGAGATTTCCCTGCTCGGTGAATCATTGTGGAAACTACCGCATTGTTAACTTTCGGGACAACTGTTGTCAAGTCAATATTGGCATAGCAAGAGGAATCCATGGCACACTTATTAAACATGGAACAAGTAGCAGCAGCATAGCATAGGCTTTGTGTATCAAGCATGGAAAAGACCTGCATGTCAGCATACACTCAGATAATGTATGCATTTCCTACCTAAATTCCGACAAATAAAGTAGTTCTGGCATGCAAAAAAGTTGACACTAAGGCCATTTTCGGATGAGGGATTTGCAAGTAGCAGTGTATTTGGGCCAGATCAGTTAGAAATGAACTAGAAACATGAGATAGTGGATTTGAAATGCATTACATGATCATTACAAATACATAGAGAAGGGATTTTACAATGACTCATTTCATCCCTATTAGCGTATTGTAAGATGTATCTACTCATTTCCAATCCCCCATCTAATATTTTGCAGTGCATTTCTAACTAATTAAGCCTAAATCCCTCATCCGAACGTAACCTACAGATTGATATATCCACAGAATAAATGAGAAAATACCGTCCTCCAATGCAAATGTTAATTCCGCTTTCGATTTGATGCTAATCACAAAGAATCGCATATGAATTATGGAATCAAATCAGTAAGATTAGTGATCGAGCAATTAAACATAACCCACCAATGCAAATCAACCAAAATGCAACCATCAAATCCTTAATTTCACATGCCCAAAACGAAAATCAACAAAACAATACAACATTCCTATTCAAATCGATCCCCAAAATCCGATCAAATTACGCAATCAACCCGCCGGATTCGCGTTCAATTCAACTCGATTTCGCTTCTGCGTACCTTGATAGTGAGGTCGGGAGGAAGAACCCAGGCCAGCGAGTTGTGCTTGGCGGCGCGCTTCCTGGCGGAGCGCTTGGCGGCCTCGAGGAGGACGGAGCCCAATTGGAGGGCGCGATCGATGAGCTTGGTCTGATCGGCGTCGGAGGCCCGGGACTCGAGGAGGCGCTCGAAAGAGAGGTCGATGGCGAAGGGCGGGGAGTCGGAGAACTCGAGAAATGTGTCGAGGAGGTGGTCGCGGTCGAGCTGGTTGAGGTTTGGGGTTCTAGGGTTTTGGGAGGGGCAGGGTCGCTTCGCCATGGATGACGGGCCGTGCAGCAGGGTATCCATAGCGGGTGGTTTATCGAAGCCGAAGTGGTTTTTGGAGGTTGGAGATACGGAATGGGCGTGGTTTGATGACACGTGTTTGTATTTGCGTGAGTTTGGAAGGTTTTTTGCCCGGTGAGGTTATCGGAACCCCGATATACGACATGGGTGCAACATAACTGCTCCAAATGCTTTTGTTCTTTTCCTTTTTCATCACTAGATTCACTCTCATCAGTCATTCTAACATCAAAAAAATCTACGTCAGGTCGATTACACATTGTTACGCACAAATTTTAAAATATATGACAAGTGACGATTATTTTAAAATATTTAAGGTATTGTTTACTTATTTGAAACGGTCAAAAGTTTTGAATAAAAAAAAAAGTAAAAACGATCAAAAGTTTTGAATAAAAAAAAAAGTAGGAACAAAGCGGTCACATGAAGAACAAACAATCATGCCATCAGTTGCCAAATTGAACAAAAAACCTTTAACATTAATACGGAAAATGGATGTCTAAAATAAATGAAAATTAGGTGTGCAGAGAAAAATAAATTCATAAAAAGAAAAAAAAAGTATTCTCGAATATTTAGTAAATTATTTTAGGTCTCCAAAAAATGTGTAAATAAATTGAGTGTAGTGTCTATAGACGAAACTTTGTTATACAAAGAACAATTTTAAATTTTTTAGTTTAACTTGAAATTTAAAAGTGAAGTAGAAGCCCAAGATTAAAGGATATCACATGCCGGAAGGCCCAAAATAACTAAAAGGGAGCAATATGCAACATGAGTAAACCCAACTTCACCATTATAAGACACTTTAATTCATATATTATAGAATTAAATATGTTTTAATTTGATTTTAAGACATTATTAAAAAATTTATATAACATAATGATATTTTACTCTAAAGGACTAGAAATGAGCCGGCAAGTCACTGATTAAATATTAAATTCAATATAATACGTTACCAGTAAACCGTAACACTAGTTGTCATTCACAAGAATGTGTGTGAGGAATACAGTCCGATATACCAATGTTATAATATAAGTGGTTGGAATTTTTTTTTCAAATGTCCAACCACTTGACATTTAATATGCCATGTTCCCAGCAAATTGAAAAATGTCTCGTCATTCACACCTCGAGCATGTGAGATATTATGATTATTTAGTTTTCATATTTATAGACACCGAATTTTGGTACACCTAATGAAAAAAGCATAAATCAATAACGAAAATAAAGAGAACAATGCAAGAGGAGAAAACGGGAGTGAAAATCACTACCCTTGGATTATGTTGATGTAAAACAAGAGAGCAACAAAAGAACAACTTGCATTTCAAGTGTATGTAAAACCCCAAAAAAATAAAAAAAATAAAAAAAACATAACTTCTATTCATTCTTCCAAGCATGCAAGATCAGTGAGAACCCAAAATCCTGCAACTGGTTATCTCTCAACTCCTCAGTGGAGGATGACCAACTCAACACAGAAGGATCCAGAACTGGCAAACCAGTCCATAACTTCTTGCTTTCATCTGCAGCAACATTGAGGCAAGTTTGGAACATGAAAACTGCATCTCCCATTGAATTCCCAAACAGCCAATTGTGCACATCCCAGAACACCTCAACTCTCATCCCATCTACCACAATTGTGTGATTGCCTCTAAACTTCCAGTTCAACCTCTTGACCTGCATCAGGAAATTCGGTTTAGGTCAATAAATAATTTCATAATTCGGGTTTTTGTAAGTAAATGTTTTGGTTTTCAACTTAGGTCGATGTACCAACTTCATAGCAATTATGGTTTTAGAACACCTTAACTCATTTGAAAATGTACCTGCAACACAGTCTTGCTGTCAATGCTGATTACAAGGTATGGGTCATGGAGGCTCCCGGCAGTTTCACACTCAATTTTCACATCATGGGTTTTGCCCAAATCACAAAACTGTGCCCTTGCTCCATAAAATTTTTTCCCAAAAATGTGCTCTCTTTTCGCTACGAATTCGGCTTTGGATTTGGATTTGGACTTGGAATTGGACCCAGCAGGGCTTTTGAAATCCTCCCTCTTCAAGTCCCCAAGAAACAGAACCATTTCTTGATCAAACATAAGAGCTATATAAAACTTCTCCAATGGCTCAGGTCCCGAACCAAATTTGGCATTTGTTAAATCCCACAAGATGTCGATTTTCGTAGAGTCCACCTCCAAATTCTTCAACCCTTTCCTCTTGGAGAAAATCCATGGCTTAATCTCAACTCTGCAGAGGCAATGACCGGCTGCATCATCGATTTCGATGGCGAGGCTTTGCCCCATCAGATTCTTGGTCCATGTCACAGTGATCAAACACAATCTGCCCTTCAATTTGCATTGGTAGACGCAGGATACCAAGTTCTGGGCAGTTTTTGTGGCTCTCGACGAGGAAGATGATGACAAAAAATCTGCAACTTGAACCCCATTTTCACCAAAACAAGAAGGGAAGTCCCTCATCGTAAGCATCAATCAACAAAAAGATGACAATTTGCAGACGTGTGTTATGCCAGTTCGCCAGGTAGCGTGTCTGCTCTTTTGCACCCAGTACAAACTCCCTCCCGGTAAACTAAAGCTGTTTAGAATCTCGCCTTTTGTCGAGTAAACAAAGATGGCTGATTTCTTTCTGATTCTTTCGAGTTCTGCCAAGAATTTGAGGTGAAAAGAAAGAATGCAGCCGGCAGAAAACTGGGTTACACAGAGAAAATGACTCTACCAATCAACACCGATGACAAATTACGCTAGTTGGCTAGAACAGTTTGTCCGCCACTGCAACCGAGTCTGAATGCATGCAAACTGGAGGTGAAAAGAAAGAATGCAGGCAGCAGAAAATTGGGTTGCAAAGAGAAAAGGACACCTACCTCAGAAAATTCAAATTTGATACGAACCTAAGCGGCCATCATTCAGATTTTCCAACTTGCAGCTTCAGAAAGCTCCATTTTTTCCTCTGGGATTTTGCCTTTTGAGGTCCAGACAAAGACCCAGAATTTCGATAAGAAATTGAAAAACTGAATTGATAGAGAGAGATGAAGTCACATGGGGAGAGATTAGAGAGAGAAAAATGGAAAAAGAAAGGGGGTTTAAAAATTGCAAAAGGGTTTGGATTTTGCTGGGAAAAGGTTGGGTTTACACAAATGACCAAAGAAAAAGGCTCTTTTTCATTCATGGGCAATTGGGCACTGTTTTCTTTCTTTGTCCATAATTGAAAGAATCGTGAATGGGACCCCTACCCTCCCCCCTTTAACTGACTTTACACATGCATTGAATTTTTGGAGTTGAAAATACAAAATCCGGATCATCGTCGGATTCTCTTTGTGAGGATTTCAAGAATATGTGAATCATATTCGTTCATCGTATATCGTATGGTCAGAAATCTTTTTAAATATTTGTATTTAAAATTAAATACAAACAGTACCTGACAAAAACTGACCGTATGATATACGATGAACAGACACAATTTACGAATCTTCAAGATCCTCACCAAAGGGATCCGAAGAGGATCCCGTTGGGAAAATATAAACAACGGATACTCAAAACGCAAACTTGACTTAGAGTAGCGTGTTCATTTCGTTGTTTTGAAGTTTGAATAACAAACACACCAACACTTGAAATTTTCGTCAGCATGGAGTTGTTGGGGGGATAAATTCAGCAATGCCTCACAACCTTATGATTTTGTTTTAGTCTGTTTTCACAACTCTCAATTTGGTTACGAATCTTTAAAAATGTGTCAATTTTCAATCTATCGTATGAATTATCACATTTTTTTTTTCGCTTTCTCCACTAATAGATGAAAATGACTCTTAATTTAACGAAAAAGTTAAGGGATTTGACTTGTTTCAAAAAAAAAAAAAAGTGTTAAGGGATTTGACTATAGAGGGCAAATTGGTTGTCATCTTTGTCAAGTGAGACAAAGAAAGTTTCTTTAGCAGAAACACAACAAAATCAAAAGTTGTTTTGTTAAAGTAAAAAAAAAAGGAAGAGACAACATAATGCTATATTACATGCTTAACTTGATGTGATGAATTAGTTATGCCTAACATTTTAATTATTTGGTTTCAATTTGTTGTCACCACCCATGATTTCAAATAGTAAAAAGCATAATCATAGGCTATTTTATTTTAGTTTTACAATTTATTCTTATTTCATGTTGTGTGTACAATTCTCTTTGTATCTTGAGTATGGATCTAGGTGTCAACAAGAATATAAGCTCGTTTGAAAGTGCTTCTAAAATAACGTAAAGAGCTTTTAGAGAAAATATTTTTTTGTTTCAAAAGCACTTGAACTGCTTTTCCAAAATCACTTACCTATTTACTAAGAATTGATTCTAAAAAACATTTTCACAAAAAGCAGTTTCAATCATTTTAAAAGTACTTTCAAACAAACCCTACATCTCTATGTTTTTGTAGCACTTATCACATATTATAAAAAGACAAATATCTATCTCGTCACATTATGCTACGTACCAATCTCTCCATATTTTGGTGTTTTATAAGAATACCTAATGCCTCCTTAAGAGCACTTTGGGGGAGGAAAATGAAGGGTCTAGGTTGGGGCATGGAAATGAACTTGTAGGCAAGATTGCCCTTGACCGAAACCACTCATTAGTTGTCATAGGAGACCAAGCCTTCCCTATTGCGGGGAAAGGGATACTCTCTGCATCTCTTTCCACCTAGTTCGGGATCCGGACCGTTGAAATTTGATCAAACGGCTACAAACAAGGGGCCATTTTAAAAGTGATAATAACTGTAGCCGTTGAATCAAATTTCAACAGCCTGGATTCTGGACTAGGTATATTAGGTGAAAAGGGATCCAAAGAAGATCCCTTTCCCTATTGCGGTGCCAAAACAGCCTATTTTAATTTAGACCCATAGTTATCATTTGCTTTTTGGGTAGAAATTTAAGCCAAGGATTACACTCCACTCAACTCCTCTCTTTTTTTCTCTTTTTGGTAGGCATTTTGGTTGGTAGGAAAAGAAGAGGTCCATTTTATAATCATAATAATTACGGATGTTGTGGAAGTAATTAACTTGGTTTAACACAATAAATTGTAGCACCAACAGTTAAGATGATTTACTCATACATTTGAGAGGCTTGACGCCCCTTCTTGAGCCATGACACATGTTCTATTAAAAGATGGGCCGATGACATGGTATGGTGTCAGTACCGCGTCACTTGACCAATAAGTCCAAAGAAATTCAGTTTCTAGTTAGTTGAAAGAGATTTCATATTCAACTCACAGTAACACGATGACGATATTTGAATGTCGTTGTCTGGCATAAATATGAAAATGAAAGGGTTTGTTGATGACTTGGTGAAGGGTTTGCCCCACCTTGAACTAACTGATTGGACTAACAGTCTATATAAGTGTAGATTAGAAGAAATTTTTCAATTGCTAGAACACGGCCATAACACCAAGTGTTGTCATAATACAATTGATCAGAATTTTTTTTTTTAAAGTTTCTAACTAATTGTATTATTACATGTAGTGTTCCGAGCCTTGTTCCTGGCACACTAAAAATCTCTCCTGAATTAGGGATGGACCTACAAAGAAGTCGGTAAAAAAATGATTGACCATTCAAGCTTAACAGAAAATTATTAAGATGTTGTATGCACTCATTTTTCTATCTTAAGAGAGCAGCAATTTTTTCTATGAAAAAAGTTATCATGCTTTCTTTCTTTCTATGGAGCATGCGTGATCAAAAGGAATTAAGGACTTACTCTGTGTAATCAAGGCAATTTAGTACCTTTTTTCTACCTTTACTGGTACAATGAATGTGCATCCACTTTTGAGATCCCAGCTGCATGCATCGAGTTCGGATTTCTAGAGACGGGTTCTGGATCCGAACTCGATGATTCAGGTTTGGGTTTGGAAACCCCAGGCATCGCGTCCTGTGACTAGATTGCGGTGCATATATGTAGACGTAGGCTAGGTCCAAGGTTCGAAACGTAAAAAAATATCCTACAATTCAAGTTGTGTCATGAACCCAAGTAAACATATTAAAGCTTGTATTTTTCTTTAACCTATTGACCACATCACGATTCATGAGCATCCAAGCAAAGTTACATACACAAAACTTTTAGGGCTCATTTAGATATGCTTTTAAAATGATTAAAATTACTTTTAGATAAAATATTGTTGGGTTCCAAAAGCACTTAAAATGCTTTCTACAAGAAGCACCACTTATGTGCTTCTTTCAAGAAGCATTAAGTGTTTTTTCAGGATTTACTTGTATCTTGACTAATGATTGGTTCTAAAAACATTTTTACTAAAAGCGCTTTCAGTCATTTCAAAAGCACATCCACACGAGCTATTAGTCACCTTGGATTCAACCAGAAAATTAGGAGTACAAACCGTCGAAGAAATCCGACTGCACACTTGTGCATTCATAAAAGTCTCCGGTGTCGTTTAAATACAGAGGTGTTGTTTCCAAATTTGCTCACATCAACATTGTTACATTAAAGCTTTAATGCTATCCAGGAACGGTGACTAGTCATATTTATCTCCACCAGAGTGTGTTTTGTCCATCATTGAAGTCCCAGTTGGAATGCTCGAAACTCTGTCCACCCGATGCTGTAGGAACGACGCTTGACACACAAGAAACTTGTAATTCCAACAGTGAGCTTCCGGCTTTTAAATTCTCTGGGTTCCCCAACTTCATATAGGTTTGATATTCGCCAGATCCTAAGTTACAACTGCATACAATTGAGATAAACAAGAGAACACCTACTACATATGATCAAGAGAGAATGATAGCGCATCGGACGTAAAAATATGTCAAGAATTTGGGTTCTGGAGCTATTCTTTGAAAAAGGGTTCATATCAACATGATTTCTTGATAGAGCAAGAAATTTCAAGGAGAAACCTAATATGATATGATATGGTTTTTTTTTTTTCATTTGAAAAAAATACATAAAAAAGAAGAGAGGTAAACAGCACAAACGTCTTCCTTGAAAAAAACAGCATAAACGCCTTCCACCTCAACTCTGCAAACGAAAAGGGGGAACTAAAAGAAGATTTCCTGGCGGGTAGATAACCGTGGCTTGCCACTAGTTGTTCCTCTTTAAAAAATAAAAAAATCCTAAAAAAGATTCAATGACTGGAAAGTCAAAAGTTATATGAAAGGAAAGCATAGAAACCATAGTAAGCTCCATGAAAATATGAACTCCAAAACACCAATACACCACAGACCACGCTGCAAAAAACTTATACTTCTTTGTGCTGAGACCAAACCTTCATGGCAACTTATGTATACTACAGCAGAAAGTGACACCCTCAATGAAACCCTATTACTATTACATGTCCCTATTTGGAAGTACATATACAAATTACCAGCGACATATATTCTGATATACCTATAAAACGTCCCTAATTGAGAGTACCGATACTTGGCATCTCATCAGAAGTACTTATACATATGACCAACTACATATATTCCAATATACCTATTAGGCTATTACATGTCCGTAATTGTTAGTACCTATCTATGTCAGATATTTTGAGCTTTCTAGGCCGCCTCTGTCTAATTCACCAACAAAACAAAAATTTAAACAGATACGTACTCATAGTTCAGTGATCCCATTTTTAGTACTCAAATTCCCCCAGTTCAATTCTTCCTCAGTCACAACTTACCAAATTCAAAAAGAAAAGTACAAGCTCCTTCCTAAACATTTAAAGTCTCTGACATATCACGAACATCCATACAGAACTCCAACAAGATGTGGCAAGTAGTCATCAGTTTCCATATACATTAGATCTAATAAACTCCAACAAGATGAAAGGGGACTAAAACAAATAAACAACATTCCAAAGATCAAAATGATCAAATACATGAGTGACTGTTTAGAATCTTTAGATTCAACTTCTCACAGTAGCAAACAATGGAGTTTTGCAGGGATTGAGAAATGAGAATGCAATCACTAGCTTGGTTGATTTCCACAATTTAATATCTAATGCATTGAAAAGATAATATCTTTAAGCACCGAAATACTATATGCTAACAAAACAAAGCATCCAATTTCAATACTGCTCAACATAAACTAGTAACATACATGACATAATTCATGAAATAGTGAAAAGTAAGTAACATCTCAGGTAAAAGTAAACATACTTGAAACTAAGTATCAGCAAATTCAATATCTTTTTCCTTCCCCGAAAATGGGTCGTGAGTAGGCCCGACATCCTGCCCGATATGGCGCTGAACCAGTCGCTGCAAATCCGCCATAACCTTGTGCTCGCGCTTCGCTTTCTCCTCGTAGTTGAACATGGCCAAAGCCCGCTTATCCTCAGCACTGTAAACCTGGTTTTCCTTCCTAATACGAATGGCATTCATTCTCTGGTGCCTACTACCACTCATTACGTACCCAAGGTTCTCAAACTTCTGAATCTCATCAGCCGAAAGACCCACTTCTCCTCTCCGCGGAATACGCTTCCCCTGCTGAACATATTGGGCAATGGCATCACCTTCACCAGGCCTAAGAGCCCCACCATAACTAATATGCCCTTCAGCTCTAGGCAACGGCATTGGCCCAACCACTGGTTCTTCGTCCAGTGACAGCATCTTGTGAGCCTCGAAAATCTCCTTAAACTTCAATGCCTCCGCATTACTCTCATCCTTCATCACCTCCTCTTCCACTAAAGCAGCAGCCTTGGCATGAACCTCAGAATCCAAACCCTTCTCCTCCGATTCCGATTTCTCACTCTCCATTTCAGTTTCCGACTCTTTCTTCTTACTCCGACTCCGAGACTTTCGCTGTTTCTTCTTCTTCTTTAAATCTGAACCCTCACTTTCACTGTCTTCGCTCTCATCGGACTCGCTACTGCTACCACGCCTGCACTTCCTCTTTATTCTCCTTTCTCTTCTGCTCCTGCTTCTCTCACTCCTACTTTTCGACTTCTTTCTCCGTCTCCGATCCTCCTCTTCATCCGATTCATCATCGCTTTTGCTCTCGCTCTCCGATTCGCTGTCACTATACTTCGATTTCCTACTCCTATGCTTCGAACCCGAACTCTGCTTCCTCCTCCTTGACCTCAATTCCTCCGATTCCGAATCCGATTCAGATTCGGACTCAGATTTCTCCTTCTCTTTCTTCTTATCCTTCGATTCCATCTCCTCTTCCTCGCCATACCGTTCCGAAATCTCATCACCCTTGCCCGACAATTCGAATTCATCGTTCTCAACCCTAGGCGGGCTGGGCGTCAATTCCCAAATACAAAACTTCCCTGATTTCCTCATCTTCTGCCGCTTGAGCCTCTGTATTCCTCGAAGCTCAGCCCCTTCAGCTCCTCGTCGGACTCCTCCGCTTCCGACCGCCTCCCCCAGTCCATATTCCCGCCCCGCCCGAATTTCTTCGGCAAAGAGTCCGGCCCCCCATTATCCCTAGGGCTTCTTCTAGGGTTTGGGTAATCAGGCGTGCCCGAGCGATTTCGGTGGCGTCGGTTGTCGCGTCGGTCGTAGTTCTCATAGCTGGGGCTCCGACGCCGGGCCAAAGAGTCTGGGCCTCCTCTGTTGCCCCTAGGGCTTCGTCTGGGTGGCGAGCCCGAGGGGTTTCGGTGGCGGCGATTGTCGTAGCTTTCGTAGCTGGGGATCCGACGCTGGTAGCGGTTGTCGCCGGAGGAGTCGGAGTGCGGTGGGTATCGCCCGTTCTCGTGATCGGAACGGTGTCGTCTGTCGGGGACGTGGATGGTGGATGCTGGCCTCCCCATCAGAGAATTTGAAGAGGGTCGGTATTGAAATTTCTGTTTTGGAAACATCTGGTATTTGAGTCTAATATTATAAAAAATGATGTTTGGATAAGGGAAATAATTCTTGGAATTTGGGTAAAAATCAGAATTTATAAATTGACATGTATCAATTTTCTTGTTTGGATTCATAAACATAAAATTTTAGAATTTCCGCGTGGAAAAAAACTTGGAATTTGGGACCTCCAATTCCCAAGTTTAAATGTCATGTAAATATGTGTCATTTCCCAATTTCTATGAATGAGAGTTTAAACATAACAAATTGTGTATTCAATTCCATTGTTCTTTTAATTTTACCAAATAAGAAAATTCGCAAATTCTATAAAATAAAATCTCGTCATTTCAATTTCTATCATTTTAAAATTCCTTAGTAATTCTAAATTTCTTCATCCAAACATAGTGTTAACGAAAAACTCACAGAATTGTTCACTTTAACCAAAAATCATATTTTTATATTAAAAATTCAATCCTGGTAATATTCATTTTACCTTTATTTTATCCTTATTGTTAAAACTCAAAGTTTTTAAGTCATTTTCATTGGTTTTCGTTAAAAACAAACAGGCTTGGGCTGGGCTATTTTTGTAATTTTATGGACCTAAAAAAGCCCGAGTTGTGATTATTCGCCGGCCCAAACATTTCAGAAGATGGGCTCTACCACTATATAAAAGTTGCATAGTCCAATTCCGAAACCCTAAAAACCTCTCATCGCCTCCTCCTCCGCAAACGCGCAAACCTCTCGCACAGACAGTCCCAACCGAATACAGAGCGGAGGCTCAGAGAGAGAGAGAGAAGAGAGAGACAACCATGGCGGATACCAAGGCAGTGACTATTCGTACGAGGAAGTTCATGACCAACCGCCTTCTCTCCAGAAAGCAATTCGTGAGTCTTCTATCTTCTACTAGTGTACTTTCCCTGTTTGGTCAACTAGAAAATGCAGGAAAACGGGTTAGAAAATTACCCAGATGTGTATTTTTTTTACCTGTTTGGCTGATTTTGTACTGTGCGACTTTTGGGTTAATGCAGGTCATCGACGTTCTGCATCCTGGTCGACCCAATGTCTCCAAGGTTTGGTTTCTTTCTTTGAGCTTTCTGGTTCTTTCAATGGGGGTTTGATTCTGTTTATTTGATGTTATTGCACTAGATAATAGGAAATGATAGAATTTTAAATGATGGAATTTTAAATCACGGGTTTCTTTCAATGGGGATTTGATTCTGTTTATTTGATGTTTTTGAACTAGATCTATTTCTTTCGTGGATTTTATGTTTGTGTAAGGTAGATTGCTTCGTTTTTTTTGCGGTCGTGAAATTAAATTCATTAGAGAGATGGGAAAAGTACAATTGTAACAATGGTGCAAAGAAGTGTTGATTGAAATGGGTTCTGTTTCTTTTCATAATGAAGGCAGAGCTGAAGGAGAAACTTGCGAGGTTGTACGAGGTGAGGGACCCAAATTCCATCTTTGTATTCAAGTTCCGCACCCATTTTGGAGGGGGGAAGTCCACTGGTTTCGGTTTGATTTATGATACCGTAGAGAATGCCAAGAAGTACGAGCCCAAGTACAGGCTGATCAGGGTAACTTATCTTCTTCACCCATCCCATTTTGTTACTTGCAAGTATTGTCATATAGCATGTATGTGTGTGTAACCTCAGAAGTCATTCACAATGTGCATTAAATGCATCTTTATTCTTATCTGGTATTGGCGGTTCCCTGTTACAGTGTTGGATTTGGGCAAATCCAATAGGTATTGGGGTCGAAACTGGCAGAAAGAGAGATTAAGAGAGAGAAATATGATCTTAAAATAACAATTCTCACATATGAGCTTGATACAAAATCCCGGTGAGGCCATTCATTAACTGTTGGGGGAGGTGCATCTGTGTGTTTAAGTCCGCTGATTTAGTCAGTATCAATTCCTTATCGTGGTTTTAAGAATGGGTTCATACTTCACATTGTTGAGTATAATGTGTGTTTTCACCCCTTCCCGTATATTTCTACTGTTCTTTTATTGGAGTACCAATCTGACAACTGCTTGTTAGAAAGCGGGTTTTGCAATTCCTTTTGCTGAGTTATGATACTATGTAGTTTCACAGTCTATAGGCATCTTTCGCTCAAAGAATCAGTCATTAGTTTGGCATGAAATACATATGTCTCTGAAAGCTCATTTTTTGGACCTTATAAAGTTTGAGATCTCTCCCGCTCTCTCGTTCCACACACACACACACATGTTTGTCTATTGCTCTCTCAAACTTGGCTACTTGTGCAGAATGGACTAGATACAAAGGTTGAAAAATCAAGGAAACAACTCAAGGAAAGGAAGAACAGAGCCAAGAAGATTCGTGGAGTTAAGAAGGTAACAATACTGTTATTGTTTTGTCCTGGTTAGTGTTAGTAAAATGTGATGGTAGGGTCAGGGATAGTGTATTTACCTTAAGCAGTGGGTACCTTGGAAACACTGGTACTCAAACCTTTTCATTGTTTTCTACTCGAAGTTTCACCCTGAACTGTTCTTAAGTTGGTTTAACGTTTTCAAATGTTATATGTGCAGACAAAGGCCGGTGATGCTGCCAAGGCGAAGAAGAAATGAGAGATCGTTATGTGTTCGCAGGAAGGTTCCGTGTCATCAGCCTTGCTGCATCTTGTTATTTTCTTTTGTTAGCGAAGCATGAAATTTTGGATGTTTTAATTTTATGAAAAACGTTATGATGTTTTAGTGAGTTTGCGGAGTGTTACGTATGTTCTAACTATTCATTAAGGAAATTCGAAACTTCACCCTACCATGTTTCGACTTATGAATGACATTGAACTTTTACTCGGATGTTTCGCATGTTTATTTACTTGGAATGTGGAAAATGGATTCGAATAGGATCAGTTGTTCCTCCTAGTCAACATAATTCTTTGTTTCCAATGTTTTCAATTTTAGTACCATAACATGAAGCAAGTCTGGGAATTAGAATGCCCAATTCCTCGGCACTCACCCAACAAACCTTGCAAAAGGAAGGGAAATCCGCTTTTTCTAGGCGGGAAAGGTTCAGATGCAAAATATTGTTCAAGTTTATGATAAGTTTACTTAATTTGAACGAGTATTGGAACTAAATGTTCGACTCTTGGAGGAAATCTTTAGGGCCTCCTATTTGAACGATCACGGTTAAGTCACGTCAACATCTTATATTAATTTTTTATAGAAAAAGAAGGATAAAATAGAGAATGTGAGAGAAGTGGAGGGAATCCTAGTCCAATGTTTAGTTGGGTAGCTTGATCTGCTGGGTCGGTGTGCATTGGAAGTTGTACTCTCGTGGGTGAAGAATTGGGGGATGTTTCTTTGTGAGAGCGCCCGACCAGCTACCAAATACAGCATGGCTTGTTTCCTCGTGAGAGTGCATGACCAAGCTAGATAATCAGGCTGCGCTGCCTGAATTTTCTCATGGTTTATGGCTTTCATTGCGTTTACCAGCACATATGAAATAAAAAAGTCTGTAAGTCTCACAATGCAATCCACATTCAATACAAGAACAATGATGAATTAGAATGATTACGGAGTAGTCAATGCTCAATCAATATCTTTTTCATTTTTTGACGTCTTTTGATTTCAAGTGAATAAAAATGTCTGTGATGTCACCACTGGCGAAGCTACAAAGGAGCAAGGAGGGGTGATCGCCCCTCCCCTTGCCGAAAATTAAGCCTAGGAGTGACGGTCCGCCCCTCTAGTCGCGTCGGAAAACTTGCAGCGCCGTGAGGGACAAAGTTCCAAAAATCTTATAGGAGGAGGAAGAAGAATTTCAGCCACCAGAACATAAACTCGTGACCCGTTCTCCCCTCCCTGTTCGAACGCCTGCACCTCGCAGATCTTGTGCACATGTGGGGTTTGAAGCTCGAAGGAAAACCGGCGGCGCTGGTGTGTGATGGTGTGAGCAAGGCGCTGGGCTATCCTAATTTTAAACTAGAAGCTCAAAAAAAAAAGTAAGAATGAGGTCCTAGGCTGCTGCAGTCATGGTGTTGGCCCAAAACTTGGGCCTAGTTGATTTAAAATAAAAGGAAAAAGGGTTGGGTCGCAGCCACAAGAGTAAAAGGAGGGCAAGTTGGGTTCAACAAGAAAACTACAAAAAGACGAGTTTCAATACTTTTTTTTTTTTTTTGAAAATGACGAGTTTCAATACTTTGGTCTCGACATGTCGACAAAATTAAAGCACATTTTTTGGTAATTCTTCTCACTCGGAGACTTGAAGAGACTCCCACTAGACTTTGGCACTCAAAAGATTCGTGATTACATTGGCTCAAAATCCTTTTACATTGACTTTGGTATTATCGGTCGATACCGCTTCAGTGAAGAGAGCTTTTTTGCTATAAGTATTCTCAAAATGGTTGAGTGATAACTTTGTTGTTTACAATAAGAGAGATATTTTTTCTTTTATTGATAATAAACTTATTATGCAACGTTTTCATGACATTAAACATCACCGACAACAATTGTAACTTGTTTGTACTGATACATTATGAACGACATTTAAATTTTCTACCATATAAAAGGGTTGGGTTGTTATATTTTTTTTGGAGCCTTTTACGCTTTTAAATATCGCCCCTCCCCTCGAAAATCCCTGGCTTCGCCACTGGATGTCACTACTTTTCTTTCCATAATCCATTCATTTATTCATTTGCTATGTAATTAAGGGCATGACTATTTCTTTGAACCACGTACCATTTTATCTTAATCTTGTAGGATTACTTCCCATGTCCCGCCAAACAGAAAGGATTACTTACCTTAATCATGATGTGAATGTCCTTAATTCACACAAAGTTTCTAGTATTTACTTTCCTAATTATGCTTTTGCCCTTTTGGTTGGTGGGTGACAGAATCTATTGGTCCATTCCCACCCCCCTATAAGCTCGCATATTACAGGACATGATCCAACGGGTTTTGGTGAATCGCTGTCGATCCAAACGTAAACAAACTCACAACTCTTCCGGTCAAGTTAGGAACACAACTTTCCAATGTCCTTTGCCCCTTTTTTTTTTTTTTTTTTTTTTTTTCTAAAGAGACTAGTTGGTGACTCTATCACGACAATTTACTATTTGGGAGTTAGGAAGACTCACATAAACATTTCAGCATTCCCTTACTACCATTGTGTGAGTCACCAACACCAAGGATCGAACTCATAACGTGTCTTATGGAATACGGATTTGAAACTGGAGTGACGTAGTAGTCAATACATATGTGAGTTATGTCAATTACATCAAAGTTCGAAATTCGTAAATTATGATACTTTAGAATTTTGTATTATTTAATAAAAAAAAGGGGCTAGAACCTAAAAATTTGGAATAAACTCAAGTATATTGATTAACAAATACTTCCTAATATAATGCTTCAACTAAAAGCTCATACGAATTTGGCTTTGTTTTCTTCACGATTAAGGGCTGGTTTGGTATTGATGTGCTTTGAAAAAAAATTGTTTCTGCTGTGCTGTGAGAATAAGCAGCTGTAAAATAAAGAAGAGAGTGTTTGGTAAACTTTTTTGTAAAAGTGCTTTTGGAAAAAAAAAGCAGTATGATAGTGTTTAGTAAACTTTTATGTAAAACAGCTGTGATTGTGTGAAATGACCAAAAAGGGTATAATACTATATTATTATTATTATGATATTTTATTTAATATAACTATTTTTATGTGAGGATTTTGTGTGGCCGTGAAATCCCTAATCCAAAACCCTAAAAAATCAAGAACCTTCCTCCATCTCCGCCCATCTTCACTACTCTCCTCTCTCCTACCCTCTCTCCCACCCCCTCGTATGATTACCTTCTCAAATTTCCAGGACATTCCTCTCTCCGCTTTCCAATTGGATCATTCCTTTTCACGGACCACTCTTCCTCTCTTTCTTTCCATGGAAGCTCTCGCAGTCCTCCACTCCACTTTACATCAGCGAAAACGGCGTCGTTCTCAGAAAGATCGAAGCTTCATTGAACTTGAACCTGTTAAGGAGGAGACTTAGCTTCCCGCTCCCATTGGAAGTTGGGTCATTATTGCCGCCTTCGACGGTCGTGGACCGCCATGTCAGGTTGAAAGAGGGCGCTGACGATTTCATCATTTTGCCCAATTTGATCTCCATGAGTCGGTTGATTTCAGGTCCTTTCCTTGGATGGTAACAATTACTAATTTGGTCGGGAACAAAAATTGCTGCTTTTACGTTTTTGATTAATTTATTTATCTTTTGAAGTTTGAGAATTTGGAACTGGTATGCAGGATGATTCGATCTTCAAACCCAACAAGAAGGAGAAACGAAGGAGGGTATTTTTGAGATTGTGAAAGTTTCATTAAATTCTACTGTTCACTCGCCTCTTGAAAAAAAATGCTGGTTTTGAGAAGCAGCATTTTGCTGCTTCAGCTTTTTGCCACTTTTCAGCTTAAAATGACAGTGACTTTCAAAATAAGCAAAGTTACCAAACACAAATTTTACTCCAACTTTTTTTCATCCTTGCTTTTTTTTTAAGCACCTCAATGTCAAACCAGGGCTAAATAGGGTAGTGCTATCCACACTACCTTTTTTACTTTTCATACACTTTTTAATTTCCGATACTCGGATCAGTGAACAAGAGGATTAAAAGACAAAAATTAACAAAAAATGTGTGAGAGATAAAACAGAGGTACGTGAATAACACCACAATTTATTTACTGGCTTTAGTACAATTGTACATAGTTCTCCTGCATGTCATGCCTCATGCTTATGTGATGGGAAAATGATCCTCGCCGGATCCTTTTCTTGGGGATTCGGGGGATCCCGTAATCATATCCGTTCATTGTATATCGTGCGGTCAGAAATCATTTTAAATTTAAAATTAAATATAAATAGTACCTAACGAAAACTGACCACATGATGTACGATGAACAAACATGATTACAGGATCCTCCAGATCCCAAGGAAAAGGATTTGGCGAGGATCATTTTCCATGCTGATGAGCATGAACGTCCACCTTGGGAATTACGTGCATGGCTAAAAGTGCTTCACAATATTTAAAAAAATGGTAAACAGGGCTTGAAAACTTTGAGTTTTAACGATAAGGACAAAATAAATTGTAAAATGAATAGTACCATGATTGACTTTTTAGTGTAACAATATGGTTTTTCGTTAAAGTGAACAGTACTGAGAGCTTTTCGTTAAAGTTCCCTAAAAAAAAATGTATTCGACAACATTTGACATAAAAAGTTAAAAATATGAGTAAATATCAGTTTATTACCCTCAAGTTTAGTTGTTTTCAACATTTGGTACATGAAGTTTTTTTCGTCCCAGAGTCATACCTAAAGTGTTAATTTTGGGACAGTCTCATACATCTGTTAGTCTAGCTGTTAAATCAACCATTAATTGATGATGTGGTGCCCGCATGGACAATGACTGGGCGCCACGTGTCAATATAGGGCCCACGTGAATATTAAAAAATAATAAATAAAAAATTCTGGGCGTTCGTTCACCCTTCCCGACCCCCTATCTCATTCTCCCTCTCTTCTTTCCTCTGTACTCCACCTTCACTTTCTTAAACAGCGAGTTCCCGATCACCACCTCCACCAACACCATCACCACGAAAACCACCATTGCCACCCGACTCGACAGGATCTCGAAATCCTGGCTCTTATTCGAGTTCTCGATGTAATCTGACAGCGTTATGAAGAATAGTGACGTCGTTTCGTCATTCGTCTTCATCACCCTTGTGGTGGGTGGCATGCCCTCCTCGTCCATCTCGAGGCGCGTCTTCTTCAGCGCTACCAATTGGCCGGTGGCTTTGTCTTACCTTGTCGTACGTACCTTCGCTGACCTTCTCGAGCTTCTTGTACTTCTCCATTTCTGAGAGATCGGGAAATCAAAAACCCTAGAAATTTGAATTTCTGGTTCTCCTTCTTGTTTTTCTAGATCGAAATCGGTGGGTATGCGAGGTCGGTGGGTGTGTAGGGAGGGTAAAGTGCAGATGAGAGAAGAGAGGGAGAATGAGGAGAATGAGTGGGTGTGCAGGGAAGAAAAGGGATGGAGAATGAGGAAGGGGGTCAGGAGGGGTGAAAGAACGCCCATAATATTTTTTTTTAAATTTTTTTTAAATTTTTAAACTTTTAAATTTTAATTTTTTTTAATATTCACGTGGGCCCCATATTGACACATGGCGCCCATTTATTGTCTACGTGGCGCCACGTCATCAGTTAATGGCTGATTTAACAGCCAGACTAACGAATGTATGAGACTGTTCCAAAATTAACACTTTAGGTATGACTCTGGGATGAAAAAAACTTCATGTACCAAATGTTGAAAATCACAAAACTTAAGGATAGTAAACTGATATTTACCCTAAAAATATTTACGTGTAATTGTGTTATGTTGCATGAGTATTCAATGTGTTTCAAATCAACGTCTAAAATATCAATATTATCGGCGAAATATCGCCGATAATATCGTTTTTTTGCAACAACGATATTTTCACAGTGTTCCACTTCATTATCGTGATATTATCGATAATATCGCTCTCTCTCTCCGTCGTGGCAACGGCAGTCGAGGCTCCGTCGTCGCAGCTGCCAAGATCTGCGCCTTTCTCTGCAATCCTCTATCCAGATCCCAAAACCCGCTCGGGTTTGATGGATCCTTCGCCTCATACGGCCTAAAGTTTAGGTTGATGGTGCTCGCAGCCGTCGGGAGGTGAGAAAGGGAGGAGGAACGGTCCACAGGTGGTGATGGTGCTTGCCAGTGTGTGCGCCACTTTGGTGGAGGTCATGGTGGGGTGGGTGTGGTGTGTCTGTGCTCCAGGAAAGAGAGTTACAGAGATGGGGGGAGAAGAAACAAGGAGAGGAATGAGGGATTGGGGAAGGGGGAAACACGGGGAAGTGGGGTGTATGTGTGTCTGTCTGCTCTGGGAATGTGAGTTGCAGATAAGAGATGGGGGGGAGAACCGGAGAAGAAACAAGGAGAGGGAGGGAGAAGAATCGAGAGGTTTGTGCGTGTGTGGATGTTATAATGGACCGTTGGATGAGGTTGAGATTGGTGATGGATGAGCCCGATTTAGTCCACGTGGTCGTGATCTCCAGCCCCTTTTCTTCTGTAATAATAGTATAATACTATAAATAATTAATAATATTCTTATTTTAGCACAAGCCTACGAAGGAAAATATCTTAATTTTATTTATTTACAGCTAATTCATTATATATAAATGATTATGGGTAAATTACATAAAACTGCCTCAACTATTGGTCTCATGACACTTTCATACCTCATCTTTTAAAATTGACAATGTCATACCTCATCTTTAGAATTTGGTCAATTTGATATCTTCCGTTAGCTTGACCGTTAATTTGTCAGTTAAATGCCGACATGGCTTGATCCAAACCCCACTTTCTATTAAAAAATTAAGAAAATATTAAAAAAAATCATTTAATATATTTTAAATATTAAAATAACAAAGAAAAGTGAAAAAAAAAAAAAAAAAAAAATCCAAAACCCAATTTGTCCCCACCCCACCCCCTCTCTCTCCTCCCCCATCTTCTTCCCCTGCTTGCCCAGAAACGAAACGAAAAAAAAAAAAAAAAAATTCCAAAACCCAATTCGTCCCCACCCCACCCCCTCTCTCTTCTCCCCCATTTTCTTCCTCTGCTTGCCCAGAAACGAAACGAAAAAAAAAAAAAAAAAAAAAAAAATTCAAAATCCAATTCGTCCCCACCCCACCCCTTCTCTCTCCTCCCCCATATTCTTCCCCTGCTGCCCAGAAACGAAACGAAAAAAAAAAAAAAACTAAAAATCAAAACCCAATTCGTCCCCACCCGAGACTTGGGCTTGCACACCTATGGCTCGCCGGACCTGGGTTGGGTGTCCTCTGGGTGCCCCGAAGCTTCACGGAGACGAAAAGAGAGAGGGTTGACGCCAATGATGGTTTTGGTACCGTCGTCGGTGGGTGTGGGTGTGTAAATGGGTGCGTGAGTGTAGATCTGGAAGAGAGGTATAGTCTGTGCGAGAGAGAGGGGGATAAAAAGTGAGTGAGCTGAGAGAGATGGAGATGTTGGCATGGGTGGGGGGTTGCACGGAAGGGGAACGAGAAGGGGTCGGGGTGGGGGGGGGGAGATGGGAATGGGTTCTGGGATGCAGAGAAGAGAGAGAGGAGAGAGAGATGGGGAGAGAGATAAGAGAGAGAGAGTTTTAATATAAAAATAAAATTTTTAAAATTTTAATTATTAAAAATATATTTAATAATTTTTTAATCCAGTTGGATTAGTGAGTGGGCCATGTATGTAGCCACGTCAGCACTTAACAGAAAAATTAACAGAAAAACTGACGGAGGTATGACATTGGCACAAATTCGTAAGATGAGGTATGACATTGTCAATTTTAAAAAATAAGGAATAAAAGTGTCGTAACACCAATAGTTGAGGTAGTTTTTTGTCATTTACCCAATGATTATATAATTCATTATATATAAATGATTATGGTGTGTTTAAACTTATTTAATTAATTACTAAATATTTTCTACACTCACAATGTTTGCCAGCTCGTTATATAATCAACTTAAATTAGTTAAATCCATCATGCAATGCGTTTCCTTCCAATTTTTTGTGATAAACTAATAGATAATTGATTAAATAAACATCCTACAAAGTTTCAATAAAAATTTACAAGTTTTTCTTACAATTTCCGATATTTCCATCGAAATTTCCAAGTTTTTCTTTCAATTTTTATCGATATCGATAATATCCCGATATTTCCATCGAAATTTTCGTGTTTTTAGATTACCGATATTTCCGATATCATCGATATTTTATACCTTGTTTCTAATAGAAGCGATCTTGGGTTTTCTACGTAAACATTCTCAAATGGAAGACCTAGTTGCCTTTTTATTTTGCATGGTAGATGCATGGATTTATTTTGTTGGTTTTATTATTTGCACTCTCTTTTCTCTCTCCATGCAATCATGCTTTATTTATACAACTTTTAAATTGAATAAATCAAATAAAAATCAAGAGAAGAAAAGAAGAAGTGCTAAAAACATTAACGTTTATTAACGTTAAGGCTAATAGTAACAGACTAAAATTCATTTAATATAATTTGACCAATTAGTAAGATCTCAAAAGTTACTTCAAATCTTCAATACAAAGGAACATAACTCAAAAGAAAGATAATTAAGAGCATGTTTAGTGTGTATTTTAAACGTTTTTTGTGAAAATATTTTAAATCCAATTCTTAGTAAAAATGTAAGTGAATAATTGAGAAATGCTTGAAATGCTTCCTATAAGAAGCCTGCAAGAAGCACTTCAGCACTTCAAGAACTTTCCGAACCAAAAAACATTTTATGTAAATTGATACACAACATAATACTCCATGAATTAACAATAAAAACATCCCTCCTTTTGAACAACAAGGTTTGACTCATAAGCGATTCATGTTTTTTTAATTCTGATATTTTTAAAGATAAAAAAAAAAAACATTTTGGCCATTTAGATATGAATTAATTAATAGAAAAAGGTGATATGAGAAAAGGACTTATGGCCATGTGCCTAAAAAAAAAATCCATCCCAACAAAAGTAAAAATAAAAAAGCAATTTTCCAATTGGGATGTAATTTATGGAGGGAAATCCACAAAATCCCCCGCAAAAATAAAATTAAAAAAAAAAAAAGCAAGGGAAAGCTTTTTTCTTAAACCTTGCAAGCCCCAAGGCTTCCTGTCTCCATCAACAACTCTCTCTCTCTCTCTCTCTCTCTCTCTCGTCTGTGTCCGTCTCTCTTCTTCTTCCTTCCGTTAAACCCCTTCAATTCCTTCCCCAATTTCACAAAGCGCCATGGCTGAATCACTGAAGCTGCTGGTTCACGTGCCGCGCACGTGCTCGTGAGGGAGGCATCAGAATATCTCCTGTGTCTTTGCTTGCATTGACGGGGGCCTTCGTCAACCCATTGTCGCGGTTGGTGATCTGGTCAGTCCGTACACGTTCAAAAACATCACTGATTTCATATATCTATGTATGTATATATTTTTAAATAAATATTTTCTTTAATTTTTGGTTACAGGGTAGGGTTAGTTCTTGAGAGAGAAGCTTTCTAGCTGTTGGGTTTGTGTAATTAAGTTCGAAGCTGAAGTGGGTTTTCTGGGATTAGGGTGTACTGTTAGAGATGTTGAGATCTGGGAAGGTAAGGGGTGAGAGGGATAAGCAAATTGGTGTTCAGAAGAAAGGGGATGAGTTGAAGCAGGGAGGTTCGGATTCCGGCGGGGAGAAAACCCGGCATTTGGTTTCGGGTGGGGCGGAGGAATCTGAGAAAGAATTGGTGGGGGATGGTGGAGAAGATGGTGATGTGGGTGGGAATGAAAATGGTGGAGCAACTGAGAGTGGGAAGAAGAGGTGTGTTGGTAACGGTGAAGAAATTGGTGATGATAAAAAGAGAGTGAAGGAAAAAGAGGCAGATGGTGAAGTGCGAATTTTTGGGCGGGTTTTGCAATCACAGTCAGCGGCGAGTGGAGGGGGTGATAAGGAGGTGAATGATGGGGAACTGGTTGCGGAAAATAGAGAAAATGACGGGACTCAGAAACAATGTAGTGATGTTAACAACAAAGGGAGGGAGGAAATGGAGGTGGATGGTAAAGTGCAAGCTATTGGTCGGGTTCTGCAATCACAGTCTGCGATGAATGGAGGGTATGATAAGGAAGTGAGTGATGGTGGTCTGGTTGAAGAAGGTAGAGAAAATGACGGGTCTCATAAACAACGTAGTGAGGTAAACAATGAATGGAGGAAGGAAATGGAGGTGGATGGTAAAGTGCAAGTTGTTGGTCGGGTTCTGCAGGCACAGTCAGCGGTGAATGGAGGGCGTGATAAGGATGTGAGTGATGGTGTTCTGGTTGCCGGAAGTAGAGAAATTGATGGGTCTGACAAACAATGTATTGAAGTAAAAGATGAAGGGGCTGATCTGTTGGGCCAGAGTGAAAATGTGGGTGTAGGTGACATTGGGAAGAAGAGGAGGCCGGGTGATAATGGCGAAGAAATTGGTGATGATGCTCTTGAGGAAAAAAAGGTGAAGGAAGATGAGGTGGATAGTAAAGTGCTAACTACAGTTAGGGTTCTTCGGTCACGAGTTGTGGTGAATGAGGGGTGTGATAAGGCAGGGAGTGATGGTAGAGGGAGTGACAGGTCTTGCAAGAAATCTTCCAAGGTTAATAATGAAGGGGGTGATCAGTTGGTTGAACGGTTTACAAAGAAGTTGAAAGGCAAGAGAGGGAGCCCACTCAAGGTTGAAAAGGAAGAAAGTGATGGTTCGGGTGCTGGGTTACATAAGATGAAGAATTTGAAACGCAAGCGTGGGAGACCTAAGAAGGTAGAAAGGGAAGAGAGTGATCTGTCAGTTGGTCAGTTGAGAAAGGAAGAAAGTGATGGTTCGGGTGCTGGGCTACATAAGATGAAGAACTTGAAACGCAAGCGTGGGAGACCTAAGAAGGTAGAAAAGGAAGAGAGTGATCTGTCAGTTGGTCAGTTGAGAAAGGAAGAAAGTGATGGTTCGGGTGCTGGGCTACAGAAGATGATGAATTTGAAACGTAAGCGTGGGAGACCTAAGAAGGTAGAAAGGGAAGAGAGTGATCTGTCAGTTGGTTGGTTGAGAAAGGAAGAAAGTCATGGTTCGGGTGCTGGGCTACAGAAGATGAAGAATTTGAAACGTAAGCGTGGGAGACCTAAGAAGGTAGAAAAGGAGGAGAGTGATCTGTCAGTTGGTCGGTTGAGAAAGGAAGAAAGTCATGGTTCGGGTGCTGGGCTACAGAAGATGAAGAATTTGAAACGTAAGCGTGGGAGACCTAAGAAGGTAGAAAAGGAGGAGAGTGATCTGTCAGTTGGTCGGTTGAGAAAGAAGTCAAAATTGAAGCACAAGAGACCACTTAAGGTGCAGAAGACTAATGTGGCTTTGAAGGGAAAGCTTGCTAAGGAAGGCAATATGGTTTTGAGATCGCATGAAAGAATCAAAGCGAATATGACAACTAATGGTTCATATCTGGAAAGGAGGATTATTGGGAAAGAGTTGGATGTGAAGGCCTTTTCTCCAGCTAAAAGGGATAAAGAAGGAAATGACTTGGAGACTGAGGATAGTG
Source organism: Heteromeles arbutifolia (assembly GCA_024362995.1). Taxonomy (NCBI): domain Eukaryota; kingdom Viridiplantae; phylum Streptophyta; class Magnoliopsida; order Rosales; family Rosaceae; genus Heteromeles; species Heteromeles arbutifolia. The sequence goes on along the minus strand of JANCRC010000005.1, from coordinate 35,909,297 downwards.
AGGATGGAGAAGGAAGTAATGAACAGAAACAGAAACAGAAACAGAAGGGAAATAAAGGACAGAAGGGTCGGGATGGAGATCGCGCCAGAAGTAGGCAAAAACAGTTGGTGAGAGATAAGATAGTGGATCTAATTATGCGTGCTGGTTGGACCATTCAATATAGGCCTAGGAATGGCAAAGATTACAAGGATGCAGTGTACGTAACTCCAGCAGGACAGACTCACTGGTCGGTCACCAAGGCTTACACAACTCTTAAAGTGCATTGTGAAAATGGTGAAAATAATTCCAAGTTTTGTAAGCCTGGCTTCAAATTTACTTTGATACCACCAGAGGAAATCGACATGCTAGCAAGGATACAAGTCGTGAAAAGGGTGGGGAAAAAGAAAGGGAAGAAGGGCGAAAATGGAATGGAGGGTGGAATTAACGAAAAACAAAAGAAGAAAAGGGGTGGGAATACAGTGGATGGAGTTACTGAAGAGAAAAAGAGAAAGAAATTGGGTAGGTCACTCAAAGGGAAACGTTTGCTTCTTGAAAAGGATGATTCAGCACGTGCAGCATGCAAGGGAAGGCGAAGTTTATATAAGACAAAAAATAGAAAGCGATGTGCTTTACTGGTTCGGAACTCTGAGAATGCCGATTCAGATGATGATGGCCATGTACTATATGGCGGGAAAAGAACAGTACTTGCCTGGATGATTGATTTGGGAACCCTATCACTTAATTCGAAGGTGAAGTACATGAACAGGAGAAAGACACAGGTGCTTCTTGAGGGTAACATTACAAGAGATGGAATTCATTGTGGTTGCTGTGGAGAAACAATCTCAATTTCGAAGTTTGTAACCCATGCCAAAAGTGATTACTCTGGGCCATTTAAACATATATATCTAGACTCAGGGTCTACCCTTTTGCAATGCCTGCTTGACTCATGGAATAAACAGGATGAATACGACCGTCGGGGATTCCATTTCGTGGGTGTCAACAGGGAAGACCCAAACGATGATACATGTGGAATCTGTGGAGATGGTGGGAACTTGATTTGTTGTGATGGCTGTCCATCAACATTCCACCAAAATTGTTTAGAGATAAAGGTACGTTTACAGTGCCAATTGATAAATTGTTCTAACTACATGGATAAAGTGCTATTTAGATTAATTTAGAGTAGGCTGAAAGCTCTTAAGACAGCTTGCTTTCTATCCAATTCGATGTTTTTATCGGAATTAAGTGCTATTTCAATTTCTTTAGTATACTATGAGGGGATAATTACTTGTTTTTGCCTTCAATGCTAAAGTTTATACTTTCCGTTACGTTGCACTTATTCTACAGTAGCATTTATGGAATTACGAATTGATTGATATGCCTAGAAACTGAAAAAAGTTTATGTTTCTGGTTTGTTTAAGAGCAGATGAGAACTCTATTCTTAATTTTTGCAGAAGTTCCCCTCAGGTGATTGGCATTGTGTATATTGTTCATGCAAATTTTGTGGGATGTTTGGCGGTACTATATGCGAAACTGATGGCAATGACAATGAAAATGTAGCTGCATCAGCATTAATTACCTGCCATTTGTGTGAGGAAAAATGTATTAACTCTTCCTCCTATCCTTTTTCGTCTTTCTGGGTTACCTAAATTTAGTACATTTGGCAATTCATAGAAAACGTTTTCTTTTTTAGATCACAAATCCTGTATTCAGGCAAAGGATGCTGTAAATGATGATTCCAATTATCCATCCTTCTGCGGGAAGAATTGTCAAGAGGTATTACATTTGTGATCTATTGCTGTAATGTTAGCTTGGATTGCAGTATTTGTGTAGGCTTTGGTGCATGCCTCCGTAGTTTCATGTACTATTTATAGTAGTAAAATGATATTGTGCTGCATGCATTCGTGATCTGCATGCAACAAGGGCTAAAGGATTTGACAGTTTGTCTCTTAATGCTTCAGTTGTAGGAAGATTGCTTACACTATTTTTAAGAGATGCTTACAAAGCATTATTTACGTATTTAGGAATTTTTAACGATGCATGCAGATTTAAATGTTGATTTATTTATAAATCTGAGTTGTTTTCAATTTTCAGTTTTAAGTTTAATGAGATATATAAATTCTTTTGATCAATTTCTCTACCCATTTTGTATTGTCAGTATGTAATTAATAATGTTTTTGTCATGCCAGCTATTTGTGAGTCTTCAGATGCTTCTTGGAGTGAGGCAAGAAATCGAAGATGGATTTTCATTGACTCTGATTCACCGATCTGATACGAGCTCAATTTCTATTTGTGACACACCACAGATAGATGATTGTGATTCAAAGCTAATTGAATGCAATTCCAAGCTGGCTGTTGCATTTTTACTAATGGATGAGTGTTTTTTGCCTATGGTTGACCACAGAAGTGGAGTCAATTTGATTCATAATATTCTGTATAATCGTGGGTAAGCATACTTTAATCCGCAATTTTGTGTGTGTGTGTGTCTATGTGGATGCCAAACTACTTTTGATTGGTTTGAAATAGTATAATGTCTTTGTCTTGAAATAAGTACGATGGGTGTGCAATATCTCACTGCAAACACATAATTGATGTTCATGATATATGACATTTCGAGTTCAAGGTGGTTTGCTGTTGGGATTATGTACCTAGGAAAAGTTTTGGTGCTCGACCATATGAAAATCAATTTCTGTTTCTAATTGTGTATATCTAATTTTATGTAAAGATCTCTACGTAATTTACTTTGTCCTTTTATCTTCTATGCCGCTATACTTTTTGCATTCAAACAAGTTTGAAAGAAGCTTTCATTCCATGTCTTGCAAATTGTCTCTTCAACTTTTTGACATGTAGAAAAATATATACTTCCCTTACTTATTTTTTAATTTTCTATTATCAGGTCAAATTTTAGTAGACTGAATTATAGTGGTTTCTTGACTGCAATTCTAGAAAGAGGTGATGAGATCATATCAGCGGCATCCATCCGGTATGTTACTGCGTGCGTATCACAGTTAATCAATGCAGAATTTCTAGTTGTTCTGGGCAAGGTATTCTGACAAATAAATTTGACATGGACTGCAAACCAAGTCTTATTGTAGAAAATTTCAGCCAAATGAACAATAAATAAAAAAGAAACACTGAGCTGTACAGGTTGGTTTTTCTTGCATCGATTGATAGCTATGTTTTTTATAAATGATGCCAAAACTTTTGGATGTCTCTCGGAGTCTTTCTTCCAACCATAACTTTAGTAATTAGCAGTCAGCACTGGTTCGGAATTCTAGTTTGCTCAGAATTATTTTCTGCTCTTTTACCTCTCCCTCCAAATTTCTTAGAAGCAAAAGATCAGAATTCGAACTTTAGATTTTGTCTGCGTTCTGTTTTTGAATTCTGATACTTTCACCTTCTCATTGCTAGAAGATTTGCTGGTAAATAATGGTTGTGATCATTCTTTAAAACCCTCTCCCCTTGCTATTTCTTTATTATTTATCCATAAACCCTCTCGTGATTGGGTTACATGTTGCTGCTTGGTCGATCAGGATTCATGGGAACTATTTAGCAGAGATGCCATTTGTTGGGACCCGATATATGTACAGGCGTCAAGGAATGTGCCGTCGGCTTCTAACTGGAATTGAATCTGTATGTTCATTTCTAAATAGAAATACCTTGCTTTTTTCTTGTCATCACATTTGCTTACAAGTCAGTTTCTTCTTAAGTTTGAAACTCTGTTTTTATATGGAGATATTAAGGCAAATCATGAATTTTCATAATCTTGCAAAGAATCTTAACTTTCTAGTTCTTTTGTGCCTTTTTTCTGATCCATGATTAGGCTCTCAGCTCGTTGAATGTTGAAAGATTGGTTATACCTGCAATCTCGGAACTCAGAGAAACATGGACTTCTGTTTTTGGTTTTAAGCCCCTTGAGGAATCAAGCAAGCAGAGGATGAAGAACATGAACATATTGGTTTTCCCTGGTGTAGATATCTTAGAGAAGCCAGTGTCGAAGCAGTTAACAGAAGCAAATATGATTCCCGCTGAAGGTATTTATGAAATCAGCAGAGACGAGCATGCGTGTGGTTGGCACATCTTTCTCTCATTTGTATCTTGTTTTATAACTTACGCTGAATTTGCTCTTGTAGGTGTGAGGTCCACTGAACTTGAGCATCAGCAACTCGAGCAAGAGGTTTTATGTGATACTAATGAGAAACGTTTGGTTGTGTCTGGAATTGAAGCATCTGCACCCTGTGGAAGTGAGGCAAATGATGAACTTGCTGATGTTGAATCTGATACACAGCATCACTGTGGTCTTTCTCAGGATAATCTGGAGGAGAAAAGCAATACAATTATTATTCCTCCTCCATCAACGTGTGATATTCATGAACAAACTGAGGAGGTCAATGAATATCAGAGCTCTGCTTCAGTTCCTGTTGTAGGGACAGTGGAAGTGGACACCCAACAAGACCAGCATATCATGCTTGAAGTCGAAAGCAAATCTTTGACATCACATCGTAGTAGTTCTGTTAGGAACCACAATTCTCATGACGAAGGATCCATTTGCCGCTCTACTGAAAATAATAACACCGAGCAGCAGCACATAGTACGTGAAGTAAACGTTTCCAATGAAATTACTGTCTGCCAAGATTCAGCGACTACAACTGAGGCATCTCATGAGGCAAGCGACCTTAAGCATCAGGATTCTCAAAGTGTGCAGGTTGCAGGATCTATTTCCTGTCCGGATGGAAATACATCTGAGACTTGTGAAGCGGAATGTAACCATCCTTCTACTCAGCATATACCTGCAGTGATAGTTGAGGGGCATCCAGAATCTATCAAGTGTTATGGCTCTGAAATTCTGACCGAAACTAGTGAGGTCGCCAGTGATGTACTTCACCCAACTCCCCTGTTGCCTCACCAGAAAGCAGATGAGCTTGAAGGTAACAGGCTCAACACTCATAAAGTTGCAGATGGGTTTGAAGGCACCGGGCTCAACACTCATAATGTTGCAGATGAGTTTGAAGGCAACGGGCTCAACACTCAAAAAGTCGATTCTGCTCTTAAATGTGGACGTGCCAAGTCCCGAGAGGTTACTGATTTGAATTTAACTCCCGAGGAGTCTCAGAACACAACATCCGTAAAGCAATCTGAACTTGATTCTCAGACAAGTCCCACACAGTGCAACTCGAGCAATACGCCTGTTGTGGCTCTTCACTGTGCGTCCGGTGGGGGTACTTCGGGGGCGGTTATTCTATCAAACCAGGCTAGGTGATATCTTATCTCGATACACTGACAGAAGTAAAAGCAGGAGAGGCTTTTTGGCAACAGCTGAGTCTCCAACCGAAAGAGTAGCAGAAGTATTTTGGCAAAGGGTTGAAAACTGTTTTTAGCGCTTGTTAGAAAGCAACACAGTTTTTGGTTCCTTCGACTTACTGAGAACTTGTGAGTAAATACATAGGTTTTTTTCTGGAAATGATTCATGCACGCCTCTTTTCACCTTCTGCATGCCTCTATTTTTTTCTAGCCACTGGATTGAATAAATCAATGGCCCGATTTTAGAGAACTATGCAGAAGCTGTGAAAGAGTGTTCATCGATCACTCCCATCTTTTTTAGCATTTTATGGCATTTGGGCAGTGGCAGGATAAAAGTGTCCTTTGATGGGTTGTATAATTTTTGGCTTCTGAGCGCAGTGACGTTCGATGATTCATACAACCGATGCCACATAGCGCTGTAAGGTTTTGTTGTTGTTGTTTGGTGTTCATTTTATTATCAAAACATGCATTGCTTCAACCCTGAAAAACCAGCCTATCATTTTTGTATAGATCTCTTGCGATGCATTGTTGAAGTTTGCTTTTGTTGGTATTAGTAAAAACTTGTAAAGAGAGATTCTTTGGCCCCACCGCTTGTATGCGGTCATTTTTTATTTCAACTATTCACGCGACGAGACACATGATTATGTATAACTAATTAAACATTAGTGTGGTAACATTGGCTTTGATGAAAAATTCTTCAAACCAATAGTGATATGTAGTGAGTATCTTGGTACGTATTTTTTTTCCTCTTCGTCTTTTCTCGTGTCGATTTTTGTGCACTCAAGTTTGAATCCTTATTCTTATAATCAAGATTAGTTTATGATAATATATTACTTCTATTAAGAAAAAAAAAACTTGATTAACAAAACCCCTTAAGGAACAAGCTATCTTTTATACAAAATAATATTTTAAACTACTTTAATTTATGTCGAAAATGAATTTCAATTTTGTGATCAAGGAGAAATACTTAATTTGACTAAGTACACAACCACAGTGACATCCTTATCTTATAACATACAGTCATGTGAAGTGAGATCAACAAGTAACACTGTGTTAATAGACCGGGATGCCACCGTGTCCTATAATCAAGAGGATAGACATGCTATCCGAACTAACTAACATAACTCACGTTTGCAACAAGCCGTAGCGTTAGTTAATGTTGTTGGTCATTTATCAACTGGGCTTCAGGAGAAAAAGAACGACAACGAAATATGAAATGGGCTTAAAATATTTACATTGGCCCAGACCCACAATTGGTGGGTATATAAAATCATTTGTAAAACCCACGGCGCCCATTTTTAGGGTTTCGCTCTGCTTCGCTTCCTTCTTCACGGCACACACAGAGGCGTAGAGCTGCTCCAAAAGCTTCAAGATCCGAAACCCTAGCCATGGTCATCCTTCTCTCTCTTCTTTCTCTCTCCTTGCAAACCCTAATCTTTAAAATGTTTGATAATATATGAAATTAATTTGTGTGTATGTGAATTGGAGTTTGCTGCAGTCTCTGGTAGCGAACGAAGAGTTCCAGCACATTCTCCGTGTGCTGAACACGAATGTGGACGGGAAGCAGAAGATTATGTTTGCCCTGACCTCCATCAAAGGTATCGGCCGCCGTTTCGCCAACATTGTCTGCAAGAAGGCAGACGTCGACATGAACAAGAGGTGCCCTTGCTCTTCAACTCCCCTTCTCCAATTTCATCTGATTTTATGTGGGTATTGGAAATTAAGTTGCTTTTGCGTGCCATTAGAATTTAATGGAAAAACGAAAACTTAGAAATGGTTTTTTTTAGGGTAAATTACAAAAAACTACCTCAACTATTGGTGTCACGATACTTTCATACCTCATTTTTTTAAAGTTGATAATGTCATACCTCATCTTATGAATTTGTGCTAATGTCATACTTCCGTTAGTTTTTCTGAATTTGTGCCAATGTCATACTTCGTCAGTTTTTCTGTTAATTTTTCTATTAAGCGCTAATGTGGCTACATTCGGGTTCCACTCACTAATCCAACTGGATTAAAAAATTATTAAATATATTTTTAATAATTAAAAATTAAAAAAATTAATTTTTTTATAATATTAAATCTTTATCTCTCTCTCCCCCACCTCTCTCTCCTCTCTCTTCTCTGCATCCCCAAAACCCTTTCCCACCCATCCCCCTCCCACCCGTCCCCCCAACCTTCCTCCACCACCCTCCCCAGATACCCGTGTCCCTCCCTCCCCCAAAACCCAGCTCCCCTTCTCCCATTGACCCGTGTTCCACCCCCCCCTCCGCGGCCGCCCTCTCTTCCTCCATCTCCATCTCCACCTCCCTCCCATTGGCGCTCCTCCCCCTCCTCCTACACACCCATCCCCCTCACCAAATTAATCCCTGTAAATATCCTAATTCCACCTTAACCCTAACCCTAAATTTGAATTCGTCAATTTCAAAAAAAAGAAAAAAGAAAGAGAAATGAAAAGCTTCTGCATCTCCCCCACGCGAAGCAAGTTCAAAGCTTGCTGTGATTTTGGGTTGAAGGTTGCAGAGATTAGGAATCGTTGTGGAACACCTCCGGCCACCCGCACGGTTTTACACGATTTTTGGGCTTAAAAATCCCAAAATTTGGGTGGAGATCGTAGAGGGGAGGTTGTGGAAGAGGTTGTGGGTGTTGGATGGTGGTGATTCGACGGAAAAAATGGCGAAAATCGCCGGAGTTGGTTGGGTTGGGTGTGCGGGTGCAAGTGCCGACAGGAAGGAAGGAAAACTTCCTTTTTTTTTTCTTCTCTTCTTTTTCCCCCCTTGATTCCTGATTGGTCAATGGGAGAAGGGAAGCTGGGTTTTGGGGGAGGGGGGACACGGGTTTTGGGTTTTTGGGGAGGGTGGTGGAGGAAGGTTGGGGGAAGGGGTTCTGGGGATGCAGAGAAGAGAGAGGTGTGAGAGGTGGGGGAGAGAGAGAAAGAGATTTAATATTATAAAAAAATTAATTTTTTTAATTTTTAATTATTAAAAATTATATTTAATAATTTTTTAATCCAGTTGGATTAGTGAGTGGGCCCTGTATATAGCCACGTCAGCACTTAACAGAAAAATTAACAGAAAAACTGACGAAGGTATGACATTGGCACAAATTCGTAAGATGAGGTATGACATTGTCAATTTTAAAAAATGAGGTATGAAAGTGTCGTGACATCAATAGTTGAGGTAGTTTTTTGTCATTTACCCTTTTTTTTATAATAAAACTCTAAAGTGCTTCCTGGAAATGTACTTAGAAGTGCTTCTTGAAGAAGCATATAGCAGGTGCTTCTCCAGAGTGCTTGTACGACCCAGAATCTCTTTCGAAACTGTACTGCCAATCATAGGTAGAAGCTCTTTTTGTTGTCAGAAAGCACTTTTAGGCCAGAAGCAGTCCCAAACAGACTATTAGATTAGGTTTAGTGAAACTTTGGTTGTGCATATGCTTATGGTTGCATTCTAAGCACTTTTATAACCATATTGTTGGGGTGCTTGTCGTTTTTGCTAGACATTGTAATCTTATGACAAATTATGGGAGTTTATTTTCCCCTTTGAATTGTAGAATTCGTATACCTGCATAAGTTCACAGTCTGAATTTAGTTGTGGTAGTGAAAGTGCTTGTGGAGAAGCTAGTTTATTGTTGGAAGACTTATTTCAGCTTTGGAAATTATGGGTTTAATGTAAGTGATTCATTGCAGAGCTGGTGAACTGTCTGCTGCAGAGCTTGATACCCTCATGACAATTGTTGCGAATCCTCGCCAGTTCAAAATTCCAGACTGGTTTTTGAACAGGAAGAAGGATTACAAGGATGGGAGGTACTCTCAAGTTGTTTCCAATGCATTGGACATGAAGCTGAGAGACGACCTTGAGCGCTTGAAGAAGATCAGGTTTGTTATTTACTATTAAGTAATTGTTACTATTTGTGTGCGTTTGGCAGTTGATTTTGATTGGGTTCTTGTATAAAGCGAAGGCCCGAGGGACAACCTTGTCTTACTTTAGCAGCTTTTAAATGTTATTGAGTTGATAATTGTGTGTACTGTGGCAGAAACCACCGTGGTCTCCGTCACTACTGGGGTCTCCGGGTGCGTGGACAGCACACCAAGACTACTGGTCGCAGAGGAAAGACCGTTGGTGTCTCCAAGAAGCGATAGAGTCTGCCTCCTCATTTTCCATTTCTTAAGCTCTTTGCGTATGTTTACATGTTAGCTTGAGAAATTTTTGCTTCTTGAGTATATCTGAGAATGTTTTTGAATTCTGAAAATACCATTTTGGATTTGTTTCTGGGATTTATTTTCTTATTTAAACCGAAGGCATGTTTTCGTCAGTTGTAAGTTCACTAATTTCCATAGTGAAGGTGTTCTAGCTTATGTTCTCAAATGCTCCGTTTATTGTTTTTCTTATCTCCTTTGCATTTTTGCCGTCCTTGGTAATTTAATCTTCATGAAACCGCCATATAATTGGTTGTATGCATCAATTCTCTGATCTCTCTTATCACGTGGCTGGTCATATGTTGAGAATTGAAACAGAGATGCCCGTAAGTGCGGGCTTTGGCTTGGGTTTGACCTTCGTCTGTATTAAGCTGTTCGTTTTATAGCTGTTGTGTATGTATGTTGGATCACTGTGGTTAGAGTCCTGGTCCATCTTGAAGACATCTGAAGCCCTTAACATAAAATCAGTGGGCACAGCGTGGCCCTAAAATTTTCTATATTCTGGCTCGGCCCCAAAAAAAAAAAAATCATTACTACTATGTTCGTTTGGTGGTTGCTGGGTTGGAGAGATTTTCTTGCAACTAAAAGAGTCTTGGCCGCATACTTGCATGTATTTGGAAAGTGCACAACCCTTCTAAAAGATGCTTGCTGCATATGTTAGTTAAGACGGGATCCTTTCTGACCCCAACCGGCCCAAGGAGCACATGCCCAAAGAACACCGGTCCAAGGAATACATGCCCAAAGGAAGAGGCCAAGACCTGACAAGATTAGGAGGACAATTCGGAGCGCTACAGAAGACTGTTCGGTGGTCCAGATTGTCTATCAGCAATGACGCTAAACGCTTTCCCAAAAAGTACTTTCCGACCGTCGAGAGCAAGTTGATGTACTGACAACTTTATAGCACAAAGTCCCAGGACATACGGACATGCCTACTCGGACGTCAACTCTAGTCACGTGGCGTCTATCCAAGAGAACGGAACCCTATAAAGGGACATAAAAGGTTGACAGATAGGGTGCTTGGGTGCATATTCACCAACTCTAGAGCCGAGCAAGGCGCTTGGTATGCGTTGTCCCAAGAAGCATGCAAGTAAACCTGAATGGATGTCACTTCATTGTCACGTGATGTAAAGAATCGAGGGGCAGCTAGCATGTCAAGTCTACGTATTCGGCGCATTAAATGCAAAGGTAGGGAAAGCTTGAATCCAGGGACTTGTAGCTCATTGAGTGCCTATACAAAGAGGATGAATACTCTTTATAACAGGTCGGACAAATTGAGAGAAAAGAGATAGTGTTAATCTAAACGTTATTTATAACCTCTAATTCAAAATGTACGAGGAATTCAGTTTACGTAGTCAGTTTGAGAGGTGAACCACTTAAACATCATTGTTCGGTTCTTATTATTCTAAAACCTGAGCCCAACCGAGAACTGACACACAACCATTCTGATTTTTGTTGACCTCACTAATTTTGAGTGCCAATAAATAATAATAATACGATGCATCTCATCTGTCCTCATCCTTCAAGTTGAAGCATAAACAAAGATATTTGGGCAGAAACACTGAGGTAAAAAAAAGAGAGACAAAAACAAGATTCCCTGATTTCTTTATCGTTTTACAATAATTTGTTTGAATGCAAAGAAATTCTCAAGACATTGCCAATCAAACAGACCCACCTCTGAGTCTGCACCCCCTCTCTTATTCATATAATTTTTCTCCAGGTGCATCGTTTAATTAATTTAATCCCCACCCCCTAAATCAGCATCAGTTACTGCCAATTAGACTTCGTGATTAGAGTTTATAATGTTCTTAATTAAGGATTAACTTCTGATTGAGTATGAAACCGTGGGAGCACAGAGGATTTGCTCTTTAAAAGTTCGAAGCTCAAGTACGGACCTCCTTTTGTGGTTTGTGTTGGATGGAAGAGTATTTCAATATTTTAGTGTGGCTTATATGATTTGTGAGATATTCGGTTCAATGAATATTATTTTGGAAGCAATCCTTTTAGTTAAATTATGAGATTTGGTTACCTATTTTGTTATTGTGATGGGTGATAATTAATTATAGGCTTCATTAGGAAATGGGTCTTCTCGATTACCTATAATAGTGCACATACTCATCTAAGGTGTACACGAATGAAAATTAGTGGTAAGGTTTTAACGTGCAAGCAAGGTTATAGAAAAACCTGATTTCCTCCGCATTGAAGGCTCAGCTAGGGATCGCTCAATATAAATATTGTAGATAACTTTGATGACTAATTATCAATGTACGTATTTTACATATTTTGCATTAATCATTTGTGAAAATCATGGAGTTCAAAATCTTGACTCATGTATTGGGTCTTATGGCTTTACCCAATTTGAAGTTTACATTGGTTTTTTAATTTAGGAAGGCTAAAAAGGAGGTGCATCTTAAATTTTGTTTTTCTCTTCTCACAATTTTTCTCTCTTTTCTTTTGGTTGAATTTTTTCTCTCGTTTTTTGCCTCTTGATTCTTTGTTATTTGTTCAATTCAAACATTAGAAATATTAGTGTATAAAAGGAAAAGTTTTTATGGAAATGAGAATGCAGAAATCATCTCTTTCTTATTTTACTTTGTGGGAATTAATGGATTTATGAGGAAAAAGGATCATGTTGCTTAAAAGTGAAGTGTGAGTCCACATCAAAGCATATCAAGATTAAGAAATGTTACCCAGCAGTTATATAAGGTGATGGGGACTAAACTTGGATCTGGCTCCTCTCTACTCTACTCGGGAACCTTCCACCAATGGACAAATGTTTACATATTTTATAATACAGATGCTTTTTCTTCAAAATTACCTAACACATGCTTATCCTAAATAAGCATAAATAATAGCAATGACATATTTGTTTATCTTTAACAAAATGTTTTAGAAAGTAAAATCACTCTTTTCAAACTCTAGTGTAAGGAGGAGACGTACTTCTCTGGTCAACTTGTTTTAGAGTTAATGCATATTTGCCAATATGTAAATTAGATTAGATGATGGAGCGGATAAAAAATTATATTGAAATGCACAAATTCGATAGCAAAATCTAAGCTATGCATATTTGAGTTTTGATGTCTACTTTGGGTTCATGACTTCTCGTTTTGAAGAAAAAGCGCTACGAGTCTAACTTATAACTATGCCGTGACATTTAGACTTTTAAATATCGTGCTCCACTACATGTCGTTTTGTTACTTTCTGAGTTGGTTATCTATTTGTACTTGTTGAAAGGCACTATATAAGCATCTCTTAGGGTGCTAGGGTTTTTAATCCTTCATATTATTTAATTAAATACTTTCACTTTTTCTCAAATTTTCGTGTAAATTCCAATTTTTCTTGTGCCTTCAGGTTATCGTTGAATGCTTTTTTTTTATCACGCTGCATTAATAAAATTCATTTTAATTGTTATAAAACCAATCTCTCTATTTCATTAATTATAGGGTGAAGTGCCGATTTAGTCCCTGAACTATTATCTCAGTGAAAATTAGGTCTCTGAATTATTTTTTCGGTAAAATAAGTCCCTAAATTCATTACAAATTGCTAATTTCATCCCTATTATTATATTTAAAGCTATTTTATCCAATTTTTCGTCAACTTAAGTCACTTGACACACTTTAGAGTGTAATACCATCATTTTCTTGTCTATAAGCCCTTAACATTTCATATAGGTTGCAAATTTAATGTCTAATTTACCTTCAAAAGTTAACTTACACTTTTTTTATGAAAAACTATCAATTTATCCTCCAAAGTTAACTACATACACTATTTCTTTATGAAAAACTACCAATCTACCCTCCAATGTGTATCATATGCAAGTAACGTGACTTAAATTGAAGAAAAATTGAATATAGTAGCTTCGAATATAACATTAGGGATGTAATTGGCAGATTTTTATAATTCAGGGACTAATTTTTCTGAAAAAATAGTTTAGGGATCTTATTTTCACTAAGGTGATAATTTAGGGACTAAATTGGCTGTTTACCCTTAATTATATGGAGGGTGCAGCATGGAGCCAAAGTAGTTGAACTTGAACATGCATGGTTGAGTCTATGCATACCACAAAAGGCGAAAAGAGCAGCAGTCGGCCCCCTCAGCACATGCTTTTCTATCGATCCAAGTTAAGTGCATTGCTATTTTCTAGTAACTTGCTCCAATATACACACAGAGAGGCCAACTTAACCCAATGGCCATAGCTAGCCAAAAAGTACTGGAAGCAGGCTCGCAGGCTTTTTAGGTTGAACACTTGAACTCTCGTTGTCAACTGAAGGTGTGTAAGATGTTGAATTTGGTGAGTAGTGAGTACCACTGTAACTCTGTATTCACATGTTTAAGTTGGACCATGATCCACATTTCCCAAGAAGTTTAACTTTATCATTAGTTTTCAACAATAATTGGATGTAGTAATTTATATAGTGTTATACACGCGTGGTGCAATTTACGCTTATTTTTGTAGTCTAAATTGAATAAATAAATAAAGAAAAAAAAAACAACACTTTATTGTTTATTTTCGTTATCTAAACTACTTATTGTAGAAATTTATTTGTTAACCAAATGATAGTGAAAAGACTATGTAGTTTTCTGTCACAGGAAAAAAAAAACTGATGGCCAATAATGGAATTTTACAAAACCAAATTTTTTTGTTTTTATTGAAACATCACCTATAGGTGATGAATTTAGCATATATCTATTGCTAAAAAATAAAAAACAAAAAACAAAAACCTCTCTTCCCACCCTCACTCCCACGTTCTCTCCCTCTCTCTTTCCAATTTTAAAAACAAAAATAAAAAACGTTCACACACACAAAATGTAGACACATGCTGGTTTAGATTAATAAAACAAAAAAAAAAAAAAATGTAAACTAACTAGTCAATGTTATAGATTTTTGGTGAGAAAATTAGGCAATGGTCATGTCAAAATTCATTTTCCCAACAACTCGGAAATATACACATGGAAGTTGAACTAACCAGCTTCAAACATTTAAATCAGTCATGCTCTCCTAATGTCTTCATTTTGAGGGGACCAAATACATAGTAGTCACATTATTGTATTAGTTTAGATCTAAAGCTTTAAAATATTTGACAATTTAATAAAGAAAACCAAACCAATTTAATAATTTGATAATAAGCATGTTAATCAACACTTAAGTAATAATTCATTTAATAACAACTACGTCTTATGATTTATAAAATAAAATTTAAATAGACAGTTTTCCTAACATTGCACTTAATCAAAACATACAATTGAAATGTAAATTTTTGGGTACATCACAGAGTTCAAACCCATGGTATCGCCTATTCTTATTCATCATCTTATATGGTTCATTGTTGGACTAATCTCAACATTAAAAATAATACTAGATCATGCTTTATATATTGACGGTTTATTGTGGATTTAGTGTCCCTGTTCCAGTTCTTTTTTGGATAAAATTTTACAACCAGTCAGTCATATATACAGCTAAAAACAGCTAAGCCTAGAAACAAGGACAAGGACCAGATACTGGAGAAGAAGATGAGGGACAAGATTCAATAAGATTTGTCGTTGTGATTGAAAACAACAAAAAAAAGATGGACCGATCGACTTAAATATTATACATAATAACAAATTCAGATATTTTTTAATTTCTACTAAATATTGACAAATAATGAAGTCAATATTATAACCGTTTAATTACTAACTAGACGCACCGTGAAACCTCACAAACGCCGTCGGTGAACTCCGGTTCTAATTCAATGCGGGCGCCTCCGCAGGGAGATGGCATGAGGCTGACGAGAAGATCGGCGAAAGCGCCGATAATAAACTTGTGAGTGCTCTTAGGGTTCAGCGCAAGATAGCACAGGAGGAGGTCATGCAAAAACTCCCAGTTGGATTTATTCTTCACGTCCTCCGAATCTGGCGTTCTCTCACGCGCCTCCACCATCTCCTGCATGGACCGCAGGAAGTCCCGATATGGATCGGGGGAGAATGTGGGGACCGCCACGCTGTGGTTGATGAAGAGCTTGCGGTCTTCGGTCTCGGAGGTTGATGTTTTGGAGGATGATGAGGTGGCGGCGAATGACGATTGGTCGACAATGGAGTTGGAGAGGCCAGGAGAGGAGAAGAAGAAGCGTCGGGAGGCGAAGGCGGTGGCAAAGTCGGGGGCAGGGGCATCGGTGTCGGAGAAGTCGTCGGAGGTGGAGAGGAGGGAAGAGCTGAGGGATTTTGAGGTGGTGGTGGTGAAGTCGAACAGCGTGGATTTGTCGTCGTAGAGGGAGTTGAAGTTTTTAATCATGGACGTTGATGTGGATGCGGTGGCGGTGGCTGTTGGTAATGGACGGCTGTAATCGTTGTCATCTAGGGTTGTACTCATTGGTGGCCGTCGGATCTTTGTGAAGCAGAGATTTAGGTTTCTTCCCAGTGTGTTTGGCATTTTTTCTCACAATTTAGAAGCGACTGCAGAGAGAGAGAGAAAGCGTGTGTGAGAATATTGTGTGAAGTCCTTATATATAGTTGCCAGTTGGTGCCTTGGTGGTGATGTAACTTGTAGTTTGGGTTCAAAGCCGGTACAACACGTGTCATGATATAAGTGAAGCGATGAGTATCTTTTAGTGCCTTTCCATTTGTATCATGAAACCATTAGATTCATATCAAACCACGAGTCATCTGTTAAACCGTAAAAGTAAAAAGAAAATTTTAATAATTTCTTATAGAGTTCACGTAAAGCCTTCGATTGTCGTACTTCCCCAGCTTCCTCCCTCCTTTTATTAAGTACATTTTAGCAGTAGTTTCGGTTCATGTTTTTCTTGCATCGAAAATGGAGTAAATTTGTTGTTGTGACTGTGATGCTATCATCTTACGTTTCACGTTATAGTATGTGTAATTATTTGTTATGTATATATAGTATCAATCATTTCTCCATTGATGCTGTAATTCTTTCGTAGCATATAAACAACATAAAATTGTGACAGATGTATTTGAGGAGGATGGAGGAGTAGTAGGTCGCATGTATTGAAAATTGAGGAGCTTTCACATCATGGGATGGGACAAATGATCTGTTTCAAGTTGAGATAACGCAGATCAGCTACATGAGGAAGAAACAGATTGATCAACAACGCTTGGATTTCCTTATCACTTTTTTGATCTTCCAATTAGGACCTCTCATATTACGGGGTCCCATTTATGTAGTAAACTTTCCTGCAACACAGCCTCATTCGTCAATTATCTATTTTCTTTCTCTGCCCCTTTAACGCGTAGTAATGTTCTTTCAATGTGAACATGTAATGTATAATATGTATATTCTGAATATACATGCAATGTTCAGATGTTCTAAACTGCACTAATTTAATGATTGAGAAAATTCAAACTTGCATGCAAGTGGGATGACATTATTTGGGCGAACTCTTTTGTAGTTGCATAAACAAATATCAGTAAGGATTATGCTTAACGTAGAACGAGCAAAGTATAATATCATCGGAAGGACCATGTATTCATCATATAAAACCTTATATTTTCTTGTCTATTTCATTGTTTCTCCCTTTTTGGTCAAAGAATACAGAGGTCTCATAAGATAAATAGATTATCCCTACGAGATCTTTTTATCTCATTTTTGCTTACAATCGAACGGAATTCTTGCTAAGAAAAGGCTTGTGATGTTATAATTAATTATTTAATTAGTTTTTGTGCTAAGTTTGAAGAAAAATATTGAGTGAAGTTGAAGATTTTAAGGAGGGAAATCGTGGGGTACGAACTCACATATGGGTGCAACGAATGGTCCAACTCCAAACCAAATCTCAAAATAGGGCAGACACCACCATGCACATGGTGGGGTGGTGGGTGACACATTTAGTCACAGAACCAACTACTGTATTGCTTAAATTCGTGTTCCAAAACCCTATCCGCCATTTTTGTTGTAGCAATGTACATTTAACCCCCTTTTACGATCAAGAAGAAAACTAGCGCTCTTCCTCTTGTCAATATCCGTATGAATTATTAGCTTCTCTTTCGTCGGTCGGTACAAAGTGCAACCTGCTATCCGTGGCCTGAGCATGAAGATCCAAGATGATAAATGCATGCAACGCAGAAAAGTTGTGTCTAAAAAAGAAATACTTTCACTATTTTTTCAACGGGAGAGTAGGACATTGCACTGCCAGAAAACAAAACTAGCCGTGTATGAATGATCAATATCACCTGAGAATTGTACGCGATCACTAGTAAAAAGTTAACTATTAGTGTTACATTAGTTGGCCAGTCAGTGGTTACTTTTATTTATTTATTTTTATTTTAAATTTAGTTAAAAGTAATGCTAAGTAGATCGACTTTTTAAATTGAATTTATAAATTATATAATGTGTGACCAATAAACAATAAGTACGTTTATCAACATTTAAATAATAATTCAATTATTTCCAACCATGTCATGTGTCTTATAGAATTCGTTTTAAAATTTTGATCTCCCTAGCATTACATGTGTAGATTATTATTTTACCCGAAATGTAAATATTTGGCATTTTGTTTGTTTAATAACCATAAATGGCTTCGCTTCCACAATTAGGATAACTGACCACTTGCTTAAATTTCCCCAAATCTCATGTCTTTAATTTCAGAGTTCCGCGAGGAATGCCATAGACCCTACTAGGGTTTATTATTCATATATCTCTAATCTCTAATATTAGAAAGACAGAAGAAGAGTTTACTAGGGTTTATTATTCATATATCTCTAATCTCTAATATTAGAAAGACAGAAGAAGAGTTTGGTGTCTCAAGGCGTCATAAAAAATATTTGGACTAAAAAGCCCTCCAAACAAAAAAAATCAAAACTGACAGAAAAAAAAACATATAAAAATCCCAAGGGTAATTCTGTCAGAAGAAGAAATTAATATTTCATTTTATTAGAAAAAAAAATTGAAAAAAAGGAGATAAATTTAAAAGAACAAACTTGGAAGACAAATTCATCCACGTTCGACGCAAATCGTTTTCAGAAAAAAAGAACTTCCGTGCAAAACTGAAACCCCATTATCTTGCGATCAGGAGGAATGACGCCCATAACCACCCCTCCAAGTGCAGATAAGAAGTTCAAGTGCTGAATTTTTTAACAAAATTATGCAGATAAAAAGTTCAACTGCTGAATTTTTCTTTACCTAAACTATGTTTCCCTCTTTTCCCAAACAGGTTGCTCTGCTTGGGTTCAGTTTTAAGCGCATTGAAAATGGAGGGGGAAATTGATGCCAATGCACCTTAGGCCTACGCTGAGATTCAAATTTTTCCATCCAAGAACAGGTTAGGTTTTGCCTTTCAGTAAATTTTATTCTTTTAAGGCATATGTTGATGCCAATGCACCTTAGGACTACGCTGAGATTCAGATTTTTCCATCCAAGAACAGGTTAGGTTTTGCCTTTCAGTAAATTTTATTCTTTTAAGGCATATGTTTTCTCCTCTGTTGTATTGGATTATAAAAGTTTGTTCTTTTTGTATTTGCTACACTAGTGCATTATTATTTCCTGTTGGTTTCTCAAAAGATCAGGGAAGTGCAATTCATCAAATCCTCTTTTTCATTCAACGGAGGAGTGTACTACTGTCTTAATTTTGGTTATGGTGGTATATGTTTGGCTCCCTCCTATTAGTTTCTGTTAGTCTGTGTTTTTTCCTTTTCGCAATTCTCAATGTTATGTGCTTTGTCAATTTGATACTGTACAATTTCATGAATCTTTTAACTGTGATTTAATTTGTGCAAGCATCATTTTCCATTGTTGAATTTCAATTCTATGTTTCCATACATTGAACCAATTATCGCATATAAATACATCTAAAATGTGTAAATTGCGCGTAGCGCATCGTGATTAAAAAAATATGTTTCGCACCCGCGTGAACTCGTGCAGAAAGGCTAATGGATAAAATTAAGTTACAATGACGATCAAATTCAGAATTTACTCCATGTTACCTAATATATATTAGATTTAACTGCATTTACTTTTCTTATATATATTCATTTTCTGTCAACACATATTCTTACTTCTGTCAGCTAATTGGGTTAAGTATAATTTATTTTCTGTCGAGTCAAAATAATTGATATGAACCCCTCTTTCCTTTTCCTTTCTGCATTCTGACCTTATGAGGTGTGGTCAGGATATTATAAGTAGAACCAGGATCCTCGCCGGATCCATTCCCTAGGGATCCTAGAGATCTTACAATCGCGTTCATTCATTATATATCGTGCGGTCAGAAATCATTTAAAATTTAAAATTCAAATATAAATAGTACCTAACGAAAACTGACCGCACGATATACAATGAATGTACATGATTGCGGGATCCCTAGGATCCCTAGGGAATGGATCCGGCGAGGATCCTGGTTCAGTAAGCCAAAGTACGTAATAAACTAAGCCTATTTGATACGAGGCATTCAATAATTTATACAATCATGATCTCTTTTATTAGAGAATAACTTGCATGTGACACGAAAAAATACTGTAATTGTGAGGTATCGTGCCAATAATACAGTGACATGTAAAAGAAATTTCAAAATATCACCGTGTCAGTATATACGTATCATAATGTTTCTCTCATTCCACTGACCTAAGGATTGTGCAAAGGAAGGAGGGAAACACAGGAAGATTACAATAGAAGCAATTTCAGTGGATGTTCTTTTGGCATACAAGATCTCGAGATTTTAGGCTATCTCCAACCGAAGGGTCCAAATGGCTAAAAAGCCAAAAATAGCCCGAAAATCGTCTCCAACCGAGGGCTCGTGGGCTCCACCGGACAAAAAAGGGCCAAGGGGCCAATCAGCTAGCCCCAGGGCGGATTTTGAATGCAACGGTAACATGCTGATGTCAGCTAGTTGTTAAATTTTTTTTTTTTTTACAAAATTTAAAAAAAAAATTAAAACTCTATTTTTTCACTATAACTTCCTAAGCCATTAAACAACATTAAATAACTTTAAGTCACATGAAACAACATTAAACAACATAAAAAAAACATTTAACAACATGAAACTTAAACAACATTTTTAACAACATAAAACTTAAACGCCAACTCCATGCTTCTTTTGGCCCAAAGATGTGCAACAAGATCCTGTTGTAGGTACTTGTTTGTAGCACGGAAACGTATCATCCTATAGCCTCATGTACTCATTTAAAGATATATTACCACTTATTGGATTCAAAGGCAAATTAGGCCCATCATATATTTTTGCACAAGCTCTTCTTGACCTATTTGGATCCTCTTGGTCGTCATCACTCTCCATAAAAAAATATTAAAAAATTCTCATTTTTTCCTATAAATTTAAGTTGTTGTAGTTTTTAAATTTAAATAATAAATTATGTTTGACCCTATGGCTTTTTGGCCCTTGGTTGGAGATGGTTTTTTTTTCACAAGGCTATGTTTGGCCTATGGCCCTCTAGCCCCTCGGTTGGAGATGGTAAAAAATATGGTCATGCGCTGTTCATTATAATATTAATTTCTTGGATGACCAGAAGGCTAAAATGAGCCATCTGGCCCTCTTTCGATTGGAGATGACCTTAGTGATACCGTGGATGTCTGCTGAATCAAATTAGGTTGCCGAAGCCAAATACCAACAGCCAACCAAGCCATATGTACCAGGCAACAGCAAGAGAAACTTCCTCAAACAAGAGTACAATTATTAGTTGCAAATTATTAGTATTATTCGTTCCCCATAAATTATTTGGTTTTATTAGCTGCAAATTATTAGTATTATTAGTATGATTCATCTACTTGCTGCTACACCCTACAGAGTGTCTCACTCTTCCGCCACTAGTCTTGAACTTCAGTTTTGTGCCTTTGCTCAACGTAGACGTGCAGTACTAGAATAATATACTACCCAATAATATATATTTTGATAAAAATCACGTCTCACAATACAGACATAATCAAAGTTGACTATAACAACATGCATCGTCAAATATGGATTTGGATCCTCTCCTGAGTCCAAGGAGATGACTGTTTGGTTAGGAGGATCTTCTTTTTGGGCTCAGGAGAGGATCCAAATCCGTCAAATATGACTATTAGTCAAATTGGCTATAATTGCATTTTACCAACCGAACATCATCAAGTTGGAAAGGGATCCTCGCCGGATCCTTTTTCTAGGAATCTTAAGAATTACGTGATCATAATTGTTCATTGTATATAGTGCGGTCATAAATCATTTCAAAATTTAAATTTTAAAATTAAATATAAATAGTACCTAACGAAAATTGACCGAACGATGTACGATGAATGGTCAAGAATTCCCTAGGATCCCTAGGAAAAAGATCCGACGAGGATCCTTTTCCCATAAAGTTAACATTTCTAACAAAACAAGAGAAACATGTTGACATTAAACGAAATATTTACATTACAAGGATGATTTTTTATGTCTACAAATTCTTGTAGAAACGTCGTAGTACAACAAAAGTAACCGCGACTTATCCACACAGAAAACTTTCAACCCTTATTCTTACGCTCAAACTTCAACATGCATGCATATATGTACAATATTGAAATGGTGGTAATAAGTTTATCCCCCATTCTGGTTAAGCCCAGCCGCTGCCGCCAGCGATTCAGCAACTCCGCCTGGAGTGGTGGCCATATTTGGACTGTTCCGTATCTCTGCTCCTATCACCGCCTTCGCATCCTCTCTAGTCACAGGTTTGTCCGCAGGCAACTTCTCAGTTGCATCCTGCATTATTTTCACGAAAAGAAAAAAGAAATTGATTAAACACCCTAGAATGATAATAATAATTACTGGTGTACCATATTAAATGTTAATTTGTACCTCTAACACGTCTCCAAGTTTCGTTTTATTGACGTCGCGCGGGTTAACAGAGGCTGCATACTGAGCTACAGCCGCCACACCTCCGGATGCTATCTCATTGCGTCCAGTGGCTCTCATTTCAGCAGCTTGTATTGCAGCGGCGTCGCTTTGTTCAATTGGTTTGTCTCCTGCCGTCGGAGCACTGGCCTCCAGCGCTTCACCAATTGTAATTGCATCTCGATCAAGCGCTTCTCCTGGAGATGCCATTGGCACCGGTGGCTCCACATATTGGGCCACAACCTTCAAACGAAGGTATAACCAATACATACAGTCATATGCACATAAATAAACGCTCACTTTGTTTTTTGAAGCCAACGACGTTCACTATCAATTAGATTTTCCAATTCTTATATTCTTAAAATATAGTGTGAGACAAAAAATAAACACAACATGTAAAATATCTGAAGATAACATATGTACAAAGTTAAAGAAAAAATTGCAACTTATCTGTTGAGATCCAACGGGAAATTAGAGAAATTACATGTACTTATAAGGAGTTTTAGTTATTGTCAATATCCCTAATTAGTTTTATATTGACAGTTCGATATACAAAAAGAGTTGAGTTACTCTTGATACTCGACTTTTTATGATTATCGTATCAAAGCAGGTTAACTTCTATTACCGATATGTTTGTTCGTGATGCACATAAAATGACGTGTGACATGTGC
Source organism: Heteromeles arbutifolia (assembly GCA_024362995.1). NCBI lineage: Eukaryota > Viridiplantae > Streptophyta > Magnoliopsida > Rosales > Rosaceae > Heteromeles > Heteromeles arbutifolia. The sequence continues at coordinate 35,886,372 of JANCRC010000005.1, read as the reverse complement.
TCTTTATGTGCTTACGAAGTAAGACTCCTTTCTATGTAACCAATATGGTTTTACGTTGGAACTAGATCAAACGAAAATAACTTGTAACAATAATACAAACTGAAATAGAAAAATATATACCTGTCCAGCAACTTTTTCAGTGACAACGCGGTTGCCATCGGAATGAATTGTTTCAGTAACGGTGACGCCTTCCTCTCGGGCGACTTTAGTGGCGTCAAGGTGGCCAACAAGGCCAAAGCGCTCGTTGTACGTAGCTGCCGGCTGCATGACAGTAGCTGGGCCACCCCCGGGATTCTCTCCAAGCACTACAACAAAAATGAGCTTTGGGTACAAAACAAAGGGCACAATTGAGAATTTTGTGTCAGTTTGACCACCAAAAACCTTAAACAGTTCCCATTCCATAGAGGGCACCATCTATTGTGCCCAATGTTAAAAAAAGCAGACACAAAACAGTAATGGGCACGGAAACCGTGCCCAGTGGGGTCAAACGACAACTTCTTTACTGAAGATGGGCACAAACAACATTTTGTGTCTATAAAAATTATTTGTTTTATATTCTCTCTCGTTTGTCTTTACCTCCTCTAGCACACCAATAATTAAAATGTTTAAACTTGTGGTAAATAATGGCATAGAGCTGTTTATTATTGTGCAAGTTAGCAATAATTAATGTTGTTCAAATTCATTTTTTGCGAGAGCCGAACCTCATATCTCTCACTTACATGTAAAGAAGAATACCACTCCACCGTAGTACTGAATGGTGCGTTTTAGATTTATAATGGATCATTTCCAGCTGCAATGAATGTTTGTTAGATTCGTATCATTTTGAACTACTTTTTAGATTGGTATCTTCCTGCAGGTTTGTTTTTTATGCTTGGTGATAAGGTTTTTGGTTTTATAGTAAGTGTTTAATTTTTTTACTGCAGTAAAAGTCCTTCATACAGTGACACATAACCAACAATTGTGCCCTTAGCATCAATCTCTTTGCAAAAGCAAGTTTATCTTCTGATGGACAAATAATTGTAGATTCTTTTATCTTCAGATGGACAAATAATTGTAGATTCTTAAAAGTCCTTCACGCAGTGACACAAAAACAACAATTGTGCCCTTAGGGTTGGTCTCTTTGCAAAAGCAAGTTGATCTTCAGATGGACAAATATTTGTAGATTCTTTTTTAGGACACTAATGATAGAAATTGTGCCCACTAAATATTAATAAATAAGAAATCATTCTACTTTTCATTGGGTCTTCAAATGGACAAAGTATTTTAATAATTATGAATTCCTTTTTTTAACACAAATGTTAGAAATTGTGTCCAGTAAATTCTAATAAATAATAAATCACTCCATAGCAAAAGAATATGTTGGCACAATTATGGATTTGTGCCTTTAATCTAGTATAAATCGTCCACACTCCCTTACTAATTTGTATATGGAAAATTATAAGGTTGTTTCATAGAGTTGTGTTTTTTTTGAATTTGATCAAGTTCTACATCATCGAGAATGGCGGATAGGCGACGTCGTGGAGTTTGAATTGGAACCGAATCTCCAGCATCACATTCGTCTATTGCTTCCAACATTACAACAGCAAATTCCACAACGAATCCTCCAGCTCAACGTCCACGACAACCTGTTAATGTCGGGCGCATACCTCGTTCTATTGATAATCAGTACATTCTTACTACAATTGCTGATGGTCACCTTGGCTACGCATTACCCTTAAATAACGAATGTGTACGCGCACCTCAAGGACGTGTCTTGCCAGCGTGGGCAAACCCAAGTAGGACAGAACAATACCCTATCAATTTGGTTTCTGCTGAAACAACAACTGAACAGTCTACTACTTCTGTCATTGTTATTGAAGAACCACGCACTTATGAAGCACAAATTCATCCTCGAGGCCTGTCTCTTCCACAGATGAGGTCATGAAATATGCAGAATGTTACCGTTGAGATTTTAAGCAGCGACGACGAGGACAATTAATATATTTTGTATTATGTTATATTTCACTGGTGTGTGAAAATATAATAATCTTATGCTATGCTGTACTCCTCTTGGGTCCTCAACTTATGTAGTATTACAATATAATAATGTTTTTTTTTTTTTTTTTTTTGTAGTGGCATTGTATATTTTTTGGTTTATAATTATGTTTCCCATCCGATTCATACCGCAAAATTTAGTGAATTCACAGCGTCGCAACGCAAGCCTTATGCCACATTACCAGTGCAAGAAAATAAAAAAGAAAAAAAAAAGACAAAAGAAAAACAATAAAAGAACAACGCAAACTTTTATCATGCTAATCCAAGCCTCCTCCCATGGTGCCGTAGCTTCATTCCACGAAACAAACTTTCTTCCTCCAAAATAAGTCACTTTTCAGCCTTCCTTCAATGTGAATTCAGAATTCCTGAATTCCCACCTATAACCTTCTCTCACTTCCCTCGATTCTTTCCGATTTCAGGTACTAATCCCAATCATTTTCAGAAGTGATCAATTGGGGTGTCTGTAAATCAAGCATTTTCAGTTGGGGTTGTGTAAATTTAGCTGCACATCTGGGGAAAGGAAAATCCAAGCCTACACATCTGGGCAGAGGAATCATAGCTACAAAGGCAAAATTATATTTATCCTCATTTTGCTCCAAATCGCGCATCTATTCTGGGTTTCTTCAGGTATTTGAATTTTGTGTATATATATATATATATATATATATATATATATATATATATATATATATATATATATATTTCTGTTCTTATTTGGTGGCTGGCTTGGATAATCAAAAAATTGTTGTTAGAGAGATTGAACCGTTTTGTTTCTACGATTTGCTGGTACTCAATTTGTTTGGTGCATTTTTCTTTGTGGTCTGATATATAGCATGAATAAAACAACAAGTAATCGAAAAACATGGGAGAGATGCTGGTACTTAAATTGTTCGGTGGTATAATCTGGTTTTTGGTCTTAAGGTAACATTAGGGACAATGTTTAGGCCTGTGACCCTTCCCATATGCTGCTTATTGATTGGATGTTCACAATACAAACCGTTTTGAAGCTAACAGCGTTGCAAGTTAAGAGTGGTGTAATGCATAAGTGTAAGTCATGAATGTCAGGCTTATCATCCTTAACATATTAGTTCAACTGTAATGGAGCCAGCATGATAAAAGTATATTACTCACCAGTATGTGCTCTTTTTGTGACATAACTGTGTAATTAGGAAATATGAGATTGTAACAGAGGAACATGGAGTTTTGAGTTGCCGTTCCTACTATATTTCTTCCATACTTTTTATATAATATGAATAAAACAACAAGGTTGCATGAAATACATGGGAGAGAGGTTGAACCGTTTTGTTTATACGATTTGGTGGTACTCAATTTGTTTGGTGAAATTTTGTTTGAGGTCTGATATGTAGTATGAATAAAACGACAAGTATAAGTCTCTGGCAACATAAGTTGTAGGATTGCAGTAGTAGACTTGAAATGGAGTTAATTGAAATGAAACAAAAATCTATTCAGAGTATTGTACACCGTTAGTGAATAAGCCACTTCAATCACATCTGGTTTTAGTTGGTTTGTGAACTTTTGGGATACTAGGTTGGATGTTTATGAACATATTTCTTAATTTGTCTCTGTTCGCTAATCTTAACGTGTAATCATTAACTTATAATTTCGTACATGCTTGTAGCTAAAGATGAACAAAGAATGGGTGCATCTGAATAGGACAATCAATGAATACTTGATTGGCAGTCGTGCATTCATCAGTAACGTTTTAGATGTTGTTGCATTTCAAGGAAAAATTAAGTGCCCCTGTCGGAGATGTTGCAATATGTTTTATCGTGATCCATTTGAAGTCGATTAACACCTGTATGTCGAGGGTATGGATCCTCATTACATAGATATACCTTGGGTTGAACATGGCGAACATGTACATACTTCTTATAACATATCAAGTCTAACTACCAAAGCTCTTAATGAAAGAAGCCATGAAAATTTCATGGCAGCGATGCTTCACGATGTTTTCAGTAACCATGTGCATATGGATGAGTCAGACCATGTTGGTGAATCTTCTTATGCGTGTGACGAAACAATTAATGCGCACCAATTCAACAACATTCTACGAGAAGCAGATGGAGAATTATATCCAGGTAGCAGGAAGAAAAGGTTGGATTTTGTGGTGAAATTATATCAGTCAAAATTGTTATATGGAATGAGTGATGCTGCATTTGGTTCAATGCTGGCACTAATAAGAGAGCACTTTCCTATGTGCGAGACTCTTCCTCCAAATTTGTACTATACAAAGAAGATTATCCGGGCTTTGGGGTTGGATTACCATAACATAGATGCATGTCGAAATAATTGCATGTTATTCTGGAAAGAGCATGTAAATGCCATCGTTTGTGCAAAGTGTGGCGCTAGTAGATAGAAGCAAAGGAATGGAAATTCAGGAACGATCCAATGTACCAAGGTACCAAAAAAGGTTTTACGCTACTTTCCCATAGGTCCTAGACTACAAAGGTTGTACATGTCTCGTTACACAGCTGAGTCAATGATATGGCATTCAGAGATTAGAACTGACGATGGTGTTTTGAGGCACCCTGCTGATTCTCTGACTTGGAAGCATTTGGATAATACATATCCAGATTTTGCAAGGGAGTGTCATAATGTCCGTCTTGGGCTTGCAAGCGACGGATTCAATCCGTTTGGTATGCATGGCAAACCCCACAGCACGTGGCCTATTTTAGTTGTAGTTTATAATCTTCCGCCTTGGATGTGCATGAAACAACCTTATATCATGATGTCCCTCCTAATTCCAGGGAAAACAAGTCTTGGTAATGCAATTGATGTTTTCCTGCAATTGCGGCATTTGTGGACGACAGGTTTGCAAACATATGATAGTCACCGTCAAGAAACCTTCACCATGCATGCTGCCTTGTTGTGGACTATCAATGACTTTCCTGCTTATGGCATGCTCGCAGGGTGAACCACTAGTGGTGAGAAAGCTTGTCCGACTTGCGGTGATGACACTGATTCTTTACGGCTTAAGCATGGGAAAAAGTTTGCATTCATAGGACATAGACGATGGCTCCCGATGTCACACAGGTACTGGAGACATAAAAAAAACTTTTAATGGATCTCAAGAATTTCGAAACCCCCATAAACCAAGAAGTGCCATGGATTGTTTAATGGAAGTGACGGGATTGACCTTCAGATTTGGCAAGGGTGCAAGGCTAAGTGGTCGTAAGTGAGGGTGGAATGATGATGGACGTGTTGTTGGTTAGTGGAAAAAAAAAACTATATTTTTTGAATTGCCTTACTGGAAGGATCTCCTACTACGGCATAACTTGGATGTCATGCACATAGAGAGAAATGTAACTGAAAATGTTATTGGCACTTTTTTGGAAATTGAAGGGAAGACTAAAGATGGTATTAGGGCAAGGGTCTCGTAGAGTTGGGCATTAGGCATAATCTCCACCCATGGGCAGATGGTGCACGTACAAAGCTTCCAGCGGCAGAACACAATATGAAACCTGGGGAGAAAAGAATGTTGTGCCAGGTTTTGGAATCAATTCGGGTGCCAGACAACTACTCTTCTAATATCAGCAACTGTGTTAATATTCAAGAAAAGAAGTTAATTGGCTTGAAAAGCCACGATTATCATATGTTGATGCAGGTCTTCCTCCCTATTGCAATACGAAAAGTGTTGCTGAAATCGGTTGTTACAGTGTTGTTAGAGTTGAGCAGATTTTTTTGCCACCTTTGTTCAAAAACTGGAACTGAAGAATTGTTCAATGGCTTGTCAAAAAGCATTGTCTTAACTCTATGCAATCTGGAGAAGCTATTTCCGCCATCATTCTTTACCGTTATGGTACACTTGATAATTCACCTTGCGGATGAAGTTGTTATTGCTAGTCCAGTCCCATACCGATGGATGTGCCCCTTTGAAAGGTGTCAGTTTCATAAAACACCTCCTCAATTCACTTTGTAATTTTAGTATTTTTTTTTTCATCATTACCTTTTGCTTAAAGGTTTTTGTTTAACAATCAGGTACCTACATCTTCTAAAATCGTATGTGCGCAACAAGAGTCAGCCAGAAGGATGTATTACAGTGGCTGTTAATTTAGATGAGTGTGTATCATATTGCTCCATGTACATGGAGGACGTTGTTGTTACCCGTTGCAATAGGCATGGACGTAACTATGATGTGATGCAAGGTGATGCACGACAATGACTTCCTATATTTGGTAGCCAAGGAAAACCAGTAAGCACTGTTCAAACTGTTTTACAAGAACGTCCGAGGTTTGAAATGGCTCATCGCTATGTCCTAGTAAATTGTCCTCAAATGGCAAAATACTTAAGGTACGGTTATAACAATGACATTACCTTAGTACATGTTTGATGGATTGGCTTGGATCCTGAATTGATTTATGTGTTGGTCTTGTAGGAGACATATGTCATATGTAATTTCCACTCGTGGCAGAAGAACTACTATATATGATGCAGAAAGAGAAGCTTTAGAGAGTTTCCCTCAATGGTGTCGGGATAATGTAACTTATATTCGTATTAAGTTTCAGTATTAAATGTAGCACTCAAAATGATGTATTTTTGTAACTACGTTTGAATTCAATGCAGGTACATAACATAGGGGTGAATGATGAGGTAGCTATTAAAGATGATATACGTGCATTGGCTGCTGGACCGATGCAGTGGGTAAACCGTTATACAACGTACATCATGAATGGAAATCGATTTAAGGTTGCTTCTGCTGATCGACATGCACAAACCCAAAATAGTGGTGTTTTTTTAGCATCGGAAGTTAGTAGTTTTGCTACTACCGTCGACAGGAATCCAAGGTATGGAGATGTGGATTATTATGGGGTAGTGACAGATATCATTGAGTTAGATTATCATAATGGTCGGAAGGTTGTACTGTTTGACTGTGATTGGTTTGATGTGAAGAGCAAAATGTTTCGTACTAAGAAGGATGAGTTTGGGTTCACTTTAGTTAACTGTGAACATCGTTTACCGCCGGATGACTCATTCATATTGGGGTCATAAGCAACGCAAGTATTTTATGTTCAAGATCCTATTAACACTGATTGGTTTGTTGCTACCAAGATAAAGCCACGAAACGTTTACAACATGCTCGATACAAATATAGAAGAACTCAACACAACCCAAGATATAGACCTCAACACAGCTCAAGATATAGAAAACACGTTAGAGGATGATGATATAGTTCAAACAAGAGTGGATGTTGCAGAAATTGTTATTGCGGAACGATTATCAGACTTGTATTAATTAGGAACTTATATCCACTAGCAGAGCTAAGGTGTAGGTGGATAATGCAACTAATCTGTGATGCAGGTAGGCAATGCAATAAATCTGTGATGCAGGTAGTTAATTTACAAACAAAAAAAGTTGTGATGCAGGTAGAGATGATGTGGTAAATGAAATACGGCGCCAGAGATGTTCCTTCCTTTGGTACGACTGATATTGTTTTTTGTTAGTGGTTCCTTGTTCATAAGGAAGAAATAAAATGCAGCAACTGAATTCAGTTTTTGATGTTTTCATCGAAAGAAATGATTCTTAATTCATCTTTTTCTTTGTGCAGCTTAAAATTATGCAAGAAATGACATCCATCAGGTGAGTGTACCTGCATTAGGATATAACTGAATAATTGGTATTCAAGTAAATCTTTACAAATCAGATGTAGAGAACAAAGGTTAAACTTGTTTTTGAAAAAGAACATGGCCGGATATCTGAATACTTGGTTTTGATGAAATACTGAATTATCTTTCCTCACAGGAACATTGTTTTTGTCATATATGGTTGAACACAAGAATCTGAATGGCCCCTCCTACGTTGAATTTCTGGTGCATGTCCATCGGTAAATACAGATAAAAATGGCGTCATAACTGCTTACTCTTTTTGGGTTTAAATTACAAGTTTTGAGCAACTTCTTGATAGAGTACCCTGGATTCAACAGATAGAAGATAAATTAGATGCTTGTTGTACACATGTACTCGGGGATCATCCCAGAACGTATTTAATGTATGCTTGAAGAGCAAGTAGAGCCGAGTTTTGTTATGATAGGTTTGTTAAAATTGCAGTGGACAATCCATAGTAGACACTACTGCCAATAAATTCAGACTATTACGAAGCATATTACTGTGTTTAAGTCGCCCTGACTCAATTCTTTTCTCGTCTCCTCCGATATCTCCCTTTTCAATTTAATCGTGTATGGTGAGAATAATCTTTGTAAGTTATGGTGGGAGAAAGAAAAATGTATAAACAGGTTGGTTGTTCTACAAAATGTTTGAGCTTCTTCTTGTTTGGTGTTTTTCTTTTGAACAAAGCTTTTAGTTTTGTGGTTGAGCTGGTTAATAAAAGTTTTGAAGATTTTAACTCTCGAGCATTTCCGAAAGTTAAATAAAACCAACCATAAGACACACCCCAACCCCGATAGCCATCAAACTACTAGAGGTAGAGATGTGTTGGCCATCACCAAAATGATGACTAAGCTATATGTAATAAATTAAAGATGTGAATGAATTGAATTAAAACAAAATTGGACTATAACTAATAATGGCTTATAAAATTTGATATATATTAAGTTTCCTCTTCTCCAAATTGGACTTTTCCCTCTAGTTTATGGTGCAACTTTGGTTTCCCACCACCAAATTCAAAAACCTGGTTTCCACCACAGCATTACACAATTGTGCCCACTAACTCTTATGATAATAATTTAAAATAGTTGTTATAATAATAATTGTGCCCATTAACTCTTATAATAATAATAATTACAATTCAACCCTATTTCTATCTCACAGTCTATCTTACCTTCATTTTCCAAAAATTCGAACGCCGCTCCTCCTTCCAGTTCGAACCCGCTCCTCCGTTGAGTCGGTCCACTTCAACGTCGCTCCTTTGTCCAGTTCAAAGACATTCCTCCAGTTTGGTTGTCGATTAAGTACAATTCGAAGGCATTCCTCCGGTTCAAGGGCATTCCTACTATAAGCAAGTACTTACTTAATTACCTTCTGTTTGGTTGCCGAGAAAGTATAGGAAAATGAGTGAGTAAGCTGGAGGCAGGCCTGGTAGCCTAGTACTGTTAACTAGACAGAGCAGAGGTTAAGATGCCTACGTTAGCATCTTGGCGCAGGTTGTCCTGTAGTGCATCACACGAAATTTCGTTTTGTTTTTCATTGAAAAATGAAAATCACAGGAAGTATTTGCAGATTGTTGTCACTGCAGAAAAACTGAAAATTAAATTACGAAATTATGCATTATTTTTCTGCTCGTGTCCATGTCCCGGGGGTTGTCGTCGGACTTGCAAACGTAAGCTCAAAAGATCAAATCTCTGTTTCGCGTGCACTTTTCGATTCATAGTGTGCTGTATATGTCGTTTGATCAAATCTATATAATCTCTCAAATTTTTATATTGAGGTATTTGCTGGTTTATTATGAACTTGTATAGAATTGCTTATTTTCTCTTAAACTTTAATTTTAGCCAATTACTTTCCTGAACTTTTATAATTGGGGTAAATGTATATTCTTGTTGACTGTATATGCATTAGTGTAAATGAATAGTTGTCTGGTGTTAACTGTATATTCATTGGTGTAAATGAATAGTTCTTGTTGATTACACTTTTGCAATTTGTAATGTAGATGGCTAATCTGATGCTTGATGATGATGCATTTTTGGCATCTGTGGAAACTTGACCACACTCCCCATTTGGTGGAGTTTCTCCAAATGAATCATTTTTGGCATCTGTGGAAACTCAACCACACTCTTATGAGACATGTAATGGAAATACGCAATCTTGTGGCTCAACTTCTTTGTCAGTCACAACTCGAAAGAAGAATATGGGAGTTAACAGAATACGATGGGGCATGGGGAGGCGCGAAAAACTGAACTTCAACATATTCGGTCAGGCTATTTCTCCTCGTGGCAATGTGGCCAGATTTGGCCGCTACATAGCCATGTTGGCTCGTGATGGTGGATTGATCCCAATTGATTCACCTGATTGGCGCCAAATAGATTCTTCAAAACTTGATCGAGTGTGGTCGTTGGTCCAGGTATTGATGCAATACATACTGCAAATTTGTGTAAAATTTGAATTGTTGGATGCTTACAATTTTCTGTGACTATATTGTTGTTTATGTAAGCCACTATAGACTGGACAAATCCAACCGCTGCTGGCAAGGAGGAGAAGGTCAGGGGTATTGTGGACACGAAAATACATGATCGTTTTAGGACATGGAGGGCTAAACTACGTAAGTTATATTATGTTCCCTTTGAGAACTCCGAGCAGAGGAAGCACTGCAATGATGCTAGGGTAATCCAGACACAATGGCAAGCCTTGGTAGCTCATTGGGATAAAATGGAAAATAAGGTTTGTAAAATTTTAGACCTTAGACACGCTGATCTGTATGTTTGAGGGTGTCATTTTGTATAATCCTATAAGTGGGTTTCTTTTTAACATGTGTTTGGTATTAGAATGATTAGTGGTCAAATGGCCAGTTCTTAGTGGTTTTCAAGGCCTCTGTACGTCTTTGAAAAGCTTTGTTCTTGTGGATTTGATACAAATTTTGAGTTTGATGACAGGCAATGTCTCAATGTAGAATATTCACACTTTTATGACATTTATTCTCATGACTTATTTACTGCATCTTTATAGTGTGTGTTTATGTGATATATCAAAGCCTTTTCACTTAGTATATGCTATACTTCATTAAACCTTATTTGAAACGAAACTCATGGTTCAATAAAATGATTATTTTCCTTTGTGGTGTTGTTTATTTGTTGTGAACCAGCGGAGATGTGCAATTAATGCCAAGAATCGAAAAATGTTAAAGATGAGTCACACAACTGGGACAACAACTTTTGCTCAAATACGGAATGATTATGTGAGTGGATTCTTTTACTATTATAATTGATGCTGCCATGAATACTTGTTTTAGATAGTACTTAAGATAGTCAATATATCTTATGATTTGTTAAACATGAATATAAAGTTACAAGAATAGTGCTTCAGATAGTGAACATATCTCATGATTAACTGACAACCTTAGTCTTGTTTTCATTCCTGTTATAAGTACACGGTTAAAACTTGACTTAGTTTCTGTGATTTGTTCCTCATATTGTATCATAGGTTAGTTTAGGGATGGTAATAGGATCTTTCTTAATTGTGGTCGGACCTGCCTCAAATTGATAATGCATTATCCAGAAATTATTCAATGTCCGAGTAATGGAGTAGTCTGACAACATCATCATCATTCAAGTTTAACTTAGTCATAATCTACGAGTAACTCAGTCTATCTGAGGTATTGAATAACAGCAGGGCTGAAGCCTAAAGTAAGATGAAGCAAAATCAGCCTTAGAAATAAATAAAACACTAATAGATCGACATCTCACAACCCAGAAGAAAAATATGAGAAATAGATCACAGATTAGAGAGAGTTCAATTAATATGTTAAATACATCACCTGCAAAAAAGAACCAATTTTTCTTTCTTAGTCATATCTCCAGCAGTAACCCTGAAATTCATGCACGCAAGTATAGAACATTAAAAACAACATTTGTTGAAGGATTTTTTTACGACAACTGACCATTCCATCCATCTTTAAGGTTAACTGACCACCACATTATTGCTTCAGTTTTGTCAAAATACATCTCTCATGGTCATCATTACCACTCTTGTCATACAGAAGACGTCGAGCAAGCTTTTTCCTGCCAGAAATTAAACATGTATAGTTAGAGGAAACCATATGTGTCATATTCCAACCCTCGCACTTGAAAGAGTGACATGGGTTTTTTGCAACTCCACCTCCGATTAGGAGTTCTTAAGCAATGCTCCACCTAGCCAGGAAATTTAACCAAATCTAGGCTCTAGTTTTTCTTCAACATGCTCAACTTAATCAAGTATTTTACTTGAGTCACCAGTAACCTTCATGATCATTAGCTTGCTCCACCTTGAACCACGTGTGTCCCAGCCGAATTGCCTCTTTTCTAATTGTTGTGCAATGGACGAGCTTGATAAATACTTAAAATGTGATTTAGCATTAGTGTTCTTCTAAGCTTAAGTACTTAGCAAGTATGAGCAAAGTCACGAACGTAGAAATGTTTCAATGCACAATAAGATATATTTGGGAAAGTACAAAGTTTACAATACATTATGAATATACTTCAACAGCTACATCTTTCCATTTTCTCTCTTCCAATGTTCTCATTGACTTTATCAGTATGTTTTACAAATGATGGAAGACACAATAAGATATATTTGGGAAAGTACAAAATACAAAAATCTTTAATTTAGTGGAATTTCAGAGGCCTCAATGATCACAGTTTACTCCTTCTCTTTGGTGCCTTACTGGTATTCAAGTACAAGTAGATGTTCTAAAGAGAATAACTACTACTGGGTAGAGGAGAGAATCCCGAATACTTGCCATCTATCTTCGCTATGCATATGTCATGCATGTACTTTAGAAGCTCGTACTTTTGGACAAATAGTTGTGCTGCATATTTCTCATATGGCATCCATTGCAAAATGCATTACGGACAAGCTTAATATGTACGAACAGATTTCAATGCAGAAAGATTACATCGGAATATAGTGCACTATATTTTCAGTCATTGTAACTATGATTGTTTAATGATTGTGGTTGTTTTTGGGATCTTTTTGTGTGTCTTAGGCTGAAGAACATGATGGAAGTGAACTTGATCGTGTCACTTTTTTCAAAATGACACACACAAGAGGACCTCAGCAACTCCCAATTGATGCCGAATCTGCCAGAATGATGGTAATTGGGTACATTTTCAGTTGACCAAATTTATTTCAAGCAACCTTTAATGAAATTTTATGCATTTACAAATGATTAAGACTTTTTCAAACAGTTGTCGTTTGAAAATCTGGAAGTGGAGGTTCGTGAGCGTGGTGAAGAGGTAACAACAGAGGTTCACAATAGGATTTATGCAGAAGTGATGGGGCCAGAGAAGCGGAATCAAGTGCGGGGCTTTGGCCTTGGAGTTGGTTGGGCAGATGTACCAGGAATTATTACTGAGCAGCGAGGTATTTCTAGGGAAGTAAAGTATCTTCGGGAAGCTTATGAAGCTGAGAAACAAGCCACTGTTGCTGCGGAAGAAAAAATGACTCGTATGATGCATGAGGCAAATGAGAAAGCGGAAAAGATGAAAAAAGAGCAAGAAGAAAGCATACAAAGGCTTAGGGCTGAACAACAGGAGAATTTGAGGTTAGCAAAGGTGCAAATGGCTGAGCAATTCAAAGCCATGTTGGCACATGTGGGCATCAATGTAAGATCCCACATCGCTCAAGGGAATGGATCATGTGAGCCTTATATGTATATTCTCATCCATACCTAGCACGAGGCCTTTTGGGAGCTCACTGGCTTCGGGTTCCATAGGAACTCCGAAGTTAAGCGAGAATGGGGCTAGAGCACTCCTATGATGGGTGACCCACTGGGAAGTTGCTCGTGAGTTCCTAGAAACAAAACTGTGAGCGTAGTTGGGGCCCAAAGCGAACAATATCATGCTACGGTGGTGGAGCGGGCCCGGGAAGTGATCCGCCCTGGCCGGGATGTGACAATTTGGTATCAGAGCCTAACCCTGGCCACGTGTGTGTCGACGAGAACGTCGGGCCCCTAAGGGCCAAGATGGGTGACCCACTGGGAAGTTGCTCGTGAGTTCCCAAAAACAAAATCGTGAGGGCGTGGTCGGGGCCCAAAGTGGACAATATCGTGCTACGGTGGTGGAGCGGGCCCGGGAAGTGGTCGAGCCAGGGCTAGGATGTGACAATTTGGTATCAGAGCCTAACCCTGGCCGCGTGTGTGCCGACGAGGAGGTCGGGCCCCTAAGGGGGTAGATTGTAAGATCCCACATCGCTTAGGGGAGTGGATCATGTGAGCCTTATATGTATATTCTCATCCCTACCTAGCACGAGGCCTTTTGGGAGCTCACTGGCTTCGGGTTCCGTAGGAACTCCGAAGTTAAGCGAGAAGGGGGCCAGAGCACTCCCAGGATGAGTGACCCACTAGGAAGTTGCTCGTGAGTTCCCAGAAACAAAACCGTGAGGGCATGGTCGGGGCCCAAAGCGGACAATATCGTGCTACAGTGGTGGAGCGGGCCCGGGAAGTGGTCAAGCCCGGGCCGGGATGTGACAATCAACATTGGTTCATTTGGAGTGGGTGCTCTACAAAGTACTTCAACTCAGCAGTAAGGGTGTGGAAGCTCACACGTTCAGATTTCAACCCTTTTTCGAAGGTGGAAATGACAAGAATGTGTAGTGTGGACCTCCAGTTTGTAGTGCTATGATGCATGAGGACTGCCAAAGTGAGAATACTAGTTAGTTGTCATCAAGCAGCTCTTGTAGATGTGTATTTTGTTTATATATTGCTGGTTTAACCATTAGAACGTTTGAATTGGGATACAAGCTTGGATATGTTATATTTTGTTGTAAATAGAGAATCCCGGGTATATCCAGCATAGGATAACATGTATTTTTTGTTTAACATTTGGATGGGTTGTATTCTTAGGTTGCATGAATCGGTCTTAGCCAAGAACATGGGTTATGTAATATATTAGCTTCACTATTTTAGTGCTAATGTTAATGAATGTAATGTTGATTTATGTTTAGTTTGTAATGGATAATTTGTAAGTTCCTCAACTTTGGTGGAAATTAGGTCATGTGAGCAAGCTTGATGATTTCTATATTAAAAAAAGAAAAATCCAATTGTGCCCCCAAAAAAAAAAAAAAAAAAAAAAAATCCAATTGTGCCACACTTTTACAATTGTGCTGGAGCTTTATTGTATTTATTAAAATACAATAGAGTGGCACAATTTTAAAGTTGTGGTGCCTTTGCCTTAACATTTATATAGCAATCTAAGCCGTTAAAATAGCAATTGTGCCCATCTTACACCATACATTCAATAGTCTTTATTAGAGGTGGGGCACAAAAAATGGTTGTATTTGTGCTTAGCCTTTGGGCACAAAACAGCATATTGAGTGCTATCATCAATGGTGACGCCCATAGAGGGCACATATACAAATTTTGTAGCTGCACTGTTGCTATTGGTCTATGAGCATAATTGTTGGTGCTTTTTTGCCTCAAAGGGCACATATAATGTATTGTGTGCAGTGACCATTTTTGTTGTAGCGAAGGACTAGGTTTTCAGCAGCTTGGGCAGTGGCGGTGTTGCAGGGCGCGACGGGCCTGTCAGCCAATTCGCCGGAGACATTGAAGACGTCTCCGTATTTTATGGGTTCCTGAACCTCGGACTGGTCCGGTCGGCGCCTTTGTGGCTGTCCCTGGCTCATGTTTTGTACTTGAATAGGACAGATTAGGTTACTCATCAGAATGTTATTTTACAGGTAGTGCAAGTATAATGTACGTTCCAAATTAAGCAAAATATTTAACTATATATATATATATATATATATATATGAAATTTGTTGAGGAAGGATGAGTATGTATGACTACGGATTGGGATAAGTGAGAACTGAACAGCAGGATTCTTCAAGTATACAGGTGGCGGATGGAGAATGAGGGTTTTGGATATAGCTCATAGGTGGACGCCATGTTTCATGTTGAACACAATCTCCGGCGACACTTGGACTTGGGTCGGTGTACGGCTTTATACTACTATAAGAGCTTTGACACGTGTCATAATTGACCTCGATAAGTTAATTAGGGCAGCTCTTACACGAGGTAAGTTACAACAAAATCGAGTGCTATAGATGACATAGTCAGGCACCGATTTGAACACTCTCAAGACACAATCACATCACCAGTAAGAGTGTATTTAGTTTTGGTTGTCAATTCAAAGAAATATATAATTTATTTCATCTTAGGAGATGAAATTGCGCTCTTGGCCTAATCTTAATTGTTTAGTGTCTAAAATTTTGGATTTGGAATTTGGAATTTTGGCTTTGCAAACAAATATTTCCAAGATCTCGAGTGAAAGTGTTCAATGACACAAAGTTGATAGTTCCATTTACTTTATCATAAATAATTGGCATCCAAGAAAAAGATAAAATGTGATGCAGAAGAGAGAATTTTCTTGGAACATGAAATCAGTGGAAGTCTATTCTTTCCTTTTCTCCTCCTAAGATTTAGCCTAGTTTTGAAAGGAAATGGCCACATTTTGTATTCCTTTGTCAATTCAACAAGAAAGGATAAGTCATTTTCTAAGGGCGTGGCTTGCACAAGGTGGGAGGTGAGCAAGCCAAATTTAGGGTCCACAACTTTCATAGCAATCGCATCCATATTTTGTGAGTGGGTGACATTTATACATACATTTTTTATTTTATACGCATGTTTCTTAACTTTTGGCTGTCGAATCGAATGAATTGAAGATAATTAAATAACAGAAATTAATAAGATATATGCTAAAGGTACAAATAGTGTGAGGATAGCACCGCTATGCAATAAAAATATAAACCTTTGGATGACAATACCTTTTTAATATTCGATCCACCAGCATCAATCCAAAGAAAAGTGAATCAAAAGATAAAGATGAAGGTGCTCATGAACTTACCATAGGCAACTGTAACGAAGCACATCAACAACCCGACGTAATTAGAGTGTAAATTAACCAAGTTTTTGTATAGCGTAATAACATTGGTCTAATTTTTCTTCATTCAAAACGATGCTTTAAGGGTTTCTGACTATGCAAAGTGAGTTTCAAAGACTATTGTGAGAAAACAAAACAAAATAATTGTTTTATTTAAACACAAAAAAATAAACGTCTAAAAGATGTGGAATTGTAAGTATATTAAAAAGTGTGTCGGCAATTGTGTTAATTTTGTACACTTACTCAAATTAATACTACTCCTACTCTAACTTGACCCTCAATTGTTTTTCTCTACTTCTATTTTTGCCTTCTTGCTTAGGTGATGAGCCTGTCAACATTTTTAGATACAATTCAGTAATTTACTGTCAATCAATATCGATATTATCCTGTATTTATCGCTTATATACAAAAAAACCTCAATTGATTCAATATTGAAACCACTCAATATATGAGAGATTATTTTTTTTTTTCAAATGATAGATTTTATTAGATTAACCGCCAACCCACGCCATCATGCAATGACTCAACTCGTTTCTACTCAGTATACGAGAGATTTAACATATGCCTCTACAGAGCCTACTGTTCATACTATGATTAACTTCATGATCAATTTTTCAAAATCATTTGTAGCAAATAACAAATAACAAATAATTTTGAAAAATTGATCTCGAAACGTTCATATGCATTATTATTAGCAAGATATTCCAACTTGAAAGAGAAATATTAATTATTGTACAAGAATTAGCCTCCCATTTTCTTCACCCAACCTCCTCTTCTTCGGAACTGTTACAACCAGTTTTTCCCCAGTACACGTAGTCCTGGCCAACTCCGGTCTCGTCGAAGCCGGCAGCCGATACCTCCAGAGATCAAGATCGTCCACTACTCCTCCGTCCAACCACCACAAATCACCACCGTCCGTTTTCCTTATCACAGTCTTTGTCACTCCGGGATAAATCTCTATCGTGTGAGCCCGGACAGCAACGTGGTCGCCAGTTATTCGTTGGGTGGTGGGCGACGGCACATGCGTGGGCATGGAGACGGAGAAAATGAAAGAGTCAGAGGTTTCTTGGATGCAAACGTCGGCGTTTGAGTGGAAGGGGAGCTCGAGGACGCTGGCGAACAGGTGGGGGAGTCTTCGGAGCTTCTTTGGCGGCGTGGAAGAGGATGTCACGACGTCGTATAACGTATTACGCTTTTGGGACGAAGGGTGGACTTTCTTCTTCATGGGTTACTGGTTTTTCTTTTTTTTTTTTGCTGCGAGGAAGATGATGAAGAATTTGGTTTCAAGTTTGTTCACAGTCTGCTTCTTGCAGCTCAATTGCAAAAGTAATAATTTAATGAGGGAATTTGCAGCAAGTTGTAAAAATTGGGCCCTAAAAATGCCCATGTTGTTGTAGATTAAACATAGAGCCCAAATGGATTGTTT
Source organism: Heteromeles arbutifolia (assembly GCA_024362995.1). Classification (NCBI taxonomy): domain Eukaryota; kingdom Viridiplantae; phylum Streptophyta; class Magnoliopsida; order Rosales; family Rosaceae; genus Heteromeles; species Heteromeles arbutifolia. The sequence goes on along the minus strand of JANCRC010000005.1, from coordinate 35,868,367 downwards.
GAATCCAATTTTTAGCTCACTAAGGAACCCTTAATATCACTTTCGTGGTTAAGAGGATTTACTCTTGTAGTTGCATATGAGATCGTATGATAGAATCGTTTCGTTACCCGTTATTATTTGTATAAACAAAAACACATACAATTTTTTTTTTATCAATCTTAGTTAAAAGTTATCTCTCCATCCAAATTTTGTCTAATTTTATCCATCCAAAATAGTGAAAATCATTTAAAAGTATTTAAACTTGGTTAAGCCACTTTATAATACGGTAGAGTGATATTTTTTTTCATTTGTAAGTGAGAGGTTTTAGGTTCGATTCTCGCAAAGACGAATTTGAATCACACTAGCGCTAGCTCATTGTGAGACTTAGCCTACTCTCCCACCCTCTTAGGGTAAATAACCATTCTTGAATTAAAGTATTTGTTTTCAATTTGAATTTAAAACATAACCACAAGGGTATTATTAAAACTTTATTTTAACTGTTTTTACCACATTAGTAAAATTGATATAAGACAAACACAAGAGAAAAAAATGGACAAAGATTGTACCAAAGATCGGTTTAAAGGACAATATATTTTAAAAATGGACAAAAATCCGGCCCGTCCAAATTTGATCAAACGGCTACAAACAGGGAGCCCTATAAAAGTTATAATAATTGTAGCCGTTGGATCAAATTTGGACGGCTTGAATCACTTGATCCGCAGGCTCAAATCCTTTGAATCCGGAAAGGATCCAAATCCTTGATTGTTACCTAACACTACAATTAACTTATTAAGTGTAAAGGAATTATGGAAATATTATGCCATCTTTTGTTTACACTTGATTAAAATGGACCCAAAGTTAAAAAATTAATTTCATTTGTCTAACCCTAAAGTGTGTGTTTTTGAGTATTCTAAGCAGAGGTAATTTGATTTTTATGACCCTGTTGACCTCAAAACTAGCATTGTTGTGTCTAGGTTTGAGGGTGATGATTGACTCTTCACTCTTTGAAGAAACGGTGCCGTATAATGCATGCCAATTGGCAAGGGATAAAAAACAAAAATTGGAGAAGTGGGGTATCGATCCCCATACCTCTCGCATGCTAAGCGAGCGCTCTACCATCTGAGCTACATCCCCGTTTTGATTATTGTATCACATTTATAATTATTCAAAGGATGACTGGTAATTTAGGAATGTTTTCTTGGGAGCTTTCCACTTTTGAAACCCACCCACCGAAGCAAAGATCCCCACTTTGGGATTTATTCGTTGGGAAAAAGAGGAAAATGCATTCAATCGTGACCTATGTGACCGACCCAAAAAGATGGACACGTGTAGGTTGCCAAACCCACTACACAACAAGTCAAAAAGTCTCCAACTCTCTTTTTATTTATCTTTTAATTTACTTTATCTTTTTGTCCCCGATATTTTTGCCACCCATTCTATTGCATGACTTTCGTGGGTCCGACCTTTTTGATTCATAATTATCCAGGTTCCCCAAAATGCCCTCATACTCATCAGTTTTTGTTATGTTTTTCAAGAAAGAGATTTAATTAAAATTTGGTCACTCAGTACTATATTCTGGTAGTATTCCTCATCACTTGGAAGTGAAAGGTCTTAGGTTCGAATCTCGTGAATGGTGAATTCGATACCAAATTAGGTTGCCAATTGTGTGGCTTAGCCGAACTCCTCCTCCTCTGAGTGTAAAAATATTTATGTACTAAAAAAAAAAAATTGAAATCTTGAATACAACCGTTTCCATACAATCAAATTTAATGCTCTCTTGTTCAAAAAAAAGAAAAAATTTAAAGCTCTCCATGGCCGAAATCGGTAAACAATACTGCAAAAAATATTGGTTTTTTACAGTAAGCTAAAGTGTCAGCCACAAAATTTGCTTCTTTGAAGATATGGTTCCGCCTTTTGCAATGAAAATCAGAGGCTAGCCATCTAATAATAATATCATCCACAATTGGTTTGAGGTGAGCACCGCCTGAATCACTAGCCTGGAGTCCCATTGCATCGTTAAGTTCCTAAAACCCTTGCGTCTGACATGCAAAAGACCTTTAAAGCAATGGTATCCACAACAAATTGATATATTTATTTATTAATTTGCATGAATTTAGGAGAAAATACATTCTAATTTATACATGGCCATAAAAAGAAGATTGATAGATTGTGTTTGTTTCACACGTAAAAATTCGTACTATACTTTATTTTTTTAAAGACATAGGACATTTGATTTAGGTGACCCTAACATTCTCAAAATATTAAGAGTGTATTGTTTAAGAGTAAGGAAAAAAAAAGGATTAAGATAAGAAAACTAAGTCAACTACTCGCATTGTTTACAGACACGCGTAACTAAAGACGATGCTAAGCATTTTCTGCAAGTTAGCGTCCAAAGTTGTACTGCTGATATATGTTCAAATGCAGTAACTTCGGCACAATAATCTCATAAGCAAGTGACCATCAAAGAAGCAATCTTGAGGATCCTCAAAGCAACTTTATCTTCAAACACAAGTTTGACAAGACATCAACTAAACACTTTCATTTTTTACATAAACACATGTTTCGAACCATCAAACTATCAAGAGTGACCTAATAAGACCGATGGGACAATAAAAAAAAAAATATTTTTAGCGACAAATCTTTGTTCCTCTAGTCAATCGTGGAATGAGGATCCTTTTTGGATCATTTTTGTGAGGATTTCAAGAATTTTTAAATTGTGTCCGTTAATTGTAAATCGTGCGGTTAATTTTCTTCAGATACTATTTATATTTAATTTTAAATAAAATAATTTTAAATAATTTCTGACCGCACGATATACGATGAACATACATGATTTGAGGATTCTCAAGATCCTTACAAAGAAGATCTGGAGAGGATCCTCATTCGTCAATTGTGCTTGAAGTTATGACATAAGTTCCAATTTTTTTTTAACAAACGATACTATCTACACTAAAAGGGAGGGCGTGGGTTAACCTCACAATAGACTAAGCATTAATGTAGTTCAAATTCACCTTGCCGAGAATCAAATCTAAGACCTTTCACTTATTAATGTAGAGGAATACCACTAGATCGTAATCCTAAATGACTACGTAAGTCCCAATTTAGGATTTGCATAATCACACATGATCCTTGTTCGCCGAAAAGGGAAATTGCATAGGGTATAATAGTAAATAGACAACTCCGCTCCCGTAAATCCAACGAAAAGCATACCCACTTGTTTAAGTATGCTAACAAGACAGTTGTACTGTACATTTCTTATATACAATACGAGAACTGTAGATAGTCATTTCAGATTTGTGCTTTCTTCTTGTCTCCTTGTTCTCTCTCTCCTCTCCGGGGCTCAATTCCCCATTTCATTCCGATCCCCAAAAAATTCAGTGCGCGAGAACCAGTAGCAGAGCAAAGAAGGAGAGGTGATTACTGCCTCTGGTCCATGTGAGAATTTTCTCGCTCGATTTGGTAATTTTCCATCACTTTCTCGAGAAAATAATCATGGGTTTCGTTTTGAATGTTTAATTTTCATGGGTTTTGTGTATTTCGTGTTTTGGGTAATCGTTTTTACGCCGTTCTTGAATCTAATTTTCAGTTTTGATATTTGATTTACAGAGAAATAGGTGATTTTTCTGATCTGAATCTGATCGGGATCTGGGTCTTCGATTGGACTGACTTTCCGTGCGATTATTACCGTAAATTTGTAATCTTTGAGCATTTTGAGCCCTGGGGCTGAGTTGTAGAAGTGGATCTAGTCGTTTACTCTGAAATCGGACTGACTCGGCCGAGTTATACTCGTTGACTCACTGAATCTTTGGTAATGGAGACTCTTCATGTTGTGGCGCAGCATAAGAACCAGTACTACAGCCGGGGGAAGCCACACGGGCCCGGCAGAGTCGGCCCGTCGCCGTCCAAGGGCTTCCGAGGGATCAATTGCCGGACTTTCCAATCCGGGTCAGGTATGCTCCCTACCCCATCCAAGGGTTGCTCTACTCCTGTATCCAAACAGAGAGCATGCTCTGCTTCTCCTTCTCCTAGGATAACTGCACCTAGTCCAAACAAGACACGTACACCTAGTCCAGTTTCAGAGTCTGATGGCAGGACACTGAGTAAAAGCACCCCAATTACTATCGATGTCAAAAACTCGAAGAAAGGCAAGCACTTCAATGGAAGTTTTTCATTTTCTGAGCTCTGGGCCGGCCCGGCTTACTCCAACTCTCCCCCACCGAGTTCGTTGCCAATTCCCAAGTTTTCAATCCGTCCCAAGAGAACCGTGTCGCTCGAATTGCCCAAGTCGCCCGCTGACATCGAAATGCACCACCCAATTGCCAAGTCTGCACCTGCATCCCCATCTAGGGAGCATGGTGCGTCTGCTGCTAGAGATCTCTTTGACAATGCTGACTCCGCAACCAAGACTCTGCGTCGCATTCTGAATCTCGATGTTGACGATGAATGAATGGTGGATGGAGGGAGCACTAGGCTCCTGTAAATAGGTTTAGATTGTTTATAGAATGAATAAATTGGTTGGTAGACTCGGTAGTCTTGGATTGTGATGAATGTGTTTAGTTTTCTGTGGTGGTGCTACAAGTTAAAGTCATGGTTGTGGTGGGTTAACGATCTCTGGATGTTGGATGTGGAGTTGGTATTGGGAGATGAATGGTTTGTTCGGAGAAATTGGCATGGTATGTGTAATACGGGATTTTCGACATGGATGGAACTGACCGAATTTTAAGGAAGCAGAAGGAAATAGTGGTAGGCTTGTACTTTCGAAGCGGATGTTGTCTGCGCTATTGAATGCGGGAGATGAATTTTGGGAAAAATTGGCATTGAATGTGGGATATGGGATTTTCGACATGGAACTTAACTGAAATTTTAAGGAAGCAGAAGGGAAATAGTGGTACAAGGTTTGTACTTTTGAAGCGAATGGTTGCCAGCAATCTGGAATGGGAGGGATTGAGCAACACGTCATTACATATGAAAGCAGAGGGAAACTACATTAGACTTGAATGTTCCAATGTAATCCCCTCACAAGTTCGCTAATTCTCGTTAACCCTTTTAGAGTTAGGTTTAGGTGTCTTGTTTCGTTTACTGTGTATACTGTAGAGTGTGTAGTGATCTGTCCATACAGAACTCTGTAGGTTTCTATAGGTTTCGTTTTTCTTCTGCATCGCGTCTTTGCTTCCTTAGGATTTACAGTTATTGTCTAACATTGTTTAGTCTCTTTGTTCCGTAGTTCAGCATTGTCCCAATAGCTGCTTAGGTAATCTTCTTTCGTTGAACTCTCTTGCCCTTGCTATTATAGCCTCGTTTGCCTTCATACTCAACGTAACGTTCTTTACTTCTGATAACAATGTAACCCCTTTAACTACACTTTTATCAAAGGGTGTTCCGGCCCCTTCACTATCTTTTCTGTTTTTTAAGAAAGAAAAGAGGGAAGGGGGAGCAATTGTTCATTCGTGCTTCTGCTTCATTGCTTCTTCAGTCTTTAGGGTTGGTCATCTGTGGTTATGTCCCGTAAGATGTCCTGAGTTTGGAATTACCTATTAGTTCATTGTTCTTGTAAATGAATTGTGCTGGTCGTGGTCTTCACATCGTTTTCATCCCTGGAGGTTGTTAATCTCGCCCTGCCATCAACAAGGTAATAAATCTGTTTTCCAGTTCCCTTTCATTGTTTTGTTTGCCAACTCTTCTTCTTTAGTTCGTTTCAGTTGTAACTAATTTCTTAATGCGTGTGAAGCAGGGTGCAAGTTGGGAAAGTATTCCGGAGGTGTTTTCATTAGCAGTTCATGATGTAGTCCTTTACGCATATGATAGTACCTTGATGAAGGCAAATGCAGTTCCAGCATATCATCACTTGTGTTGAGGAATGGATGATGTGTGGAAAATCTCTTTGTCTTGTGTACCGGGGATTCCATCGATCGGACAATTGTCTTTGTCGGGTGGAGTATTGTAGCGTCGGACAAATATGTGGTCGCCATTTATATCGTCTACTTAAATTTCGATGTTGAGTCTGTTCTTCTGTTGTCTGATTTAAACTTCGATGCTAGCTTGTTCATCTTCGTCTTTCGGATCCGTACTTTAATTTTATGGACGTTAACATCATTTATCTTTACAGTTTTTATGTTATCTGTTTCAGCTTTAGATGTGAATTATGTGCTTTGTTGTTCTAAAGCTTATTACTGCGCTCACTGATTCGCACAGTTTCAAGGGTTTGAATCTGCGAGTTAGACCCAGTTTGGGGTTGAAGTGATTTTGAAAAAAGCTGTTGTGAAAAAAAGCTGGGAGAGTTTTTGGTGTTTGGTAAACATTCAGCTTCAACTTTTTTTCACAGTTTTGGATGAAAAAAAGCCAAAAACAAGAAGCTGCAAAATCCAGCTTTGAAAACCGGCTTTTTTCACATCTGTTTTACATAAAAGTTTACCAAACACTATAATACTGTTTTTTTTTTTCAAAAGCACTTTTACAAAAAAGTTTACCAAACACTCTGCTACTTATTCTCACAGCACAGCAGAAACAGCTTTTTTTCAAAGCACAGCAATACCAAACCAGCCCTTAGTGATGTTTTGTTGCTATGAGAATTTGAAACTTGACACTGTTCACAAAAAATCTCAGTCCTAAGGACTGCCTTCCGAGAGATTTTGGCAGTCCTTCGGAGAGATTATTGGGTACGGTACGGCTGCCCTTGTCACAACCCGCTGCATTCGAGTCCCATACAGACCCATTTTGCTTGACTCGACACGAGGGTCGTCTAACTGGCAAATTGTGAAAATTCACCCATTTAGTTCAAACAATCTCGCAACTCTAATTGTGCAATGTGCAAACCGGTTCGTACACAATTGCGGAGGTTGTCAAGTTAAACAAGGTTTTTCCAAAACGGATTTTCGTTTGAGCATCTCCTACGAACCAAGCTCTTGGTGCTCTTTCCATGGTTGATTTGTCTTATCAACAGAGTATTCGAATATTAGGAAAGGGACTTACGTGAAACAGGGATGCTGAGGTGGACGGTATCTTAAACATGTTATGTGTTTCAATGTATATGATGTGCGGCCACTTTAGAGTTTCGTTTCATGATAGTTTTTCAATAGGGGAGTGATAGCCGTACCTTTTCTATCACCATGCACACTTTTGTTTGTTTGTTTGTTTTTTTTTTTTTTGTCTTGGTTTATTGATCATTCCAAGGTGTGAAAGGACAAAGCGTGTTTATCATTTCCCTTCTCGATAATTTGTATGCAATTTGCCTCTCTGAATTATTGCAACTGAGTGTTCTTTTCCTTTTCCTAGTTTTTTTCACTTCAACCATCGCTTCTTTGTGGTCCAATTTTTCACTGGTATAGGCGTGGAACGTGAACAGGAGAAAGGGATGAACGCCAAAGCCAAATTTGACAGACAACCATCCTTTCTGTTCGATCCCTTTAAGCACCCCTTTGGCCTAAACTAGTCTTCTTTTACCTCTTCCCTCATCACATCTTCAAAGTGCTTTTGGCTTTTCTTGGTAAGTTGGCCTCTTCATTAGCTTTGCTCACTCATGCGAAGAGATTCTGTCTAGCAACCGAGGACATACTTTATTGTGTTTATCTCTATTCTATGCTTTCATCTCGTGATATTAGAGATAGATATAAGAAGATATTTTATCGAATACACTATAATCTCTTCATTTATACATTGGTCGTTAGCTTTGCTCATTTACAATTAGATTCTATTGTGTAACCTAACTACCTAAGATATACTTCATTGTATGTGTATCCACCATAAGTTTGTTGATACAAGGAGGATATATCTTCAGATGTACAACGTAATTTCTGTGCTTATACATCCATCATAAGTTTTGCTTACTCACACGAGAACTTATGTTGTGCAATCGAAGATATACCTCTCATTTAATACATCACCACATGATTATAGACGACGGAGGAATATGATATACCGGATACATAGCAGAGTCTCTCTATTTGTATGATGGATGATGCAAGCAGAGAGGTTGGTAATGATAGGGAAAACTAATATAATAAAAATGATAGTAAAAGTTTCTATATTTGGGACTACCTTCTGCAATTTGCATCACAGTTCTCAACTGCTACCGATATTTTAATTTTCCGGGCCCTCGAGTAACGTATAATATTGGTCTGCAACTTTGGATCCATTTCTTATCTATTTATTTTTCCTTTATCCGATCAAAATGTCGCCACTTTTTAATTATTTTGATGTGTTTATTGGAGATGAGAGCTTCTCAGGACCTCATTGTTTAGAGTCTACGAATTAACGAATTTGGACCATTCAAAGGAGAAAGAACATGAATCCTTGATGTGAGATGAGTCAACAGAATGAGTTAACGAGAACTGCCAGTTTTAATTTAAGTAGTCTGGATTTTGCTGGTCCTTGGCCTCTCAGACAATAAGATCGGAGGAGATGAGAGCTTCTCAGGACCTCATTGTTTAGAGTCTAAGAATTAACGAATTTGGACCATTCAAAGGAGAAAGAACATGAATCCTTGATGTGAGATGAGTCAACAGAATGAGTTAACGAGAACTGCCAGTTTTAATTTAAGTAGTCCGGATTTTGCTGATCCTTGGCCTCTCAGACAATAAGATCGGAGAGGATCTCAAGTCTCGACTCTGTATATTGTACAGTTTAAAATAGCATGATTGATTTGAAAAAACAAAAGTTTGGGGAGGTTTTGAGTCTTTCATCCAAAGCAGGTGGGGAGGAGAAAATTTTACATATAATCGGGACGTTGATATTACAAGTATATCACCTGATGTCTGGTAAACATGTTCAAAAACATAACAACTCGTGATAGTTGCGAAGAATTAGCATCTCGATTGCATGTACAAAACTTAATTAAATAAAATCAAAACCCTACAAACTTAGAATATCTCATCCTCTCTTATCTCTATCTGCAGTGGAGAGGGTAAAAAAAGGCAAATACAAAACTTAAATAGTAAAACCTAACATTTTGGTCTCTTTAAACAATCATTCAAGAACAACTTGTAAAAGTATCATCAAGTTCTGTGCTCCCAACTTCATCCAAGAGCATTTCTTGGTTGCGGCATTCTCGACTGCAAAAAGCCTTCTCACCTCTACACGAGACATTAAACAGACAATGAATCGTTATTTGAATAAAACAATCGAAAAAATGAGTTAAGGTGTATATACACTTTTTGTGATTACTAAGAGAAGCATGCAATCCAATATCTTCGTCTTCAAACATGAAACTTCTAATAATTGGCTAAGAACTTGTTTGAGACGTCTTTTAGAAGAGCTAAAAGTGTTTTTTGACGATCAAAAGCACTTCTGATTACGCTAGACAGAAAAACTTATAAACATCGTAGTAGGTCGTAGAAGTGTGTTCTAGGATATTCTTCAAGAAAAAGCACATACAAGTGCTTTTAATAAAAAACTTACAAAAGCGCTTATGGACAGAAGTACTTGCTACAAAAACAGTTTCAAAGTAATCATCTGAGTAAGAAAGGGGCCATTGAAACGAACCTGTAAATGTAGATGTCAATCTTCTGCTGAAGATTCTTCTTGCATGTGTAACAAAAGCTAAGAAAATTCTCAGAACACGAGCTCGACTGATCTGACAAAGGATGGTAACTTTCCACAATGCAGTTATCAAATATGTGAGTCGTTCTCGGATTCGCCCCACGAGAAATCACACAAGTGTAATCCTCTGAAAGCTCCATTTCACTTCTCTCACTCACACAACCACACCCTGAACCCGAATTCGGGTTCTCTGTTTGGATGCCTGAGTTAACAAACCCAGTTTCTGAAAACTGGGAATTCTCAGTCTTGGGGATTTGAACTCTGAGCTTAGTGCCAAACAGGACCTTACGGTTACTGGTTTTTGAATTTTTGTCTTCAAAGTTTTCATCTTTTAGTGTTTGAAGCATCGCAAGGCCAATGCCTTTGGCCTCAGATTTTTCCCATAAGGGTTTGTTTCCGGATTGAGTTTTTGGGGTTCTGGGTTGGATTTGATCACGCGAAAACGGGTATTTTCCGAAAGTAAATGGCTTGGTAGTGTCAAGAATTGAAGTTGGGCTGATAAAATTTGGATCGTTTTCAGAACTCCCCTTTATTGTGAAGGCTCTGAACCTTGGAGAATCGAAAAAAGATGGGATGTTTGGGTAGTTCTTTTGAGTTGGAGATGGTTGAGAATCCGCCATTAGAGGTTGCTTGCTGGTCACTGCTCTGGATCTGTTCCTCAGCATTACTTTGCTCTATAGCAAATGATCAAATTAATCACAGCAAAAAAGGGAAAAAGAAATTAATCCGAGATTTGCATGAGAGATGGTAACAATATTCGAAAAGCAGTATTTGGGAACTTACCCTAATAGTCCGGCTATGGAACGAACGTCACTCAAAACCACTTTTGAGCATCAAAAGTAGAGCAAAATTAATCCAAGATTGCCATGAGAGATATTAGCAACAACAAAGAAAGTACATATGAGAACTTATTACTTACTTCACTAGGTCAATAATCCGGCTATGAAACAAACGTCTGGCTTAAAAATCACTTTGAGTTTGAAAAGTAGAGTAAATTAAAGGGTTTTTTTTTATTTTCAAGGATGAAAAAGGAAGAAAGGGTAGAATCTCAGAGGAAAAAATGTGAAATGGGTTTTTGCTAAATCTCAGTGGCCTCCATGGCTGAAAGCTTAAAAAAAAAATAAATAAATAAATTGAAGTGGTGTTTTTTTTTTCAGTTGGGGTTTTTTTTTGGGGGGGATTGGAACAAAATTGGGACTCAAATTCCCATCATAACAAAGGGCATGCATGCCATGTGATCGGGGCAGGGAAATATAAGAAGAGAGCAGCTCTGCGATTTGCAGAAAAAGAAGTTTTCTCTCTCTCAAAAAAAAAAAAAATTCACCTTTTGCTTAGTGGGTTTTGCATCCCATCCATCAACTTCACTTCTTCTTTATTCAGTTTTCAATTCCTGTGAAAAAAACATCAGGGCAGGAATTTTCAACTTGGCCAACAGAGAAAGTGAAAGATGAGAAGGGACTAGACCCCCTGTTTTAAAGGGAAAGAGAAGGGTTGGGTTTGGTGAGCCTTTTCTCCTTTTAAAGAATGAGAAACAAGATAAAATTTTTAGCTGGACTGATCATGTCATTTATAGGACAATTCTCATAAATATAAATGAGAGGTTGTAATCAATGACGAATTCATAATTTGAACATTGGGTAGTCCAGATTAAGGTACATTAGACGTTAGTCGAGGGACGACCCGAGGCTTAGCGCCTATGCATCTAAATGAGGTCTAAACAAAGACTTAGGCATACTAGGAGGATGTAATTAAATTTATTATATGCCATATAAATAAGCGTCTAAAACTATATTTGTATTGACAATTTGAGTTTATTATTTTAATTAGGTATATTATTTAACATATGGCATATTAAAATATCATAATTTTTACTTTAGTAGTGAATTTGATGGTATGCAATGAAAGTTTAAGTGACTATGAGTTCGTAGTACGTTACGAAATATTTTTCAAACGTCGTAGGAATGTATAGTGAATTAAAAAACTAACATGTCAAACCTATGATATAAAAAGTATTATTTGAGTAATATACCATATCTTTATTAATTAAATACTAGGTGGCACAATCTGATTGGACAATAATTAAAAAAACAAAATAGAAAAATGAGGAGTTGCCAAGTTGGTCACATGAAAAATAGAGAGAGAAAGTCTTTCTTCTACCAAGGCCCAAGAACAGCAGAGGCTACGTAGCCATGAGGTTCTTCGTCTAAAATTAGATTTTTCTTCTTAGTTTAAAGTTTCTATTGCACAACATCTGCACATCCATGGTGATCTTCTCTCTTAGCATGTGCTTAGACCATTGGATGCTCCTCGAAAGATCCTCACAGACGATTCTTTGGGCTTTCAACTGGTCCCGGGACCAACGCACACATGAGTGAATCCATCCCTGGTTGTAATGGACATTTGTAAAATTGACGAAAGTCTTGAATTAGCCGATTATATCTAGTTCATCGGGGGTAAAATGGCTAAAAAGATAGTTCATAAAGGAAATTGACAATTAGGTTATAGGTTTGGAGTAATCCTCCATCGACAATAAAAAGGAGTAACTTAACATATAATGCAAAATTCCTTGATTAACCAATGTAAGATTCAGGACTATTTCCTATATTTTAATATTTTATGTTTCACCGTTCGTATACGGTTCTTATAATAATAAAAAACTTAAAAATTACTTACGAATACTTGTATTCCACCGCTCTTATACGGTTCGTATACGGTTCTTATAATAATAAAAAACTTAAAAATTACTTACGAATACTTATGTTCCACCGCTCTTATACGGTTCGTATACGGTTCAATACTTGTGTTCCACCGCTCTTATACGGTCCTCATAATTGTAAAAAACTTAAAAATCACTAACAAATGACGTGATCAAACTGCCATATGCCAATATTTTCGAGAAACAAAAGGAGGCGTGTGCATGAGAAATTGTGGTTTTGACCACACAGCCTCAAAACCCAGAAATTCCAATTTTTCTTCTTTTTAATAAACTACATTTTGTAGTTTTCTCATATGATTAGCTTTCTCTCTTATAAAATAGGCATCCCATTTCTCAAACAGATAGAATTTTGTCTTTTGTAAAGAGTCTTTGTGAGTGTATTTTGTCGTGGCTGGCTTGGACTTTGTGTGAAAGTCTCTGTGTGGACTGTGCAATTAGGAACGCAGAAATAAAGGCACGCACTCATAGGAAATGTTGAGCTCATCCCTACGTTTCTCATTCATTTTTTATATATATTCACCATGCAAAATTGTTATATATTTTATATTTTGATAATTTCTATGCACAAATTATTGGTGCTATTTCTGGACTTGAGAGACTGTTAGTGTAATATCGGATAGATCTTTTCTTACTATGTGATTGAAAACGTGATTACAAACGGTAAATCATGAGTATATCATTATTTTATTGGAAGAATTGCAATTAGTAAGGCGGAGTCAATTATAGACTTTTTTAGGATCCATTGCGCGAAAATAAACTTTTTAAAACTTAGAGTTTGAAAAAGTTACTGACTGAATTATCATTCCACAGCTGGACACGACAGGATGACACGCGGCTAAATACTTACTTCAACTCCAACAAAATCATATTTGGAAAAATCTAAAACTTAGATTTTCAAAAAAGTTACTGACTGAATTATCATTCAACAGTTAAGCAAAACAAGATAACACGCGGCTAAGTACACTTTTCAACTCCAACTATCAACTATGTTTGGCTTTTCTTCTTCATTTCAAAATCATTCACCGAATTTCACTCACTTCACTCAAATCTCTCCATCTAACTTTTTTCCTTAATCTCTCAAGCGGCACGATCGCTAGCACTTACCTACCAAATAAGGAAACTTAGACAATAACTACCAAGCTTTTATACTTTGCCCAATCAAAGAAAAACAAGTTCTGAAATCGCCAACGACAATTAGCAGGTTTCGTAGTAAGACCAACCTGTTGTATGATAAAATCACTTTCACGACTCATCCTCTTGATTAACCTAGATTAGGTTAAAAATTGGGAGAATACCAAAATTTCATGAAGCAAAAGTTAAAAAAGACTTTTTTTTTTTAATTTTTAGTACATCGATTTTATTTTCATCAATTCTTCTTTGTTTAGTACATCGATTTTTTTTACTACATCGATTTTAGTACATCGATTGTATAAGAAAAAAAATACAATGAAAATTCAAACAAAAAATAAAAAAATATTAGATTTTATTTTCATCAATTCTTCTTGGTTTCTTCCTATCCCTCCCATTACCTTCTTCACCTATCATTTCCCCTCATATATTTTTTTCTTGAGTCTCAAGCATGTACAAAAAGTAAAAACTAAAAATTAAAAAACAAAAAAGTTATCAAACGGGCTAAATGATTAGGCTCATCTACTTTGCCGTATTTTTTATTTTTCTGTGTCATATCTGAGTAAGCATTCATGTAATTCACCCCACTTTTGCCTTGACTTGAGAGATCAAATATTAGAGAAGTTATACAATTTTATTTTTATATTTTTATATACAACAATGTTCTTTTCTAAATGAGTTTTTCGACTAAACGATACCAGGTAGACAATGTTAATTATCAAGTATTGCAATTAAAACTTGTCATTTCCATTTCGTTTTTAGTTTCAAATCCACGCCAAATCAAATTGCAAGAACTTTTTATTTCAATTTCACTCAAAATCACACCGAATCAAATCATGCCTGCCCCTACTTGCATATATCATTAGTTTTGCAAAATATCGGTGCAGCCAATCACTTGTTACAGAAAAGAAACCTGTCAATTTCGAAGGGGGGTGGGGCCTCTGGGTTTGGCCCAATTATGTAATTAGGGTTTGTGGGGCTTGCTTGTTTGTTAGCTCTCGAATAAGTGACTAGTGGGGCCCTTCAAAAATTAAAATGGGCGTGGAGAGAGTGAGTGGGTGGGCCCACTGAGAGTAACGGGTAGCGATAAATTTTTCGATTCTTTCCTTCGCACCGGAGGAGACGTGCAACCGATCCCAACTCCTTTGCCGTTGGTTACGTAAACCTGTGGGGGCCTTTGACAAAAAAAAACATAAAAAACCGTGGGAGCCGTTTTGTTTTTTCAAATACAATGTTTATGAGGTGAGCGATTGGCTATAGAACATACGAGGTGAACGATAATTTGGTATCGAATTGGTATTTGTAATATTTAAATTTAAGATCTCTTATTTGTAAATAAAGATGACTCATCTTGTATTGATTTTTCAATACGATAACAGCCTCACCAATTACCAACTTGCCATCGTCCTCATTGGCGATAGAGGTGGAATAGGCGAACTTGTCGAAAGTGATCATATCATCACCTAGTGCATCTCTATAATTGTTATCATCATTGGTGGTAAAGATGCAATAGGCGACCATGACGGATCTGCTCATATCATCACCAAAAAACTATTGCTGAATATCACTAGACTGTAATGTTAGTCACGTTAGACCTGATTTTTAACCCCACTCAAAAATCAATCTGGATGCGTATTGTGAACCCCAGTATGGACCCGGATCCAACACTTAGGCCTAAGTTTTAGGTTTCAGTCAAAATGTGGGCTCTGTAGTGATACAGGATTGCACTCTGTACTTTCTAACTCAAGAGAAAGTGACGATATATGTAACGAAGAAATGGGAAACAAAATCATTACTGTTTGTATAAGTGGCTTTAATAATTTGCTTTTCTTAACAGCTCAGATTTTTACCGAAATGACACAACAAATAAGAAAGCAAACAAAAGGTTGTTTATGCTCAAATAGCTGCATTCCAAAAAGAAAAAGAAAAACTCAAAAGTGCTTTTAGAAAAAGAAAAAAAAAATGATAGGGTAAGATTGTCAATATGAAAATCTTATTTATTGGTATTATATGTTCACTTGCCTCCAATGAAAAAAGCGTTTTGTGAGAAGTATGTGTAGAGCTGCTTCTGCTGTTTTGAATCCTTGATTTTGAAAAGAAAAATTCGTTTATAAAACACTCCCCAACTTTTCTAAGAAGTTGCTTTTAAAAAAATACAAGCCACCCCAAACCAACAAAAAATGTGATACAAAACTTGGCATAAGAGGAAATTGATAGTGTAACACATCTCTTACTACAACTGTGAAATTGTTGTCGTCTTTATGACTTGCAATCTTTGATCAACCCAAATATGAGAGATTTTTCTAGCGTCATCAGTTATATTCTACTACGAATCTATCTCTTTATCTTATAATAATTTCTTTGAACAGAAACGTGATAAGAGAAATAGACGTAGATTTTCTCTCGAAGCCTAACTCTCTCTCCTTCAATGATATGAAATTAGTAGGTGGCGATATGTAAATGCAACACACCCGAGGCATCGTCCAAATATAGGGATGGATAACGAACCACTCGAGATGTCTAGATCGATGGGGTGAATACTTAAGATAACAAATGAGCCCACTGGAATTGCTATCAAACTAGTTTCAGTCACTTTCACCGTTGCCAAGCGCCATTAATATGATCTCAAACAAGAGAAATTTGTCAGTGCGTTGAAAATACGTCATTCGACATCAAGTGTTATAATATAAATGGTTGATTTTTTAAAAAAAATATTTAACCACTTGTATTATGATATTTTGTACATGCATCATGTTCTCGACCCACTAAAAAAATCTCTCCAAATAAGATAATGTTGTAAGTCAATTATTTTTTGGTAAGCCTCAATTCTAGAGAGAGAAAGAAAGAAAGATAAATACAATGCATATTTGGTTTATTGACTTTGCTCAATTCCTCAAGGCATTGATCGTTTTTTCATGGATAAGATAGGATTATATTGTTGGCACCAAGTCGACTGATTTGGACATTTATCATCCACGTAAAAATAGAGTTTGAAAAAGAAAAAGAAAAACTAATTACATTTTAAAGTCTTTGTTTTATGTGGGATTTCTGTTTTTTTTATATTGCATCCTTCTGGTTTTGAAATTATTTCAATTTATGCTTTTTGTCTCTTTGATGATATGATCCTCTATTATATTGCTAACGTGACAGAAGTAAGATCTCTTGGTATGAAAATGTGTGATTGATTTGTCATTTTGAAATATGAAGCATCGAGTTAGAAAAGCCGAAGCTCCAATTTAGGTCTACGTTGTGCAATTGCGGCTTCCACATCAACTCTCACACTTGTTATGTCATTAATTTAGAATGATCAGATAATCAAACAAGCGAAAGATACAAAGTAATACGATTTCAGAACTTCATAATGCAATGTGAGAAAATCAAAACCTCATAACCTTTTTTAAAAATTAGTTAAAACTTAAAAGGCGTAATATAGTTAGGCAAGAAGGAAAAAAAAGTTATTGTATTAAGTAAATGATTCGTTTAATAAGACATGATTATGTGAACCCCCTTGATGTCTTCCATTTGCTTTTGCGTGATGATTTGTAATGACCATGTGGAAGGAGAGAAATGAAAGAGGGCGATGAAGTGGAAGTGGGGCCCAAATTTGTATTTTAGTGGAGTAATGTATTAGGATAATCAACTTTGACTAATTACGAAAAGGTCAATACTTAGGCCTCGTTTGGCAGCTCGGACTGTACTGACTATTTCTGTCAGATAGGATAAATAGCCACCGGATAGTACTGACTAAATTAGTCGGGCGTTTGGTGCAGTATCGGACTAATGACCGTATTATTTATACTGTGTTTGGTTTTATACCGGATAGGAGGAATTAAACTTAAAATAAAATTAAACTTAAAAAAAAAAAAAAAAAAAAAAAAAAAACCTGAAGTCATCACTTTTGTTCCCAGTTCTCTCCACCGCACCCCTCAAACTCCCTCCCTCTCTCTCCCTTCTTCTTCTTCCCCGACTGCAGAAGAATCCCAAATAATTGTTCCCCAGATCTCTCCGTTGCACCCCCAAACTCCCTCCCTCTCTCTCCCTTCTTCTTCTTCCCTTACTGCAGAAGAATCCCAAATTGAAATCATCTATCCGCCGCACCATGCTTCTTTGCAAGACCCAGTTGCAGGGGAGGACGACAAGTAAGCGATGAGGAAGGCCACAAGGAGAGGACGACGAGGACTAGGAGAAAGCGACGGCGACAGAAAACGACGGGGAGGACAGCGATGGTGAGAGAAGGTGACGGGGAGGACGACGATAGTGAGATAAGGTGACGGGGAGGACGACGACGCCGAGAGAAGGCGAGAGAGAAAGGGCCGAGAGAAGGTGAGAGAGAGAGAGGGCCGACTAATAATCCGAGTCTTTTGGTTGGTTTTATTAGTCCGGCGTATACCGTATTAAATAAGCGGACCGGTTAATTTAATCCGGCGCTTATTTAGTACGAGTGAGTGCCAAACACCCGCGACCGTATAACTAGTCCTATCTGATGCTTTATCCAATCTGCCAAACAGGGCCTTATGTACTCACAAATCAGTACTCAATCTACTGACTGCCTTACGTGGCCTAATAAAATGATTACACCCAAACGCATAGTATCTTGCTACCCAAACAGCAATTTTCTCTTTTCAACCTTAACCAAACAAACGTCTTCTTCTCCCACGTCAAAGACACAAACATACATTTCACCCACCACCACCAGACACCATCCTCTTCCACCACCATCAGCCCCCGTCCTTCATCCCTCGTCCGTCGAGCCCAGCCCAATCCCTCCTCCGTTGAATCCAGCCCAATCCCTCCGCCGTCTGATTCGCCGTCGATCCCACACCCATCCCCATTCACAGCATCTGACCATCTTTAATACGACAGAATAATCCCCATTGATCTCGCTCTGGTCTCGGCGTCTCATGAGTTCGTCTAACTGGAAGGTGACGAGGGTGGGAGTTTCTGAGATGATTGGTTGGGTAGACAGGAGAGTTTAGAGACGGAGAGAGGTTGCCCAGAATTTCCATGGCAAAGGCAATGGAAGGAAGAAGATGGATGTTTGGATATGGGTTTAAAGTGAGCTGGCTGTTGTTTGGCTAGAAAGATAACATCAGTTTGGGTAAGAGTTTAAATAACAGGTGTAAGCATTTTATTGGGCCACATAGGAGAGTCAGTAAACTGGGTACTGAATAGGCAGTACCCAAGTATTTTCCTTAGGAAAGGACAAACAACTTTGATTAATGAGAAAATAAAATTTGAAATAGATCTAATTTTATAGCTCACATTTTGAAATATGTCCAATTTTTAGTGACTTTTGATTTTTGAAGTAGGTCCAATTTTTAGTGATTTTGAACCCATATCAAAAGACTCCTTGATTAATTAAGATAACGAACTTTCCGAATAAGGATAAAATAAGGTACTTAACGCTTTTGGGGTTTGTTAAGATGATAATTACAAAATGTTCAGAACACCTGGTGGATACAACTAGACAATTCCCGGACGGATTTGTCTGTCTGTATTGTGATTGTGAAGACCTAATTAGGCATGGATAATGTGTTAAATTTTCACCCATGCGTTCTGGATTCAAAACTTTCTCTTCTTTCCCAAAAGATAAAAAAATAAGATAAAATTACTATCCCGATAAAAAAATTATAGAGAGAAACTTACATGTTACATGTGAAAAGAGAGACAAAATGGTGTATTACAGACACTTCATAACGAGTAAGTTAATTTCTTCTGCATGGTAATTGACTTCAAAACTATGATGTTTATGTAAAGAAGCACGCATGTCACACGAGAAGAGAGACGGACACAAGGTGTATAATAAACCTTTTGATGGGTTAGTTATTTCCATATGTGCGGTAGCCGACTCAAGACCATGATTGAGATTAACATCAAGGTTAAATAATCCGAGTTACGAGTTAAATTAAAGGGTAATTAGTACAAGAAAAACATCGCCTTTTGTATTTTTATTGAATTTAAATTTTAATGATTTCAGTTTTGATTTATTGTTTTCCTTCTAAAATCAATATCCAAAACATGTTCAGGCAGGATTCGATTAAATATCGATATCAATAATCTTTGCTTATAACTGAAAAAAAATGTTGACTTTGATTTTGATTTTGATTTTTTAATAAACAATATTATCTACGTTAGGGAGAGGGATGAGCTTAGCCTCATAATGTGTTAGCATACGGTTCAAACTCACTTTTGACGAGATCAAACATAAAATCTCTCACTTATAAATGAAGAACAATACTACTAAATCGTATTACTAAATGTTTGTTGGCTTTGATTGTTTGGCTTAAAGACGACACAATCCCTTCATTTGCTGTAGTAGGTTCATAGTCTGTATTTTGCAGGTAGTAGGTTGTACCACATAGTATCCACTATATTGCACACAAAATTTGAGGCATTGGAAGTGTTCAAGAACAAGAATTGACCAAAACAATAAGGGTATGTTTGATACTCTACTTGAATCCAACTTTTTAAACTCAAAAATAATTTTCAAGTTTTAGGCCTTAAAACTTGTTTGGTAGGATTATTTTCAAAAACTGAATTCAAGACTAACTAAAAAATATAGTCTAATATCTAAAAAGATAAAAATTGAGTTTTTAAAATTTTTAAACTTAAACTCACTCATTTCTTTTCTCTCCCTCCTCCCATCTTACTCCAAATCTATCTCTCTCTCTTTTCTTCTTTCTATCTCTTTTTTTAAATTTTTTTAAATTTTTTAACCTTTTTCGTCTTTCCTTCAATCTGTTCTCTTCATTCTCTCGGTTATTTCTCTCACTCCTTCCTCTCTATGTTGTCCGATCCTTTCTCTTCTTTCTCTTTCCTTCAATCATCTCTTACTTTCTTTCCTCATCTCCGCTCTTTGTTCCTCTCCTGCGATCCCCTCTTTTTAGATTTTTTTGTCTAGTTTAAGTCGTAAGATTTAAAAATTTTAAATTGCAAACCAATTAAGGTTTTGAGTTTTAAAGAAAATTATTTTCAAGCAATGTTTTGAGAAATGATAAAAAATTTCAAATAGGATACCAAACAGGTCCTAATTTTTCAAGAAAACGTACTAGGCTCCCATCACGTTATAGGTAAGTCAAACTTTCACAAAAACGTAAGAGCCCTGTATTTCGGTCTCAATGATCCCACATTGGTCTCAGATTGTCTAAGAGCAGCCCTATTAAAGATTCTCTACAAAACTCTACCATGTAACAATTATTGTAGTTAAAAGCAATCACTTGAATACAAACATGAGAGTAGAAATCCTCTCCTAATTTCTATGTCGGAGCTTAAGAATCCAAAGATCTAGGCTGTTGAAGAGAGAGAGAGAGATTCAAACCCTTGGTATGTCTGAGGTGGGTTAGTGGATTGGATTGATAAACTAGAAACTTAAAATGAATGGTCCGAATCTCTAGATCTGTCGGCTCCGGACATATAGATCCGAAATGGATCTCAGTTGCAAACGTGGCTCAAAATTGTTGACTCTGAGTTGATTGCAACTTGCAAAGGCGCAGATTTTCTAATCTCTCAAAACAATACAACCATTTTCCTACAAAGATATGAAAAAAATAAATATATATAAAAAAGGAATATGATGATACTATTGTAGATTGATCTATATTAATCTATATTAAATTAACTCACATTACAATACAACTTTATACACCAGAATAACAATACCAGATACATTAGATACTTTTTATGAATGTCAACTAAGTATCGTAAGTAAATTACTTCCGGTTGTTCAATCATTTGATCACCAAAATCATTCTTTTATAAATGATCACTATGAGTTAGACTCAATAGAATTTTGATCAATCATTTTTTCTATTGTTAAGGTGGAGAATTGAATCAAGAATATGAAAAAAATAAATCCCTAGGGTTACACAGGCTAATAGTAATACAAATAGTTCACAGTAGGCCTTCTCAAAACCGATTTCTGGAGGAGCTTTTGCCGGTTTTGGAATCCCATCACTGCTTGAGTTTCTTATCATTTCTGGTTCTCTTTCTAAACTCTCGATTCTCCGTAGAGTACTGCTTTTTTATTAACAAATTGCTCATGGATGTTTTCAAAGCCTCAGCAGCTGTCAAGAAAAAGTTATCGTCAAACGACACTCTTCCCTGCAGCTTCTCGAGCAATTTCTCACCTCCGGGGATCTCAGCGTCCTTCAAAACAATTGATCCATGCTCAACTGAATCAGGACTGGTTTCCTTAACGCCAGAGAGAACCTTGACACGGGCCACACAAGGGTATTGAGAATCATGCAAGTTAGAGGCACCCGTTACCATCCACAATAATCCTGACGATAAGCTAGTTCCCAAGCTTGTAGGAATAAAGGCATCTCCCTCGATAGAAACCACCTGTTCGAATCACACGAAATGTCAATGTCTACTTTATGTGCGCGTCATGATAGATCTTCAGCAATTTAGCTCCAAGGAGCTATATTTCATGCTAATGAGGTAGTTAAGACTTAAGATAAAGGGGTTAACAGGAAGGGAAAATGATAAAAATCAATGGTAACGCTATGCAAGACGTAAAGTGTATAAAGAAGAAAAATTCTTGTGAAGTAAATTCAATTACAACTGCCTGATAACAGGTCAACGTGTTCTTTTATACGGATGCATACTTACAGTTCATATTACTTGACTAATCGAGGTCCTTACCTTGGCAACATGGAGTGTTTTAGCAGAAAGATCACAGCTCAATAATATTATTCCTTGCAAACTACAATGGAATATCAAAATGAGGATCAAGTAATGAAACAGACAACCGCACAACAAAAGAAGAGAGAAAATCCAACAGATAGGAACTTGCCTTTGAACAGCCACTGCAACAAGGGTGCTATCTGGGATGGTGCACAAATCTGTAACAGCCCCATAGCACTCTTCTATTCCTTTGGACTCTAAAAGTCCTACCTTCAGAATGAAATCAAGTAAACAGCATGCCAACAGAAAAATTATAAAACTCTCTTAGTGCTAGTAAGTATCATCTAGAGAAATAGGAAAATTTTAGCCGAACATGCTAAAGTATTTCAGAAACAACAAAATGGTGAATGGGAATCCCAGTAAACATAGAACTATTGAAGTACCTTTTCTCTGATATTACATGTGTTTAGGAGAGATCCTGAGGAAATATCCCATAGACGAACCTGCAAATTCAATGTGGATCAATTACTCTACCGTACACAAGATGCATGC
Source organism: Heteromeles arbutifolia (assembly GCA_024362995.1). Classification (NCBI taxonomy): domain Eukaryota; kingdom Viridiplantae; phylum Streptophyta; class Magnoliopsida; order Rosales; family Rosaceae; genus Heteromeles; species Heteromeles arbutifolia. The sequence goes on along the minus strand of JANCRC010000005.1, from coordinate 35,845,833 downwards.
GGAAGCAATTCGAAGACCACGAGTTATTACGATTGCTTACTGTCGAATCACAACTTCCAGAGACAAGAAACCCCTGGGGGCATTCCTGAGTGCAAACACAGGCAAGGCATGAAACAAACCTGCCAATAGATGCATGAAAGTGAAGATAAGTGAAAGTTTAGTAACCAGAAGATTTCCTAAACATGTTTTAGATCGAATTGCCAAAATTAATAAGAAACACCGAGCCCTGTATATTTAATTTCGAGTTCACTGCATGTTTTGTGCATATCGGGTTGAAGTTTAAAGGAAGGACTCGACTAAGTACATAGCAAATACGACTGTTTGCATAATGCTTCTTCCTTTATCTATATAGTTTCTCTGTTGTCTTATGACAGGAGATAGCCACTCACTCTGTATGACCAAGGGAGAAACTTTGTATCTCGTGAGCTCCATCTAAAGGCTCCTTGGGAAACACTGTAACCTGCCAAAAGAAAAATCATGTAAACTAAGTGCAAATGTAGCTATCAGATTATTCAAAAGGGTTGTAATGTTGGATTACTCGAATTTTGAAATCCCGGTCAGCACTAACGAAAAATCATCCATCTGGAGAAAATTCCTGCAAAAATTACTATGTTAATTACTACTCATCTCATGAATATCAGGTGGTCATAGAAACAATGTTCGCCTATGATATAAGAACCACTACTATCTACGTGTGAGTGAGAAACAAAGAAATCCCAAGCAACAGAAGACAACTCACCAGGCTTGTTATGATGCTACAATAGTGAGAAAGCAGAGGTGCTGCCTTCTTATTAACAAAAGCTTGATTTCCATCAGACACATCCACATCCACAACCCAAACAACCCCAAACTTGTCGGCAAAACAAACATAGGAGCCATCACTGCTTATGGCAACTGCACTCACTCTTTTCTCTGAGCACCTATAACAAAAAAAGGCGGAAATAATATCAGATGATTTTGTTGAAATGATCCTCAATACCATGATTTCGTTGAAATGATCCTCAATACCAATCATAAGATTACCACAATGTCATGGGTGTTTCAATAATTTTTTTTTTTATGATGAAGTTTGAAAAACTTACACAGTAGTAATGCAGCGCCAAGATTCAATCGACCAAATCTTGACGGTTTTATCATCACCAGCCGACACAAAAAGCTTCCCATCTGCTCCGTAGCGAATGGCTCTTAACGAATCCTTATGAAGAGGACCACCAGAATTATCTACCAAAGAAACCGCATAACCCCCACTGTCACACAACCATACAATCAAACAGTTATTTTGCGGAAATTGATTAATTTTCTCATAAACTCACATAAAAACAGCCAATTAACTACATAAATACAACAAGAAACTGAATTTACAACTTCCAATTTTCCTGACAAATTAATCACAGCCAAACAGAGCTTAAAGTTTAAAACTTGACCAAAATTGACACTTGTTCTACATGTACAATTGAAACTACACAGAGACCGACGTCGTTTCAATCTTCAGGGACGCATAATTGAATCGTTTTGTGTTTCAACGAGGCCAATTTTTGAAATCCAAAGCAACAATGCACAGAGACTAGGGGGAAATTGCTTACCGGAGGTCGAAGACGCGGAGGTCCGACCCGACGGCGACTGCGACGGAGCTCTGGGTAGGGTGCACTGCAATTAAGGCTGGGGCCACCTCAGAATCCTTGTTGGTCTCTCCGTTTTCCATCGGAGTGTCCTCCATTGTCGCTCAGATACGGCTCTGGTTCGCGCTCGTCCTCTTCAGGGGATTTAGTTTGACACCAAGTTTGGGGTTTATCTTTTGGGTTTTGTAAAAAGCCCATCTAATTGTATTTGGGCCCAATGGCCCAATGGAAAATAATAAATATTCGGTTTGAAAATGGTTTGATTGCAAATTTGCAACTACGTAATTGTTTGGATCACTTCTTGAAGGGTTGAAAGTGTTTTCTTCGGACTTTGTTAGGCAGAAAACTTAAGCGTTTTTTCGGAGAAGCACATAAATTTTAATGAATTTTGTGACATTTTATAATAAAAAGATTTTTATCAAAAGAGCTTTTGAGCATAATTGATTTTAACAAAAACAGTTTCAAACGAGACTATGATATTTAACTTTAGTTGGTTGTGTAACTTGCGAAAAATACTTCAGTAGGGTAGCTCTCTCATGGAGTGAGGCTAGTGTGTGGCGGTAGGCAACTCTCACATGGAGCGAGACTGGTGTGTGAAGTTAAATGAGACTAGAATACAAGGGAATGAAGTGGCCAGTGTCCCTACCCTAATTGGCATCGTGTTGGATCAGCGTATCATAATTATAATAATCAAACAAACTATGAAATTGGGTTGAAAAAAATAGGTTTCCCCATCTAATAAACATCAAACATGAATGAAAGAAATTTAAATAAGATGCGGACATACATTAAGATTTTTTGTTCAATTATCCAGGAAAGAAAACAAAAGAAAACAAGTGCTTGATCCATGAGATACTTCATATAATTCTTGTACTACTAAACTGTTACCTCTTCCAATGGCGCTTCGGCCTTTTACCGTGCTGCCTTCGGATATAGGAGTTCCGAGGGGAACTCAAGTCGTAACATGACACAAAGCCGACCGGCGATAACAAAATGGCAGCTGGCATATGGCCAATTCCTTCTAGCAGGAATGAAAGGCGTCATGAAGAGCACCTACGAAACAACAACAAATAGCGACCAGAAATGAGACCTAAATTCTCAACTGTGCACAACCATAAACACTTCCTTTGCACCGTGTCATTGGAGCTGCCTGGCGCCAAGTTGGTCTTTCACCTCCGATCGTGAGAACATCAACGTCTGATATTTGCTTGATTTCCGAGGTCCCATGTTCAGAGAGAATCACCCCACCAATCACATAAATTTCATCTCCTAGCCCAGCCATTGCAAACCCAACCCTGCCACCAAACTCAGAAGCCGAAACCAATACCTTCACTGATTCTCTGTCTTGCCTGGAGATAACTCCATGGCTCATCACATAAAGTGCACCCTTAATGACTGTCATTGGACCCTGTTGCCAACCATAATCCTCTACCGTCCATTGAATTCCCACATTGTCGAAGACTTGCACCGTTGATAAACCCCTGTGCAAGACGTACATCTTTTCTCCAATCACTATGCCTGAGCATGCAGCATTATGAGATAAATGTAGATCAGGAATTGGAGCCCACACATTGTTGTCAGGGTCATACATTTCTGCTAAAGAGATTGATTTCCGACAGCTGGTTAAACCCCCTGCAACAACAATCTTTCCACCTAAAACACAGCATGCAAACATTGCACGAGGAACAAGCATAGATGCACATGGGCTCCATCGCCTAATTACAGGATCGTATGACCAAACCTCATTGGTTGAAAAGGTACCATGGTCACCAGTCTGTGGGTCAACGGCATCACTGCCACCACCAAGAACAAACAGTTTCCCAGCAGTTGAGACAGTGCCGAAGTTGGAAAGGTTTTTTATTTTAGAGGGGAGAACAGGGAGTGTAATCCAAAGGTCTCGACGAGGATCGTATAGCTGCCATAAATTATCTGGTTCATTAGCAGACACACATAATAGATCCTCACATGAGCCAACTTCCTGTCGAGCTCTAAAAAGTTCAGCACTATGAATGGCAGCTTGCCAGGAACGAGAAACAAGCTCCAACTTGGGATGGAGATAGAAGGGAACCCATGCAAGGCACCTAAGGGCAACAGCGTCGGGGAGACCTTCTATCAGTTGTTCAGACATAATAATCACAGTTCATCTGTTTCAGATGATTCTTCACTGCTGATTGTTGCCACGCGAGCGCAGCACCGCAAAACAACCTGAAACAACAAAATATGAGGTTATGCTGAGAAGAGAATATTCATTTCTAATTTTTCAAAATCAAAGTTTCAATGAAGGTGTATTAAGATCAAAGAAGGTGCACAATAAAGTTCAATGTATTTTCTATCAGACTTCATAAGTAATCCACAAATAAATGCGACAAGTTACAACAAAAACTTTTAACAAAACCTCAACATTTGAAATCATCTCGTCAATTGTGTTGCAATTTTCAATGCCCTTATGTGCATATACTGCTACAAAAGACAATCACAGTGTAACATAATCTAGAAAATGAAATGGGTCTGAATCTCAATCACCAAAGTTATCACCGAGCCCCAAAACAAAAGAAAAAAAAAGTCATCATTTACTAAAAGCATCCAAATGAGACTGCTAAAACATCCTGAAGGACCTTTACATTTGAATCCCGCACTGCATAAATGACAGCATAAAGAGCATAAAACGTTCATCAATTTTCAAAATGTCGGAACATAATGTGCTTCATTCAAATGCACGCTATCATGTAAACTGAATGTCATAGAAAAGGCAGTTTTCTCAACTAGAAAAGAGAGAAAAGGAAATGTGGAGCAAGAAAATAAACCGTGATCCGTGATGCTCAAAAGAAATAGGAAAAGACATAACAACTAAAACAAAATAACATAAGGTAAAACTAATTCTGCACAATACAGGATAAGAAAACAAACGCCAATGTTAGAAATCTAAGCCACATAGATTTGTTAATGTACTGATATCGTACTATAGCCAAAACATAGCTGCATATGACTGCTCTCTGTTACTTACCAGTTTTAGTGAGACGTAAACAAAACAATTCTCTTCCCTACGCAGAAATCCCTACAAAAACAAAGACAAAGTTAAAAAATTTGAACTTTGAGATATAATAGCTTGTATAAACGATGTTCAAAACATTAAAACTAACAAGTAATTATAGATATCTCACAGTACAAGACTACGCACATTCAAACACATCAGACAAACTCATAGCACTTCAAATAAACTAGTTGTTGGTCCGAAAATTCTCACATTCAAGGTTACACCACTGTCAGCTATGGCATAACTATTTGGCTTAATGTGGATTTACACACTAAACGAAAACGCATTGGTGCCAATCCTGTTAACTTTGTAAGAGATCTTTCTTATCAATTCCAAATGTGAAAACTAAAACCCCTGCTCAAACAAGAACTAAGGGAATAGGTAATTCGCAAATTCAATCGGACTCCACCATTTAAGAATGCTCCAGGCGTCATGCAACCAAATTGGTATGAACTCACATGCATTACTACTTATGCAACAAAAGCATGAAAATTTTGCTTCAAATTTCAATCCAAAAAACAGAACCAATCAGATTCATGCACCAATTGATGCTCAAAGCACACAACTTTGAATCTCAATCCCTACTATTACACTATAATTCTGGACTTTTAACACAAAACCCACCTCCAATCACACATAACAAAAACTGGGCAATCAATAATTTCATTCCTAACTAAAAATTTACCACAATTCACCCAAAATTATGGTAAAAAACGCAAATTACAACTGAAACCACTCTAATCACATATTACAATTTCTTTTTCCTTGCCCATGAGAGAAAGGGAGAAAGCTAGAGGGAAAGTGGATGTACCTGTAATACGGGAACCGGGTGAAGAACACAAAGGTTTGTGCTTTGCTGCTCAAATTTGTAGAGTGAGAGCTAGAAAGAGGGTAGCGTTTGGTTTTCTAGGCTGAGAGGATGACTTCTCACAGCTGTTATTTTGTGCGTGCTGTTTGTCCGTAAGGTAACGCGAGAGAATTCGAGCGTTACAGCGACGGATTGGAAATTGGGGAATTTTTTTGGGAATTTTCTATGTTCTTTTCTCTTTCACTTAACCCTAATAACCGAATAAACATTTGTGGATATTCCTAATTTCCTAATTCCTCTTTGCTTCTGATTTCCTTGGCGCTTTGCCATGGCAATTTTGTTATTTTTGGGTAGGTTGAAACGTGCATGGCACATGCTTTCAAAATCTTACCAAAAAGGTTAAAACTTGGGTAATGGCATCCACTTACGTTATTCGTGCAGTACTTTGTACGAAAGTATGGGGTTTTTTTGTACTTTTGTTTGGGTAATGCTAGAGAGATTAAATTTGGATATACAGTTTTGAAAACTAAAAGACATGGAAGTTGATGATTGGTTTATTACTTAAACGTTAATAAACGTGCTTATTTCAATTGGTGATACATCATTTAGTTTGCAAATTTAGTTTCCTTAGCATTACTCTTTTTATTATCCTACTCTATGATGGTCCCACTAATTGCGAGAGCTGCTACAATAAAGTAGTTTTGTCGATCGTTTATAGGAGCTTGTGTTCCCTTATAAGAGAACTTACTTGTTATCCAACTTACGATTAACAAAATTTTACCGTCCAAATATTTTTGGATTGTCTATTCACATGAGCAACAGACTACAGTGAGAAGACAATAGTAGAGAGCCAAGAGTGATAGAGAGATCAAAAGCATTGTTTTGGGGTGTAGCATAAAGGTTTTAGGTAAGCTCTTGTAACCGACTTATTAATAGTGCATGTGTTTTCTCACACGAAAAGTAGGCAAAATTCGTTGAACTTCACTAAATTCTTTGTGTTTATGTGTGGTGTGTTTCTTTTATTTTTCATATATTCCCTAGCATTATTTTATAAATTTGTATAACAACAAAGATCATCGATAATCAAGATAAATTAAGAGAGATTAAAATCAACGGAAGGTTGGATGCATTCATGTTTGACTGCAGAATAAGCCTTCCTTCCTTGGCATAGGGGGCACATTGACGGTCGGTCGTTTGCTGCGTGTAATGGAGCAATTTGAGAGACCTACAAAAGTGCTTTTATAAAACGTTCTTTTGTAGAAGAACATTTTAGCATTTAATTTTGTGATTAGTTTACTTAAAGAACACGATTATATTGGTCAAAACTCATATTTTGTAGAACATTTTATCATTTAATTTTGTGATTAATTTACTTAAAGAACACGATTATATTGGTCAAAACTCATGATTTTGTAGTTGATATGGTTGTTCTTTCATCTTCAGGATTGAAATTTGACTTCATTTGGAGGCTTCACCAACGTTTTACTGGTGACAAGTTAATTAATATGTTTGCTTCTTTTGGTACAAGCAATGATTCCAGTACTTGGTTTGTATTGTACATGGAAAAGTAGAAAACTCAGTGCCTGTTTTATTTCAATTCTGTAAGCAGATAGATAGTGAAACTTACATGACAACAAAGATAGACACGAAGATATATAACTCCTGTGACAACAAAGATAGACATGAAGAGATATATAATCGGAAATAATGTAATCAATATACACTAAGCAATATACAAACCAGAAATCACGTACAGTTATTGCTATTTGCTAGTATGAAAGATAACCAATTCCATCCTTAACCCTCGATAAATTTTACTGTGTAACCGATGAAATCCCGTGTACAGGAATGAACACCAAAAGCCTACATTATGCAAAAATTGGACCAACAACATGGCAGAAAAGCTTAGTAATTGGATGTGGAACTTCCACAGTGGAAGTTGAGGCATATGATGCAATGAAGAGCAAGAAGAACAGAAGAGAAAATGCCATCTTGTTAGAATTTCCATCTGAAGACCCCATATGTGTTGATGGCACAGTTTTAAATCCACTCCCTGAAGGAGAAGTTGGTGTTCCTGAAGAAGGAGAATCTGCTGGAGTGGAAGACCCTGAAAAATCGTGATTAAAACTTAATCAACAAGTTTACTAAACCCTGCACAATCACAAAGATTAATAAAGTCATGTTGCACTCCTGTGTTATAGAATTACATAAACGGATAAACCAGAATAATAATGTTATTTAGATTCACGAAAGTAAAAACACTGCGGACACACTTTCTAATAGAACCGTATCAGGAACGTGGTCGGTTTTGTGTGTCTAAAATGCAGTACACAAAAGAGAATTGGTACTCAGAGGAGTACACAATGATTTTTTTTTGGAATGACAATAACACTTCATTTTGTATACCCAGCGGCTAATTGGGGGAGTTTGGACATTGCAAGCAGAGGGGAGAGCCAAGGCCTGAGCCTGATTGATGTTCACACCAAGTGAAGAACTCACTGAGAACCTCACAGAGGCAATGTGGCTGAGAGCTGACCACATTGGAAAACTGTGAGCAACATGAGGAAGATGGGGATGATGAGTTTCCTGTTACATAATTAAGGCATGCGGACTTGCTAATTATCACATTGGTGCAACTTGAAGATTGAGCAACAACGATGTCTCCTTCCCACAAAGCCATAAAAAGACCAAAGTTAGCACCATGAATTCAATTCATTAATCCTCCTCCTAGTTGCCATTTGCAAGTGAAATTAAATAATATTTATGTGAAATTTGAGAAATAAGGAGATGTTTGGTGATGGGTTTATCTGGGTTTTGTGTAAGCAAGAGGGGTTTGGGATTTGTATTTATAAAATGGGGGATTGAAGGAAATAGAGGCAGCTGGTTTTCTTTTTTGTCCCCAACTTTTCCGACTTTGTAATAGATTTTGTTATTTATTAAACTAAAATTTTAGGAGAGGTTACTACTACGATTATAATCTATCTATAGTGGGAGGTTTTGCGTTTGACTTGTTACACATAATAAATTCGTTACTAATTTATTGACTAGCACATTATGCGACTAAACCGTCTTACCTCATTATCAGTGTAAATATCAACTTTGTTTGTGTAAATATAGAACCAGGATCCTCGCCGGATCCATTCCCTAGGGATCACTCAATCGTTTCTGTTCATCGTATATCGTGTGGCCAGTTTTCGTTAGGTACTATTTATATTTGAATTTTAAATTTTAAATTTTAAATAATTTCTGACCGCACGATATACGGTGAACGAACACGATTACGTGATCTCTAGGATCTCTAGGAAATGGATCCAGCGAGGATCCTGGTTCGTAAATATAAATATATTGTTGTATAAAATAAACAATAAAAATTAAGAGGTGCAAGGAAATATTTGGACCACATAAATGGTTTTTCTAGTACATGATGTCGTTTTAAAGTGGCCCAAATGGGAGATTAAGATCAAGCTTTGGGCCCTGTAACTATAAAGGGTTGGGATTGTATCTACAAAGTCGAAGCGTAACAAAGTAGAAATCAAGCACCGCTAATCAGAAAATCATCTAACATTAACACATTAATGATTTCATACTCGGTGAGTGGTTACATTTTCTTTGTATTCCTTTTTTTTGTTTGTTTTTTTTTTCTTACAATATGATATTCAAAATTATTCTGATCTATGGAGAGCGGTATTTTGTAACCTTTATTTGTATTCTTAATAATTCGAAAGAGGTAGGTTATGAAACTACGATTAAATTCATTATCAAATGGTACAAGTACAAATAAATGGTATTCAAGAGAGAAAAATAAAAAATGATCAGCTCCTAGGGGAGCACTCAAATGAAATGAAATGAAAAAAAAAATGTAGTGAAATATTTGTAGAACTAGATCGCATGCTCCAAATATCTGCAGAGAAGAAGACTCAAAATTTGGCCAGAGAAGAAGCACATGACATGACGAAAACGAGGCAGAGCACAAAGTGAAAAGGTGCTCTGTCGGCGCTTCCGTTGGATGTGTTACCGTCGGTGGATGGTACTGTTTTAGACCCTCCTCCTGCATGAACACATGTCATATTATCAGTATATATGTCGAGAAGTAAATTGACACTGTGACAACATAACGTAGCAGACCGTTAGAGGAGACAACATTGCTTGATGCATGTCTATTTATGGAATATATTTTCTACCTGAAGCTGAAGGAATGTCCGAGGCTGAAGGCGAAATGGCACCTTCAGGAGTTGAAGCATCTGAAGGTGTTTCATTGGAGGAAGCTGCTGGGGAACTTGCTGGAGGAGTTGATGAAGTTGAAGGTCCATTGGCACCTGCTTCAACAATAATCAAATCAGCTCCAAACTTATTTGTATTGTTGGGTCAATATACCTAAATAAGAGTAGCTATTTTGGCACTCCTAGTTTAACTTCTGACACTTCAAATTAATTATTTTATAATTTATTTATTATCTGCATTCATTGTCGAGTGCGAAGAAATAAACTGAGACTGCAAAAATCACTACTGAATAACTTCAACTGACCTCGACATTGGCTAAGGGGAGGAGTTTTCACTTTGCAAGCACCGGGCAAAGACAAAGCAAGTGTTTGGTTTATGGTGATGCCCAATGAGGCGCCGCCACCGTTGAGCAACGAGCAAAGGCACTGTGGAGATGACTGGACAACATTAGAGAGCTGTGAGCAGCAAGAAGATGAAGGGTTTGATGAGTTTCCAGTAATGAAGTTGAGGCATGGAGCCAGGCTTGTGAATGTGCTGGTGCAGCTTGACTGAGCCATGGCTCCACCCAATAGCATGGACCCAAGGACTAGTGCTAGAGCCATCTCAATCCCTTTGAATGCCATGGCCAACTGGACTTGTTTTAAAATAATGAGAAGAGATGGACTTGCTGATTAAAATTTTAAAAGATGTGTGTAATTTGTATATTTCTGATTTGGGTTTGAGTGAGGAAAAATAAGGGATGGGATGGAATTTATATAGGGAATTATTTTTTTGTAGAGACAATAATTAAGATTGGTACTTTTTGTAAAAAAAAAAATTGGTCTATTTGGGTGGCCAACTTCAACTGAATTAGTGTTTGCTGGCAACTAAAAATAGCTTTTTAATAAAATAAGATAATAAATTGTCATTAATTAATAATGTTCATCTTACTAGAATATAAATAATAAGCATGCCCAATGATATGCTCCAAAATCAGATTACCTACCTTAGTTTTTGGAGCTACCCAGTAACAACTTGCTATGTCAAAGCAAAAAGTGAGATAAAATTGATAAACATATACAATATGGTTCATATTTGAGAGGAACACGTCATATATAATTGAATAAAATTTACATAATTTGATCATCGATTATCCGGTAAATGCTTTGTAGCTCAAGTTGTTAAAATAGTTTAATACTGCACCAGAGGATCTATATCCCTCAATGTGTTAAGAGGATTTACATTAAGGTATAAGTCAAAAGTTAATTAGAAAAATTTAGGTAAAAATTTATACCACGTTATTTATTATACACTTTTCGCAACAGTATGAAACCTCTATTTTTTGGAGATGGGATTCTCTCTCCTCCCTTTTTCCCTTCACCCCCTCCCCCCTCCTCTTCTCTCACAGGTTTTTTTTTGTTCTTTCTCTCTCTACAAGATCTACAAGATGAAATCTTGACCGTTCAAACATGAAGGAAAAAGAGGCAAAAAAGAGAGGAGAGAGAATCCTTGTCTTGGTTTTTTTTTTTTTGATAAAAAAAAATCCTTATCTATTTTTTGGTTTCACCTAGTCTTACATAATATCCCACTTGAGATCCACCCAGTCGGACACCCTATTGAATGAGAAATTTTTCTGATTGTTCAGAATATGGAGTTGTACGCTATATATTATTATATAAATAGAGGGAAGTTTTTTTTTTTTTTCTAGCCTCTCTCTACTTGACATATGGCGTATGCACACACTAAAAATGTCTCCCTATTGAATATCTTCTCGCTAACTATAATAAGTAAAAGAGAATGCCATAAGTAAAAGACGAAAAAACTAGTTAAAGTTGTTGAACTCCAAAACCGACTACTCATTTTTATATTTTCACTCGAAACCTCTCTATTTTATCAGCTATAAAATACCTCCTCAACTTGAGCCAAACCCAACTAAGTTCTAAATCCCAGTATTTCAATTCCCATAGCCTTCCATTGTAGACAAAATCATGGAATCATTCAAGGATTGTCGATTAAGTCTAATCCCAATTACCCTCCTAATCATTTCACTAAGATTGGTTAATGGGCAGATTAGTACACCATGCACAGCCTCAATGATAAGCAGCGTCACTCCATGCGCAAATTACATCACCGGGAGTACCAGCAACGGCGGGTCACCGACAGCCGGATGTTGCAGTTCGTTAAAGTCGTTAATGGGCACCGGCATGGACTGTGCTTGTCTTCTTATAACTGGTGGTGTCCCTGTCCAATTGCCCATTAACCGAACCCTCGCGCTTTCTCTTCCTCGAGCTTGTAAGATGGGAGGCGTCCCACTGCAATGCAAAGGTGCGTACTCACATAATTCTTTTGCTTTTTTAAATTGTGTTATACTTTAGGTGACAAATTCACTTGTACAAGAAATCTAATTTTGCGATATTTTTTCTTCTCAATTTGCAGCCTCTGGTAGTCCTTTACCTGCTCCAGGTATGTTCGAATTCATGTTATTCTAAGAATGTAAAAATTTAGACCTCGTTTGGTGTTGAGACAAGACAAGACTAATAATCAATTAAAATGGACTCTCGTGTCTTATTTTCGGTTAACTTGTACATATTAAGACTACTAGAAATTAAGTTGGGCAATTGTCCGACATATTGTGACTTACACAACCCATCTAGATTGGGTAAGACTTTGTAGTCCAGTCCCGGGCACCAAACGGGTCGTTTCGCAATGTGCCAATGTGTTAACTAGTACTTGAACCGGCAGGTCCTTCGTTACTAGGGCCAACTCCTCCACCAACAGCTTCTTCACCTTTAAGTCCAAGAGGTAATAATTATTGATTACTAGCTAATTTTGTTTTAGATTTCAAAGAAGACTTTTATCTTTTTTAATTTATGAAGGCTGTAGTACTAACGTTAATGTCTTGGAATTGATGGGCAGCTTCTAAGGCAGTTGCAACAGGTCCTGCACCAGCATCTGGAACATCTGATGATCTGCAGCCAGCATCTCCATCAGATGAATCAGAAGCTCCAACACAAAGTACCCAAGGAATCGGACGACCACAACTGACCCCGTCAGCATCGAGTTTATCTCATGTTTTCCCACCATCTTTCCTACTGATAATTTTGGGAATTATGGTTTTCAAGTCTTACTAATTATTGCTAGATACCTCTCTAGCATATGCTTTTTTGTATGGTTTAAGATCTGTAATTTTATATCGTCTTGATCAGGATGGTGTAAGCTTGATAAATATTATTAGCTTGGCTTGTTAGATGTTTAGTCGTTTGGGGTTAGTGATTGTCGTCTAATACGTGATAGCTAATCAAATACGTACAATGGTGAATTGATTGTATTTTTCTCTTGGGAGCAAGATGAAGTCCGCATTGCCATTTTGAGGCATTTTGTCAATCATCTTGCCACTCCATGCTTAAGGAGAACATCAAAGGAGAATTAGACAATTTCATGTTCAACAGTGGTGAGGTGACAATTGCATAAACTCGACCAACCCTATGAGGAATCTCTTGTATATAATCAAATTGTCTTAAATATTAAAAACTAAGGGCCTGTTTGGTATCTAACTTGAGAACATAACTCCAAATTTTGATTTTTTTTTAAAACACATGTTTTGATTTAAAAATTTTAAATTCAAAACTTTGTTTGGTATGCAACTGCTCAAAACTAATTCAAAACAGGAAAAATCAAATGCGCCAGACCAATTTCCCGACCACCGCATCCCTCCCCTCCCCGGTGACCCCTTTTCCTTTTAACCTGCTCCTTCCTCCAAAACTCGAGTTGACAGACCGAGGCTGTCACGTCAATGATCTCAAATCTGAGATCCAACGACCTCCAAAACCAACAACTATTCGTTGCCGTCGATTATCTCGGCCGGAGGAAGAAGGATAGAGGTGGTGGCTATGGTGGATGCAGGTGGGAAGAGGTTGAAGAGGAAATAGAGAAGAGAGTATCGACAGAGAGTGGTAAGCATGGTCTAAAATATCGATAATATCCCGATATTTCCATCGAAATTTCCGTGTTTTTGGACTACCGATATTTCCGATGTCATTGATATTTCCATCGAAATTTCCGTATTTTTTAAATTTCTATATTTAAAAAAACACCAAGGGGATTCGAACCCCTCCCATTTTACTCCTTCAACACCTTGACCACCATATCACGTATATTTTTGTGAAAATATGCTAAAATATTTATACATTCTCTACACTCACAATGTTTGCCAGCTCGTTATATAATCAACTTAAATCAGTTAAATCCATCATGCAATGCATTTCCTTCCAATTTTTTATGATAAACTAATAGATAATTGACTAAATAAACATTCTGCAAAGTTTCAATAAAAATTTCCAAGTTTTTCTTACAATTTCCGTGATTTTTATTCAATTTTTATCGATATCGATAATATCCCGATATTTCCATCGAAATTTCCGTGTTTTTGGACTACCGATATTTCCGATATCATCGATATTTTAAACCTTGGTGGTAAGAGAGAGAAGAGAGACAGGGATTGAGCGGTAGAGAGAGAAAGAGATAGAGAGAAAGAGACGGAGGGAGAGAGAGGGAGGAGTGAGTGGCAGAGATAGACAAGAGGGGAGTGATGAATCCCGGAAAAAAAAAAGTCTAAACACACTTTTTGTGTTTTCAACAAATAAGCTTTGTTTTCAAATATTTTTGAGTTGTGGTTTTGAGAATTATATTCAAATCAAATACCAAACAAAGACTTAAATTTGTGACTCAAAACTTGTTTTTGAGTTAAAAACATTGGATCCAAATCAAATACCAAACAGACCCTAAAATTTCTTGATATACATAGTAAATTAAAAATAAAAATTAATGGACAAATCTGTAAGGATCCATTCCTTTTTAGTTGTGAATTACAGTTGGCCCCATACACATAAATATTAACTCACAAAAAGCACAAAAGGAAAAAAATTTGTATATATGTTAAACTGTGATTTAGCTGCAAGTATGTATTCTTACAAATCAGCAGCAATGTATTAATGATTAATGTTGCACAGGAGATAAGGAAATGTTAAACAAGCACATATTATAGCGAGACCTACATAGTAAATTACAAATAAATTAACACTACTAAATCGGCTCCTTCTATGTAAGGAATCATTCCGTCCTACAAGTAAATCAAGTGTACCAGGATAACTCAATAAGCATAAAAAGAAAAAGCTACGTATACTCGTCTAATTGTGATTTGTTTGATAGGAAATATTATTCCTTAGAGGAAATGGCCAAAGATTTTCCATTTAATGGTGTATAAACAAGTCTAAAGCAATGTATTAGTCATCAGTGTTGCATAGGCTATAAGGAAATGTCTAACAAGCACAACCCTATTACTTCGCTGATGTTGCATGTATAGACGGATTTCCTTCTGTTTTCGTTAATGAAAACCACTTGGGTTACTTGTCGTACGTTGTAGTAGTACCACCATAAAACACGGTCGTTTACAACGGTGAAGCTATAGGTTTTGATAGAGGTGTGGGCTAATATATAGGAAGAAAATGAAAATGTAAAACCGCAAATTCTGTCTTGAAAATGGGAGGTTCTACCAGAAAAATGGGATGATAATCTATTTAAAGGGTTATATTGGCTTATTAATCTAATAAAGTCAGGTTTTGTGGGCTAATGGAGCCAATCGACCTTTCTATTCCAAACCAAAGGGCAAAGGCAAGTTTTAGTATAATCAAGGTCAAAAGTACTCTAATCCTAAACCTGTCATGCATGATTATACTCCTGGAATTTTGGGAAATCCATCTCAATTTCACACTGGAGTATATCATCATCTACAATCACTTGCCAATTGTGTGCTCAACAAGGACACGGTGCAGCTAATTGTGTTTACAGAAACACTGGTTCTTCTAAACCTTGTCAAATTTGCAACAGGAGAAATCATAGTGCTGTCACTTGCTTATACAGAAATAGGAATTATACACCTGCACCACCTATGACTGCTATGCATTCTAATTTCCCTGGAGAAAATCAAATGTATGTAATGCCATCTCATATGTCTACTGTCTTGCCACCTTCTATGCCATCTCATATGTCAAAACGCTATGTCAAGCTCTGTGTCTGCATCACCATCTGCTCCACAAGTTTGGCTCACAGATTCAGGTGCTACAAACCACATGACCACTAATCTCATGAATTCGTCCTTGGCATCACCTTATCCACTGAATGAAAGAGTGCAAACAGCTAAAGGTGAAGGTTTGCAAGTGTCCCATATAGGGAATACAGTCCTTTGAACTCAAGTTCATCCTCTTCAGTTGAATTCACTGTTATATGTTCCAAAGTTGTCTTATAACTTACTATCTATTCATAGACTTTGTTTGGACAATAACTGTTGGTTGATTTTCGATGCATTTTGTTTTGCCTATGCAATAATGGATCGTATCCCATCTTTTCACTTGCTTCCATCAGTCCATCACCAAAGCATCAAGCCCTTCACCCAATTGCATATTAAGTCCAAAGTGGCACAGCAGACTAAGTCATTCCTTCAAGTCAATAGTATCTCTTATATGCCTGTTAAGTCCAAAGTGTTAGTTGTGAAAGATTTCTTACCTACAGTGTGTCAAAGTTGTTTAGAGGAAAAATTTAGAAAACTTCCTTTCTCATCTTCTGAAAAAGAGTATGTAATTCCTTTTCAAGTTGTGCATAGTGATTTTTGGGGTCCAGCGCTTAGTAAATCAATAGATGGTTTCAAATACTATGTCACATATACAAACAAATGTACAGGATATTGTTGATTATTTCCCTTGATTAATATCAGTCCTTTTTACCACCTTTGCAAGGGATGAAATATATGGAAAGTCACTATATAAGTTAAACGTTGGATGAAATCAAAATGTTAATACATGATGCTATGAACTCATGCCCAACCATTTGGTAATGCGAAAATATGACATAACCCTTTTGTTCTGTAGTTGATGGTTAAATCTCAAGTCTTGGTTCTTTCTGATTGCTTTGTGCTTGCTAGAGATTAGTTTACTTTTGTAGTTCGATGATCAAACTTTATGAGTAGATAGACTTGTGTGATCCTTCACCATCATCATTTATAAAAATAATAAAATAAATTAAAAATTCTAACCACACTTTATCTACTTGATCTTACACATTTCTTCTTTATCTCTCTCACCATTCTTTCACTCTTACTCAATTATCCTCTCTTCCTGCCACTCAGTATTACGGTCTGGGGGTATTCCTCTTCACTTGTAAGTAAGAGGTCTTAGGTTCGAATCTCGTGGATAGCGAATTCGATACCAAATTAGGTTGCTCATTGCGTAGCTTAACCGAACTCTCCCCTCTCCTTAGTGTAACATATATCGTTGTACTAAAAAAAAAATTATCCTCTCTTCCTCGTAGGTTCTTCTCATATATTAAACAAAAAATTAAAACGTAAACACGGAAAATCAAATAGATATCATACAGGCTATAGATATTTTGTTTTATTTCTTTCTTATTGAGAATCCATGATGAAGAGAGAGGAAGATAATCTAGCACGGATGTGAGCATGAGCAATATAACATATTTCCAATTATGGGAAGCTTGTAGATTTCTTGGCAAACTCCCTTAGTTGCGGGATACTGAGGAAATCTGGAGATACATTTCTCAGTGCATGATTGACTCGGCCCTGGAATTTCACATTTGACATCTTCTAACGATGAACCGCAAGTGCCTTCATCCATCGGTCTCGTTGCCACCAAACTAGAAGCTACAAAAAATTGAAATTGAACACTATAAGAATACATTTTTTCAAAGGAAGGAAAAAAAAAATGAAGTATACAAAAGTATACCCTTCCCATGCGCAAATAATTTGTTGACGTTACCTGAACCGAGAAGAGCAAGAATGACCAGAAAACTGACGAGCGATGATGTATTAGCCATCTTATAGAACTTTACAATACAATAATATTAGAAGAATAGAATCTTACAAGGAGCTCTTTACTTGTCATCTTCTCATTCCTAATTGTATTTATAGGCTTGAAAAGCGGGTAGGTTTAAAGAGATAAATATGGTATTCGAGGTTGCTCCAAACACAGAGAAACAAGGTGGTAGAACAAACAGAATCAGATTACCCTTTGTTTACATTAATAATGTCGCATATATAGGTCAAACACAATCCGATTACTCTCCTTATTTTGTCAAAAAGGAAAACGAAAATTCCCCCTTGTTTTGGCTAATTGCAATCAGACCGATATTGCGTATAATCTAAAGGTTTAGAAAGAGGATAGTGTTATTCATACATTCTTGTTAAATGGGACATGCGTAGAGAGAAGAAATGATCCTTATAGACAACGACCATCATATTTTCCATTGAAAAATTAGAATCTGACCAATTAAGCACATATTAGAACCCTTGTTAAATGGGGCATGTACAATGTTCTTTTATCTTTATTTAGAAGTTTTGTCTCACGTAATTTTTTTAAGAAGGTTTTTTATTGAGACTCACTGTACTAGTGTTCAACGCCGAAGTTAATTTGTTTTAGCAGTGCATTATTTTTTTAAGTTTGTCTTCAAGATGAGTGTTTTATTTTATCTTTTGTTTATGCTCCGTAATTATCTTGAGGTAATGTGTCCTTTAATTAAGAATAAACTTTTGTTTATTCAAAAATACAATAATTTAGAGAAAGAGAGAGTTTCTGTCACATCTCGGCCTAGGGCGGATCACTTCCCGGGCCCGCTTCACCACCGTAGCACGATATTGTCCGCTTTGGGCCCCGACCACGCCCTCATGGTTTTGTTTCTGGGAACTCAGGAGCAACTTCCCAGTGGGTCACCTATCATGGGAGTGCTCTAGCCCCCTTCTCGCTTAACTTCGGAGTTCCTACGGAACCCGAAGCCAGTAAGCTCCCAAAAGGCCTCGTGCCAGGTAGGGACGAGAATATACATTTAAGGATCACTCCCTTAGACGATGTGGGATGTTACAGTTTCAAACCAGGTGCGCAGAAATGGATACCCAATACTTTATCTACTAGAATATTCGTGCAAGAAAGATGTTAAAGACTTGGACTTTCAGATTGTGCAAAGAAATTCATTTACGTTATAAAAGTAAACTAAAAATCCTAAGATAAACAAATTCACAAAAATATACAACACAAACGCATATAAACCTGCGAAAATCTATATAGAATTGTTCAAATCTATTAAAATTATTTAAAATCTATCACTTAAAACAAACCTCTTAAAACCCTCTGAAATCCAAATTAACTACAACCTCTACGTGTCTGAATAAAACCGACCAAATTCATGCCAAAAAATACGTAGACGACATCGTATTAGTATCTTTCTTGGGCCTGTTGCCAAAGAATTGAATCTGGGCCCAACCTGAAGCCCATAGAAATCCTTCTCTTCGCTCCTCTTCCCCTAAATCCTTTTCCAATTTTGAACTTCGTCTTCTTCCTGTTCTTCCGAGCAAGCTCTTCTGGGATAACTCCACCGACCGTGCGGACGCAGACGCCGAGATAACAGTATGTAATTTCGGTTTTTACTCTCACTTAGGTGACCTTATTGTTGCTCGCGTAATAGTTAGCACCTGCTAATTTGAAGCTACTCGTTAAGCATAGAATGCCCACCAAGTGTTCGACGAAATGCCTCAACGCTTTTTGACAAGTGGGAGCGCTTTTGGAAACTGGGTTCTTTGCTTGTTTACTTGGAAATTTAAGTTTTGCTCTGAAAATTGTATTTAACTGGAAAAATTCGATGAACCCACTCGCTGATTTTAGGAAATGGGGTTGTTTCTTTTGCTGTGAGATTTAATGTGAGTGTTATGCTAATCGTCCATTGAAATATCGCATCTTTTGGTTGTAATGTTTGTTTTGGCTTCTGCAGATATCTGGGTTTAATTTGAAATGGGCTGGAAAGCGGCTGAGAAACTCATTAGGCACTGGAAGATTCTCAGAGGGGATAATGTGAGGGGGGAATGTATATCATTTTCTTTGTGCCTCTTTCTTTATCCATTATTTATTAGTTAACAGTTTTTCTAATCTCATTTACAGGTGATGATAACAAGAGGCAAAGACAAGGGCGAGACGAGTGTCATCAAGCGAGTCATTCGCTCTCAGAATCGCGTCATCGTAGAGGGCAAAAATCTGGTATCGTTCTGGTCCTATTGTTGGATACTGTTTCATTGATCCGATTTTGTCTTACAATTCTATGAGAAATTTTATAACTGTTCCATTTGATATTAATTATAGCATTCTTTCTTCGTGTGAAAACTTGTTATGAATCCGTTCTGTTCTGGTCACTCCAATCAGATTGAGATTGTAGATGATCTCTATCAGTATCATCAGAAATGTTTGATCATGTTTTTGGGCCTGTGCTCATTCCACACGGGTACAATTAAGCAAGTGGAATTGGCCAGTGTAATGTGGTTGATAGTCTGTCAGCAGTATGCTTATATATCGTAATTATCTTTAATGGTTGGAAGGTCTTCTAATGATCATATTAGTGAAGTTCTATTGTGCAATGCATATGGAATGAGTCTCATCGCGTTGAAAAATCCATAGGTCTGAAGGATACCATTCAGACGAGAATCATGTAGTATATGATGTTCAAGGTTCCAATAAATTATGTGAACTTTGGTTGCCGCTGAACAAGTACTCTGTCGTTGCAGGTAAAGAAACATATCAAGCAAGGCCAAGGTCATGAAGGTGGCATTTTTACTGTTGAAGCGCCTCTCCATGCCTCAAATGTTCAAGTGGTTGATCCAGTGACAGGGTGACATTATGTTTTAAAATTCGTCATGTCTTTGTCCTTTGTTTCACGCTTTCAGCATGGTGATAAAAAAATTCATCCTGCAGGAGGCCTGTTAAGGTTGGTGTGAGATATCTCGAGGATGGAACGAAAGTTCGAGTATCTAGGGGATTAGGCGCGTCGGGATCTATAATCCCTCGTCCTGAGATATTGAAGATAAGGACTACTCCAAGACCTACAGTTGGTACTTATCTCAAGTCCTGAGATCTTATATTCTTTTGTTGCTACTTGTGAACACATATCTCAATTTGCCATATTTTCCGCTGATAATCCAAACAAACTTTGGTTGCAGCTGGCCCCAAGGACACTCCGATGGATGTCGTGTTCGAGAAAACTTACGATGCTAAGATGGGGAAGGGCATGCCTGAACTTTGAGAGAATTAGATTCCAACTATCTTTCTAAAGCTCGGATGGTAGATTTTAGCAGAAAGAAATGGGAGCATATTAGTTCTCGTATGTTGGGCGAAAATGATTGAGAAGTTTGTGTACTGAACTTGTGCTTACATTTTGTTATTTCGTTGGTAACATTGTACAAGCGAAATGGCTTTGATTGCTATAGGATTTTGGAGATGAATGACTTATTCTTGCATATGGAACATCTCACATCGCTATACTAGTACATGGATCTCGAACAATAGATAAAATTGTTTTTAAATACTGCAACACGCATTTGGATCGTTTGGCAAACAATCTTAAAGAAGATTAGAAGATCATTTTTAACGCTTTCTAGAGAAGCACGTTGCAGACAAAAAGTATTTTGACTTTTTTCTTTTTTAAATGGTTATACTTTTGGTAAAAGTGCTTATGAGCATAGTTATTACAAAAATCACGATCTAATAGAAATAAAGAGAAATCAACTAAAAACATTTGTTCTAATCAATATGATTACTATGATTTCAGTAACGAAATTTTGCAAGCTATAGTAGTGAGAGAGTTCTCTGACAGAAAAAAAATTAAAGAAGAAAGAAAAAAAAAATGGAGGAAGTCAATAGATAAATTGTTTGGTAGCTAGAACCTTACATGTCCGTACAGGCGACTGGCATGTGATTCACATGGACGTGGTGAGCGCTGCAGAAGACACCGATCAGACGTCGCATCCTTTTTGCATGCCCACCAAAACTTCCCAAATAAAAATCCCCCGACCTTTTGTCCGTCCAATTAATTAACGTACTACAACGCAAAACGATTCAATGCAAATCCAAAACCAGAAACCGCTGCTACAAAAGCTTACGAGGCATATCAAAATAGTCCCCACTGGAGCTCTGGATTGATCTGACACGTAAATCGGACACTCGTCGCCATGCATGGCTTCGATCTCACTTCCTTATCCCATAATCCCTCCATATTTATAGAGCCACCTGCGTTCATCATCTCCATCAAACACAAGATCAAGCAAAAAAATAATTTCTGGGATATTAGAAAAAAGCCATGGAGTTGAAAAGTAAGGTTTTCGTGGTTTTCTTGCTGTTGTCTGCTTTTGTTCTGAGTGCTTTTGCGGCCGCTGTGGTTTTGGAAGATCCGGAGCTGAAGCAGTGCCAGCACCAGTGCAAACACCAGCGAGGGTTTGATGAGAGGCAGAAGCAACAGTGCGAGAGGAAGTGCGAGGACTACATTAAGCAGAAGAGGGAGCAGGAGGAGCAGCGGAGGAGGTCGGAAGGCGGAGGAAAACGAGGAGGAGAAGGGGGAAGTTTTTACACACGAGAGAGAGAGGAGTTCGAGGGGCGAGGGCAACAACAACACCAACAACAACAAGGAGACGAGAATCCTTACTTCTTCGAAGACCAGCATTTCGAGACGAGAATCAAACCGAGGAAGGTAGGGTTCAGGTTCTGCAGAAATTCAACGAAAGGTCTGATCTTCTGCTTGGGATTGAGAACTTTCGAGTCGGGTTTCTTGTCACGGAGCCTCATGCATTCGCTGCTCCGACTCATCTTGATGCGGATAGTATCCTATTTGTTTTCCAAGGTACGAAGGTCACTTGTTAGTAATTCTTCTAATTATTGTGAATTACTGGAATCCCAGCCACATAATCCATTTCTTTTCTTGTTTGATCAATTTTTTTTACCTTGTTTATGTGAATTGAGGCCGACCAACAATTACTACGGTGAGGGGGGAGAAGAAAGAGAGCCACAATCTTGAACGTGGAGATCTCTTTAGGATTCCAGCAGGCACCCCATTTTATGTGCTCAATAGAGACGAGAATGATAAGCTCCATATTGTCGAACTCTTCAAAACAGTCTCTACCCCCGGAGAGTACGCGGCGTTTCACTCAGCCGGAGGCCAAGACCCCGAATCCTTTTTCGGAGCATTCAGCCCCGAAGTTCTCCAAGCCGCTTTCAAGGTATAACATACTTCAACTCCGTTCTGTTGAATATTTGTGCTTTATTACTAATTTGGTGAGTTAATTATGTTTGTGCTTCTAATTAAACAGACGGATAGGAACAAGTTGGATAGGCTATTTGGGCAGCAGAGGCGAGGCAGCATCATAAGGGCCTCCAAAGAACAAGTACGGAGAATGAGCCAGCAGCATGGTCACGGCGGCAGCGAAGGCATTTGGCCGCTGCCTTTCCATGGCGGTGGTGAATCATCTTCAAAAGATTCATTCAATCTTTTCAAGAAGCATCCTTCTCATGAAAACAAATTCGGCCGTCTCTTTGAAGCTGATTCCAACGACTTCAAGCAGCTTCAGGAGTTTAACCTCGTGGTCTCGTTTGCTAACATCACCCGGGTAAGAATATAAGAATAAAAGTTTATAAATTCATCCTTACGTGTTTTTAGTGGTTTATTTTTGTATGTAAGTCGATCACAGATTGACTTCTTTTATAAGCTTATAACTCGTCCTTTTTTGTATGCTTTGTTTCTAGATATAATACGGTTCAGAACAAATTCGTCTTTTCTTTGTGTTTTTAATTGGTCTAACTTGTTCTTTAGATATGTTTCAATACTGTGATTTCACTAAATCCTTGAATACAAAAGTGCCAAGCAATATTCGTAATATTTTCTTTTCAAATAGTTCTACCAGATTAATTCAGCACAACTCCTACGTACCTTAAATTAGTAAATAATGATGGATTCTATGTTCGTTGTGATATACGTAGGGTGGAACGGCCGGTCCATATTTCAACTCAAGGGCTACGAAGATATCAGTTGTGCTAGATGGCGAAGGCTATTTTGAAATGGCATGTCCACATGTTGACTCAAGGGGTAGACAACGTCAGTCCAGTGGAAGGTCACAGCAGAGACAAAAGAGCAGCCCAACTTATCAAAAGATGAGCGGAGACTTGCGACGCGGAGCGGTGTTCGTTGCCCCCGCCGGCCATCCTGTCACAACCATTGCCTCAAGGAACAACAACCTCCAAGTCCTCTGCTTCGAGGTCAACGCTCATGACAACATCAGGTTCCCACTGGTAGGGAAGAACAATGTGGTGAGCCAGTTCGACAGGCAAGCCAAGGAGATGTCGTTTAATGTGGCGGCGAGCGAGCTGGAAAGTATTTTCAACAACCAGAAAGATGAGTTGTTTTTCGAAAGACCAAATGAACAGCTTGAGCATGGCCGGGCTTATGCATGAAAGTTGAGGTTTTGTGAGAACTGAGAAGCTCGAGGTTGCAGTTTTGTGGTACTGATATGTATATTACAACATGGTCAACCAATGTAAATTTTGGGTTGTAACCTTAAATAAAAGATCATGACTCATATGCATGCTAACTAAATGTTGTAAATTTCGGGTTGTATCCTTAAATAAGAGAATGACTTCTGCAGCCAACGTGTTGTGGGTTTTTTTTTTTTTTTTTTACTTACTGTGATTATACTTAGGTTATAGATTAAGTTTTCAGTTTCAATTTAGATCAATTTTAGTGTAAATTATGGCTTATATAAAACATATACTATTTTTTGTCATGCTCTGGAAACAGAACAGATACGTTACAATGCCACGCTTATATGCTCACTTAGCATTCACAAACGCTTTAAGGTATCGCAATATTTGACCGGTTTATAAGACCCACTCCTCCTACCACGCATGATAAAGTAGCGAGAGTGTCCATTTCCATGGTCATACAAAACTAACCGCACTTGCAGGGTATTGGACTATGTCCGTACAAATCCTCCGAAAGTTTAAGGTATCGAATCCGAAGGTCATCCGTAGGCCCTTCACTCTCATGTCACCACACAAAGAATACCCAAATCACCTCACAAAGAATATTGCTCGAAGGCATTAATCCATCCCATAGAACCAAACAAATAAACTCATTATTCCACACAGCACAATACTAAAACAGTCAGTGGCGTAGCCATGATTTTCAAATAATAGGGTCATGATTTCGACAAATAAAACTGCACTGTACCATTTCGTTGAACACTTAGTAAAAACGTAAAGACATAAGCTTTATTGGTTCTAAGTTCCATTTAAGATTTCAAATAATGGAGTCATGATTTCGACAAAAAAAAAAAAAAAAAAAAAAAAAAAAACTGCAATGTACTATTTCATTGAGCACCTAGTAAAAACATGTCAATTCTTGCCAACATCTTCTTAAGGCTTATGCCAACATATGTCAACAATTACTACGATACGTAGAGGCTTGTCAAGTGTGGCTACAAGAAACTGTAGAGTAATGTTGAAGATTGCCAAGGCTTGTCAACTGAGGCATTTCATTCGAGTATTTCGTACGCACAACAAAGTCGGACACAAGAAAAGAGAAAAGGAAAACAAGATAGAAAAAAATAGAAGTAGGAGAATGAGATTATAATTTTGTTTGTCCTAGCTGTTTATAGGGTCAAATAAAATACACATGCAAATATATATCGGGTTTTAAAGTTGTTGGGATCATGAACAACTAATGACCCTATGTTGACTTCGCCACTGATCACAGTAGTACTGCAGATTTTGAGTTTATCCAAACTATGTCAAGATAAGGTGGCAATCCTTTCTCGCTTTATGATAAGGTGAACAATGTAACGGTTAATATCTTTAGGGTAAATTAATAAAAATAAATGAACATGTTATAAATTATGCGGAATAGTAACAAGCTTCATATTGTTCCAAGGACATCTAAAAATTGCTTCGCTTCATTCCATTCTTAATTAGGACATCTAAAATTACCGTCAATATTATTGGAAAAAGGGACAAATTGAAAGCCAGCTATATCAGTAACTCTTTGTAACTTTCCCAAAAAAGGCAAGAACCCAAACTCTTCGCGTTAACAATACTGTTCATGATTTAATTACAAACAAATAATAATTCTCGTGGCATCGCAAGAATACATGTACAAAAGAATTCAAACAAACAAATAGTTCTTAGACCAAGAACCGCTCCTTTATACCCAACGACTTTGTTTCGTTGGGTGCTCGCCAAGCGAATGCTTATATTTCGTCGGACCAACCTTTGAGTGACGGATTTTGCGCTACGAACTTTGTGCCATGGAATCTCTCGTCAGCCAAAGACAAAACTTTCGTCTGAAAAGGGTTTTTTCTGCAGTGGCGGCTAGCTAGCCATGCATGAATTCTTCCTTTCTAACATGACTCTTCAAGAATGGTCGCAAGAAATTGGAGTTCCTTCAATTTTTCCTCCAAGTCCTCGTCACTGCTCCTCAAGAACTGGATGGGTTTCTCCAAAAACTTGCTAACAATCTCTCTGCTCAAATCTTGCACTATCCTGCTTTCTTCGTCTGATAGTTCTAACCCTTTCGTTTTATTCTCGAACTTCTGCGTCTCCAATTCTATGGCTCTCTCAGCAAATGCCTCCAACCTCTGGATTACAGCAGCAATTTCTTTCTCCTGTCCTCCAAAACACTCTTTCTTACTTCGCTCGGGTTTCGAGAGAATGTGAACGTCCAACCCAAACAAACTTTGGTAATCGCTAACAAGTTTATGTTGCGTGGGCTCTTGAAACTTGACTCTTTGGAATAGGGTTTGCGGTTGATGTGTTGTGATGACCGAACTGGCCTTACAAACAAGCTTATGGCGACGATGGTGTGGCACAATGGAGAATGGCATCGGCAGAACGGCCATTTTTCCTTCTCTGGTTGCAGGTGATTTTTGCAGGTATCGAGTTTGTTGAAGTACGTAGTAGCTAATTAGCTAGGGTTTGATATGGTAGTAGCTTTGCTAATTAGCTAGGGTTTTATAGGGTATAAATAGGATTAGAGTCGGTCACTTGACCGAAGGGAAAACCAACACAAAAAAGGATTAGAGTCGGTCACCTGACCAAAAGGAAAACCAACACAAAAAAGGATTAGAGTCGGTCAATAAAAAACGAGTAATTATTATTTCTAAATGGCTCACTTAAATTTAAAAATAAAAACAAAATCAAATTTGTTTTACAAAATAAATAACAAACAAAATTCTTGTTAAGGATCTTGCAACTAGATAGTATTACTAGCAACTGACTTTTAATATAGTTGGTTAAGAGCATTCGTTTTTACCTTCAATTCGAGGTTTCATATTTGAATCCCCCTCTCGGTAATTTAAATATATTAATGTAAATTATCCTACTATTTGTATAAAAAAAGAATAAAACTAAAAACTAGCTAGCACTACTATTTTGACAATGTTGATCGGTAACATATTGATACTATAATTTGTTTATACCATAATAAAAAAGAATTGGATTCTCATTAGCACTCCAAAAAAAAGTCATCTTTACCATCTTTATTTTTTATTTTTTAGAGATGAATGCGTAACTGAGTTTCTTAAAATGCTAATATTCCTAATAAAGCCATATGAGATTATTTCTTATTGATATCATGAGTGAACATAGACCATAACCTAAGTGTTGGCGGTGTTGGATCCATACAGAATTTGGAGGGCCCCATATAATGTGATTATTTGTTATAGTCATAGTGCTAGGATAAAATAGTACTATTTGAGAGCATTAATCGATTTCTGCATACTTATTTTCTCTTCCTACTCCTACACACTATTTTTTAATATTTAAATTGCATTAAGTTAAAAAAAATTTAGATAACACATAAAGAAATGTGTCTTTAATTTAAAGAAAATGTGAAAAAAAACGCTTTTCTTTTTTTTTCCTTCCCTAAACCTATCCAATTACTATAAGCCCACCTGTCCAATAAAACGTGCTTCTACTAACCTCAGCTCGATCACCATCTGGAGAAATTTTTAGTTGTGATGGAAACATGGATGGTACACCACGTATTTTTATGTAAGTGATGAAAAATTTTAATTTTTAAGTTATTAATCTTTTAACACATATAATCTACCATTTATATAGGAACACGTGGTGTACCACCTCATGTAACGGTCATACTGAAAAATCTCTCCGCCAGCTGCTGATAAAGGGACTCAACCATGTGTCCCACTTCAATGCCTTTGCTTGCTTGCTTCTCAAGGTAGAATTTCTCGTTATATTTGGTAGTGAGTTGAGGGTAAATTTTTCGTATGGTTAAGATGCTTTCTGTGAAAAAGTTTAGCCGTCGGACAACTTTAGTTTGCCCATCTGTTCTATATCTTCTACTTGTTGCTGATGCTAGTTGTAGTGTAGCTCGGTCTCGGAATCTCATCTTCGAGCTTATTCGAGTGTCGGGTCAGTTTCTGGGTTTCTTGGCTCTTCTTCTTTGGCCAAGTCAAATGTCCAAGATGATAAACTTACACCTAAAGAAGGCTTCTTGTCAACTATGGCGGGAACAATCTTGGTCCAGGCTCGAGACCCGGCTAAACTAACTGTGGAGATAAAGGATGCAATTGATGAGCACAGACTAAGTGATGCTTGGAAGTTGCATGAGCAGCATATGCAGATGGAAGGGTTCCCTAGGAAATCTGTTATGAATGAGCTCGTAACGAGTTTCATAGAAAGCTTTGATGTTCAGTGGCTGGAGAAGGCTTATGGGTTGGTAGAACATGCTATTGAGAAAAGCAAACTGAATTTGTTAGAGAAGGAGACACTGATTTATCTGTCTTTTGGTCTTGCCAAAGCCGGATTACCTATTCCTGTGTCTACTGTTTTGAGAAAGATGGTAGAGATGGAACAATTTCCCCCTGTTGCTGCTTGGTCTGCAATATTGGCTTACATGTCTCGAACAGCTCAAGGGGCTTACCTTGCTGCAGAGTTGATACTCGAGATAGGGTACCTATTCCAAGATAACAGGATCGACCCGCGTAAGAAGTGTAGTGCACCTTTGATTGCTATGAAAACTAATACTACTGCTTTCAACATCGCTTTGGCTGGTTGTCTCGTGTTTGGGACGACTAGGAAGGCCGAGCAGCTGCTTGACATGATGACTCGAGTTGGAGTCAAAACTGATGCTAATCAAGAGCTGTAGGAAACTTCAACGATACATAGATGAAGCGCACAACCTTACAGATATCCAGTTTCGGCAATTCTGCAACTGCTTGTTGACGTGCCATTTGAAATTCGGGGATCTAGATTCTGCATCCAACATGGTCTAAGAAATGCTAAGGAAAGCAAAAGGAGTACGAAGTTATCTTGAAGCACCAACACTGGTATTTGATGCCGCTAGAAGGGGCAACAACCCCCCTCTTGGACCGGGGTCTGTGTCCGGTCAAAGTTCTAGCTGTGGAGAATCATGTGATTATGAAGATAATGGATTAATCAGTAGCCGTTTGTTAACTTTCGAAGAGTTTTCTAGGGATAGAAATTTCTTGAGACTCGAGACTGAGGCAAAGGAAGTGCTCGGTGCGGTGTTAGCTAAGTTGCAGATCCAAGTCGAATTGGTAACAACTGACCGTGGTATCCTTCAGCCAACTGAAAAAATATTCGTAAAATTAGTCAAGGCGTTTCTGGAAGCGGACAAGACCAAGGATTTGGCAAGTTTCTTATAAAGGCAGACAAAGAAGACTCCCCAGCATCCAATGACGATTCAGCCTTGGTTCATGTAATTAATTCGTGCATATCGCTTGGATGGTTTGATAACGCGCATGACCTTCTTGATGAGATGTTCTTGGCTGGTATAAGAACAGGTTCGGCTGTATACTCCTCTCTTTTAAAAGGGTATTGTCAAGCAAAGCAAGTGAGAAATGGAGCATCGCTTTTAAGAGATGCTCGTAAAGCTGGGATCCAGCTAGACTCGAGCTCTTGCAAGGCATTGATCCAATCGAGGGTGCTTCAAAATGATACACAGGGAGCTCTGCACTTGGACAAAGAGATGAAAGAGGCTAAGATACCAAAAGCCGGCCATCAGGAGTTCAAGAGGTTAGTACACAAATGTGCAGGGATGGTGAACCTAAGTTGATGGTAAAGCTCTTGCGGGAAATCAAGGAAGGGCAGAAATCCGGTTCTGGGGTTCACGACTGGAACAACGTAATCCATTTCTTCTGCAAGAAAAGATTGATGCAAGATGCTGAGAAGTAGACCTGGCATTCGTGTCGTGTTTTTTGTTTTCATGTCGTTTTCATGTAATACCCGATATCTTAACAAGTCGTGTCGTGTAACACCCGTTAAAATAAACGGGTAAAATGACCCGACCCGAAATCGACCTGATAATATTAACAGGTAATATGACCCGACAAGTTACCTGTTAAGGAATAAATATATTTTAAACCAATAAATAATCAAATGAAAAACATAATAGTAAATAAGTATATACATACTATATTGTCACATCCAAAACATAAAAACGTATTTTTCTTTTAAGTATATTTTTGCTTACCTAAATTGATCAAATGGTAAAATTGTAAAATATTGGAATAGAGAAGAGGTTTTTTCGTCCAAAAAAGTTCTAATAACATAAGTAAAATAGGATCCAACGGTACAGATTTACTCTCATTTATCTTACGGTTGTTGTTTAAGTAAAGTCTTTAATAGTTTTTTAATTAATGTAGAAGTGTAAAAAATATAGAAAAAATATATAAATGTTTGTAATGACAAGCTTTACAACTTTCATGAAGAGCTTAACTTCGAAATTCGTCACTATAATCATATAAATTATAGATCAAAATTTAACCATTGATTGTTGTTTACATTTACGCTTCATTGTTCTCATCAAATTTTGTTTTTTCAGATTTTCTTTTTTGAAAACATGATCTATTAGAGGATGTAGGAAGATGAACGGTTTGGATCGTTGATATTATATTCATAGTTTTACAGTTAGTGAAAATATTGCTTGATGTTTTTAAAGTTTCTACAAACTATATGACATCGACTCATATTTCAGTTAACCGTAAATATCGAAACGTGATATCAAATATCTGAACCGTTCATCTTCTTACATCTGCCAGATGATCATGTTTTCAAAAAAGAAAATTTTAAAAATGAAATTCAGTAAGAAGAATAAAGCGTAAATGACAATCGCCGGTTAAATATAAATTTAAGGTTTATGGATTATAGTGTTGGATTTCGAAGCTGACCCCTTCATGAAAGTTGTAAAGCTTGTCACTATGAGTGATTGTATATATATTTTTTTACATTTTTTACACTTCTACAATAATTATTATTAATTTTATTAATTTTTCCCTCAAGTAAAAAACATTACTCATGAGGGTTTGGAGAATTTTAAAAATCTAAACAATAATGTAAGTGTATCCATTATCTACTCGTGGAGGAATAATGATGAATCACGAATGTTTATATATTCTTTCACATTTTTCATACTTGTATGTATGTTTTTTTAGTTCTTGCCTATACAAATACTATACTAGTTTATTTTAATTTTAAACAACAACATGTTAAGTAAAATTTATCCTAGTAATGATAATAAGGAACTCTCATAATAAAAATACATAATGACTAAA
This sequence comes from Heteromeles arbutifolia, assembly GCA_024362995.1. NCBI lineage: Eukaryota > Viridiplantae > Streptophyta > Magnoliopsida > Rosales > Rosaceae > Heteromeles > Heteromeles arbutifolia. The sequence goes on along the minus strand of JANCRC010000005.1, from coordinate 35,814,715 downwards.
ACTTTTTTTTTTTTTAACTTATATAGAATAATAATACAAAACTATATATTTAATATAGAATATATTGTATATATTAATATGGTTATTGTATTTTATAATAAATCTTTTAGTAATTAAACTTTAAAATTATCAAAATAATTTTTTTCTTAACGGGTCGAAACGGGTTACCCACGTGTTACCCGCGTGTATACCCGTTAAGAATCCGTTAACCCAATAATGACCCGATTAGTTATCGTGTTGACCCGAAACCTATTATTTTCGTGTCGTGTCATTGTGTCGTGTCAGAAACTGCCAGGTCTACTGAGAAGGCGCTGGCGAAGATGAGAAGCCTCGGGCACGCCCCAAATGCACAAACATTCCATTCTATTCTAACTGGTTATGCTGCTGTAGGAGGAAAGTATACAAAAGTGACGGAGTTGTGGAGATAGATGAAGTCCATTGCTGCTACCACCTCAATGCAATTCGATCAGGAGCTCCTGGATTCGGTTCTTTACATATTCGTGAGGGGCGGATTTTTCAGCCGAGCAAATGAAATTGTGGAGATGATGGAGAAAGGGAAGATGTTCGTCGATAAGTACAAGTACCGGACGCTTTTCTTGAAGTACCATAGAACAAATTACAAGGGCAAGGCTCCCAAATTCCAGACAGAATCCCAACACAAAAAGAGGGAAGCTGCATTGGCGTTTAAGAATTGGGTCGGAGTTGGCTGATGGAAAGCTGGAAACTGTCTTTATTTGCTTCATGCATGCCTCAATTTCAATCTAATGAAGTTAAAAATGTATGATTTGCTTGCTTAAATGTGTGAATTAGCTATTCACTCAGCAGCAATCCACTACTGATATAGTACTGGTTTGGTATTGGGTGCTTTTATAAAAAGTGGGTATTAAAAAAAATTGAGCTCAAAAAGGTGTTTGATAAACACTTAAAAACAGCTTATTTTCACAGTTTTGGGTAAAAAAAAAGCTGGAAACGTGAAACAAAAAAAATGAGCTTATCATCACATCACAGCAGAAGCAGTTTTTTTTCAAAGCACAGCAATACCAAGCCCATAGTCCCTAACTTAACTCTCCAGTAAGCAAGTGTAGATCTTATAACAAAAGGCAGCCATGCATTTAAGAATAAAACCACTCAACTTTTTACATTCTTCGACGTATTCTATTAATTCACATATTAATAATAGATACACGACTTCACTTAATATAATATGAGTAAATTAATAATATCATTCAATGTTGTGATAGTTACATTGAAATTTTTTTTGATATTAACCAAGCTACTCGCTCATGCTATAACAGATGAACTAGTTACACTATGTTAACATGTTAAAATCAAGAATTCGAGAAAATCAATTGCCAAAGTTATGCATAACGTGTAAAGAAATTGCCAAAATTATTCATCCCAAATTAGACTATCGAGTGAAAAATCTTTGTTGATCTTGCTTTTACAACTAAAACTACGCTGTTTCACACTTTCATCGAACAACCCTTTTTAATATAAAAACATTCAACAACAAAACACTAAAGGCTCGTTTAGAATTGCTTTTAAAATGATTGAAAAACATTTTTTGTGAAAATATTTTTTAAACCAATCCTTAGTAAAAATCTAAGTGGATTTGAAAAGGCATTTTAAATGCTTGATGTAAGAAGCACGTACCTGGTGCTTCTTCAAAAAAAACACTTAAAGTGTTTTTAGAACCCAAAATCACTTTCATCAAAAACGCTTTCAGTCATTTTAAAAACACTTTCAAACGATCTCTGATTGGCATGCCACTCTAATTAGCTCAAATGTAAATTCAAAATGGCATAATATTGTATTATAATAATTACTAGCAAAGAAGCCCGCGCTCCGTTGCGGGTTTGAAACCGTAAACAAAATTGAACACACTCATTTCTAAATTATTCAAAAATAAATGAAAGCAACTGAATCCACATGATATTTTATCCTCCGCAAAGGAATGAAAATGTTTTTGTCTGATTTTTCAAATTGTGAGATGTATCAGATATCAATTGTTGTATGTGTCTTTGTACTTCTCATTGTGAGTTTTTTTTGCTTATTACTCTGAATTTTTCGTAGTTTGAAATTTGCAATGATCAACAAATGCCTATGTGATTTGGCATGAACTAATGAATGGTTTGCAATTAATTAATTTCACTCTGATGTATATCATTTGTATTAGTTTCATAATTTGGAATTAGGAATAACAGTTAAACAGGGCCTTGAATTACATCATCAACCAATACTTTCTCCTTTTGCTTTCTGTGACTTTTTTCGTTGCTTGCTGCAAATGAATGGATTTGGAACTTTGAACTAACAAATTAAGCAATTCAAGCATATTATATACCCTTAAAAGGTTTAAGAGTAGATATAAAATTAATTAATATTAAATCAAAATAAATAGATGTAGCTATGGATATTTTCAGCAATTTCAGATCTTCACTCCCATCACAGGACTTAAATGGAATTGGATCCGAGGCAAACCCTCGGGATCCTCCTGACCCAATAACACGGACCGTTGGATCCGAGGCTACAATTATTATAACTTTAGAAGGGCCCTCTGTTTGTAGCTGTTGAATCAAAATCCAACGATCCGTATTAGTGAGTCAGGAGAATCCCGAGGAATTGCCTCGGAGAGGATCCAATTCCGACTTAAATCACATTTAAAAATAAAAAGTACACAAAGAAAGTTGTACTTTTAGCTTCGTTTATAAAAAAAAAACTCCGTATACAACTACGTATTCCACACGAATTTGTGTAAAAGGACTTGCCTCGGGGATGAAGTACTCCGTCCTCTTACTGTACCAACTTGAAATACAGAAACCCGGTACTATGGCGGCGCAGGATATGCACAAACTCTTCCTTTGTGAAATTACTCATCTGCATTGCAATCAAAATCAATCCCAAATCGAAAGAAACAAAACAAAACCAGTAAAAGTCTCCACATTACACACACAATGCACTCAGAAAACCGACCTTGCTTTAGAAGCCGAAGACGAAGATTCATATGACAGATTTTAGGGTGTTAATTATGTCATACATATATACATATATCATGTATAGACACTGAGCAAACAAATTAACCATACGAAAATATTTATTCTAAAAGAAGCAAATATAAATCATGACAAATATATATATACCTAGATTCTTAGGATGTCCGCCATAGAATCCAGCCGCATCGATCTCTCGAATTTCCTGTGCAGCTGGTACAGGCGGATGGAATACCTTGTTGACACCAACAGAAACCAACAGAGAAGAAGAGGGAGAGAGCAAACGAAACCAAAACCACATAACCCAAAACAAACGATGTCAAATTAGAGGAAAAGAAGTGAAAAGCAACAGAAGGAAAAACAGCGAAAAGAACGGGAAGATGCCAGAAGACGCTGCGATGGCTGACAGCTGGAGAGGAAGGGCAAAAACGCAAGCGGTGCAGACTGCAGAGGAAGGAAGCGGTGGAGAGGAAGCAACGAAACGGTGAGAAAAGAAAAGATGCCCGTGGATGAAAGGGTGTACAAGTATCCAGACTTGGATGAAGGGCATATCGTTTGATGGTGTGAAAACAGTTCCAAGTCCGATTCCAAAAACCACCGAGAAAAGGAAAAACAAAGAACAATTTGAACAGAAAAATTGGGGCAATTCCGTCATTACACTGTTCTTATGAACAATGTTTTTGGGCGTAGGGCTTTAGTATATACTAGAAGATGAGCTATATGAACAATTTCATTTTGTTTTTTGTTTTTTTATTAAGGAGTGTGATTAGTTTTTTAAATTTTAAAAAAGAGTATGAGAGAATGATGATGAGACAGTTTATCTTAATAAGACCATATCTTTTTGTCATATGAAAAATATGTATATGATTATTTTCTCAAAAAATGAGGGTAAAATAGGAAAAATAAGGATATGATTGTCATTTTGTCAAAAGGTACAAAATTAAAGCTTCTTCAACCGCCCATCTCCTTTCACGTTCCCCTCAAGCGCAACCGCTTTAGTTCATTCAAACTATCCAAAAAACATTATCATTTCACTTACCTGTATGAAAAAATGGTGGTGGGACAATTTCTCTTAATAAGTGCATATTTTTTATCTTATGTAAATATTGTATATCAAAAGTGAGGGTAAAATAGGGAAAACAGGGATATGATTATCATTTTCTCAAAAAATACAAAATTACTATTTTACCCTTCTTATGTTAATGTTGTGTATCAAAAATGAGGGCAAAATAGAAAAAAATGGTAAAAAGTTGACAAAGAGTATTCTCTTAATAATAGTATAGATAATTTGATCTTATTAATATCAATCAAGGCCTAATTTAATTACAGTCCACCACTGCACGCCTATTCACCGCTTTTTGACCTTTTGCTTTTCTACCTTTTGATTTTTCACCTTTATTTGATTTTTTACCGCGTTTCTTGTGAAAAAAGATTAGGATTTTCTATCCTCTTTTTTCCATCTCTTCTCTCACGTTCTCTTATTCACTTGCTATAAAAAATTAATATAAAATATTAACGTGGTTTAACCATTACCTGTTCAATTAGAAGATGAGGGAAGGGAAGAGAAAAAAAGAGAGCAGAGAATCTTATTCCAAACCCTTTAATGTTTAGGCGGGCACGCAAACCCATATAAAGACACGTCTCCAAGAAAAAGCCGCCCGTACGGACGTATTTGACTCCTCCTCTCTCTCTCTCTCGCTCTCTACAGTAGTTGTTTGTTCGTACACTCTCAAACCTCCAAGTTCTCTTCTCAATCTTCCCAAATCCCTACAATCTTCAATCTCAATGTCGGCAAAGCGCTCGCGGAGTGGCGGCTCGTCGAGCTTCGACGACGCCGGAGTGTCCAACCACCACCTCCTGCCGCCGAAGCCGCAGGCCGAGGGCTCCGATCCCCGGCGCCACGTCCGTGCGGGTTTTGGTAATGGCGCGAAGGCTTTGAAGCCGTCGCCGGAGGCTGAGAAATCTCCGCCGTCGGTTTTGAGGATGTCGTCGCCGGAGACTGCGCGGATGGGACGCGCGGCGCAGGTTGACGAGTTCCTTGAGCAGTGCTTCTTTTGTCACCGGAAGCTACCTCACAACGAGGACGTGTTCATGTACGGGTAACGTTTCTTCACTGATTCGTATGAGATTTCTTTTTGTTTTTAAAAATTAGCGTCATAGGAGGAATTTCATTGAGTAAATTTTTTATCTCTGTTTGGCTGCTGAGAAAATCAATGAAAAATTTGCGTTGTAATTAATTTATAATTATTCTTCTTCTTTTGTTTTAATCGGGCATGTTGCTCTTTTCCTCATTACTCAGGTGATATTTTTTTTTTTTTTTTGAAATTACCGTTGTAGTAAGAATTTTATAGTGTAATTGTTTGATCTCTGTTTGGCCGCCGAGAAAATCAAGGAAAATTTTGATTTGTGAACTTGTGATATATAATTCTTCCTCTCTTTTTTATTGTGCCAGTATTTTCTTTTCTCCTTTACTTTCTTTTATGCTTCTGTTTTCTTTCTGGAATTATCATCGTGAGTACTATTTTCGTAGTGTGATTGCGTAATTTCTGTTTGGCAGCTGAGAAAATCAAAGAAGTATGGTAAAAAGGAAAAATGTTTGAGTTGTAATGTATGATTCTTCATCTTCTCCATTCTGTTGTTTGAATTCCTCTGTTTTCCTTCTCAATTATAATTTCGATTCTCCTTCAATATACGTGAACTTCACATTACTTCAGAGTTGTTTATATGCCTGTGGCAGCAAATTAACTGAAATTCGATGTGTTCTGAACTTAATTTCGTGGCGTGAAGCAGACCCTTTCGTGCCTTTTGCTCACGCGAATGCCGTGACCAGCAATTCAACATCGAGAACATAACAGGGCAACCAAAGCAAATACGTCTTCAATCAACTAAAACCATGTACAGCATGACAAACAATGTGAATGGCTGAAGAAACTAGCTAGGCGCTACCCAGGGAGCTGAAACATACTGGAGCTTTGCCCAAATAGATGATATGATCACCGAGTATATTGTGCTACTAACTTATAGCCTGCCTTTACCTCTTTAGTTAAAGATTTGAAGCTGTTAATCTTCTTAGCTATCTGAAACTTTGAATCTGAAACAAGTTATCGATGTTTCTTCGGGTTTTCAATGTGTTTGACGTTATATTTATTTGCTGTAAGGACATTTCCATTCATAAGCGTTTTTGCTAGGAGTGTGTTTATTACAAACACGTTGAAGTTTAAAAAAGAGAGAAATTCATAAGTGTTTGAAGAAGCACGTAGCCAGGAAGTGTTTTTATGACTCGACGACACTTTTTTATTTTTTTTTTAAGCCTTGTTTGGGAGAAGACACGTGCTGCTTTACAGAAGAACATCTTATGTACGACTTCGGAGTACAAGCTGGAATGGAATGTCCGTTTCCTCCATTGGAATTCCAAATCCAAATCCGAAAATTTCCGAATTCTGAACATTTTTAAAACAGATTGGATGGTAAATTTACTAAGTTGGACACTGGATCCACATTGCCTAATAGTCTTATAGCCCACGATCCTCCCATCAGGTTTAACCTTTCGTAGAGATTTATGGCCCAATGAAGTGTCTGCATTGGGCTACTATGTTCTAGAGCCCAATTACTGTGGATTTTCAAGCCTTGAGTTAATAAGTTCTAGAGGGGGTTTCTCTAGTGCACATTTGAACAAGAGTCCATATATTATGAATTACGAAACCGTTTCTATAACACTCATCACGAAATTCCCGTCCCCAAGGATGAGACTCAAAAGAAAAGTATATGACGTTCCATGATACGAGTGGTATACTCGAATGTTTAGGTTCAATTTACATGAAATTAAATTGGGTTGTCACAAGGAATATATCTCTGTGTTTCTGTAACACTTATCAAGAGAATCTTTGAGGGCAAGACCTAAAAGAAAAGTATGAATAATCATGAAACGACTGGTAAACTCGAATGTGTAGGTTCAAGTTTACATGTAAGTCTGGTTGTCACTAAGTCCATGGACGGATCCATATATGGCCTCGGAAGGCTGGAAAAAAACAAAAAAAACACTAGGCATGTTCTTTAGGGACCTTTTGAATATGCTGATATGGGACCTTGTGTGTTCACTAAGTGTTCGACGAAATGTATGATCGACAAGACGAGTAGACGTCACTTGGCATGGGTCTAGACAGAACGCAATGTGCATCATGGCTCGGCAAATGACAACGAGCACACTAATTTTCGACAAAATGCACCACTTAAAAAATAAATAAACTTCTCTCTATTTTTATCTAAAAAAACTTGGATGTTTTACACTAGGACTCTCGAAGTTAGACTCCTGGGTCTACAACTAAGTCGAAAACTCTGAACTTAAACGTCTTGATTCAAATGGCCTAAAGGAAGAAGGACTTACTAAGTTGTCCTTGTTAATTTTGTGAAAAAAATAAGGAATATTCTCAATCGAAAAATGATTAGCCACGAAAATAATCAAACGCGTACTCAAAATTCAAATCACTTGCCATAGCCTCGAAAAAAATGACGTTATTGCTAGCCCATTGTGATACTTAGCTTACTCTCAAACATCTTAGTGTAGATAATATCGTTTGTTATAAAAAAATAAAAAATAAAAAGAATCCAAGTCTTTCAAATATGAGGGGGGAAATTTGGAAACACAAGGAGGGTCTGCCATGGCTGAATGAAGAAGCTACAGCCTCGAGATTTCTGAAGAAAGTTTGAACTTTGCACGTAGAGATAGAATCACACAAGATGCCAATTAGTTATTAACTAATTAATTAATTAGTCTTCAAATGTGACACTAACGATGATATCAGCATCACAAAATATTTGTGGTCAGTGAGTAATTAATCTCTGCCTCTGTTGACTGTTGACCGTTGGATCATCGCAAGCCCTGGTGTGCCTCTGACTCACTGAGTCGTCCTGAGCAGCATGCAGCACTGATGCCTTGTACAACAAGCAATGGACAAGGCCCTTAATTTTCTCCCAAAACCCTAATTAGTAAAAAGTTCTTAAGTAACCATGACATCACTCAAAACGTTGCAGTTTTGTACTTTGTATGATCATATCATCGTCCTATCTATATCTAGCTTTAGATTCTATTAGCTTTCATAAGTTATCTCCTGAGGACCTGAGAAATTGCCACTTTCATGCTTAAGACCTAATTTTTCTGCCGATGCTTCCAGAGAATGGGTAAATGCTGTTTGTGCATCAAGTTATTTTGAAGAGCGCCAAGTTGACATGTTTATTTGGCGGCATAGGAATGCTTTTCTTTTATGGTTTTGGCGGTGGCCTTGTTTTCCCACTATGGTTTTCTTTAATGGTTTTGAACCATTATTGTCATTTCGATACAAGATCTCTGTTGTTATTGTCATTTCGATGCAAGTTCGAGCAAGTTAAGCAATTTTTCTTTCTCTTCTCTTTGAATCATAGTTTGAACTCTTTGTGTCAAGACTTTAATTCACCATTTCCATACTATGATTTATTTCTCTACATAAGTAAAGTTCTTAACTATAAGGCAAATAAATAATCTAAGTTGAGCTACTCCCACTCAATGAAACAGTTTTTTGTTTAGAAATCAAATAGCGCAATCTCCATCATTAAAATATCATCTACTAGCGATAACTAGTAATAACACGATCACTATCTCCAATTTCATGTTCAATTAAATTCCCGACCTACTCACAAGACCCAGGCCAAATTTAGAGGGTGAACAAATGCAAGTTAGGGTTTAGGATTTAGTGCGTCACACACCTTATTATGCTGAGTCGATCCTCTCATTGTGTTTTGGCATTTTGCTGTCTAGATTCTAGAAGTTGATTACAATATTCATCGGTTTTAGGGTTTCTAGGGGTTTTAGGTTTTCGAAAAGTGGGGAAAGTGGATTTTTTTAATGTACATTGTAATTATAAATCAATAGTTTGATGATGGCGTGGGATGAGTAGGGTTTTGAGGTCACAACTTTGACTGGGTGGGAATTTGTAGAAAAAAAAAAAAAAAACTCATGCTTAGACCATGCCCTCGTGCCATCTTCAAGCGTGCGGCAAATATTGTCAGAATTTCTTGGACAAACCTCGCGTCTAGAAATGCTTCATTTTAAAAAGGTCCCCTCCTTGTAAGGAGAAAAGTTCTTGTTCTCTAATTCGACATCATTATGTCGTACCAATGTTGAAATCATAACTGTTTATTACTTTTATCATTATCTAAAGATTATTTAAAAGAAAATCATTCTATTTGAAGACCTATTAGTGGGGAATGAGAACCCCACTATAATATTTGTATAGTAAAACGTTACAACGTTAATGAAGAAAGAAGACTTCCCTCATTTACAAGAAGGAGGGGAGTATTGTCATTTAAATTTTTCTGAAACCCCTTCAGAAAAGCAAAAGGGAAGATGTAGCTAGCATGCATTTTTTTGTATAGTGAAATGCTGCAATGTGTAGTGGGGAATGAGAACTAGACTATGACAATTGTATAGTGACATGTTGCAACGTTAATGGAGAAAGAAGACTTTCCTCGCTTATGAGAAGGAGGGAATTATTGTCATTTAATTTTTTTTTTTGAAACCCTTTCAGAAAGGCAAAAGGGAAGAAGTATAGCTAGCTAGCTAGCTAGCATGCATTTTTTGCCACTCTTGAATCTGATACTGGTTAAAGTGATACAAATGTGGTTTCAGATAAGGGTACAGATTGGTCATGTGCAACATACATATACAAAGTCGTCATTTAGATTTGTATGTATAAAGGAAGAATGAAAGCTACCTAGGACCACATGCTGCAGCTGCATGAGCTACCAAGTAAATGATCGTATCTGTTGTCGCATTGCAGCAGGCACAGTGATCATGACAAAACACTGAAATTACAATGATATATAAATACACCATGCAGCTGCAGAAAATATATAGTTGGGTATCATGACTACTGCTAGTACTCCTTATGATGCTTTTAAGATATTGGGGTCGAATGGATATATATATATATATATATATATATATATATATATATGTAGGAATTGCTTAAGGGGAGGGATCCCCATTTTTTCAAATAAATGGGGACACACTGCCCACCGTTGGATTTAACTTTAATGAAATTGTGTGGTTAAGATTGTGTGGCCTGTGTTTTAATCTCAACCACACAATTTCATTAAAGTCAATCTAACGGTGGGAAGTGTGTCCCCATTTTTTTTTTGAAAAAATGGGGATCCCTCCCCTTAAGCTCCGTGTGTGTATATATATATGGGTAAACTGTCAATTTAGTCCCTGAATTATCACCTTAGTGAAAATTGGTCCCTAAATAATTTTTTCAGAAAAATTAGTCCCTGAATTATAAAAATCTGTCAATTAGATTCCTAATATTATATTCGAAGCTACTATATTCAATTTTCCGTCAATTAAAGTCACGTTACTTACATGTGATACACATTGGAGGGTAGATTGGTAGTTTTTCATAAAGAAATAGTGTAAGTTAACTTTTGAGGGTAAATTAGACATTAAATTCTCAACCTATATGAAATGTTAAGCACTTATAGACGAGAAAATGATGGTTTTACACTCTAAAGTGTGTCAACTAACTTAAGTTGACGAAAAATTGGATCAAATAACTTTGAATATAATAGTAGGGATGAAATTAGCAATTTCTAATGAATTTAGGGACTTATTTTACCAAAAAAATAATTCAGGGACCTAATTTTCACTGAGATGATAGTTCAGGGACTAAATCGACACTTCACCCTATATATATATATATATATATATATAGATATATATATAGATATATATATATATAGATATATATCTATATATATATCTATATATATATCTATGGGATAGGATCAAGGGACAAATATTTTTACACACATTTTTACACTTTTTTGTAGCCTTTAGATTTTATAACATCCAAGGGTTCTTATTTATTCATTAAATGTCATGAATGCTTATGTAGATTTTAACTAATATTAAAGATAAAAATAAAACTTAAAAAAACTTAAAATTTGGAAAAAAAAAATTAAAAAAAAAATTAAAAAGGAAGAAACCCTAAAGGAGGTGTCTGCAACCTCCATCCCCTGGTCTGCAACCGCCTATCTCTCCTAGGTCTGCAACTTTCATGCTTGAATCCCATTAGGTAAGCAAAACAAAAACCTAAATTCGATATTATTGTTCGTATATGTATGATGATTAAATTCAGAATTGGAAAAGAAAAAAAAAATTGTTTTGTCTGTTCATGTATTTGAAGATTTTTCTACTCTTTTAGTTTTTCAAATCAAACAAACAACTATCTCAATACGCTGTCATATGTTTCGAATCTATATTGAACTCGAAAGGGTGGCTTATGTAACATTCCTACATGGTTTTTGATGTCGGTACCTATGAGAATGTATGATTGTGGTTCTAGATTGTAACTTAGATATTGATTTTCTTGCCTCGCTTCGTTTCCATGTTTCAACATTTTTTCAATTGAAACACATGGACAGTGTATTGAGATAGTTGTTTGTTATATTTGAAAAGAACTCGTCAAATACATGATTTGACAAAACTAAAAAAAATTCCAAAACCCAATTTAATCACCCTACTTATATGAACAATAATGTGGAATTTAGGGTTTGTTTTGCTTACCTAATGAATATTCGAGTATGGAAGTTGTAGACCTGGGGGCGAGGGAGGTTGCATATTCCTCATTTTCACAATTATAGCTAAGATTTCTTTTATTTTTATTTTTATTTTAATTATTTTTAGCTTTAATATTAGTTAAAATCCACGTAAGCATTCATAGCATTTAATGAATTAATAAGAACCCTTGGATGTTATAAAATCGAAAGGCTATAAAGAAGTGTAAAAATATTTGTCCCTTGATCCTATCCCTATATATATACACACACACGCATCCATGTAGCATGGTAAGAGAAATCTTAAGAAGACTCCCTCAAAGTGAGACTCTCTATGAACTCTTTACCACCTAACAGTTTGACATCAATTTTGAAGCGGTAAAAAGTCTATCGAGAGTCCCATTTGAGAGACTCTCCTTGGCGTTCTCTAGCATGGTAATTAAATTTGAATAGGGTAATGGTTTTGACAAATCTGAAACGTTAAAAAGATTGCACATCTGGCTCTGGACCAATATAATATCCAATAGAAAGAATATTTAATAGAAAAATATTGCACCAATAGAATATCCAAACCCTAAATGCTTATATGAACTCGAATTTTGAAGAGATTTTTTTAAGTATCAGGCATTCAAGCGATTTTCTACATGTCATAATATAATTGAAGAAAATGATATATTTTTTAGTGTCTTTATATTTATTTTATGACCGCTTGAATACTGGATGCTTTGAAAATTTTCTCCAAATTTTGGGGCCCCGCTTTCATATACCACTACCAGAGTCTAGTTATAGCCACCAAAACAACCATTTCATGCTATGCATGACGTCACGTGCTGATCACATGCCAAGGTGCCACTGCCACGTCAGATATCTCTCACCCACGCCCGAGAGACTGATCCGTACCGGTGCTCCGGTGACTTCCAAGGCTGGCGTGAGACTTGTCTGTTTAAAGCAACCAATGAGGATTAGATACAGTTGCTTGGAGAAGCCATGCATAAGCACCACCATGTCCCGCCTGGTATAAAGAGATCGATGTTGGACGTTGTTGTTGGTTGCACTTGCTCCATCGTACTTTGCAGGGAATTACCATAAAGTCATCAACTAATTTTGAAGAGCAACATAAATAACAAAGATAAATTTGGAGAACAATTAGTAGCTGGAAGCAAATTAGTTATTGGAAGCAAATATGTAACAACTGAGTGCTTTATATAGTACTATTAATCTCACTACTCCGACTCTGTAACCCTTAGACGCGCAAGATCTGAAACCTGAACACAAGACTTTGTAACCTAACGCCCAACCGGTAACTACCGCTTGGTAATTAACAGGACCCAAAATACCAAAACCCAACACAAAACAATGATGTTTAATCAACTCGACCTCTTAATTAGTTTTTTAGGAGGGAGCGAAATTAAATTTAAAAAAAATAGAACTGATAAAAAGGAAGGATAGACAGAGATCAGGATGTACGTACGTAGTATGGTTGTGTAGGAAGGGCACTTTTCCTCTTTAGTCTTCCTCAAAACCCATCTAGGGTTTGGTGGTGTCTTAGACGACTCTATGTCCTTTAAAGAGGGGAAATTAATTCTGTTTGCTTCATAAAACAGAAACCAAATGTGTCACTCCCTCAACCCCACTTGGATTTTCTGCCTCCCCAGTCCCCTCTTTACTATTAATCATTTCTACAAAAGCTCATTAGGTTAAGCTTAGTGTCAAATTTCAGACATTGGCTTATTCAAGTTAGTTAGAATAGTGCGTTATTCACTACACCTAAATTTGAATCCTTTTTTTTTGTAGTTTCGAAAGTAGAATATCACTTGTATCACAATCTTAGTACCAAAATAACTCTAAGAACCTTCATTAATCCAAAAGCAGAAATCATGGCCAAAACTGAGAACCAGGAAGCCAAACTTAAAAAATTGATCAAAGTAAATTCCTTGCCTCACTGGCCATGCACTGCATTGCTGATGCGTGCAGCTTGATAGGGATTTTTACCACTTGCAAAATGAGGGATAAAAACACTTAAAAGTATTTGCAAGAGTACAAGGTTATCATAGTATAGCAGCTCAAGCAATGTCGTTTTCCACAAAGATTGAATGAATAATTTGTATTTAAATTAATCCTTAGCTAATTATTTAGAACAAAGTTCCGAAAAGGTTGATTTTGGAATTTAAAATAAAAATAATTAAATAATTGACAAAGTAAAAAAGTAAAAGAAAAAGGTTTTTGAAAACAATTTAAACACTAGGGTTCTGCCGTTACCATTAACAATCCTATGCAATTTTACCAATTACTTATGAATTTTTACATACATGCTTTGAAGGTTAGGTTTTCCTAATACATATTTTCCTCGTGATGTTCAAGCAAAAACGTATATCTAACATGCAACTCATCTGTGATATTCAAATCAAATATAAACATGCAAGACTCATCAAGCTTTGTCAAAACCCTTTGAAAAACCATGCAACCCTAAAGAGCGTGATGTTCGCCTTAAGTGAACTTACAATTACTAATCACAAGAAACCTTCCTCAATTTCAGGGTGATGTTCCAACATAAATTGCATCTAATTACTTGTCTAAAAATCCTAATGGTCGAGAATCACGAAGACAATTAGATAGTTTAATCGCGGTGATTAATAATTCAAAGCAAGCATGCATCAATTCATAAGCAAATTAATAAAATCACATATTCATGCTAAGGCTCATGGCTTCGCCCTAGCAAAAGAAACTAGCTACGAACAATCATAAAACAAAATATTATTAAGAACAATGATAGAAAATAACTTAAAGGAGAAAAACTTCAAGAACCCTAGCAATTCTCTCAATCTCCAAGTCGCATAAAATAGAATGTAGAACCCAAACTAGGGCCGGCCAAACCTTTTTAAAACCCATCTAAAAGGCATCGCACAATCCCTAAAAACCAGGTCCTTTATTCCAACGAGGAAACTAAAAATAATAAAAAAATATCCTAGAAAATAAAATTCTAATTAAGCTAGGAGAATCTGCCAAGTATTTGTCTAGCCACGTTTTAGCCTCAAACACCCTCCAAAACCGGCCCATAATAGCTTGTTTTGAAGATTGGGACGTTATGAACACATCTCCAGAAGGCCACGAACCCATCCGATGTCATCTTAGGCTCCAAAAATGCAATTCAAGCAAAAAAAGTCACTATTCCAGCACCGCCCATCACTCCTTTATTTTATCACCAGAAAATCACTGCTTGATGGAAATATCTGATATTTTGACATGATCAAGCCAAGTGACTCAAGAACGTCCTCCAATTGGAATTACTTCAAAATTCATCCATTGGTCACATTTTGCTCCAGAAGAAGTCGAAAGTCCTATATTGAAAGTACAATTCAAAGTATCAAAATTCTTCCAAAATATACAAAAAATAAGGTTAAATATATAATACAAAATCTACTCATCACTGCTTATGCTCAATTTTGTCTTGGAAGTTAAGAATTCATTGAGATTTGTGCAACACTTGAACTCTGCTGTTTCTTTTCTTTCTTTTGATATGAATGAACTATCTGTAGTACAAATTACAGAGTAGTAACCTACAGTGATGCACATGCGCCAATATTTCCTTGGAGAAAAGAACAATGCTTGACTCATTCCGGCTAAGGTACAAGGAATTCAGATTTTCTCTAAATTTCTTTGTTTGGTGTCAACGGATTAGAAAATTTGGACTGTTCAAGAGAGAAAGAGATTCAGACCGTTTAATGACTTGATTTTGTGTGAATTTGATCAATGAGATGATCTAATGAGGATGATATGATTTAAATTAAGTGATCTGAATTCTCTGATCCGTCGGTTCGAACACATTAATTTGGAAATGATCTGATTTCGAGTACAAAAGTACAATGCGTGCAAACATGTATAGAAATAACTCGCCAAATGTACAAAGTAGAAGCTTTATATGTATTAAACTGTAAGTCGCAAGTACGGAAAGAAACATCGCATTCTCCAACTCATGTTTCGTAATAAAAAACAATATTCCAACAAATAGTGCATGTAGTATTTGTTATTTTTTAACTAATTACTTTGTTATTTTTACTGTATACTTTAAAAAGTAGACGTATAACAGCAGCCAGAAAGAAAAGAAAAAAAGTGAAAAAGAATCATAACAGGAAGCAGGGAATCTCCATGACTTGAATGATGTGTCCAAGTCGACAAATCCTGTGGGGCTCTCAATTGCCACATGGCAGAATTTGTAGGCCACATTTTTGTCACCTCGATCAACTCCCTTTTACATTGCCCACTCCAGCTTCCTGTAAATGTGTTTGGTAATCATCTTGGAGATGGAGCTCCCCAATAATGGGGTAGCATGACCAATTTTACATGAGAAATGTTATAGAGACTCTCTCAATAGGGAAACTCTATATGAATTTTTTATTGTTTTATATTTTTCGTACAATATTTTATAATGTTGGTACGAAAATTAACATTAAACTGTGAGGTGACAGAGAATTCATGAAAAATCTCAATTTAAGAGTATTCTTAACATTTCTCATTTTACATAAGTAGGCAAAATGATACTTAACTATTTCATTCCTATGTGAAATGACCCGACCAACCACGTAATCAAAATGTCGTTTGTGAGAATATGCGGACAAAGTATTAATGGTGAGTAACCAAACCATGTAAAGGTTTATAAGAGATTTGGCTATTCTCTATATTACTAATTGGTTTTATATTGGAACATCAACTTTCTTCACCGTTTATAAGTTTTTCTCGCAACTTAATTAAGTTTGTATTTTGATAGTCACTTGAGCTTTTAGTTCGATTTTTTATAAGTTGATATTATAAGTAAACCTTAGTGGCAAATAATCACACACTACTTTTACCGAACTAGTCTAACTCATATTGACAACTCTGAATTCAATTTTAAGTCCTCTGACTCATTTACAATGTTACAATTCTCTTGAATTGTCAAATATGTCCAATTTTTCATCAAATTAAAAAGGGTTTTTATCACAAATGGTCCTTGAAATTGACTCATCCAATCAAGATGGTCTCTGAAATTGAAAATCGATCAATGCAGTTCCTGAAAATGGCTGTCACAAATTAATATGGTCATTCTGTCACAATTCCGTTAAATGCTGATATGACACATAAATGGATCCTACAAATTTAATTAAATATTATTATGTGAATAAAAAATATTTAAGTAACAAAAAACAATTGTTATTTTTTATAATTAAAATCTTAAAAAATAAAAATAAAAAATGAAGAAGGAGATGATTTCATGATCTTCTTCCCCTCCCACCCTCCCACTACAGCCCCCACCCCACCCCTCCCTCTCTCCCATGAATGAGGATATAGTTAAAAAAATCCTTCAACTTGAACTAGTGAAGTGACAGAAAAATTGAAAAGTCATTTACCTGGAGCTTTGTCAATATATGTGCAATAGTATAATCTCTGGCTAAACCAAGGAATCGGCAAGCAAGTGCATGGAGATAGTCCAGTGCTGCAGGAGGATAATATATGCGTGGTAGGAGGAGATGCAGAAGAACCTTTGTACCATTGTTGGCGCGAACAGACTCCCTTGCTTGGCGACAGCCTTGCTCTAATTGTGCAGCCATGCCTGCACAACCTGCCCCAACTCCTAAAGATATTCGGCGACAGCCTTGCTCTAATTGGGTTTGTTGAAGCTGCAACTTCGTGGGAGAGAGGGAGGGGTGGGGTGGGGGCTGTAGTGTGAGGGTGGTTAGGGGAAGAAGATGATGAATTTTTATTTTTTAAAATTTAAAAAATAACAATTGTTTTTATTATTTAAATATTTTTTTATTCACATAATAATATTTAATTAAATTTGTGGGACCTATTTATGTGCCACATCAGCATTTAACAGAATTTTTAACGGAATTGTGACGGAATGACCACATTGATTTGTGACAGCCATTTTCAGGGACTACATTGATCGATTTTCAATTTCAGGGACCATCTTGATTGGGCGGGTCAATTACATGGACCATCTTAATTGGGCGGATCAATTACATAATAATATTTAATCAAATTAAAAATGATTTCCATTCGTTTTTATTGCTGGAAAACTAACAAAATGTATGATAAATTTGAAAACTGAAGATAAGTTTTGCACACTTATAAAGAACTAAGGAAGAGTAACAACTAAAACTGAAAATCGAGAGGGCAAAATGGGAAAATAACACAAACCTAAAACCAAACTGACAGTGTGCTGCACGCGCACATTGAGCGAGTGACAGAAGAAAGGTAAGTAGGTTTAACTGGAGCACGGAAAATACAGTGAGACGGAGACGGGTCTTGGTGTTTGGGAACAAAGGCCGTTTTCAAGCGCGTGGATTTCAGTTAAATTTTGACCTTTTCCACCTTTCGGTAAAATGAAGCACACTTTCAACACTGGAACAAAGTTTTATGTGAAAAAATGGCACTTCTAGTACTCGTAGTCTATTTATGAGGACCAATTCCAGAGTCCAGACTCGTGTTACACATAACATATCTTGAGATTAATTGCTAACGTTGATGAATCACACGATAGTAACCAGGAAGAGGTTGAAATGACTATTGAGTTTTTTAGCCTCCGAAGTAGTCGACTGATTTGATAACGTCACCAACTAATCTCATTTTAACGGAAAAAAGTGAGTGTTTGTCATCCTATTCCCATGCCATGATATTCCTCCATAGTCCATACACATACAACAAGGAATACCAATGTAGTCGTTTAGGTTAAATCTATAGATGATATATCGACAGTTAAACAGAGAGAACATTTGTGTTTTACAAAAAAATTCATGAAGCACGTCATAAAAAAAATCATTTCCGACTCAAAATAAATTGACAGGGTGAGTAAAAACTTTAGCTCACATGATATTGAATGAGATTTGGTTGCTTTTGTTTTGGTTTGTTGGAATTTAAATTCTTTACTTCCGGAAATTTAAGTTGTATTATAAAAACGTGTACGTACAAAAATGGGTTGTTGTTGGTCAATAAATTGCACCATCTCTGCATACACAAGTCTGAATTCTGATCTGCCAGACTCTACCATAAGTACAATTACTTCCTACTTTTCTTTATATTGGCACTTCAAGTTGTGGGGGTTTTCATGTCCTATTAATTTATTCGATTTTTTACTTCTCCGTTTCTTTTTTAAATCACAGTTTGACATATGGATCGAATTTTTTTGTATTTTATGAGTTTAATGAGTTATTTTTTCACAATGAGACTGCTATTTAAAGATTAAGTTCTACGACTTCTCACATGTAACTAGTCAAACAATATTATAATTCTAATCGAATAAACATAGTTGACATTAGATCATTCATTTTTTACCAACTAGATAAGAAAAATTTCATGACATAGATAGGTACATCATTACCAGGACATTCCTTGTCAATGATATGAATATGTATAAATATTTGTCCATACAACGTTACATTATTCACACAAAATATCACAAAGATAAAGTAGGCGTGTCATCTAAGTTGCTTTCCAACTTGGAGGCAACATTGACCTTGATTGCATGGAGAAGACTTGAGGATATTGTATGTTATGAGTTGCCCACGTTGTATAGGAGTTGCCCTCACAAATCAATTTGTTTTTTCCTATTCTGGTGCAACCATATGACCCTAAAGATTGGTGAAAAAAAAAGAAGCAAAAATTTAAAATTATATGTTTATTTGTGTAGGAAAAGCATTAGATTAGAAGCGAGCAACATAAAAAGAAATTTTGCTTTTTAGCCAAAATGGTTTTTAAGATTAGCATAACTCCTCATCTTGTTTATGGAAATTAAAATTCAGTAGAAATAGTCCCGAAGTTTATCAACTGTTAATTATTTTGGTTTTTCCATGCAAAATCTTCGTTAAATGAAAAAACAAGTGAAGAGATTGATTAAACAAAAATATCATCCATTTAACATAGATTTTTTCATAAAAGGACAAAAATGATTAACAATAGACAAGCTTAATGACCACTTTTATAGATATTCTCAAACATCAAAGTAAGAAATTATGCCAATTTCAAAAATCTTTTTTGACTAAAAAACCATAAAAATATTTTAAAGCAAACAAAAGATGTTCAATTTCTTCCATTTTAATCACAAGTAATGAGTATCCATCACATCTCCCACTTCTTTTTCTTTATCCAGTACAAACAAAATATATTAAAAATTAAGCTTTACATTAATGATTTTCTCCTCTACTTTTTTTCCACTGATAACTTCATGATTTTATCTTTTTTTTTTATTCAAAAAGATTTGTCAACAAATTAGATGTCAAACTAACTTGGCGCCTCCGAAACTTGGTCAGCTCTTCCTACAAAAAAAAAAAAAAATCACAAAGTAGTTAGTTAAGATTCTTATCTTATGAATGCTTTCAACTCTTTTACGAAATAAACTTACATGCACCAAAAATGTCATTGTAGTAATATTTTACGTCAATCATGCATTACAATGCATATTTATTAACTTCTAACTTAAAAAGACTATAATTAGCTTAAGATACTGCCGTAGTGACGTTCATGCTGAATAACCAACAATTTTATAAAGTCAAAACCAACATTCAATTTCCATAATCTTACCTGATTACCAAGATCACTCAAATCCAGAGACTTCCAAACTTGCCAATTGGGAAATTTGGGGATGAAAAGAACTGAAATCTGCAAACTTAGTAGGTGTCAACAAAATCACCCTAATTTTGTACCTGCCTGCTCTCCGTCCGTGTGTGTGTGTGATGAGGAAAAGTATGGGGAGAATTAGACAAAGAAGAATGTAGGAAATTGCAGCCAAAAACTGTGAAAAAGGAAAGAAAGTGAGAGGCCAACCTTCTTTTGGATTGTGGGCAAAACAGTCTTTATCACCCCCCATCAGCAGTTGCTTTGTGCCCACTTGCAATTTGGGGGACCAAAAAATTTTCAACTGATAAGAAGCAAGAACAAGACAGAGATCTTCTCAGCAATACAACTTTAATCGGGAAAGAAGACGGATTTGCTGCCCATGCTTACGAAAGTATATGCGCAGTACATGTTCGATCTTTTCATCAATGCATGACTGGAAATCAACTGAGGACTAATGGAAGGGTTCTTGGCATAAAGATTCGATCTTTTTCATGACAACAACATTTTTTTTGTGTGGTAAAGAAAACCCTTTGCTTGTCATCGGAAAAAATGACGAGGGATTGTTTAAAATGAGGGAAGATGGCAAAAGTTACCAGAATGATTGAGGAGGTGAAACGGGGTTGGAATTCCTGATAATTTTGTGTTTCGGTAATGACACTTTGTGTTTGTAGGAATTCCTGTTTACAGAGCGTTGAAATTAGATTCGATTATAAAGTGACGTGTGAAAATACGCAAGGAAACCAGATCATAGAATGTTACCTTATGTAACAGTGCAGTAAATTCTGATTCAGTTGTCCTGAGCTGAGCATGTAACAGTGAATTATCAGAAAGGAAAGGCCACCCTTCAATAGAAATTAAGGCCGGTGTATGTATGAGAATGTGGCAACAGCTCCTCTACCTCGATTCTGGAACTGGAACAACTCATGCTTTTTTTTATTCGGCTTCGGTTAATGGACTCAACCTCTGCCAGGAATACGCTGTAGACTGGCCTATGATCTGAGAATCTCGATTCCCCACGAACATAAGATAATTGATGAAGGCCTCTTCCGTACCATAATATACGATCACACCTTCACATGTAGATAGCAGATTTAGATTTTCATAAATGCACAAAAACGAAATGCTTTACTAAATGCCTGATAACTTTTCCATGTTTAATTACTCTTGAAAAGAATTCTACAAACCATGCTGGAGTTCTTCGCTTCTCCTTGGTGTGCCTATCATCACCTGCATACCGATCTGAATTATTTAAATACTTGTACGTTGGAGGGAAATATATCCTCCCTTCATTCCATCCCTCAAAGACGCGTCCTCTTCTTTGCTCTATTCGTAGCTGAGAGTATAAACCATCAAAATTTCAGATACAAGCCATTCGAAAGCAAGGCAAAAAGGACCACAACTCTTTTTTTCTCTCCTTTTCTTTTTGGCTCCATGGGGGAACACAAGATTAACACATTTGAAAGAAAAGCACAATGCTTGTAGTGGAATAGGTAGCATACCTGGTCATTCTCTAATAATGCCCTCCAGTTGCGCATCTCAACAAGAGCTTTTGCAGAGCGGTAAGAAAGGGCAATGCGATAATTCAAATCCCCAAGCCAAATAATTCGACTGCACAAGGAAAATAAGATTTGAACTTATTCACTCTAAGGCTAGTTTCTTAAAAATTATCAACTTCAAAGAGAGAGAACAGCAAGACTTAGTAAATAAAGAAATTCGACAAAGGGGGACTTACTCATGCTCTAGTATAGTCTGAGGAGAGTTTTCATCTCCCATTCCATGAACCCAGGGAAACCTTGTCTTCCTAAGGATCTCCATGACATCGGAATTTCTACGAAGTTCATCTCCTTCCTTCTGCCCCGAGGTCAGATGAGTACAGATGAAGCAAAAGCTTGTTTGATGCAAAGACATGCTAATTGAAATTGAACCCTGGAAAACTCAAGAGAATAAAATTGCTGTGTCTACTAGAATTTCGACATATATTCCATAGGAAAATATTGTACCTTATTTCCGAGGTAGCCCATTAATCCTCTTCCAACACAAGACACTTTCAAATTACGAACATCATCTCGCAGATCACTTTTTACCCACACTGTCAAAAATATACCAACCATTTGTTTGCTGGCAACCAAGCAGTATCTTGAGTGGCCTAGCTGTCTATCTCTATCCTCCATTGAGAAAGACCCACTGTTGGACATTGGTGAATAATGTGTCACAACAGGTGAATCACCAGGTACATCCTCATCATCAGAGGAACCCCATCTATAATTAGGATCATAATCACTTGGTCTGTGCCCAAACATAACCTGATCACAAACGCTGAATCGCCTATCATGTCTTGGTTGTGGCATTGACATGTCATTGTCCATTCTCATGCTGCGGCTCAAGGATTGGAAGGACCTGCGGTGAAAGAAAGAGGAAGCCTTCTGCCTAGTTGATCCCTCAAAGTCCGCGTCTAATTCTACAATCGGATCAGGAACTGGTGAAGGTGTATGGCAAGCACCGCTTGTTCCAGGAAGATTATTTAGAGTCTTCCTTATAAGAGCTAGCCACTTTTTAGCTGGCCCGATGTCTTCCGTGCCTAAAACATTGCCGGCATTCAAAGGAACTATTTCTTGAAACCTGGAAACCAAAAGGATTGATAAGGATTCTATTACCACACAAAAACTTTGCACAGATTAGAGAGAACATATCTATATATGCAAGAACATACCCAAGAACATAGATATCAGCAGGAAGAGAGGTATGAAGCCAATCTTCTAGATTCAAACAACTTGGAGGAGATTTTCCAGCCACGTTCCATGTAGCTACAAAGATCCTGTGCCCCGTTGAACACCAATACATATTACAAACGAAGAAAACTTAGCCTGAAAATTTCGGATTAAATCTATTCATCCACAAAGAAGAAGTGCTTAATTTACTTGACAATTCTAGTTTCATTTCATACCTATAATTATGTACATCTGTAACTTGTGACGCTTCCATATCAATCTTACCCCGCCGGATTCTATCCGAATGCCTCTTGCTCAATCTTTCTGTGGATTTAGTTGGGTGGGGTTTAAGAGGGGATTAGTCAAAAATTAAAGAATTGGCCATAAGATTAGGAGACTCTAAACAAAAAGCATGATTGTCTTCTTATGCTAAGAATTTTGTGGTCCAAAGCAAAAATTGAACCTGTGTTGCTTTTCTTGGTTTTGCATGCCTCCCTCTCTGAATAGTTGTTCCTCCACTCTCCATCACCACCTGAAAAAGATAGCCCCATAAAGTTGTTAAAGCTGAGCTTTTTCCACTGTTGATACATTCAGATGATTCAAAAACCACCACAAGAAAACAAAAACAAAACAATAAGAACAATTTTCAAGTTACAAAATAAATGAAGAAAATATTAATATTAATAAAATTAAAAGAAATTGTTTCAGAAAAAGAGGAAGAAAAGAAATGGCAGATCTTGAAGCTGCAGAGTCCATTAAAATCTGAAATTTTTTGTACCCAAAATTGCAGTGATGCAGATTAGAGCAATGCAAGAGTGTTCAGAGCATAGAAGAATCTAAAAATGCAGAGAAATCCCATTTTTCATCTTGATTAAAATCCAGGATTCCCAAATCAGAAAGCCCAAATTTTTTATAGAATCCAAATCAATGCATGTATGTGGCAATGACCTCCATAAACGGCGTCGTCTGCATCGAAGTCCTCGGCTTTGCTCTTGATGTTGAACCATTTTTTAACCAGTGTCTTGGGCCATGAAAGCTTCAGAAAATAGCACAAAAAAAGTCAGCAATCTCAGAACAAAAATGCAGAAAAAAAATTAGAAAAGTGGTGGCAATTTATCAAACCTTGCTTTTCTTGCAATTCTCATCTATCATTGTTTCACTGCTTCATAAATGGATATCTGTAATTACAGCAATGAATGCGGATGGAGAAAGAAGAAGAATACCAACAAAATTAAAACCCAGGAAGGAAAATGGGCTCAAAAGCTCAGGTTTTTTTCGGAAAACAATGGGAAAAGCTCACTGATTTGCTTAGAAGAAGAAGAGAACAAAAATGGGTAGTGGGAAAATCCCCTGTTTTCTCAAGCAATGAAGGGAACCCAAGTGGACATGTTATTTTCCCGGCTTCCAAGCAGAAAGTTAAAATCCAAAATACCCCACTGGGTACTTTTCTCCCGCACTCCCTCTTATGCGTTTGGAAGGAGAGAAAACAGAGGAAACTCAAAGCGGAAGAAACAGAGAAGGACACAGCCCTTCTAAGGATAAATCAAGACAATGCAGGATTCCTAGAGAGAGAGAGAGAGAGAATGTGGGAGTTGTCTGTGAGCAAAACCTCGTTATGGGTACAGAGCAAACAAAGTATCGAATTTTGAAGAGAGAATAAAGTGGAGTGGTATAAGAGTGAGAGCGAGAGAGAGAGAGAGAAAGAGAGAGGTTGGCTGTGTGTGTCGAGAGGCTTTTTACCCCAAAATCCAAGGCCGACTCAGCCCTTTGCTTGGGGACTTGGGGAGGGGCACTCGCTGTGGCTTTGGATTATATTTGGTCACCCACTCACACCCAAATTCCCTACACTGCCCCTTCCAAGCTTTCTCTCTCTAAATTCTTCCTTTTCTCTCTCTAGGTTAGGTTTGATCTAAACCCAGGCAGTTAAAGAACCCAACAAAATAAATAAATAAAAGAGGATAATGCATTTGGGAGTTTGTTACAACTTACAACTCATTTGGTTTGAAATATCGCTAAGATTGACAGTGACACTGTCCGATTTTATATTCGGGTCGTAAGTTTTTTTTCACTTCTTCGTTTGACTTGTGATTTTTTTAATTCAATAATGTATATTTACACTAAATGTGGAAGATTTGGACTACATAACAAAGTGATCTAGTCGACGAAAATCAGACCGAAAACCTCTCACTTATAAATATATAAAAAAAAAATCACTGGCATTAAGTGATACTTGACTTGTGAACAATATGTGGTTGTGTTTTCACAATTGGTAAGAATGTTTGGAAGACTTTTTTTATAGGTCAAGAATCTTGCCCCTAATGTGGGTTTTGCGCTTTGCTTTGAGACATCCATAGCCATGAGCTTTTATAGGGTTTCATAGAGGGTGTATTTTTGTATAACAAAAAGGGGGTTTCTTCTCAAATGGATGTTCATTGCTTAGGTCTAGGAGATTGGAAGAATGTTTGTGGTCCAACTTAAGAAGCATTGCATATTTCTCCTCAAAACCTTCAATGGTTTGCTTTTTAGTTGAACACTAGGTTACATTGCCATGCCAAATTGAGGCCTTTTTTACTCCATCAAGACTTGTGTCCATGAGGACCAAGGCATTTGTCCCAATTTTGGGGTTTCAATTTGGGTAATTTCAACTTGCTAATCTGCAAGCTCACATTTCATTTTTTGGATGAATGTGAAGTTTGTGCCTTGAAAAATGCCCCTTTCATAAAAAAACTCGTTTACACAAATATAAGACTCTTTTAGGGATAGAGAGTTATTTGATCTTTTGCTATGGATGGAAAGAGAAATCATGATGTAGATATAATGTTCAGTGAGTGGTAGCTGTTGTCATTGAATGATTCTCTTTGAATGAATTCGATTTGTTGATCGTACTTCTTAGGCTAAGTGTTTCACGTGTTAGCTGGACCCTGCATAAACCAAAGGTAAACACTCATCGTTTACGGCATGGACTACTAGAGTATCTAATCACATCCGTTCCCCATGCTTTCACACTCTAGCAAGGAAAGCGGGGCCCGCTCAATGTTGAATAGTATACCTCGGTCATGATGTCTCACAATATATAGACCCCATTGCTGGTAAGTTTCGAGGTACCAATTGAATATGGTTCTCATTGTATTGTATTTGTCTCAACACATGACAAGTATACATAACACAAGCCAAATTAACCACTCAATATTTCAGATTAAACACAAGGACACAAGACAGAAGCTAAACTAGTTCACACTTAGTTCACATAAAGGTAGGATATGTTAGGCCATTGAGGGTCCCTAATCGTAGCTTAACTCATTAATCTACAACCCACGCGATCTCCGAAGTTTTCGCACTTAAGTATCGATTATCATTGTTTAATGCCTAAGCTTGAACAAAGTAATTTCTTGGATTAAGCTCTCAGGGTTTGATTTCTTAATTGACTAATCCTCAACACATATGCTACATGTGGGAGGCTCTGTCTTCTTCCCCTATCAAAGTACTTAATGTTCATATTTTAAGGTTATTTGCAATCGATTAGCATATTGTTTAATGTGTTTAAGGACTAATTAAACTACTAAGCTAGACAGCTACACACACCAATGAAGAATACAGAATCTTCATTTCCCCAATGCCAAATGGGAATCCCTCACAAACCCCCATTGAATCCACTAGTCTAGTGAAACTACCCTCATAGCCAACCAGTCCAAATATATGTTGTCAACGACTTGTCTAAAACACATAGAGCTGTCGTACAAAAGGCTCACTTTTCTACCAGCGTGGCATTTGGCAAAATGTCTTTCATGTATGGTCATAAATAGAGGTATGACTGTGACACCCCATATTGTGTTTGGCCGGTGTTGAGTCTCACACTGAAAAAAAGTACTACGTCAACCTGAGTTCTATGGATGATTGCTTGTACGTAGCCTCACTAGTTACCAGTCCTATGGAGATCAATGTAGTGACAAATGGTATACCAGAGCCAACCCGAGCACGTAATTTCGTCGGTGTTGAGTCTCACATCGAAAAAGTATTGAGTCAAGCTAGGCTATATATATAAGCAATTGCATGCAGTCTCACTAGTGATTGATATTGAGATCGATGCGCTGCCAATATGCCAACTGATTCGTGATATATGGTATCAGAGGCAATCTGAGCGTTTGCTGGTGTTGAGTCTCACATCTAATTAGTACTGGGTCAACCTAAGTTGTATAAGTGATTGCATGTAGTCTCATTAGTGACTAGTTACTATTAGGATCGATACATTGACGAAATGACAAATAGATCGTAACAGATGATATCAGAACCAACCTGAACAGGCATAATTCACTATGGTGAGAAACTGAGAGTAGAACCGTAAACGTTGGCCAATGCATGTCACCATGGCAGCACCCTGGGATAGTACAAGAAGTATGAGAAAGAGCAAATGCTAAACTTATGAAAGAGTTATGGGCAAAAGGCCATGAAAGAAAAGAGACTACCCTACAACTCGATCGAATTCTTTTCTTTTTACTGCTGGAGAACTGTTTCTTTTCTTTGACTCACACAAAAATATTTCATCAAATTAGTGGGATCAAAGAGGATACCATATAATTGGATTCGGTTATGATATTATGAATGTGGATATATGACTTGTACCTTATCCTTTGGCAAAACGCCACGTAGAACATCCATCTGCAACTTCATATTATTAGAGGAAAACTTAGTCAAATTGTACATGAAATCGATGGACACTCTCCCCACCTCTTCCTTTGTGTGTACTTCACGGCCGGCTTATGTAAAATGTAATTGCTCGCTCTCATGTCCCACCATCATTAATCATCAAATTTTGGTTACCGATAGTGGTTTTCTGTTAAATTATTAAAGGGACTGGCTAAAAGCTCATTTCCAATAACACTGATATTATCTCTAACTTGTTAGTTATCACTGCACAGTCCGACATGTGTAAGATTTTATCATAAAAGGTCTTGGTATTAGTTAAAGTGAGACTATGATATTTAAACTCTTTTTTTCCCCTCATCCTGCTAATGTATGAGAATTTAACATTTCACGCTTTTGTTTTCTCATTCTCTTTAATTTGTTTGGCAAATATCGCATAAACTGATGATAATGAGCTTTACTTTAGAAGTTACAATTGCTTCTTTAATTTAGAAAAAGAAAAAAGATGATGAGTTTCTCACTCTGGTCATGAATGTAAGATAAATACTTCATCGTTGAAGTTATTGGTCATGTATGAAAGATTATCTCTCGATATTATTATCTCAACTTTGATTCTGATTCGATAATTATTTTGAACTCTATGTTCACAACTAACACACAATAAATCCAATGCTAAATTGATAAAGAAAAGGAAAAACTCAGGACCTCCGGTGCTAGGGTTTTGAAAAACTCTTCCATGCTTAAAAATCAAACGAGTAAACATCATAGGTAGACAAACGAGGCAGTCAAAGGGATGATCTTTGATTTGATTTGTACTTTGGGCAAAGTATATATCTTCTTCTCTTAGTTGAGAACATGATTTTCTTTCTGTTTCTTTTGCTTTTCTAGCTTTGAAAAACCTTCTTAAGGCACCCCCTCCATCCTCTCTTTTGCCTAGCTACACAGCTTCATAACCAAAAATTTGTGTCAAAATTCTGGCTTTTTTGTGTGTTTTTGTGGGTATCTTTTGTTGTCATTTTCTTTCCATCTGCCAAAAGAAAGAGAGATGTATTTCCAAAGCACACCTCTATGTTTGGGCTTCAGGTACTTCTTGCGGTGATGTGGCTTCTGATGTAGACTCTCTGTCCTTTGATTCTCCGACATGTAATTGTACATTAATTATACATTACATGACTACATAAATTTTATATCAAAAGTAAAACTAGCTAGTTCTTAAGCTAAAAAATTGTCCTCGTATATACAAAGTATAAAGGCTTGAAGCTCAATCCACAAGCTATCACACATAGGTTTTCGTTGGCCCAAACACTTTCGCAGGAATTATCAAAGATATTCTTGAGTAGAAGCTTTCATACTACATTATTCGTTTGTTCAATCCTACACAAGAGTGGTGCATCGCATTAGGGTCGAAATCGGAAATGTGTGGGACTCAAATGCATGAGGCACTCATATATATTTCTTAGACGAACGAGTGACGTAATACAAAAACCTTACTCAAGAATCTATCCGATAATTCAGGAAATATTAAGATCAATTAATTACTTAACTATTGCGAGCTGATTGTGATCTTTCTTACTTGCATACCTTATAAATAATGAAGGGTCGAAATCAGTCCATGTGCACATGCTCAACTTAACCCTAGCACTCATTTACAACCAAATGAACCAGGTAGAATCATTTGCTTATCAGATTAGAAAGTTTGCTAACAAAGAGGCCCCTATTAGTCACAAGAGTGGCTCATGATTCTAGTAGTACAATGACAAATATTTTCACTCAAAAAGGAAGAAAACATCACAAACAAAATACAAATTGACTTGTTGATATTGATGTGAAGTTTTTCACTTTTGGGTGGAAAAATGGTAGTGCTATTCACACATTTATTTTTACCTCCTAGACATCTTTGTTAAATTTTGTCCATTGTTCTTCTTCAATTCATTCGATCCTACAGCAAAAAATTGAGAGAAGTGTATGAAAAGTGAAAACGAGTGTGTAGATAACACTACCAGGAAAAAAAAAACCACATGCATTGCATTAATTTTTCATCCACTTTAGTGTCCTGGCTAAGATCTTGTCACTGTCTTTGCTTCCCCTTTCATTTTCCTAGCTTTTATCACCATCCAATGATGCAATCCATGTTGTTTTTTGTTGCCCATCAAATCTTTGCGGTCTGTCCATTTCATCATTTATTTATTTTTGTCTTCCTTCCAACCTTTGCAATGTTGGCTTTATCTGCAGAACTGGTTCTAGACTTCTAGTTAGAAATGTAAATTGAATTTTACCTACCATTTGTTTTACCAATGCAAGCCTTAAGTCATAAAAGCTAGATACAAATTTAAAATGTGAAGCAACCCAATGTATCATATGATAAATCCGGCATCAAAGCGGTTAGGGAATGATGTAATCCGTATTTTCACGACCACATCTGTACAAGGATAATAATTTACAAGCATCAGGGTGCATATGTCACATGTAGATATATATGTCATATGTCACATGCTACGATAAGATATATATA
The DNA here is from genome assembly GCA_024362995.1 of Heteromeles arbutifolia. Lineage (NCBI taxonomy): Eukaryota > Viridiplantae > Streptophyta > Magnoliopsida > Rosales > Rosaceae > Heteromeles > Heteromeles arbutifolia. The sequence continues at coordinate 35,784,689 of JANCRC010000005.1, read as the reverse complement.
GTATTAGTTCGTATTTAATACAAACGCATTTTAATGTAAATGCAAACATGATTGTAGATGTTAGATCGACAAGTCCTTCTCTAGTCAAATATAGATTAATCTTAAATCATCAAATTGAAAAATTCAGCTGTTAGATCGACATGTTCATTCTTCTCTAGTAAAATATAGATTAATCTTAACCTATCAATTGGCAAATTCAGCTCCGATCCATAGGTGTGTTCCAAAGGCAATCCAATCACTACTGTATTCTGTATCAACCTTTAATGATTAAGCAGGAATATGTATATATAGCTGAACAAGTAAAAGTAATACATTTTTCAAATATTATGTACAAATGCTACAAGATTGCTGGTTCGCTCTATGTTTACAAGTAAAAGGTAATTCGAGTAAAAAGTGATTTGTTACACAAAGTAATTAGAAAAATAGTTCGCTCTATGTATATATCTGATTCGTCACCCTCCCTTGGCGCCCCCGTGATATCAACTTATCAAGTTGTCCCTCCGCATGTGGCACTGGCGTGGGAGGGGTTGGTGGCGCGGGTGGTGAGGGGAGTGGGGTGGTGGAGAGGCAAGTGGTACGATAGGTGCCGGCTGCAACGGCGGTGGCATGATTGGTAGTGGTGGAGGGTTAATTGGAGAGGGAGGCGGGAGTATCTTAGGGTCCGGTGTGGCTGGTGTAACTGGCTCGGTTGGCGTCGCATGCTCCGCCCCTGAACTCTTCAAACAAGGCACATTAGGCACCGTCGTTCCTATTGAAGTTCCTTCGGCATTGTTGCAAGACGCAAAAATCATCTTATCCCCCACCGAAGACTTTATATCAATCTGATCCATCACAATATTATAACAGCCACCCGAAATCTTATCGCAGTCGAACTTAATCACCTTCTGTGGCGGATGTCCCTTCGAAATTGATGTACGTCGCATCCCCCCACCACCGCCGACGACTGACTTTTGCAGTTCTGGTCCCCATTACAATAATATTGATCAATAACAATAGGGTTTTGAGCTCCATCAAGTTTGATCCTCTCAAACGTTATGTTTCTCGCGTACCCGGAGCCACCCTGCCACGCCTTGATCCTTGCTCCGTTTATAGTTCTGGTGAAACTACAATCTTGCACGTAGATATTGTCCACTTTCTCAGTAGCTCCATCTGCTCCTAAACTTCCAACACTGTTTGCGAGAGACAATTGAGGTTTATATCATGGACAACATCACAATAATTCATTGGTCGAATAATAAAACATACATGTTGCATTAACATGACAAGAGACTATTTTAAGTCATTCGAATGTGTGGGTACATACCTAATTCCATGACCTGGTCCGCATGCAAATGTTGGTAATATAGAGAAAGGAGCACCTGCCGTTGATTGCAATACAATCGTCGCCTGTTCCGATAAATGAATCTCGAATGCTGACATGGCTTGAGAAGGAGATGTCAATACTGTCAGTGTTAGGACTGTTTTCTGGCGCAGGAATGTTCAAATGCGAGACATCAGCATTGTCACAACCGTTTATACCGATATGTGCCTGTGGGCTGTTCAAAAAAGTGAGTCCGCTGAGCGTTCAAACAGTTGTTGAACTCAAGTGCCTTTTGTGGTTTGCAGTTGTCGTTGTCCCCTAAGAGCTTGCGCGATCTTGCGTCGTATTGGGTTGTGCTCCACCATGACCTTCGATCTTACCCAAGCAGTCGACCATGAGATTTTCAACATTAGAAAAACTTTGCCAGCTACCCGACTCACATTCTTTCCATGCACCACGGTTAGGTGCCAACACGTTACCCAAAACTTGAATATGTAGACTTTTTGGCTTGCATGGACCTTCAAATTTAATAGGTTGCAACATGAACGGTTTGCCCTCTGGAAGAAGAAGCGTCAGTACGCAGTCATTCTCACCGTTACACATGTCACCCCATGCCTTCAGAAAAGCCGGGGAATCATCGGTTCGTCCATCTCCAACAGCACCGTATTTGGTTATGTCAAATATTTTTTGGCTACGTGCGATGCCAATAAACAGCAACCTAGTGAGGAAGAAGAAAACTAAAATGCAAACGAGTATGTTGAACCGCATTGCTTTCAAAACAACAGAGAAGATGTCTCAGATGCTAGAAGAACACAAGGATTGTAAACACTAAACAAGAATGTAGTTTTACTATATTTACTTGGAATGTTAGTTTTGTTCCTAAATACAATTGGTTTTGGTTAATTTCCATTGAAACTTGGTACGAAGGAAATCCTCTTACCGTTAGGAATAGTTTCCTGCTGTATCCCAAACCCACCTCTCAACTACAACCACGACAAGGCACCGGAGAGAGACGGTAATTAATCTGGAAGCATGAGTACGAAACTAAAATAAAGGAAAGCACTAATTAATTCTACCTAAAACCCCACAATCATGCGGGACACATCCAGTCATCAGGTTGCTCGAAATTCATAGGCATATTTTCATGTTACAATTGGCATTGGCTTAGTTTTCCTCTTGTAACTTGGAGTCGGATGTTCCATCAAGGAAATCAAAGTGTTAGGTTTCCAGTTATTAACAAATTGTCGGACCAAAGCTTCGAAATCAAAGGTTTAATCATGGCCCCAATCCTCAAAATAACTACTACGAAAAGTGATTCTAACTTTGGTCTAATGTGAGAGAACGCAGCTCCAGCTAGCTTGACTAAAGCGAGGACTTTATATGTGTTTAATTGTATTCTATGGTTGGTCATAGTTTTAGCTAGTATTAAAGACCTGTAGGTGTAGCAAGAAATTACCAAAAAAGTATAGTATGAATTTATGCTTAATAAAAACGCAATTATAGAGTAAATACAATCGTAACTCTAAACTTTAAATTGACAAATTTATCATTGCTCAGTAAAGTGTACACCGTCATGTGACGTTCCATACTAATGACATAATGAGATTTAGACAAAACAATTTAAACGTCTTTTTTTTTATTGACAAAGAACGTAAGTGTACTCAAGCCATGTAAACTCTTTCTGACTATCGTGTCACTTTCTGAGCTTTTGTCACCATTCTAATCCATATAATTGTTACTTGCTGCCCATCAAATCTTTGAGGTATTTGTCTATTTCATCATTTATTCATTTTTCGTCTTCCTTCCAACATTAGTAATGGTTTGCCTTCGTCAGCAGAACTAGTTTTAGTTGGAAAAGTAAATTGAATATTTACCTACCAATTATTTTACCAGATGCAAGTTACTCAAATTAAAAGCATGTGTTACACAAGTTAATCAAAAAATAGCTGTTGCAACAAGAACCGTCATCAGTGGACAAAACAGGTAGTAGTTTATATGTAGATTAGCACTGCCACAAGCTCCACTTCCGGTGTAGATGGTTGTTGGCCTCGTAGGCTCCGTCGCTGAACTCTCTAGACAAGGCACGTTGGGCACCGTAGTGCCGACATAAGTTCCTTTGGCGTTGTTACAAGTCGCAAAAATCTTCATATCCCTCACCGCTGGCATTATCTTAATCCTATCCATCACAATATTATGACAGCCACCTGAAACTTGATCGCAATCGAGTTTAATCGCTTCCTCCGTCGCAGAAGTGCCTTCAAAATCGATGTACGTCACATCCGCCACCACCACGGCCGACGACTGACTTTTGCAATTGTGTTCCCCATTACAATAGTACTGATCAATAATGATAGGATATTGAGCTCTGTCAAGTTGGATCCTCTCAAACGTGATGTTTCTCGCATACCCGGAGCCACCCTGCCATGTCTTTATTCTCGCTCCATTTGTAGTTCCAGTGAAACTGCAATCTTTCACATATATGTTGTCCACTTTATTACTAGCTCCATCTTCTCCCAAGCTTCCAACACTGCTTGCAAAAGAAAACTAATCTATGTTAACATATACGGCATCACGCTTGGCATTCGGCGATATTTATTTAACAATTAATGGAAGATAAGAGAACAAAGACATACCTAATTCCATGACCTGGTCCGCAAGCAATGTTGGTGATGGAGAGAAAGGAACACCCGTCGCCAATGGAAATACAATCATGGCCTGTCCCGATAGACGAATCACGAATGGTGACATGGCTCGAGAAGGAGATGTCAATACCATCAGTGTTTGGACTGTCTTCAGGCGCATGTATGTTCAAATGCGAAACATCTGCGTTGTCACAACTATTTATACCAATATGCGCTTGCGGGCTGTTTAGAAAAGTGAGTCCGCTGAGCTTGAGGTTTTGGCAGTTCTGGAATTGCAGTGCCTTCTGTGGTTTGCAATCGTTATCCCCCAAGAGCTTGCGCGATCTCCCGTCGAATTGGCTAGTGCTCCACCATGCAGCCCCCTGGCCGTCGATTTTGCCTGAGCCGTCAAGCATTAGGTTTTCGACGTTCGAAAAACTTAGCCAGTCCGACAAATCGCATTCTTTCCATGCACCACGCACAGGTGCCAACAAATTTCCTAGAACTTGAAGGTGAATGTTCTTTGTATTGCATGGGCCTTCAAATTTTATATGTTGCAATAAGAACGTTTTCCCCTCCGGCACAATAAGTGTTGGTATACCATTACTAGCTTCATTAATTCCTTGACATAAATCTTTCCATGCATTCACAAAAGCTGGGGAATCATCTGTTCGCCCGTCTCCCACAGCACCGTACCTGGTTATGTCCAGTATTTTTTGGCTATGTGTGATGCCAATAAACAACGACAAAGCGAGGAAGAAGAAAATTAAAATGTGAACGAGTGTGTTGATGATCAACATGGTTTGCAAAACAACGAATAATTCCCAAAGATTTGAAACTACAGCTTTCTCAAAGCTAGAACAATGTTGATCGTTGGAGTAAACAATACAGTGGTTCTACATGTGTATATATACTAGTAAACTTACTTTTTTTTAGTAACATGTTCCTTAAATTACAATTGTTTTGGTTACTTTCCCATTTAAAAATTGGTAGCAGAAGTTGTAGGAATGAAATACCCTTTGAATTGTTAGAACAGGAAACCTAACAATTTGGGGATCACACTAAGAGATTGCCAGATTTAACTGGAATACACCTCGTTTGCGACCAAACGTGTATATCATCCCCAACCCCAAGGAAAATTACATTATTAGTTCTGGCTCGGAAGCTCCTCAAAAGAACGGGATTCAAGCTTCCGGAGGAGGAGTGCACTGATCTAGCCAACTTGCCTAATTCGAAACAGATGTTGCATGAAGGAAACCAAAATTGTTTAGGTTTAGTGATATCAAAGTGCAAGATCAATTGAAACCAATTCAAAAAAATATACAAACAAAAATCCAAAAGCAATTCCACCAAATTAAATTCTATTTATTTGAATGAGGGATGATGTTGTAAACTTTTCGCGCCAACCGGATGCAGTCCAACCAGTGCAACATCTCCACATTGGGGTCTCTCTCGATCACGACGTCCGACACCGTGATCTGCGTAACGCCCCTGTAGCTGGTGATCTTACCGCGCACTGTGGCCACCACGCCGAGCTTAATCTCCGCGGCGAAGAGCATTGCGTTTTGGGCAATAAGTCGAACATCTGGCGGGCTGCGGCGGGAGAAGTAGGGGGAGGAGAGCTGGTTGAGCCAGAGAATGCAGCTGACGCAGCCGGTGCCGTCGTCGATGGTGAACCTCAGGAACTTGTTGGGTTTGAGGTCGCGAGAGGTGACGGTGCCGACGGTCTCAGCGCGGGAGAGGAGAGCGCCGTTGCGGGAGAAGGAGATTGGGTCCGAGGAAGAGGAGGAGGAGGTTTGGGTGAGAGAGTTGAGGTCGAAGGCCAGGAGTTTTACGTGGGTGTTGTATAGTGAATGCTTCATCGGTAAAGAGATGAGAAATTTGAGAAAAAGTGTGAATTGGGTCCTCCCAATGTAGTTAAGGAGAGAGAGAGAGAGAGAGAGAGAGAGAGAGAGAGAGAGAGGGCGGAGGCTGGCGGCGGGAGGGGAGGCGGAGGCTGGGCTTTATGGGTTAAGTTTGTTCGCCGCCATTGATTCTGAAAAAGCTCTCTGCAATTCCGCAAATTTGGGAATCCTGCACTTTCCCACTCTTGCAACGACGAAACGAAGCCCGAGACATGCCGTCGGGGTTTATTAAACTTAACTGCGTGTTTGCCCATAAATCGTAGGGATTTTTCATTTTGGTCCTTCAACCTTTTTTCATCCCAAGTTGATATTTTTGACAAACAATAGCATTAGTGGGGCTAAACTGTTAGTTGTCAGGGAGGACGATCGATGGGGATCGAAGACGTACCAAATTGATAATTTAACAATTGAAAATCTGTCTACTAAGGAAAGAAAGTGGCTACTTAGAAGTTCATAGAACTACATGATCACCTTTTGAAGGTGATTTTGATAATTCATCTACTTTTTCAAGTGTCATTCACTTACTCTTAAGTGACAATTTTTATCCAGGGCTAGACATTTATATTGAAAATCGCACAAAATCAATAAAATCGAATATGTTAGTTTAATTTTGGAGTTGTTTTCCGAATCATCACTAAAACTGATTGAAATTGAAAATGATTTTTTCACTTTACGAATCAACTAAATTGAATTGCGCCTACCACTAATCATGTCAACATTTATAAACTTTTTTTTTTTTTTTTAGTTTTTATTTCATTAATCAATGTGAATTCATATAACTAGATAGATAAAGCCCACTTATGTGCCACATGAACACACTAACAAAAAATTCAATGAAAAGACAGCATAATGACTAAATTAATTTGCAGGTCCTATTTTTAGTAACCAAATTGATGAATTTTCTATTTCAAAAATTATTATAATTGAAAGTTTCAACTTTAGGGACCAACCATGATTAAAAAAAAAAAAAAAAAAAAAAAAACCCTTTTGAAATCGATTTACCAATTGGAACATGCAAATAAGGACCAAATTGGAACAAGCATCGAAGTTTAAGGGTCAAAAGCATACATGTGCTTTGAAAACGATTAATGGGCTTGAGAAGGCACATAACCCGAGTTGGAACGCGAACGACCCGAACGATTATCCCATTCCCTGGTTCTCTACGGAATCCTAAACCTAAACCCCTCTTTTGAAAATTGGGGCTAAATCGATTTCCAATCTTCCATAGTCCTACAAACCCTAATTCGGAGGAACCAGACCCGAATTCTTGCCCAGCATGAAGAGAGCAATTCCATGGAGTGATGAGGAAGGAGATTCGGATTCCTCATCTGGGGAGTCATCAGATTCACCACCCTCCAAGAAAACAGCTTCACAAGGTACATATACATACACATATACATATACATATATATACGTATATTTGTATATTTACTGGTTTGGGTTTTGTGTGTTGTGATTTGTGTATTGAATTTGTTTTAGCTGTCTGCATACTCTGTTATTTTCTGCAGGGAAATCTGGGAAGCCAAAGAGCAAAGTTGTGGACTTTGAGGCACTGAAGCAACATGGCTACAAAGGTGGGCCCTCGGTGCTGGCTGTGCCGCCACCAAGAGAGCCGGAGCAGGAGCCGAACTGGTCTTGGGCTACCGGCAGGGAGGACGGTAAGGACAGCAAGGCCGGAACCAAGAAAACTGAGGAAGAAGAAGAATCTTATGAACAGCGACAGAAGACGAGGGCTGCATTGGCCTCGGGAGAGAAGCTTGACACTGCGCTGACCCGGAGCGATAAGCGAAACCTGTCCTTCTCGCAGAAGGAGAAGAGGAAGAGAGAGCTCGGGCAGGCAAGCAGGGGGAAGAACTATGTTGAAGAAGAGAAGAGGTTGCTGAGGGAGAGTGGTGTTTACTCTGGTTTTGATGCTTAGGAACTCTATCCTGTAATTTGTAATTTGTCATTGATTTTCCCTTGGATTCGAAATGATGCTTTCGACGAAAAATTTCTGGGTTTGTTCAAGACAATCTCTTTCACTTATCTTAAATACATAACTGATCGTATTTTTGCAAATCCGAATGAAAGAGTCTGCAATAAAATTAGCTTATACTGTACACAGGAGTCGAGTGTTCGATAGGTAAACTGCTCTGGTTAAGCTCACACAACAGTTACATCTAAAACTGAAAACTCTTTGGTGTTGGGTAAAATCCATGCATGTAAACATCCACCACTAGAAAGCCAAAAGAATGACGCAAGTATCACACGATATGACCAAATTGCTCGATAGATGGTTACATACAGGAAGCCTTCTCGTAGTCTTGCTCGACAGATGCTCAACCGTCCTCTCTTTGTGAAGCCAATACGGTTACTGCTCAGGTGGAGATGTTGACCTATTGGGAAGAGTCCTGTATATTGCTCTGATAGTATTTGGAGTTGTTCTGCAACAGCCTCCAACAAGGGAAGCCCCTGCTTCACACCATTTGTTTACACACGAGACAAAATCTTCATCTGAAACCCCAGTGTTTTGCTGCAACGCAGAAAAAAAGAACAGAGATCAGAAGAGTTGGTGTCTGGACAAGAATATCACAACTACAGATTTCCCGCACTAATTCCACCTTCTAAATAACAACAATATTTTCACAGATAATTCTATCGAAAACACGAGACAACCATAGAAACTTCACTTACCACCCACATCTTTCTATCTGGATCATAGCTTTCACCACTATTTGGGTACACAATAATTGGTTTTGTAGCCACCTGAAGGATTTAAACATGAAAATAAGTACAGGAACTCCAAACAGAGTAATGCACAATTGTAATTATTCCGGGAAGCCTACAAATTGGAAATAAGTCAGAAATATAGCATATGAAAATGCAGCAGGATATGTGTAGTTTGTTGATTTTTCATTGAACATTAAGAATTAGAAAATCTCAGAAATTGAAACAGTAAATACAGTTTAAAGTCACTGTAGGCGATTTTATTGCTGCTCCAACAGTTGGTCATATAGCTCAGTTGAAGCTTTTAATGTTTGATCAAGATAAGGAACGTAAACTAAATTTATTCAAACGCAATACAAATAGCCTAAATGATTATACCTGTGTAATTAATGTTAACAGTCCATGGATAAATCTAGGGGGAGTGCAGTTGATTCCAACTGCAACAACTTTCTTGCATGATTCAGCAACTGTGGCACATTCAAGGAGAGAATCACCACTAACAACATTGATGCCGTCTTTAGAGTTGAAAGAAAACCATGCAGGAAGTTGCATGTTTTCTTCTTCCAAAAGCTCAGCATAAGCCTGCATAAACACCGAGCATGATTAACCGGGGGAAAAGGATAAACACCAAGTTAAAAGCGCAAACCAAAATTATGTCAAGATATTTTTTCCTTGAAAACAAATTAACATACATCTCTTGAGTAATAGCCCCATTTTTACTAAATTTCATATCTTTCACTTTTGGTCGCATTAAGTGCTTACCAATCAAAACATTAGCCACCTAATTAAATGCTATCAGTAAGCGAGTCTAGTAAGAAGCCTAGAATAACGAAATGTTGGCCTGTCAGATTTCCTCAAAAAACAAGGACAAGAAGAAACTAAATGCTATCAACAAGCTTGCCATCAATACCTGAGCTTCCAGCTTATTTGGAACTGTTTCAAATGCAAGTAGGTCAGGACCTGATTCTGCTAGGATTTGGACCCTTCTCCGATGAAAATCTTTTAAGCTTCCTAGCGTCATAGCCTCACCATAATTTCCACTGCCAGGGGACAGACCCAAAATATGAATATTAAAAAAACTTTTCAAGTTCAGAAAACAATAGCCTTCTCATGCAAATAACAGCAGCCAAGACTATCTAACTTAATCTTTCAAAGCTTTCTCTGGGATCAAAGGAACACATTTTCCTAAGCGAAAATCCTACTCATATTACGTCAACAATACATTTAGAGGACCTGCGACTGTTTACATGCGAGGTACTAGAAGCAAAACCAACAGAAATAACAGCTGATGCAATGAATTTTTATAGCAGAACTGACTCACCTGTACTCAGACCCGTCAGCCAAATAAGCGCCATAGCTCCCCACAGATGCCGCAACTAAGATTGGTCGACGCTTGAGAATTCTACCATTTCCACTGTCAGCAGAAGAGCATTGAGTACATCTGTCGTAATAGATATCTCGTGCCTCTCGGGCAATTTCAACACTTTTCCTAAGCAAAGATTCACTCTCTTCTGTAGAAAAGCCTTTGGCCTTGAAACCTTGAATGGTGGCCTGCATAACAAGTTAACAACTAACACTTTCAGTTTCAAGAAAAAATATAAAATGAGAGAGACATCATTAGTTACTGGGATTACCTGATAAGATGCTGTGATTATGATATCTGCACCAGCTTCAAGGTAATCAAGGTGTACCTGCTCCAATACACGACAAAACAACACGGCACATGGTCCTATTAGTTAATCAAGTCTACAGATGAATCACATTTACATAAATCAATATCCATTCTTTTGGTTTCATCTTAACAAAAGCTGAGACCTTTACACAAAAAAGAAAGCAAATGTTCAATCCTGCCTGACCTATAGACAGTGAAATATACGAATTAAAGTTGTGATTAGCTTATAGAAGTCACATTCCTCACTAAATACATGATCCAAGCAGAGCAACAAGTTTCTTTCGGATCCAAACAAAATAAGCAAAATCTGACAACTCTTGGTCCAAATTCACAGATAAAACTAAATTCCCAAAAAAAATCGAATGCTAATTCCAAAAAGAAAAAAAGCTCAAAAGTGTCAAAAATCGAAATTTCCACAGCAAAATTAGCACTTGAGAAACTTAGCAAAAACCCATTATTCTGCACATATCTACACTCACCAGAGTACAAAACAAAGTTTCCTTCTGACCCAAACAAAATCAGTAAAATCTGAAACTTTTGGTCCAAATTCATAGATAAAACTAACTTCCCAGAAAAATCAAACGCTAATTCAAAAAAACAAAGCCCAAAATTGTCAAAAATAAAAATTTCCACAGCAAAATTAGCACTCGAGAAACTTAGCAAAACCCATTATTCTGCACATATCTACACTCGTCAGAGTACACAGCAAAGCAAATTACATTCCCAATACAGCATTTTCTAGAGAGAGAGAGGGAGGGGAGAAAGAGAGAGATGAGGGTACCGTGCGAATGAGGTGAGGGGAGGTGAGGAGGCATTTGGCGCTCCAGAGAGGATCGTTGAGGTCAGCGCCGTGGCGTTCAAGCTCGGTGGAAAGTCCACCGTCGACCACCGCGACTCCGCCTGCCTGCCTGAGTAAGTCCCTCATTAACGACGACGTTTCGGCGCTGCTGCTGCCGCCGCTGGCCATCCCGTCGTCAACGCAACTACCACTCTGCGAATGTGTGGAGTCGGTTTTTGTAATTGTATTTGTTAGGAAACCGGAAAAACTAACTAAACCCACCGACACCTGGCTCCACCCGTTTTTGCTCTTTATAGCATTTTAATTGCTCAAGAAATAAGAATTACCTATTTTAAATTACCATCTCGACCCCTTAAGTTTTGTATAATACCAAAATGTCCGCGGGTGACGTTTGGTTCGCGAATTAGGTTTCTTGGGAATGAAACTCTCGTGTCCAGTCTCTGGAGGAATTGAATATTTTCATTCTCCTGTTTGAAAACGCTTAAAATTGGGACGAGAAAATTACTATTTTATCTTATGAGTAGGATTGTCTTCCTCCCTCCTCCTCTCACACATTGTTTTTTTATCTTATTGTCTTTGTAAAAAAATTAATATAAGATGTTGACGTGGCTTAACCATGACCGTTCAAATAGGAGAATAGGGAAAATGAGAGAGATTAAGAGGGGAGAGAATCCTCCTCCTTTATCTTATTGTTATGTTATGTTTAAACGGTAACAGATGTACAGAGTTTTGAAACGTTCTAATATATCAATATAATATTATGTGTAGTATTTATTGTTGGTTAATTTTCATGTCAATTTGCATGCGTGCTTCATGTGGATATGGAGACATTTTTCCGTGTGCCAGGCAAACAACTCAGCATACCAAGTGTCATAATATAATTTGTTGAAATTTTTTTTTCAAGCTTTCAACCAATTGTATTATGATACTTAGTGTATCGGGCCTTGTGCCTGGCACACTAAAAAATCTCTCATGGATATGGTATGGGGATGATCATGTAACAACCCGTCCCGGAGTTTTTTAAAACAAAAGGGCATTTCTGTAATTTCATGAAAAATGGGATATTTTGAAATAGGTTTACTTTTGGGTCTTGTTTGGTGTGTCCAAGGGGGCCCACCTTCAGTTTTTGTTTCCCGACCCAAAGCAACTCAGCTCTCTCTCTTTCTCTCCCTCACTTTTCTATCTTTCTTTTATCTCCCCCGAAACTCTCTCTCTGTGCTTTCCCCTCCAACGACCCACACCCACCCACAGCACGACGGCGACGACACCACCAACCCCTTGGCGAGCCTCTCGACCTCCCGACGTGGGAAGGAAACCAAACCCAGGTTCCCAGCATGAGCCGTGGGTTTCAGACGACATTACTGGCCAACTCCGGCCACCACTTGGGAAACAAAAGGTATATTCATAAACTACTCTTGGTGGTTTTCAATTTGGTGGGTATATCTTAGGTTAGGGTGAAGAATTGGAGTTAAACAGAGCTTGGGAAGCTCCGGCCTCCTTTTCCGTCGAAACCAGTCTGAAACTGTGTCGACCCGACCCGGTAACCCAAAACCCGAGACCATCTAGGCCAAGCTCAGACCCATTGAACCCAGGCCTTTGGGCCGTGCAAACTCAGGCCTTCGGCCCACTAAACCCAGCCTTAGCCTCAAACCCTATCTGAACCCAAACCTAAACCTCGGCCCAGTTGCCCAGGCCCAACCTTGCAGCCCAGACCCATTGAACCCTTGGCCCAAAACCTTAGGCCTAACCCAGATCCCAGGCCACGAGTGGGTGCACGTAGGCCTCTGCCTTAGCGAGCGCATGTAGCACATACTCCTCCACCGGAGGTATTGTGCTCCGACGTCGGCCGCTTTTTTGGCCACCCAAAATGGTGCATGGCAGCAAGTAGCCATCGGGGCCGCCATCCCATGGCGACGCGTGCGGCGGCGCATAGGGGTACCCAAGGTCCCCCCTTATGTTTTTTGACGTCCTGAATCCGATGTCCATTTCCCGAAATTTAATCGTTATGATAGAGTTTTATTAATTGGTACCTTTATGTGCTTAGGTGCAATTGTTTGTGGCGTTTCCGTCTTCGCTAGTTTGCATGGCTCTTCGATGACGGAGTATCTGTGAGTGGACTCCTTCAAAAATGCATATTTTACTATTAGAAATGCATACATGAAAAGCATGATTTAATGGTTACGTTTTATGAAACATTTATGAATAAATTGGTGTCACGCTTTATGAACTATCATGCTTTATCGACTTTATGTTTTTCGTAGTATATATAATTGATAACTATATACTATGAACATGATTTAAGATATGATGTTTGAGCTACTGAGCTCCGTTGAGGTATATATACTTATATTTTGGAAAGATTATGTTCAATGATTTTTGTGCTTATCTAGTGGTCACTATATGCCTACGGGCAAATGATACTCCTATATATGCCTTCGGGTGGGTGCTGTAGGAGCCTACGGGCGTTTGATACTTACATATGCCTTCGGGTGGGTGATGTAGGAGCCTATGGGCGTTTGATACTTATATATGCCTTTGAGTGGGTGTTGTAGGAGCCTACGGGTGAATGAAGTGTTCTAAATGAAGAGTGAATGAAGAGTTCTATATGCCTTCGGGCGATACTGATACCACTATTTAGCACACTATATATGATGTATGTTTTATTGAAGGTTTTGCGGCATGCTAGGTTTTTCGAAAAACCATTACATATTATACTATTGAGTTTTCATAAACTTTGGGGGTTAGTACGTTGTTAAATAACTGTTCAGTACTACTTATATATATATATATATATATATATATATATCAACTTGGTCCACTCATGTTTTGTTTTGAGCCTCCTCAGGATTTAGAATTCGAGAAGTACAATCCCGGCGTCAAGGCATTCCCGCATCGGCATCTTCGAGTCCTTTCGGTGTAGGACCCATTCATTTGCTCATTCAATTTTATATTGTTCCTTTCTAGTGTCTCAGTTTAGTTGTATGCTCTGAACATATTCCACGATTGCTTCTCATGCATGTTAGTATGGCTTCGTCACCTTCGGGTGTCAGCCAACACATGCCTACCCTGATGTTTGGAGGATATCAGGGTCGGGTGTGTCAGATCATAAGTCCACTACCACTAGTGAATTTTGGGACAAGCATGGGCAATCCAGTAGCCAAAGGATATCCACCAAATTTCATATCCAAAGATCCCTAAAGCCCCTACACATCAAGTGGAAGTATCCTTTGGGTTTCTGGTGGAACATTAGGTAGATATGCCTTGCACCACAAAAAAGTGCAAACCAATTTGATTTTGGAATTTCTAGTGGTTTCCTCTCTTTTCTTCGCTTTAAACAAGAAAGGATTCCCGTCCACTCCTCGTTTTCTCTTTGTAGGACGTCCGCCCTTTGTTAATGGACGGATTTTATAGCTATAATGTTGATATTTGTATCCCTTATATCAATAAAGTATGTTATTGAAGCCTTCAGAGAAATCAAAGTACCTGCAACATCTTGGCTGTCATAGGCTCCGCGGTACACGGTGCCATAGGTTCCATGAGCAATAACATGTCTTATATCCAACTTAGCCAAATCAATCTCCCCCTCTTCCATCTTTGCATTAACTTCCCTCTCCCTCTCCCAACCCCCACTCAAGTGCTTCTCCAACTGGACATCCCAGCTCTTGAAATCGATCTCATCGGCCCGAAAAAACACCTCTTTCTCAACCCCTCCTCCCACATCCTTCCCCTTCGAACCCAAACTACACGACCTTTGAAGTCCCTCAACTTCCATTTTTCTAAACTTCCCAACTCTTCCTCAAAAAACGAACTTCAATGACCCAAAACAACGAAACCCAACAACGAACACACGATTTCGACACAACCCATGAATCAAAACACACCCAAGACTCGTTTGTGCTGATCAAGTTCAAAACTTTTAACACAAGCAACCGCCAAATCTCAAAACTTCACACCTTCACAACGTAAAAACTTCCTTAAACCCTCCGAAAACTCGATTGAAATTTTGAGAAAGGAGCTGGAAAAATAAACACCCCCCCCAACAGAAACCTTGGAGCTGAAGAATCCCACCAAATCGAGAAGAAAGAAAAATCAGATGGGAAAAAAGGAAGAAAAAAAAAGTTTGGGTATCAAACGAGAGTGAGAGCCAATAGAAAGAGTGGACAGAGTCGTAAAAGAAAAAATCAAACAAATATATAGGAAAATTTACGCGCGGTTAAAGCAGTAAATTTCTGGGTCAGGTAAAAAATCCAAGCTTGATTTCGAAGTTTATTTACCTTCCTTTTTAACTGATTGACCGGAATTTTATGATTTCGTTTTCCTTCTTCAGATGGTCCGTCCAAATATATGAATCTTCGGTAAAATCAACAAAAACGCGGTTTTGTTTGATCCTAAATCATATATGCGCCACCTAATCTTCACTTCATCGAATAAAATCATTTTTAGTATTTTGTATTTTTTTTACAATTTTAACTTGTTTTAGTTTTCATTAACGTGTTCAAGCGAGGGTGGATGCATATTGGTACCAAGTTGCTCCCAGAATCACTCGAGTTTTTTGGCATTATATATGTTAAGGTCTTTTGAGGATCCTCTAAATATTTTTTATGCTCATTAAGTGCTTGGTACAGTGTCTGTTAAGCATATCTCCGTAAGTTGCGTCGACAACATTTTATAATTTCTCTTGATATCACTTATTAGATTCCCTCGACATATTTGACTGATGAGAACAAGCTCATTATTATTCGAAAAAATACCTCAGTTAATAAACTAAAAAGATTTGCGTATTTTGCATTCTGTTTCCATCTAAAAACTTAAATCTTTAACACTAAAAACCCATGATTCGAATTTTAAATCTGCAACTGTATACAAGTGGTTGATTTTCCAAGAAGAATGTGAGCAAAATTTTGATTGCATCAGATCAATTTTGATAGGTGAGATAAACGAAAACAAACAATATTTTCCTGAATGTGAACTGTGTAGTTCATTAAGTAGAAATAAAAGAAATAATAGTAACAATGATAAAACTAGTTGACTTTTCGTAGTCACCCACGTCACAAATATTCTCTGTCTAGGTCGTTCGTTTGTAACTAAAGTTCTGTCGGCAAATATAGATTTGCCGGACAGGATATACCTTCCAAACACATTCATTAATTTTTAATTTTGATTTTGTGCCGATATTCATCAATATGAGATTCATTTTTAATATAAAGAAATTATATAGTGAGATAGCCATAATTAGATATCAAATATGTTATCTATTCAAGTTGAATGTGCTAAGTGTTACAAACAAGAGGACTTAGATGAAACGAATTTACCGTCATCTGACATTTGAGGCTAGTAGTACAAAGTCATGTAGAGAGCGTCTTACACATAACCTTAAATTAATGACGCAAACATCACGATGACATGCTTTATAAAATTCTCTCAATTTACAAACAAAAAAAAAAAATTAATGATAGATCGTTTTGTTGGTGACTTGATTTGGGCTATTTTGGAGGATGGATAAAAATGAAATCAAGCTTGACAAAATATATCATAATATATTTCTATCCTATTCCCTTATTTTTTTGAAGAAATTTATTTGAATCCCACTTTGTCCCTACTCCCTAGAAGAATAATTAAAAGTCTAGGCACTTTTCATGTCATTATCGGAAAGGAAAGTGCACATTAATTTTTAGCTTCCACACACTTTTGTTAAATTTTGATCATTGATTTTTTTCAATCCATTTAGTACTGGTTTGGTACTGAGGTGCTTTTCTAAAAAGTGGGTATAAAAAAAAGCTGAGTTCAAAAAGTTGTTTGGTAAACACTTAAAAACAGCTTATTTTCACAGTTTTGGGTAAAAAAAAAGTTGAAAACATGAAGCAGTATAAATGTTGGATTATCTATTGAATGTTGGATTATGATTTATTGTTTAACATTGGATTATGATTTCTTGTTAAACGTTGGATTACATGTTTAAGATAAAGTTTATAAATATTTTTCTTTTAAAAATAAAGTATATTTAGTAATTCACATTTATTTGTTAAGAAAATTAAATTAATGGCACATCTAGTATTATACCCTTTTTGGTCATTTCACTCATTTCATACAGTCACATATGTTTTACATAAAAGTTTACCAAACATTATAATACTGCTTTTTTTCCAAAAGCACTTTACAAAAAAAGTTTACCAAACACTATGTTGCTTTATTGCACAGCTGCTTATTCTCACAGCACAGCACAAACAGTTTTTTCTCAAAGCACAGCAATACCAAACCAGCCCTTACTCCAACGGGTGAAAATTAAAAAGAATGTGTGAAAAGTAAATGAGTGTGGATAGCACTATCCTATCAGAAATGTTTCTTGACATTTACAAGAATTTAAGAAATAGCCAAATTTTTGAAAAAAGATTATTCGAGCGTTTCTACAAAGGTCTTAGGGTTTGTCTTAGTAGAATGATCCCTTGGTTTAATTCGCATAACACAATTAGGACCAAAAAGGGCATCTCACTCTAACTTGAAGGACCGTACGATGCTAGGGATTCCTTGCTTAAGAAGAAAAAAGAAATGATGTAAAACTAGTAATATTTGTTCTATAAAAACAATTGTAGTCCTTTCTTGATCGACAAGGTCGAAAAAGTTCACTAGTCTCACCAAGAAAAGGTTCATCGGTTGGATTGGGTTCCAGTGAATTTGACTTAATTGGCTAGTTGGTTAAGACAATATACTCAATCTCTTAAGGCTCGAGTTCAGATCATCATTTTCCATTTTCCTTTTCGTAAAATGAATCTATACAAGCAAGGCTATGAATTAGTTTCTTACAACCGAGATCTTGTCTGAGTTTCGATAACTCACTCTACTCGAGCGCAACTTCGGAATGAGGTGAGCTCTTGACGAAACTATTCGGAAACGAAAGACTCGAAGATGAATTATGACTCCTGCACATGTATATCATCATTCAAAATTTAGGGACCAACAACACTGCCCTGAGCGTATGATGATTTCTCAAATCTGGGCTTATGTTCGAGATCATCTTCATCAGACAATTCAAGGCCGATTTTTTGCTTGAAGTGGTGATGATGTGACCCATGCCATATATGAATGTGCTTGGTTTGATCCTGCAAACCCTAATTGAAATCAACAAATTAATGATGGTAGAACTCCAAAAGAACAGAAATAAAAAAGTGTAATTCTATGTTGACCCTCAAACAGATGCATGCAGATAACGGCATTTACCTTGGAGTAAATAGCTAATCTAACATCCATGATTACACCATCAGCTTCAACTCTTAAATCGTGGTTGCCTATACAAGTTGCTTCGACCTCCACACACTGGGAACTGACTTTTTCTGTCTGCACAGACGTTTAGAAACTTGCTGAGCGAATGACTCGATGGAACACAGACAAGAAACAACTTCCACATAAGATACTATACTGCAAAGTCGAAAAAATGGCCAATTAGCGTAAGACTACCTCAATCAGAAAGCTCCCATCTGGTTTATAAGTGGTCGAAACCTTCAATAACTTTGAACCAGTGCTATCATATCTTAGGTTCCATTGTATCTCTAGCACAATGATGGACTCTGAAAGGGGAAGAAGAATTCCATATGTAGTGTATGGCTGCACGAAAAGGATTTCCGTTACAACTCTACTTTTACAATGACAAATCTAAACGATAATACGTGAAATAATCATTAGAGCTGGAGCTGCTTCAATTATTTTCTGGTGTCTTCACTGTACGCTGCAATCTCTTTCATATAAATGTAGAACATTCCCATGTTTGTCCCCAAAGATCTACAATATCAAACAATCACCAAAAATCAAATCATATGGTTTTATGCCAATTCATATCATGTCACGTTAAATTTGGTTTTTCGGTAGAAAAATATTTTTATTATCTTTTAAAAGTTTCATTTAGACAATGTTGATATAATGCTCTTGTGATTTTGTGTTTTTGTCACGATAAGGGGTCACGATCTCGTGAAGGTGAGCTAACACCAAAAACTCGTCCTCGGTGTGAAATTAGAAAATTATTATAATATTCTTTGCATTTCTTTTCATTTTTTATTTGTTGAGGATAATTCAGTGCATGCGATGGGTTTGGGCTGCATTGGGCTAGTTGCGTATTATTTTTGGGCTTCATTGGGCTTCTAGAAACAAGTTTTTGCTCTTTCTGACAAATAGTTGTATACTAGCTTTTGAGCCTGGACGATGTTGTGGGTTGTAAACTATGTTACACATATAAAATCTATTTACATCCACAGTAGAATCTAAAAGTCATCCAAAGTGTTTTTGGAGATCACAAAAGATAAATGTCTGTGTGTAAATGTAGAAAATCTTAAATGCGGGCACACATACCCTGGTATGCTACAACCAAAATAATGTAAAGTGGCTCATCCATATTTTTCCATGTACATTATGAACTGCTTATTATCCAAAATATTGTAGCAACCTTTATACAATAGATTCATTAGATTGGTTTATCAATCAACTTTTCAAAAAATTGACCTGAGTACAATAGTATGTGATCTCACATCCCTAGTTGCTCATCCCTATATATGCAACAAAATAGCTATACAACTTCATCATCGCAAGTCCTCACATCATCTTTCATTGCATCCCTGAAGAGAAAAGTGATTCAAAAATGTTGGCCTAAAGTATAGAGTGTTTACCATTTGTTTCCTTCAATCAATTGACAAATCTAGACATTTTAGTAGATGGGCTTTGCTCAAAAGAAAAAATTCTTCCTCAGTTTTACAAATTAAACACTAATTTTTAAAGAAACATGATCAGATAGTGTCCTCGTATATATTGATTGTTTATTGATTATGTAATACTCAAGTTTTTGCTCTTTTTGACAAATAGTTGTATATGTGAACCCAGAATTCAAAACCTCGTCCAATAAAGTGCAGATTCTAGGAATCAGAACCTCATCTAAAATGATCTGACTAGATAGGTGATGAATTAGGATTTCCCTCTATGGTCAGATCATTTTAACAAGCGGACCATTTATGATGAAGAAGATGGTTGTTTTATTTTTATTAGGCCTTCCACAGTTCGATAAAAATGAGTGTGCTATCAATAATATAAGAATCAAATTTCCATAATGGGCCGGAAAAGTTTTGTGAGAGTGATTCTTATTTTTTTAGTTCATTATATTTTTCTTTAACAAACGATGTTATCTGCACTAAGAAGGGTGGGGGAGTGGCTAAGCCTTACAATGGACTATCAGTAATGCTATTCAAATTTCGTCACTCTTTGACGAGAATCAAACCTAAGACCTCTTATTATATTGAACCCATGAATATGATACATATACAACAAATGACAAAGGAGAGAAAAGAGGTAACCAATCATAAAATAGAGAAAATGAAAAAGTAGAAAGGTTCCACACTGATATACAAAACTCACCTCAAACTCACACAACTGTGGCAATGACGTAATACGAATCAAATTTACAGTGCCTAATTCTTATATATATATATATATCACACTCATCTAAAACCATTGTAAAATGCCTTAGTGGATTGGGTATTGAGTTCATAACCATGCCTCATGGGTTCAAAACTCCATATGCTCTAAATTACTGTAATAGTCTTGAATTCTTCTCTCTCTTCTTAATAATATAAATTAAAAAAAAAAATACTTACACATTATACATAAATCAATGATTTGATATATGGATGGAACATTTACAAGAATATTAATATTAGTGGGTCAATTAACTTTTTCTATGTTGAGCAAAATAACAAAGGTTTGATTGATCAAGAAATGACAAAATGCAAGGACTGGTCCCAACATGCAACAACCTGAGCTATTATTTCTCATGGAAATCGATCATTTCTGTGTCATCTATCAAAGCTTGTGATTAAGATGGAGCACATGCATCATCACCAGCCTCACACTTGTCCGCACTTTTACCTAACACCATCATGCCTTTCGCAACTATATGATAAAAGCAATTTAGAATCTATAACATGTTGCATTGCTGGCTAATTACCAATCCCTATATATATATATATATATATATATGTCTTGAATTTCCTTCGTTACAACATTATATATGTATACATCTATCTTGAATTTCCTTCGTCACAGCATTTGTGAGAAATTCTGTAAAACAACCAAAATTCTATTTTAAAAATTAAATTTAAATAAAAGCTTTAATAGATGTTGTAAAAAAAGTCTCTATTACAGCAAAATAAATATTCACTTTTTAAATTTATAATGCAACTATTCACTTGCTAAATATAGAAAAATAATAAAACTCAAGGGTGTACCCTTGAGCCAAGAAGAGAAGGTTGTTTTAGAAATTGAGTGGGTTGAGTTTGAAGTGTTAATGATAAAATATTCAAAATTTGTTAAAATAAAGAGTGTTGTTGAAGATAAAAAGTTAAACTGATTGGCTAAGATAGTTTTTTAACACTATTCATTTGTTAGTTTAACAAAAATTTAGATTTTATCTTGAAGATGCTCTTAATATATACACACACACATTTAGAAGGGCCCATTTAGCGCTCACTTGTTTCAATCCATCACTGATTTGTCTTAATAATATGGTGTTGTTGCTAAGCACTATGGTTTAGTAGAACGATAATCTTTGTTACGTGTAAGTGAGAAATATTAATTTTGATTTTTATGAATAATGACTGTGACACCAAATTATGATAAATAGATTATTGTGTAGCTTAATTTTTGTTGTCTATATTTTAATAATGATGTTAAAGTAAAAAGTGGAGTACTTCCCATATAGGGTTTGGTGTGGGTACGGTTTCGTTTTGGTGGCTGTAAAGTTTGCACTTTGCATGTTGGTTTGGACGCTACATTTGTCATCTGGTCAGCCCTAGAGGCTCCCAATCACATAGCGCATCTTGCTTGCTTTTTCTCATACACTTCACATGTACACGCCATTCAGCCTATTCTTTAAAAGAATTTTTGCTAGGAATAATCTCACACGTAAGTAAGTTTAGTCTTAATATGCATCAACGGCTAACGGTCATCCACTAACGCATAGGCAACTAATCAAAACATTAATTATACTTATTATTTACTTTTGCCTTAATATTTTAAAATCGCCTAGTAATTACATGCATTAACGGCTGACAGTCACTCACTAAAATATAAGCATCTAATTTAACATTCTTCTTCTTCTTCATATTCTTCTTCAAAACTACGCTTATTTCTTTTTGCATGCATTAACGGCCAGAACTCACGACAATTCGCTAACTAACTCATAGGTGCTCTACAATAGCATTATCGATCGATCTTATTCATATCTATGATTATCCCATTCTTCTTGTATATGATATCCTAGAGACATATAGAGGGTGTGTGTACATGCATAACTGAAGCTTTGATTTGTAGGGTTTTGCTTCCATAAAAGCTTTGTGCAACCAATGTGGCTTGGTGACTTTGTTTCAAGTCATCAATTGCTTTTGCTCACAAAAAAAGCGGATCAAAATTTCTGGAAAAAGCAAAGTCCCATTGCGTTTGCCAGAATTCTATATCCCTAGCTATTGTTTAACTTGCAAGAAAGGACTCATGCTCTCAGTTACACTCCAATTCCAACAATGCATGGTGACCCTAACGTAGAAGACACCCTCTCTCTCTCTCTCTCTCTCTCTCTCTCTCTCTCTCTCTCTCTCACATCAATTTAAACCTTCATTCTTGACTATCCTTTTAAACTAGATAAATCCTTTTAATTAGTGTTTGATTGTTATCTAACGGTCAGAGCCTCCAAAGCTTGTTTTTGGTGTGGCCTCTTTTGGGGGGCTGCTAATTCTGGACACCTTTTTTGAATCATTTATAATAGTCAAGTAATCGGACCTAGCTATTATCCCTTTTTGAAAATAATTCATTTAAAAATATCCCTTTCGGCACAAGAGTATAAACAATATCACTTCCCACTAATTTAGACTTTGAAAACCCTAGCTACCAACAAGAATACATGATGATCAAACCTAAATTTGATCTCTTTTCTAATCTCTTCGTTTCTGCTAATTGTGCATAACTTGTAAATAATTCTATACTCCTAAGGCAACAAACTACATAGTCATGGTAACTATCTCTATTTTGATTTATGCATCTTTATTCTCGGAATTTAGGATAATAAAACATTTTGTGATCAATTTTACGGAAAGAGCTGAACTCTCGTTTCTCTCTGTTTTTTTTATTTTTTTACTTTTTTTAATGAAAACATGAGTTTTGTTTTCGATAGTCCAGCTTACCAAATCTTCACTATTTGATTTTTTTGAGTCAAATTTTCACCATTGATTCTCAAACCTACTTAATAATTCTGGACTATGAAAGAAAAATTGGAAAACATGTATGAAAGCAAGTTCGAGAAAAGTAGATTAATTAATGGAGGCATATGCATATCAATTATAACTATTGATGGGTGGACAACTACTTTTTCAGGTTCCTTAACTAGTGTTATGATTAAACACGCTTGACCTCTAACACTCTGAGAGTTTGATAAAATTTTACAGAAAAAAATAAATTAATTTCTAACCTTGTTTCAACTTCATATATGAACTATTTGATAGTTACATGCAAAACCAGTTGGTAATTACAAGCGATAATATTAGTATTTAAGTTATTCTAAAGAATGTATAAAGATTTGAATTTAAGACGAAGTAAGTTAAACTCGACCGTAGTGCTCCTAGTTGTACTCGTTGTTTTTCTTTTTAATGTTATTTTTTTATAGAAAAAAAAGTTTAAAGAAAAATATATACTAAAATAATCCACCACTTGCAAATACAGTTGATAAATTTCTTATTATCTCTAGCATTGTTGTTTCATAAGGGGCCATACATTTATAGAACCAATGAAATTAAAAAGTGGGTAAATTATTTGTTAATCATTTCACATCTTATGTGTTTCTCGGCATCTAAACCATTTAAAATAAGTTTCCAAAAAAAAAAAAAACCATTTAAAATATGATTAGGAGACGTGTTAAAAACGTAGTGTTTCCTAATTGCATCCTATTTATTTACGTATCTTAGATGTAATGTTTGGCATGCAACACAATGTCACTCTCTCAGTACTTATAAGGATAGAGGGTGTGGACATAACTAGAGTTGACAATTAAAATTAATACCATCTTTTGGTCATTCTCTTTTACTTATCAATGTTCACACTTACTATCACTGGACTAACCCAATGATTTACGTAATATCACTTTTCTTATCCTCACTAATGCATACAAAACAAATCAACTATGTTACAACAGAAGTGTTATTCATTTACCATAAACTTATGAGCTCATTTGTGAGTGCTTGTAAAATGATTGAAATTACTGTTGGTGAAATTGATTTTAGGTTCCAAAAGCACTTGAATTTTTTTTTTTTTTTTGTAATAAGCACAGGGTATGTGCTTCTTGCATGAAGCACTTCAAGTACTTTTCCAAGATCCAGTTAGATTTTTACTAAGGGTTAGTTTCAAAAACATTTTCACCAAAAACGTTTTCAGCCATTTTAAAAGCACTTCCACACGAGTCTTATATTGTTTTTAAAATTATATAAGTTGGAACTCCTTCATATAAGTTGTTAAGAGTTAATAGGATTTTTTTACAAACGATCCTTTATCTTTCGTCAACTCATTAGCTTGGTCCTTTATGTTCTAAACTCATCAATTTCGTCATTCATCTCTTGCTTTGGTCAGTTCTTGTTGCCTAATTGCGTCGACTCATTAGTTTAGTTATTTATGTTCCAAACTCATTAATCTACATGGCATCATTTAATTGACTTTATGGACCCTATATGACTGCCACATTAGCACACTAATAACGGATTATTAACGAAGGTGGACGACAAAGACAATATTAATGACCAAAGCAAGAGATGAGAAACGAAATTGATGAGTTTGAAATATAAAGAACCAAATTCTGAGTTGACATAACATAAAATAACCATTCGCGATGAAAATCCGAGTTTATTGTAGTTCAAAGTTCAATGCCCAGTAGAGTTGCTATAAAATGAAGAATAAGGATCCTCTTTGTGAGGATTCCGGAATCTGCGTATCTTGTTCGTTTATCGTACATCGTACAGTCAGAAATCATTTTAAATTTTATTATTTAAAATTGAATACAAACAGTATTTGAGAAAAACTGATCGCATAATATACGATGAACGGACACGATTCACGAATTTCCGAGATCCTAAAAAAGAATCCGGATTCTAAAATGAAATGTTGGGGTGTATTCTTCATGAAATACACGTGGTCCTCCAATCAGAAAAAAGAATAAAAAATACACGCTGTCCAATTTATATGCAGAATATTATTAGTCGCGTGACGAATGACGACCGTCCTATCTTTCCTGCCGCACCGCCCTCCTTTTGACACTGTCATTTCTGCCAAGTACTAGAAAGATCGTCGTCTCCCTTCCCTGGCTATTTACCATAATGCCCTTTCATTTTGTTTACAAAAGATTTTCTTAATCAAAATTATTATTGTTTAGAAATTAGAAACCATAAATAAATCAACAGCTAACTTATCCCCAAAAAACATAAAAACAACGGCTAGTAAGTCCGTTTGCGGAGAGATTTAATCATTTAAGGATGGAAAATATGTGTATCATATGAGATTCTATACATGCACCTATGTATTTAAGGCAGATTTTTTTTTTCTTTCCAAATATGTAAGGAAAAATAATAATGCATATGTATCCTAGTGCATGTTCAATCCCTAGCGATCCCCCATTTTTACTAACATTTAATAATTTAACTCATCAATACTATCATTTGTAAAAAAAACAACTACAATATATGATCTTAATAATACTAGAATTCCAACTTGTGTTTTGAGTTTGACGAAAAAAGTCGGGAGTGAGCTAAAAGTTGGAAGTTCAAGCATGGAAATCCGTTTTTTTTACATTGTTTGGCAACTCTTACACTAAAAACTAGAAATTGAGGCGTATAATAATTTGTAAGAAAGAAATGACCAAATTTCTGAATTTAATATCCTTAAAGTAGTCATATATTCTCCAAATCCCCCCGCACGTAAAGATAATGAAATAGTCTCATTAAGCAAATAAAATTGTATTTATGCTGTTTAAAGTCAGCAGATTCGGTTAAAATAAAAAATAATGGTTAATTTATGGAAATTACTTTGGTCTAAAATTTATATTGCTTCTTAGACAACTTATTTGCCACATAGTATATAATATGAAATAAGGATGATATGCATGGTCACATCCAACCATCTTTTTGTCTTGGTCTACAATTTTTAATACCCACTGGGGACTCATAGCCATATCTAAAATCCCTTTTCTAATCAAGGAGAAAACTAAGATGTGTGTGATAGAAGCAAAAGAACAATAAAATTAATATGGAAGCCTCATGATAATTTGGTAGAGAAATGTTAAGGAGACTCTTTTAAAAACAAGATTCTCTATGAACTACTGCTAATTCATGTTTTTTGCACAATATTTTATAATACTGGTATGATAATTAACGTTAAATTGTCAAATAACAAAGAGCCTATATAGAGTCGCACTTAAAGAGAATCTCCTTAACATTTTCATGTTGGTAACACCATCTTAAAAACATGCACAAAATCATAGTCAAACATCAACAAACCCAAGAAAAAAAACATTTTTGATTTTGTAACTGCAAGGGCATTTTAGTCATTTCATTAGTTCTCAGTCATTCTCTTAAGAATCAGTGGGTTTTGGGGGGTTTTACCATCAGAAAAAGAACCGCATATGGTCTAAAGATTTTTCCAAAATCAAAGTGAAAAAATCCAACAAAAAAACCGAAATTGGAAACAAAAATCCGAAAAATAATGGATTAGAAAAGCATTAACTTTAGCTTTTGCCGTTTGTTTTTTTTTACCGTTTGTTTTGCAGTCGCTGTTTTTACTGTGTCCGGCCTCTCCACCAACCTTTATCTTTGTTTTACTTCCTCTTTAAACACTAGAAAAACCACAGCATAAAAGGCAAAAGCAGAACGCAGTGAGAGAGAAAACAGAGGAAGCAATTTCTGAGACGGAGACGTAGCGGTCTAACAACCATGGGGTGAGAAAAGAGTAAAGCAAAAGCAGCTGGTACGGGAAGTGCTTTTTTTCGCTGCTGCTGTTGCTATTCACAAACGCAGATTAAGGAAGAAGAGAAGTTGTTTTGATTGATCGTTTTTACTTCTGGGTAATTTTGTTTGATCCTTTTTTTTTTCTGCTGAGAAAATCATTCCATTGTGTGTATCTTCATGGAAGAATGCGTTTTGTGGTTTATTTGGGCTTGATCCTCCTACCATGACTTTGTTTAACAAAATTTTCAATTTTTGGATTCTGGGTAATTAAAAGTTTGATCCTTTTGTTTTTCTGTAATTTTTTTTAAGGAATTGGGTTGGTTTTTAATTGTCATGGATGATCACTGAAGTATTTTTTTGCTTCAAAGTTTGGTGATTCTATTAAGCTTGTGAATTTGTTGATTTTTTTAGTAAATTCTCACCATCTGTCTTTTGGGTTTGTCTCTGATCAGGTATTTTTGTAGAAAATTAGTTCATATCAGTCAATTTTAGCATACGATTTCGGACCGGAGTTTTACTGATCAGGTAATTGCTTGCTTTTTGTGATCTTTCTTATTTATTACATGTTCTTGAGAATCTGATCTCACCCACCATGTTGTTTTATATTCTAATCAATCTGGTTTTTAATTGTGAATTTTGGTGATTAGGCATGATCGTGTGAGAAGTTAGAGTATACGAAGCTTCATCCTACCGAGAATTACTGAATTCTGGTGGTTTAGAGCCTGGTTATCAGGCCCCTTGTTGAGTTTATTCATCTTGGTTTTGGTTTTTATTCGTTTGTGGATCGGAAACAAAATCAGTAGCGAAGGTGGTGCTGTTATTGGCCAGAGTTATGGCTACCGCGTCGCAGGCAGACTCTAGACGCAAGTATTCTTGGTGGTGGGACAGCCACATAAGCCCGAAGAATTCAAGATGGCTTCAGGAAAATCTTACAGGTATACATCATATAACTGGTTTGGTTTGCTGTGTTTCTCATATATGTGGAGTGAAGCAATGCTCTCTCGCCGGACATCATAAGTTTTTGTATCATGTCAACTGCATTGCATATTGTGACATGATTTTTACTTCTTCCTATCAAGAAATGTTCATAATGTATAATGGATTCTCTTTTCCTAAACTGTTACATCATCAAATATGGAATATTGGATGGCTAAGAAGTGGAACTCGGGCTTTATTTAAGTTAGTTTGAATAGTGTAAATATGTATGTTGGTAGATTCCCAATTTCTGTTGTTGACTGCTCGATGAGACGTCAGTGTGGCAGTACCGGGCTTGTAAACTGCAGTGATCCTGATTTGTCAACAAGATGATCACAATACTCGCAGTTTGATTTCGTGCATCTTTCCAGTTGTGATTTTATCTTTTCGATTTTCTGTTCATAACAGCAATATTGTTCTCTCTCCCTCCTCCTCTCTTCTATGTATTAGATGTATATAGAGTTAATTATGTTTTAACTTCTTGAACAGATATGGATGCCAAAGTCAAACACATGATCAAGCTCATTGAATTGGATGCCGATTCCTTTGCTAGGAGGGCAGAGATGTACTATAAACAGCGCCCAGAATTAATGAAATTGGTAGAAGAGTTCTATCGAGCATACCGTGCGTTAGCTGAGAGATATGATCATGCAACTGGGGCGCTGCGCCAGGCTCATCGAACCATGGCAGAAGCATTTCCCAACCAAGTTCCCTTTGCAATGGGAGATGATTCACCTGCAGGTTCCTCTGCTAGTGAGGCTGATCCCCGTACACCTGAGATGCCACACCCAATGCGGGCATTCTTAGACCTTGATGAATTGCAAAAAGATGCTCCGGGAATCTCCTCATCCCATTTCCTCGGTGTCAAAAAGAATGGAGCTTATACCGATGAATCTGACTCTGGAACAAGCAGAATGGGCTTGAAACAGCTAAATGATCTATTTGGGTCTGGAGTGGGAAGGGCGAAAAAAGGTCTCAATTTTCATGATGAAGAAGAAAAAGACCGCAGCATGCAGGACAATGAGACCCATAACGTCAAGGCTCGATCATTGTCCGAGTCTGATCGACTGGGTAAAGCAGCAACAGAAATTTCAAACTTGAAGGAGGCCCTTTCTAAATTAGAAGCCGAAAAGGAAGCTGGCCTACTTCGGTACCAACAGTGTTTAGAGAGGTTAAATAATCTGGAGTCTGAAGTCGCTTTTGCACATGAGGATTCCAGGGGACTGAACGAGCGAGCCAGTAAAGCTGAAGCTGAAGTTCAAGCTTTGAAGGAAGCACTTGCTAAATTAGAGTCTGAAAGGGATGCTAGCCTTCTGCAGTATCAGCAGTCTTTGGAGAAAATCACTAATCTGGAGGACAGTATCTCTTGTGCCCAAAAGGATGCTGCAGAGCTCAATGATCGCGCTAGTAAAGTTGAAACTGAAGCTGGAACTCTAAAGCAAGATCTTGCAAAGGTCGTAGCTGAGAAAGAAGCCACACTTGCACAATATCAACAATGTCTAGAAATGATATCAAATCTGGAGGAAAAAATACTGCATATTGAGGAGGATACAAGAAGAATTAATGAGCGAGCTGTTAAAGCCGAAGGTGAAGTTGAAACCTTGAAGCAAGCAATTGCCAAGTTAAATGAAGAGAAGGAAGCTGCTGCTCTCCAGTACCAGCAGTGCTTGGAAACCATATCTACTATGGAGCATAAGATAGCTAGTGCCCAAGAGGAGGCCCGACGGCTACACTCTGAAATAGATGATGGGATTGCAAAGTTAAAGGGTTCTGAAGAAAAGTGTATTCTGCTGGCACAATCAAATCAGACGCTCCAATCTGAGTTGGAGTCTTTGGTGCAGAAAATGGAATCTCAGGGTGAAGAACTGACCGAGAAGCAGAAGGAGTTGGGCAGACTCTGGACTTCCATACGAGAAGAGCGTTTGCGATTCATGGAGGCTGAAACTGCTTTCCAGACACTGCAGCATTTGCATTCTCAATCCCAGGAGGAACTTAGATCTATGTATTCTGAACTTCAGAATGGAGCTTTAATTATGAAGGACATGGAAATGCGTAATCAGGTTTTGGAGGACGAAGTCCAGAATTTGAAGGAGGAAAACAAGAGGCTGAGTGAGCTCAATCTGTCTTCATCCATGTCAATAAAAAATCTGCAAGATGAGATCTTAATCTTGAGGGAGACAATTAGGAAACTTGAAGAGGAACTCGAACTCCGAGTAGACCAAAGAAATGCTCTCCAGCAAGAGATATACTGCCTGAAAGAGGAACTCAATGGCTTGAACAAGAAACACCAAGTTATGCTAGAGCAGGTAGCGTCAGTTGGCTTGAATCCAGAGTGCCTTGCATCATCTGTGAAGGAACTGCAGGGTGAAAAATCACAGCTAGAACAGATGTGTGAGGCTGATAGAAGTGAGAAAGCGGCACTGTTAGAAAAGTTGGAAATCATGCAGAAACTTATGGAGAAAAATGTTCTTTTGGAGAATTCCCTTTCTGATTTGAACCTTGAGTTAGAAGGTGTTAGAGGGAAGGTAAAGGAGTTGGAAGAATCCTGTCAATCTCATCTGGAAGAAAAAGGTACAATTGCTGCTGAAAATGCCGCCCTACTTTCCCAGTTACAAATTATGACTGAGAACTTGAAGAAATCATCGGTGAATAACAAAATTTTGGAGAATTCCCTTTGTGATGCAAATGCTGAACTTGAAGGCTTGAGGGTAAAATCAAAGAGCTTAGAAGAGTCCTGTCTATTGCTTGATAACGAGAAGTCTGGTCTGACCAAGGAGAGAGAAAATGTAGTTTCTGAGTTGGGCTCTACTCAGCAAAGACTGGCAGGTCTGGAAAAAGGTTACACAGAAATAGAAGAGAAACTCTCTGCTCTTGAGAAAGAGAGAGAATCCGCACTTTGTAAAGTGGAAGAGCTACATGTTTTCTTAGATTCTGAGAAACAAAAACATGCCAGTTTTGTTCAGTTGAGTGAAACCCAAATGGCTGGTATGGGATTGCAGATCTCTCGTCTTCAAGCAGAAGGCATGTGCATGAAGAAAGAATATGAAGTGGAACAAGACAAAGCTGTGAACGCGCAGATTGAAATCTTTGTCTTGCAGAAATGCATAAAAGATCTGGAAGAAAAGATCTTGTCCCTCATGGTTGAGCGTCAAAAGCTGTTGGAGGCATCCAAAATGTCAGAGAAACAGATTTCTGACCTAGAGCATGGAAATCTTGAGCAACAGGTGGAGATTAAATCTTTCCTTTTGCAAACGAAAGTACTGAGAATGGGGCTGTATCAGGTGTTGAAGACTCTTGACGTGGAGGCAAACCTCAGTTGTGCAGGAGAGGTTGAGCAAGACGAAACACTTCTTAACAACATTCTTGTCAAACTTCAAGAGACGCAAAATTCTCTCTCTGAAACTTGTGATCAAAATCAGCAGTTTGTTATTGAGAAGTCAGTTCTCATAGAAATGATTGACCAACTAAAACTAGAGGCAGCAAATCTTATGAGAGAAAGAAACACCCTGGACAGAGAGTTCAAGAATCAGTCTGAGAAGCTCGTGGTGTTACAGAGTGGGGCCCAAAGACTCGAGGAGAAGAATGAAGAATTGAAGTTGAAGGTAGTGGAGGGAGACCACAGAGAGCAAGTGTTGAGGACTGAAATAGATGATCTGCATGAGCAGTTCTTGGACTTGCAAAGTGCATACAACAATGTATTGGAAGAGAATGGCAAGATGCTTGTAGAGAAAGGAGCTTTGACAAAGGTGGTATCGAATTTGTGGGAAGAGAATCGTGACCTCGAAGAGGAGAAATGTGCCATGTTTGGTGAGACGATATATCACAATAACTTTTCACTTGTTCTCAAAGATTTTATTTCAAGAAAGCTGCTGGAACTGGAAGAGCTCACTGACTATTTAGATCAACTTCATCTTGGAAAGAATGACCTGGAAGATAAGGTAAGGATATTGGAGGGGAAGTTAGAAGATACATGGATGGACAACTTACAGCTCAAGGAGTCATTGAATAAGTCCGAGAATGAGCTGGAGTTAGTTAAATCTGTTAATGATCAATTGAATGGTGAAATTGCAAATGCAAAGGATGCGTTGTACCATAAAGAAAATGAGCTTTTGGAAGTACATCAGGCCATCAGTGTGCTACAGAATGAGAGGCAAGAGTTGCATGCGGTAGTGGAGGACATGAATGATAAGTATGGTGAGGCTAATGTGGTACTACAAGATCAAGAGAAGCAGATCCTCAAACTCTCTGCAGACAATGAACTTCATATCAAAGAGACTGGCAACCTTTGTGTAGTGAATCAGGAGTTGGAGTCAGAAGTGCAGAAAATGCAGCAAAAAGCTGAAAAAACTAAAATCAAAGAGGAAGGTTTGATCAATGAACTGCAAAAGGAAAGACAAGAGATAGAAATGTGGTTGTTTCAGGCTGCCACATTATTTGGTGAACTGCAGAGTTCCAACATTCGTGAAACATTGTTTGAAGGAAAGATTCGCGAGCTCATTGAAGCATGTCAGATCCTCGAAGACAGAAGCAATTCCAGAGGCATCGAGAACAAAATTTTGAAAGAAAGAGTTTGCGCATTGGAAGACGAAAATGGAGGGCTACAAGCTCAGTTGGCTGCATATATTCCAGCTGTCATCTCTTTGAAGAAGTGTATAACATCGCTTGAGAAGCATATACTCGCAGACACCGGATCTCATAAACTTGACACTGAAGAATCAAAGGTAACTTTTCATGTCCGTTTATATATTACCTATGGAAATTGAAAGTTTCAATTGTCACGAGCCATTATCTAAAGCTTATTTGGTTGGACATGGATTGTTCAGCTTAAGACATGATGACTTTGTTTTACAGTTCAATGGTGGATATCATTTGAAATAACATATTTGTATCCCACTTTATCCAGGATGCCCTTCTGCATGCTGAAAGCTCTCAAATGGATGGAGATCAAACAGCCACAGTATCAGATTGTGTTTTGGACTTGCAGGAGTTACAAAGAAGAATTGAAGCTATTGAAAAGGCAGTGGTGGAAAAGGAAGCTCATGTTTCTGCAAATCAGGTTCGTGACGCTATGAAGAAGCGTGAAATATCTGGATCAGGGAATGAAGTTCTGACAAAAGACATTGTTCTTGATCAGATATCAGAGTGTTCATCCTATGGGATAAGCAGAAGAGAAACCATAGAGCCTGATGCTCAGACGCTTGAGTTGTGGGAGACCATTGACCAGGATGGCAGCATTGATTTGATGGTTGGCAAGTCCCAGAAGGCGGCCGCTGTACCAACTGACCACAGTCAGATGGAGGCAGTAAAGGAGCATAATAAAAGACATCCCTCTTCTGAATCATTGGTTGAGAAAGAATTGGGTATTAACAAATTAGAGCTTTCTAGGAGATTCACGCAGCCCCGTCAAGAAGGGAACAAGAGAAGCATCCTAGAAAGACTTGATTCCGATGTGCAAAAGTTGACAAACCTTCAAATTACTGTGGAAGACCTGAAGACAAAAGTGGAGATTACTGAGAAGAGCAAAAAGGGCAATAATATGGAACTTGATAGCGTAAAGGGGCAGCTGGAAGAAGCCAAAGAGGCCATTACGAAGTTGTTTGATGCCAATCAAATGTTGATGAAGAGTGTTGAAGATGATCCTCCGTCCTCTGCCGGATCTTCTGGGGAAGTACCAGATGAAAGTGGGAGCGTGAGGAGGAGACTTTCTGAACAAGCTAAAAGAGGGTCGGAAAACATTGGGCGGTTACAGTTGCAGGTTCAGAAACTGCAGTTTCTTCTTCTGAAAATCGATGGCGAAAAAGACAGCAAAGGATCAGCTAGAATCATCGAGCGGAAGAAAAGCGTTCTTCTACGTGACTACCTCTATGGCGTGGGAAAACCCGTCAACCAAGGGAAACGGAAGAAATCGCCCTTCTGTGCATGCATACAGCCCCCAACCAAGGGAGATTAAAGCAATGAAATTTCGTTAGTTTACAGTAAAATGATGAGGCACTAGTTTTGCCTCATTGTCCCCAAGTTTTTTTAAGTTTTTAGAGCTCTACTTGTTTTGCCATATTTTAGAGAGTATTGGGTCTTGGATTAGTTTTGAGATCCTGCTGTACATTTCAGGCCCCATCTTCTATTCAAAGGAAACCCACTCTGATGGGATTTGCCTTTTTTTTTCCATGTGTTTTTTTTTTTCTATCTTCTTTTACATAAAGAGAACTAGCAGTGTATGAAAATAAAATCTTTTATTGAATCCTGTTCGGTGTTTACATTCTTTCTGCGTTACAAGTGCTTGTATAGATTCTAACATTCTCCAGAATCCGGCGAGATCCTTACATGTAACTGGGAGATTATACCCCTCGCCTTGTACCACTCGGCACGTGAATTGTTACACCCCAGGGTGAGGGGGATATATGCTCGGTTTCACTCGAGTTTTTTCTGAGGCTCTACATGTTACTTGCAGTCTATAGTACAAACCCTAATAAATTCTCAAGGAAAAAGGATCAAAG
The DNA here is from genome assembly GCA_024362995.1 of Heteromeles arbutifolia. Lineage (NCBI taxonomy): Eukaryota > Viridiplantae > Streptophyta > Magnoliopsida > Rosales > Rosaceae > Heteromeles > Heteromeles arbutifolia. The sequence continues at coordinate 35,750,214 of JANCRC010000005.1, read as the reverse complement.
TGACAGCAGAAACGAGGCTTTTCCTGACAACCATTGACACTGAAAAACCAGGCAAAATGGGAACAGATTCTTTAAGCCTAAATGCTTTAGTTTCTCCTCGAAAGGTACCTATGGGCAGCACCTGTTCGATGGAGGCTATAAGCTTCCAACTTGAACTCGTCTAGACCAGACTCGGTAGAACAAGATTCACATTGCCGTGCTCCCGGTGTTTGATCAAGCTATCCCTCAATGTCCTCCCCAATGGATCAACTTGTTTACAGCACTGTTCTCCATATCCTGAGTCATGATGGCCGGATAAAGCAACATCCGGGTCCAATATATCTCCACTGTCGATGATTATATTGTGAAGCAAACAACATACCAAGATAATGCTTGGAAGTTTTCGCTTGTCAGGTCTCCACATAACCTTGCTGAGGATTCTCCAAGTTCCCTTCAACTGTGAGAATGTCCTTACTGCCAGCGACCTTGCAGCCTCATGCATGGCGTTAAAAGAAGAAACAGAAGGCGGAAGGCCATTGCTTTCAAAAGGAGTTATCAGCCAAGGAAGCAGAGGATAGCCAGCCCCACCAACTAAGTACTCTCTAATCTCTACTCCTCCAGATAAACTTCTAATATCTCCATTCAAACGCTGTCCGCCATCACAGAGCTTGTAAAACCCCGAACACTTCAACAGTCTAGACGCAGTCATGCCCCCAGGCCAACCAGTTACAAGATCAAGAAATCTCATCTCGTGGTCAACAATTCCCTGCAAGAGCATGCTGTAGTTCTCCTCCGAGTCACACCAATCATCTGATGTTTGAACCGTAGGTAGGGTCATAATGATGTGAGTACCATCTATGGCTCCGCAGCAATTCGGCAATCCAAAGGATGCTTCAAATTCAGACTTAATCTCTTCCATTCTATTCGAATCAGGCCACTTGAGGTGGTGCTTCGCGCGCTCTTCCAATGCTTCAATGAATCTCCAAGTCACCTGAGAAACTGTGGACTGGCCGACCCCAAATGCAGCCCCCACTGAGACTTGAGACTCCCCGGATGCCAACCTTCTCATGGCGATTGCAACCTGTTTCTCAACACTGAGAAGCCTTCCTTCTATGTTGATGAGCCCTGATGGCGGCCTCGACACCAGGTCTTCTCTTACAAGTGAACAAATGTAATCAAAAGTCTTTTTCGATACCCTAAAGAAAAACTTAAATCCTTCCTCCTCATCACTGGATACTGAAGAACCTACACACGTGAATTCATCGGAAATGCAGAATGAAGTTGTTATCACGTACACTTCAAAACCAAAATCAACAACTAAAAATCTTTACTAAAATAGAAATCAACAATTTCCCTACTCCAGATTCCAAACCAAAATCTCTATTTCCTGTCTAGCAATAAATTTACCACTGTACCACCCTCCTTTAAGACTGTCATATACTTATTCAATAGCTAGTTCTCTTGTAACGGCCACCTGAAATTTACCACACTTGCACTGTTTGACAAGATGATACATATTTTAAACCACTCTAATTTACGCAGAAGTGGGCTAAAGCCCTTTAAGAATGTTTTTTTCTAGTACATCGATAGTTATACACTAAGGGGAGCTAGTTTTCTTGTAACGACCCACTTGCATTCTTTGACACGACGATATATATTCTAAACTACTCTAAATTTACGTAGATGTGGGCTAGAGCGGAATGTGCTCCCCTCATGCATCCAAGTTCAAATCCCCTTCCACACATATTAGATTAGTATAAACTATAAAGTAGAATATCACTCGTATAAAACTAAAAATAAAAACTATTCTAATTTACGGGAGGGGAATCCGAAGACAATTGGCCTAACCCACATCTGCATAACCAGGCGCATTGTCCGGTGCTGGTCTGAATTCTCACCATTTCAGTGATCAAATTCATGATGCTGGCTAACTTGAAAACCACATTTTACAGATTTTGAGCTGTAATTATGAATAAATTTACGGACTTTAACATTCTAGAACAAATTTTGAATAAAACCCACATCACTATTTCTCATGGAATGCAACATTTTCCAGTAAAAAAAAGCAGGAAATTAAGAGAGTAACTGAAGAGTAAGTGAGCTCAGTGAAAAGTAAAACCTGCTTGGGTTGAAGAATTCTTGTGCCAGAAACTATCCCACCAATCCGAATCCACGGCTTTCGCCTCAACCGGAACCACCACGCTCTTGCTTTTCCTCAATTTCCTGTCCTTCTTGCTTTTCTTTGATTTCTTCGGAGGCGCCATGACAGGTAAAGCTCTGACGGTCTCAGCAAAGAAGTGTCTGGATGGGAGGAAAGTGATTGAAAGTTAATAAATTGGAACTGTTTTCTTCAGCTCCAACACATGCGTTTCCGACATTTGATGACTCAACCGATTTCGAGCTGGTTGCGTTTCTCCATATCTCGTTAGGAACAGAACGGATACGACTGTTGGAGACCAAATGGCTGTGGGCTGGTTTGACTGTGGATGCAATTTGGACATTTAGTTGGTCTTGGGTTAAAGCCTAAAAACAAGCCCAATAAATTTCTAACCCAAAATTTTAGTGTGAAAAATACCGTGTATTATCGAGGCTTCATCGGCATGAATTAGCTAGGCTTTGAATTCTAGTTCATTGTTTAGTGCAACACAATGGATGGATTGCAATGGACTTAATCCATTTTTTTCCTCCATTTTCTTCCATTTTCTAAGTAAATAATCAGTTTATCATGATGAAAAAGGAAAACCCATATGGAAAACAAAAATATTACAAGATAAAAAATCAAATATTCACCTATAATTAACAAATTTGATACGCATATTTAAGGCTAACTTTAGACCAAATTTTCAGTTAAAATCCTAGATTCAGAAAAACCAAAGTACTCATGTTTCAAATTCGAAGCAAGGAGGGAGAAGAGGGAATTGCCTTGAACAAAGAAGAGGAAATTGCAGAAAAGAGGAAAAGTAGATGATGAAATCAGCGGAAGGGAAGCGCAGAGAGCTCGAACAAGAGAGAAGCTCGACTGGCTTTGTAAGCCACCTCGAGCGAGAGGTATGATTCCTGTCTTATTTCGCACGCACATCCCGGACCCAAATCCAATCCATGTTACATTTTACCGCATTAAACATGGGTTAGGTTATAAGTCCAATTAATTTAAAAGAAAGTAACTTTTCCTAGCCAGCCTACCAAACGGACCAAAATAAACCAAAACCAATAGTCGTTAGGAACGAAGAAACATACTTACCAAAAAAGCTAACGATTTCATGTGTTTCCTAGTTAGAGTAGGAAAAGTCAAGATAAATTGGAATGCAAAAACCAACTGTAACTGGGGAACATGGCAGCCTGAAAAAAGGTACGTTTAGTTTACTAGTATATAATGCTGCTCCTCCTCCCTCTGCCTGCATGCTACCATACTATTACTCGCATTGTGATCTTCTATCTAGAGAGAGAAAGTGAGAGAGGGGAGAGAGAGAGAGAGAGAGAGAGAGAGAGAGAGAGAGAGAGAGATGGCGAACAAGAACATACTCGTTAGCTTTTTTATTTTGTGCCTCGCTTCATCTCAGTTTTTTGATATTGGACACAGCCGACCCACCCCAGTAGCAACTGCATCATCAGCCAAAACCACGCCCGTTGCCATGCCAACTTTGCCGCTTATGCCAATTATTCCGACGCCCCCCATCAGCGGTACACCAATAATGCCCACCACGCCCTCCATTGCTACGACACCCCCGGCCGTCACGATTACACCAGTGACGCCAGCCACACCCTCCATCGTAACGCCACCCGCGCCCGCCGCGGATACACCAGTGACGCCCGCTGATCCTTTGACTTCTAGCCCACCGCAGCCGGCCGCGGAGACACCCGATGCACCCTCCATGGCTACGCCATCTACTCCGGCCACGGATACACCAGTAACGCCCTCTGATCGTCCGATTGCTAGCTCACTGCAGCCTGCTGCAGATAGCCCTGAGACGCCCGATGCTCCCTCTATTGCTCCGCCACCTTCGCCAACTCCACCAGAGACTGATGCCTTGCCATACCCATATAACGACATACTGGACTACTCAAACGGTGCTGCTAAACTGAATATCAGTCACTCTCTATTTTATCCATTGCTTATGTATCTGTTTCATCAACTACTTTTTTGATAACACGGTTTTCTTTTTTTCTTTTTTTCTTTTTTTGAGGAAACTTTTTACTTTGTAAGCATAATAATAATCTATTTCTGAAGCCAACAGCAACAGGATCCTCTCCGGATCTTTTGGTGAGGATTTTGAAGATCTATAAATCATGTTCGTTCATCGTACATCGTACGGTCAGTTTTTGTCAAATACGGTTTGTGTTTAATTTTAAATAAAAATATTTAAAGTAATTTCTGACCCAACGATGTACAATGAACAGACAAGATTGACGGATCTCTAGAATCCTCACAAAGATGATCCGATGAGGATCCGGATTCTTTTTGAAGCTAGCTTGGCAACAATGTGATTAGAATAATTTTGAAGCTATGCAACAATGTGATGATCTTAGAATCATGCAATATTCTTGTAAAGTTGTAATTGAGCTTAATAGTTTTCTTTATTTTTTGGTGAGAGTGTGAATTAGACGTCTGAAAGTTAAGAATTAATATCGTAAATAAATAATAAAAAGCATATACAGAATCAAAACAAGGTGTAAGAGCTAGCTTTATTTGCATATTTAAACGGTTATGACACTCCAAACATGACACGATAAGTTAAAAATACTATAGATTGTACCTAGACCTCACCTCTTCAAACAAAGTAGGATTCTCTTCCATCATATTACCATCACTTCCATCCCCTTCTCTCACACCCTTTCTTTTGTCTTATTCTCTATATAAAAAATACAAAACAAGATGTAGACGTGACGCAATCGTAACTGTTTAAATAGGAGGGGATGGAAGGGGAGAGATATTAGGAGGGGAGAGAATCCTACTCCCTAAACATGCTTATTCCACTTGTGTCTCTGTTTCCAACAGCTGCAAAGGGATCAATTTTGGATGAGGATCCTCTTTGGATCCTCTATGTGGGGATCCTAGGAATCCTCACATCATGATTGTTCAGCGTATATTGTGCGGTCAGTTTTCGTTAGGTATTATTTGTGTTTAATCTTAAATAAAATAATTTAAAATAATTTATGACATCACGATGTACAATAAACGACTAGGATGTGAAGATCCTTAGGATCCCCCAATTTGGATCCGGAAGGGATCCAAATCCATCAATTTTAGGATGATTAATACTGCTCATTAGATGGTGTCCCAATATTTTCTTTGAGGAATAAATTAGTGCGCTGCTATTATTCATTACCAATATAACATATAGTAAGCTACTTTCCCCTGTTTAGATTTTATCCTATCTTCCTCATCATTAATCCATCTTGTAATCCTGAAAACACATGTAGCACTTTGTGTTATAGATTGACTTATTGTTATAGATATTATGTTCAAGTGTAATTGTGTAAATTCTAAGATTAGATTTGAATCCCTTACCATAAATAAAAGTATTGCGTACAAAGTAACACAACCTTACACACCCTACAAACACCTCTCTCTACTCTCTCTCTCTCACGCACCTCTCCCCCTTGTCAAATTAAATAAGCCACAACACTTATATATAGAGAGAGAGAGAGGGAGAGGGAGTAGAAGTCTCTCCCCTTTTTTTTTATCTCTTTCTATTTGAACGGTCACGATTAAGTCACGTCAATGTTTTATATTAATTTTTTTTTATGGAATGAGAAAGACAAAATAGAGAATGTAAAAGGAGGGGATGGAAAGAGGAGATGAGATAATCCTAGGTAGAGGGAGAGCGAGAGGGAGAGGGAGAGGGAGAGGGAGAGAGAGAGGGAGCGGGAGAGATTATAGGAAGGGTCTTACTTCTTCGTTCCAACTATTATTAATGCCATTAAGGAGATAATATTCTTTAAGCCTAGCTTAATCAATCAAAACCCATCACAATGATAATCCTACAATCAAGGGGTAATGTTGATTTCTTTACTTGTAACTTGAGGGTTGATTTGATATGAAAGTAGGGACTCATTTAGGAAGTAGTGTTTTTAAATTCTTGAAAGCGTTTTTAGAGACAAAAAAAAAGGGATGTGCTATCCACACATCCCTTTTTACTTTTCACACATCTTTTGTTAATTTATGTCCGTTGATCTTCTTCAATTCATCTGATCTGACGGCTGAAAACTAAAAAGATGTAGGAGAAGTAAAAAGGGATGTGTGAATATCACACTCCAAAACAATTTGGGTTTCAAAAGCATTTGAAGTTCTTCTTGCAAGAAGCACCAGATGTGTGTTTGTGCTTCTTGCAAGAAGCACTTTAAGTGCTTTTTCAGGATTAACTTGCATTTTTACTAAGCATTGGTTTCAACAATATTTTATCTAAAAGCGCTTTTAGTCATTTAAAAACTTGATGTTAAATTCAGTGAAGAAATCTTTGGTTTTAGCAAGAAGAAATTGACAAAACACAGAATTTTCAGCGTTGCTGCTACCGCAGTGAAGATTTCATTGATTCATTCGCATTGGATTCCTCCATTGGTGTAGGACAAGCTCATCAACGAGATGTCCAAAACACTAAGGGTACGTTTGTTGCACCGGACTATCTCAGACTGGACTAGCTTTAAGGACTAAGTTGGACTGCCTTATAATAGACTAAGCTGGACTAACTTAGTGAAGCATTTGGTGTAGTGTCAGACTTAAAAGCAGGATAATTAATAAATTCTAATATTTTATTAATTTATCTATATCTCTATTAATATTTTATTCTTAATTCTTTTTTTTTTTTCCTTCTTTTTTTCTGAAAACTCTTCCTTCTTCGAAACCCAATTCCACACTTTTTAGATCAAATCAAAGCCAACTTCCTATAATTGCATATCAGATCAAAACCAACTCCCCACAATTATAGATCAGATCAAAATCAACTCCCGACAATTTTAAATTCCACAATTTGAGATCAAATCAAAACCGAATCTACAATTTGGCGTCTCAGGCTGCTTACCCCATCTTCATTGCTGGCGACCCCAAGCCGTTATCATCCCAATCCAAGACCTTCGTCGTCGTGGGCGCCAGTGTTCTTGGCCTCCAATATTTCTTCATCGCCGTTGTGTTCCTCACCCACCTCTGGGTTCACAAGGATTCCATGATTGGGTTTCAACTGCCGTCATGTTCCTCACCCACCACGGGGTTCATAAAGATCTCGTAATTTGGGTTTGAAAGGAGACCATCGGCAGCAATCTGTGCCCACGACGGTCAGAGGTGGTGCAGTTATATGGGTCTTGTCGGGGGCTCTCACTAAGAACTTCTAGCGAGCATGTTAGTCCACACGAGTCCTCTTTAGTCTCATTAAACATAATCTCAGTATCTAACAAACATTGGACCAGTCTAATCCAATGAGAGTTAAGGAAGCCAAACAAACGCATCCTAACAGCTGTTAATTCAATATAAGCCTTACATCACCTAACCTATTTTGTATTTAAAAGGAAAACAAGCCGTTAGACTCTTAGGCTTCCTTGCTAGCTGATCCAAAATCAAGAGCCCAAAATTCATATGGTTCCAATACTTGCATGAAATCATAATCGTCAGACCTATTTCAACAATCACGTATAAATGTTGTTCCAATTTTATCAGATGCTCCCAAAGGGACAACAATAAGGCCATATTCAATCGAAAGAAGGCCAGATGACTCGTTTTAGCCCTATAGTCTTTCAAGAAATTAATATTTTAATGAATAGTATTAGACCATATTTCTTACCATCTCCAACCGAGAAGCCAAAAGGTCATAAGGCCAAACATAATTTATTATTTAAATTTAAAAACTACAACAACTTAAATTAAAAAACTACAACATAAATTTAAAAATTGTGAAGGATTTGATACAGTGTCAGATTATGACTAAATTTTAATTTTTTAAATTTAATTATAAAAACTAAATTTCACATTCTGATCTAAATAATTAGATTTAGATCTCCTCCAAATTCTTTTTTCTTTTACTTTTTAAATTAATGAACTTCAAGATAATCATGGTAATTCTAATATATTACAAAATAATAATCATAATAATAATTAAGTTCATCAATTTCCCTTCTTCACGCCTCTCCATCTCTCTTCATCTCTCTTCATCTGCCATAGCCTTGTTAATCCCATCATCATCCCAATTATGAAAACAAATAGTTGCAGACCTATTTTCTCCTAGCGATCTGCAGATTCGAAGCAAACCACGACGCCCACTCTCCTCCTCCATCCACGATGTAGCAACCCCGATCTGCAAATATGTTCCCTCTTCTTCCAGCATTCTCTTCGAAGCACCCAATTCCCATATCAATCCAGTAGAGAGAAAGGGGATACTTGTTCTGGATGAAGCTCACTCAATGATCGATGGCTTTGATGAAGAACAATACCTGCCTCTCACCAGTTCACTCGAAGGAGGCATCGTAGTGAGAGAAGGAGGCGTCGTAGTGAAAGAAGAAGGCCATCGGGCTAGCTGGCTGGCTGGAGATAGCCAGCCCGCTGGCCTGATTGGTTGATTTAGGCCCGGTGGGGCCCACAAGCCTTTTGGTTTAATTTTCGGTTGGAAATGGTTTTCGTGTCATTTCGGGCTATTTTCGACCCTATGACCCTCTGACCGGATCGGTTGAAGATAGCCTAACATATAAATGGACTATTCTTAATAATTCAGGCTCACAAAAATGAATCTATGTAAAGTTTTGTTTCGTTATGAGATTTACAATATTAAAGACGAGAGAGGGAAAAAAATTAACGCTTCCAACTTCCCACTAATTAAGCAACCAAGAACATAAAATGATGAGTCTAATTTCTCATTTCAATGAGTCCTCATCATATTTTACGTGCACTTCACATTGCTTTATGTGATACATAAATTTACACTGGTACATACGTAGACAAGCTAATTGAGCTAGCCATGCAACTCAGACGTTATTCCATGCGCCGGGTTCTTGATCTTTGATTGGGTCGGGTTTGGTGGTGTGAAGCATGAAATTGCATGCTGCAACCGCCTCTGCAACTGTGAGATAAATCCATTGCTGACCTATTTTCTCGATCAACTCCGACTTGTTCATCTTCTTCATCACCTCACCTCCGGGGTTCGCCAATACAAGCTAATTGCATAAAACGAAACATGGTGTCAAATTTAGTGTTCTTTGTATACTAAAACTAGTATTGACAATTTAATAAAAAGAGTCACGATAAGAGAATATAGACTATACTTGAAGTCCCCTTCTATCAATTAGCTTCTTAACTTCTTCAAACATGCTAATTCCACTTGTGTCTATGTTAGCAACCGCTGCAAGGAATCAATTATATAGTGTGATTAGTACCACTAATTGAATAATTTACCATTATTTTCTTTAAGGGAATTGATTAATACATGATTATTTTTTAATAATTTCCCTTACCACTCATATCCAATATCACATATTTTAAGCTACTTTCTCCTGCAGATTTTATCCTATCTTCCTCGTCATTAATCCACCTTGTAATCCTGAAAAAATATAGCAGTTTAGGCCAACATCAAGCTTTAATTTCCTCTTAATTACATGTAACACTTTAATTTTCAGTTGTGAATTTTAAGGACCTTTCTCTTAAGTAGTTGGTATTTGCAAAGTAAATGGGAGCATCAATCTCAAGTATCAGAATTCCAGGAATATTGCTTGCACTTCGGTAGTGGTCAACATTTCTGTAATCCATGGAATTCGGAAGGTTTCCAAGAATAAAAGTCCTAGGCCTTGCCACAAACAAAAGCACCCTGATCACAGATATTGCTACCTGCATAAAGAAGTCAAGCCATCGTAAGTTATTGACCTGTTGTTACCGTAGCACACAATAATTTTTCATTAGCACAGTGTAATTTCAGTGTGACATATATTAAAACGAACCGCTACGACTAGGCCGATTTCAACGCTGCCAAAAACGACGCCAATGTACGCACTCATGCAGATGACGAAGTCAAACTTGTCAACCTTCCAGAGGTGGATTGCGGCTTCATAATCTATAAGGCCGAGCATGGCGGCGATTATGATGGCAGACAACACAACAAGGGGAGTGTAGTGGAACAATGGTGTGAGGAACAACAATGTGAACATCACTGCAATTGCCATGATAACGTTTGACATTGCCGTCTTGCATCCTGCATTGTAGTTCACTGCGGATCTGGAAAATGGCCCTGAAAATTATTGAAGAAATTTCATGTGATTAATGAGAGGAGATAATTAAGCATATGAATTTAATTAAAAGGCTCTTCACAAATATTAATCACAATTTCAGTGTAAAAAACACTTCAAACACCGGTTTAAAGAAAAAAAACATTGGACTCAGTTGTTATTGTACTCAACTATTTTGCCGTTTGACGTTAATAGTTGATACATGATTCGTTTTTTTCTGTACTAGTATACATGCATGATCCTAGAAGTGTTTCTCTTCAACAATAACAATTCTCAGGAGACTACACTAATTAGGTAATTAATACCTGTAGTGAGGTAGCAAGAAGTGCAAGAACCAACAACGTTCATCATCCCAATGGCAATCATCTCTTTGTTCCCATCAATGTGGTAATTCTTGAACATGGAAAAGCTTCTCCCAACTGCTATTCCTTCCTGCACATAATTATCAACAAAATTCCATAATCAATTTATTAATAACTTTAAGCTATTAATTAATTATGGTGATCAGTCGTGTTAACCAATAATTAGTACAGTAATCAAGGATTTAATTAAGATATATATACTTACAGCCAGAGCTATGATGCCCGTGATGACGCCCGTTTTAAAAGCTGTTGTGAGATAAGGAGACTCAAACACAAGGTCTCCAAACGACAATGGATTAATCCCCTCCTTCAGCTTTCCTATCTGAATATATTCACCAGAAAATGCAGGCATTAATTAGAAATCTTTTGTCATTGTGTAAAAAACAAAAAGAAAACAAAAAGGAATATTTATTTTTTTAAATTCCAAAAGAAATGAAAAGGAAAAGGTATTGAGTCTATTGACCATGAACACAGATCCTCTCCGGATCTGTGCAATCGGAGCCCAGGAATCAATCGATCCGGATCATTGAAATTTGATCCAACGGTTACAAATAGGAGGTTTCTTCAAAAGTTATAATAATTGTAAATGTTGGATCAAATTTCAATAGTCCAGATCCATTGATATCCCTGGACTCTGGTTGCACAGATCCGGAGAGGATCCGTGTTCATTGACCAGGACCTAGCAACCAGAACTGTCACATAATGACATGGGAGATAGGGCAAAGTCAAGGGTCCACCCAGTCACTAACCAATGCTATTATTTGTGGGGACTCACATCCCTCAAATAATGTAGACGACACAGTGTTCGAACAATCATTTTTCGGTTTGGCCCTAGATTAGAATTTGTGAAAGGCTTATAACACATGGGGTGGTGAGGTAGACCTACTTTGTATTTGTTTATGGTGATCCAAACTGTTCCTATTGTCTTCTGCACATTAAGCCACTCTAGTTGGTGATCACGGACTCCACGTATGTGTTTGGGTGTTTGCACTTCTCGTCACATAGTGTGAGGTATAGAGATATATATGTACGAACGTATACACATAATATCACTATAAAATCTCTCGCATAAGAGACATAAAAGTATATACACTTGATGACATAAAAGAATCTTGCGTGTGTGAGAGGAGAAAAATATATATGGGATGGTCTAACGAGCTTTGTGTCTTTGACCGTTTTAACTAGGTCTCAAGAGAGACTTACACATAACGCCATACGACTATCCTATGAAAGTTTTTTCTTGTAAGACCATTTCCAACCCTTGGCTTAAAACCTAAAATTTTTAGCCTATAAACAGCTTTTCTGCTCCAATCCTTTTGACGTAAAATTTTATCCCCAGATCATTAAAGAATATCTTAAAGTAACTTTTTTAAAAGAAAAAATTATGCAGACTATCCTAATTTAATTTTATGAACATTTTAACTAAAAATATTTAGATTTTGACAAATACTGAAAAATCATTAATCGACACCACGAAACTCGTTAAACACTATGAAATTTACAAAACACATAAAAGATTTTTTTTTAATTACTTTAGTCGTTAGATTTAAAATTGGACTGTTAAATTTTTGTTTTTACCATTGAATTTCATCAAATTAGATCTTAACCGTTGGATTCAATGAATTTATAAATATAAAACAAAATAAAATATACATATATGGTCGGTTAGCCCCACTAATTCTGGGCTAAATCTGTCTTTGTTTTAGTTTATAGGTTTTAGGTCCAATTTTATAGGCCAGGATTGAAGATGGTCTAAGGAGAGATTAGAGTTACGTGTTCCCCTTAGTTTGATGTGAGAGCTCACCACTTGAACGCCGTGTTTCTCAGCATGGGTGAGATAAACCAGAACGCTTCCCAAAATTACTGACATCAAAGGTGCCAAGGCTGATATCCAAAAGAGCTTAGGTTTCTTCTTGCTCTGCATCATGTTGTCAAACATATAAAGACAAAGAAACTATATGAGCACATTAGGATTAATTAAAAATTCACTTTTCTTCCTGCTTACAAGTTACAACATAAACAAAACCAAAGCAATGATTCTAATGACAAAGCCAGAGAAAGAGTCCAGACAATGGTTAATTAGTATATATATATTATTTTAAAAGTTCACTTGTCATGGATTAATTAAATTTTGTTATTATTTAATTAATCCTAGTATTACTTTAACAAGGTGCATGCAGATGAAGATGGGCCGGGGTCATCATCTTTGAAAGTTTTTTTCACTTGATGTTGAAAGTGGGAGCAGGTTAGGGTTGAAAAAAAGGAGAATTTTGAAGAAGAAAATTTATATATACCTAAAAGTCGATTCGAAACCATGAAAAATAGAGGGCTGGAAAAAGTGAGATGCAAAGCAGTTTCAAGAATGTTTTGATTAGGACATCTGTATCCCATCCAGTGATACTTTTCTATAAATTATTTAAGTAATGCCCCTCTTAATCCAATCGAATTATACCTTCTTCTTTTTTTACTTTCAATTTTTTGTTATTTAATTTTCTGGTCCAGCAGGCATATAATTGCGTGATAGAAGAGAGCTTAATTTTCTATCAAGGTTAATTAAAACATGACAGATATAAAGAATAAGCATCTGATGTATAAAACAAAATAATTATATGAAATTAATAAACAAAAAATTAAGATATGGCCGGTTCGATTCACTTACAATATATTTGGTGGTGAGGAGGAAGAAAAGAAATAAACATCCCAAAACTCCGCTTTCCCATCTCCACTGCAACAACCATCAATCATTGTTAGATAGAAATAGAATTATATATACAATTGAAAAACCAAAGATGCAAACTTTCTTGCTCAAATTCTTCTATGCCTATTGTTATTTCAACACATCATGTGCCTTTTGAAATCAAAACACTGTAAACTTTAGAAAAAACTCCTGAACTTTTTCACTTTTTTCTTCAGCATGGCCACTCGAGCTAGGTCAAGAATCGAACTCATCTTATAATGACGCAAAAAAGAGTTAAATTCCTTAATAACATTTTCTTGTGAGTATATACAAATAATATTATATTCACAATAACTGTATAAGTCATATATAATTAGTCAGATGTGCCAAGATATATAACATATGACTTTAAAAACAGTATTATATAGAACCTTAGAGTTAAGATTCATTAATTTCCACTCATCTTTTTCCATTAATTGAATTAAACATGTAGAAACGAATCAGTGAGTGTTTGAGGTTTATAAAATTGTGATATTGGTTTAATTGTGTGGGTAGAAAAGTGCAGGGAAGGGACAACAAACCTCATGTGTTTGGCTGAAAACAGAGCGCATAACTGACACTAAATCGGCCCCACGGGTGAAATGGTCAAGCCCTAGAATTCCTTTTAGCTGTTGCAGGCAAACCACTGTTGCTGCCCCCGCCATAAACCCTACTATCGTTGCATGTGATAAAAAATCCACAATAAACCCTAGCCTGCAATAATCCAGTCAAATCATATTATATATCAATATATATATATATATATATATATATAAATACACACAAAATTTATAAGCAAATTTGCGGCCTCAGCTCTCCTGTAGAATATGAAATATATATAAAAAAACAGAAAAATAAATTCGGATTATAATTTTTATCTTCTTTCTATCCTTATCTTGTTTTTTCAGTTTTATTTTTCAATCTATATATGAAGCTGCCAGTAATCGATCACTACCTACGCAGGATCTTGAATACGATCCGTTACAAAAATGAGCGTTACTGTGATCGAATCTCATTAGTGATTAGTAGGACAAAGTTAATTCTCCTAAAAGACAAAAAAACCAGAAAACAAGTACAATTTGAGATTGTCTTGTTGTTCCACTACAATTAATCATATGTTATTCTGTCTTTTTATGAAAAGTTAACAAGTTTGCTTCTAGCCACTTAGTACTACGATCTGGTGGTATTTATCTTCATTTAGAAGTGCGGCCTTAGGTTCGAATCTCGTGGATGGCAAATATGATACCAAATTAGATTGCCCATTGTGTGGCTTAGATGAACTCCCACTCCCCCTAATGTAAAAATATCCATATACTCACAAAGAAAAAAAAAAAAAAAAAGAAGTTTGTTTCTAATTTTTTTTTTTTTTTTTACTATACGATATTATATATACTAAGGGGGAGGGGATAGACTTAGCATCACATTGGACTAGCAATAATATGGTTTGAATTCGCGAGAATTGAACCTAAGACCTCTCACTTACAAGCGACGGAAGAGGAATACCATTAGACCGTAATACAAAAAAATCATTAGTAATTGCTAACCTCAACAAACCCAAGGAAGCTTGGAAAACTCCGGCAAAGAAGGTTGCGGTGAAGGCAAGGTGAAGATAAAGGGTAGGATTTTCTGCAGCATTGACCTCAGCCCCCAGCATTGAAGCTGTGAGAAGCGAGGCCACAGCCACAGTCCCCACAGCCAAATCTCTTGAGCTCCCCATCATGGCATAAATCAATGGTGGAACAAAGCTTGAATCTGCATTAGTAATGATTTTAATTAATAAACAAATAAAGTTCAATAATCTACCACAACCCAATTCGCACAGGACACATGTGACCTATAATTGTTATTAATCCATTCACGTTAAAATTGGAGAAAAAAAGGATAAAATCATTCCGACAGTATTGAGTTCTGAGTGCAGAACGACAAACGGGGAGCATGAATAACAAGAAGGGAAAAAAGTGACTAATTTTGTTATAAAGGCTACTTACATAGGCCAAGAATTGGTGGCAAGTTAGCAAGCTTGGCATAGCTAATCCCCTGAGGGATCGCGAGGCTAGCGATGGTGATGCCGGAAATGAGATCTGACTTCAAGAACTCGAGCGTGTAGCGAGGCGCCCATTCGAGGATTGGAAAGAAGTACTGGAAGCCAAGAATGAATTTTCTTGAAGTAGGTTGGTTCTTAAACGGCCTCAGAGGGTCATCAGGAAAGAAGGTCTCCTTGAGAGAAGACTTCAATGTTTTGATGAAAGGTTGAGGTGGTGGGATCTCTACTCGGTGTAGAGAGTCCTCCACATTGGTTGAAGGGTACGCGTAATCAGTACCCATAATAAAATGAAAGGGAAGTGATCTCCAAACAGCTAGCTAGGTACGAAGAAATTAACGTGACACTATTTGTAAAAGTATTGAATGGGGTACAAATTTGGGATATGCTGAATTTGGAGAATGTGGTGGGAAGTTGGGTGAGAAATCGAGAAGTTGTGGGAAGTATTGAGAGAGGGAGAGGGTTGTTAAGACTGAGAGGAGTGATTGCTTGTGGCAAATATATATAAGTGGAGGAAGGTAGTGTTTGATTAATTTTCTCAATTTTTTTTAAGAGAATGCGTTGGGGGACCCACGATGGGGTATTGTATTAGTGATTAAAGGGGGACACGTTTGCAAAGGTTTTCAAATATGTTAGCTGCACACCTTGTGCTCTATTTTGTTCACTTCTGCTCAGCTGAGAGGAGAAGGCAAAATCCAGGAAGCTCACGTATATAAATATTATGGATCTTTTCTTCATTTTAATTTTTAAAGGATTTTTTTATTACAAGTGATAGTGTCACTGTACATTACACGAATAAGAAGAAAGGAGTGGTTTAACTCTTGAAAAGGAGCAAATTGGGGGGAAATACCTTATATGGGCTTCGCCTACTCGTTGTTTGCCACTATGGCATCACTTGTGATGATGTGGTGCATTCTCATTGGTTGTTCTAGTATATATCTATGAATCTCAATTGTTCTCAACACGTGTTGGCTTAATAGTGTTGATTAGTTTGTGGAAGACAGTTATTTGCAGGTAATTGCCATGCATCCAGTTTTGATCTTCTCAGATTACATAATTATTAAGGTATAACTTTTGGCATGTTTACCGACAAAAATATAGAGAGAAGCTATGAATATGAGAAATCGTTATTTTTTTTTATTTTGGTTAAATGATAAATTTTATTAGATTAGATGTTAAATTAGTCATTGTTGGAGTTTGAACCTACGCCGTTATGTAAGAGTTCAACACATTTTCACCACTATGGTAAAATGTCATTTGCAAGAAATTGTTATGAGGGAAAGAAAGAGTGGTAAGAAATCCACTATTCCACCAAATTAATTATTCTCTGTTTTTTAAGTATTACATATGTGAGAGGAACATCTCAGAAATCATAAATTAACATAATTGTAATTCCTATTTCTAGTATATAGTAATTAAATAAACATGTGTCATAAAACTTATGATCTCATCAAACTCATTTGGTATTATCTCTAGCTTATCGTATTTATCTTCAGAAGAAAATTGGCGTATTGGTCCCTGAACTTATCATAATGTGGAGTAACATTTTTTTTAGTAACACTTCAACCTAAAATTAAAGGATTTAAGAGGAAAAAAGGGACCGAAGTGTAACGGAATTACACAATGTGGAGTAATGATTTTTTTGAGTAACACTTCAACCTAAAACTAAACTTCAAGGTCCAGCTCACAATTTTTAATTTAGTTCCAATCAAACTAAAATTAAGAACCACTGCTCTAATTTCCTCTTATCTTCTATATATGGATCAAGTTCAAACTTTTCAATTATTAAGATAAGCAAGCTTTCACAACAGTTTCATGGTATGTACAGAATAACTCGGCTGGTTTGACTGGATTATTAATAATAATCTTCTTAATTCAAACTTAAGAGTGCCTAACATTGTGTACATGTTAATGTATATTCATGTATGGAGCAGTCAAATCATCAAATTTGGTAATCATCCTTCTTTTCTTTTTCGTTTTCGGCAGACTGAGAAAATCATTCTTTATTTGCGCACTTTGATAATTACCTCCATGCTTACGTAGAATCTTAATTAATTACCTTTCCTTTTTAAGTAATTGTATATGTCATATAACAAAACTTTTTCTCTCTCTGAATATCCTCTCTCTCACGTGAAAAACACATGACTCCTAATACATATATAAAGAAAGGATAGTTGCTTTCTACACATTCACTTTTACTATTTACAATTTTTCTTAATTTTTTTAAAAAGTAGTTAATGAAAAAATAATTAAAAAATGTGTGTGAGAAATAAAAATGAATGTGGTAATAGTGCTTTACATAAGAAAATAAGAGGATATTTCTCCTTTTTTTTTTGTCAACGGATAGATTTGTTAAATTATATATTAAATTAAGGAGCTGATGAAGTTTGAACCCATGCCGTGGTGCAAGGGCAATACTCTTCTCCCACACCGTGAAAGAGGGCTCACTTGCAGAGGATACTTCTCTTTATATGTACAGTTATGTCGAGAGTAATATTATGCATTGAAGACTGCAGATATTGTTTAGTGCTCATTTTAAAATATTGTATTAGAGAAACTATTCACGTGTCAGGTCCAACAATCACAAATCAAGTATTTTTCTGAAACAAAATAAGTTAGGCTTTTGATATGAATATTCACCTTGTCGAGTACCAGACGAAAACCATTAGCGGATTTGCCAACTTGATCCAAAGGAGGGTTGATCATTGTAAGTCACATATTCATTGAATAAATCAATCAAATATAGGGGTCAGATTTGATTTGCTCTTCAGCTGCTGATTACCTGCGTAAAGCATATAAAGTGTTACTTTTTCAAACGTCTTACATCTTTTTCTTTTTTTCTTTTTGGTAAAATCTAAAACGTCTTACGTCTTTATGTCTGCGGACTCGTAAGGACTAAATTGATGCTACAGCACTCTCAACTACTGCACAGTAGATCGACAATTAACTCATATTTTTATAATAAATATTATTCGAGGATATGTCATCCTTTTGTTTTGATCAGCTATTTCCAGACAATAATTAAGTACGAGTCATAAACTCACAAAGCCAACTCTATTAAGCAGATGGGTTTCAACGAGGGGAGGCAAATTAATATAAAATAATAGGGTAAATTACAAAAAACTACCTCAACTATTGGTGTTACGACACGTTCATACCTCATTTTTTAAAATTGACAATGTCATATCTCATTTTACGAATTTGTGCCAATGTTATAACTTTCATTACTTAGCCGTGAATTTTTCAGTTAAATACTGACATGGCTTGATTCGGGGCCCTTTTCTATTAAAAAATTAATAAAGACTAGAAAAACTTATTTAATATTTTTTAAATATTAAAATAATAAAGAAAAGTAAAAAAAAAAAACAAAACACAACCCTCAGTTCGTCCCTCCCCCTTCCCCCAATCCTCTCTCTTCTCCCCCATCTTCATCTTCCCCCCCCTCCCCCCAACCTGCAACCCAGAAAAAAGGAAAAAAAAAAATCCAATTTGTCTTCCCCCCTCCCCCACCCCCTCTTCTCCCCCACCTAAGCCCAACCTGCAACCCAGAGAAAAAAAAACCCATCTTCATCTTCCCTGACCCCCCTTTCCTGCAACCCACCCCTTTTCCCCCCCCTCCCGTCTTCCCTAAACCCTTCGCACCCACTACCTGCAACCCAAAAAAAAAAAAAAAAAAAAACAGATTCGTCTACCGCCATCGGGGCTGGGGGGTTCAGGTATGGGGTTTCGGGGGGTTGATGGGTTTTCAAAATTATTTTTTTTTTTTTTTTTTGTTGAAGATTAAACAGGTAGGGGAAGACAAATTGAATAATTTTTTTTTTCTTTTTTTTTGGGTTGCAGGTTGGGGGGGGGGGGGGGGGAAGGGAAGAAGATGAAGATGGGGGGAGAAGAAGAGAGGAGGGAAGGGACGAAATGAGGGTTTTTTTTATTTTTTATTTTTTATTTTTATATTTTTTTATATTTTTTTATATTTTTTTGTTATAATATTTAAAAAATATTAAATAATTTTTTTTTAGTTTTTAATAATTTTTTAATAGAAAGTGGGTCCTGAATCAAGCCACGTCAGTATTTAACTGAAAAATTCACGGCTAAGTAACGGAAAGTATAACATTAGCACAAATTCATAAGATGAAGTATGACATTGTCAATTTTAAAAGATGAGGTATGAAAGTGTCGTGACACCAATAATTGAGGTAGTTTTTTGTAATTTACCCAAAATAATATTACTGAACCAAAATTCTAGTTGGTGATGTATATATGATGAAGAACCAACATCTTGTGTTTGTGACAGTAACACGGGTACGAGGGTGTATCCCAGGAAGACAAAGTGGGACAACCAATTAAGGTTATCTAAAGAATTTAACCATCCTTTCATGCATAATAACAAGCCTATGTCCAACACAATACTTTGACAAAATGACCCCATATATGTTGAACTGCATTATATATTTATTTTATTTGCCCCTTAGGCTTTCCCAATAGCCTAATAAAAATTAATTTTGATTCTAATTTTAAAAGAATCCATACCCTTATGGTGGGTTTGAGAATTTGATTTTTATGATAGTGATTCTAATTATTGAGTTCAATGTATTATTGAACTCATGAGCTTGATTAGGAAGTAGATGAGTCCCATAATTAATAGATTGAATTTATATCAAACTCATACTAATGTAGCAGAAATCAAGTTAAAAGTGTCTGACTCTTATATATAGAAACCAATCACACTTAAACTAATGTGGAAGGCGATATAATTAGTAATCTCATAATTTGCTTATAAATTGCTTTAATTTCGTGTGAATCATTGAAGTGGATAAACCAATAAAACATATCAATTATTAAGAAGAGGAATTGTTTACAATGTCCCATTATTGACTAGATTATAAATTTTGTATTTTTTTTTTGTCAAAGATTATAAATTTTGTTGAGCTTTATGGGATTTGTAATGCTTGTCAGTGTTCGAGTTTTTTTTTTAAAGTAAATAATCATGATTTAGTAACAACTAGAAATTTCATATAAATTGTCTTTTGGAGCCGGTAAGGCCATCTCCAATCGATGGCTGGCCAGATGGCTCGTTTTAGCCCTCTGGCCCTCCAAGATTCTCCAAGATATTAATATTTTAATGAACAGTACATGGCCATATTTGCCTCCGTCTCCAACCGAGGGCCAGAGGGCTCGTTATAGCCCTATCACAAAAAACGGTCTCCAACCGGGGGCCAAAGGGCCATAGGGCCAAACATAATTTATTATTTAAAAACTACAACTTAAATTCAAATCCAACGGCTAAGTTGTAAAATAGAAGTTATAGGAAAAAAAATTTGAACCAAATTTTGTAAAATATAAGTTATAGGAAAAAAATAGAATTTAAAAAAATTTGAAACAAATTTTGTAGGTTATAGAAAGTTATAGAAAAAAATAAGAAGTTATAGAAAAAAAGTTATACGAAGTTATAGAAAAAAAAAAGGTTTAAATTCATAAAAAAAAAAATTTGAAATTAATGTTGTATAATTTATTATTTAAAAACTACAATTTTAAGTTAATGTTGTATATTTTTTATGTTGGTTAATGTTATTTAATGTTGTTTCATATTGTTTAATGTTGCTTCATGTTACTTAATTTAATTTAATGTTGTATAATGGCTTAGGAAGTTATAGAAAAAAATAGAATTGAAAAAAAAAATGAAACAAATTTTGTGAAATAGAAGTTATAGGAACAAAATGTAATTTAAAAAAAAATACGAAACAAATTTTTTAAAATAGAAGTTATAGAAAAAAAAAGAATTTAAAAAAAATTTGAAGCAAATTTTGTAAAATAGAAATTATAGGAAGTTATAGGAAAAAAAAAGAAAAAAAAAAGGTTTAAATTCATAAAAAATTTGGAAACTAGCCGTTACATATAAATCACTATTAGTGTTGGTTATAACTGACACTAATAGCAATTTGAAAACTAGCCGTTAGACTATAAATTTCTATTAGTGTCGGTTATAACCGGCAATTATAATATAGTATATATTATTTATGTCGGTTGTAACTGACAGAAATAACAAAACATTAAAAAAAAAAAAACGGCCAGCCCCGGGCTGGCTGCATGCAGCCAGCCCTCCAGCCCTCTAGCCCTCTTCGATTCCGTGGGGCCCTTCCAGATTCCAGAGCCCTTTGGGCTAGCCCTCGGTTGGAGACGGTTTTCGGGCTATTTTTCAGCCCTCTGGCCTTCTGAACCATTCGGTTGGAGATGGCCTAACTTTTTATCAACAAGGGCCAAGGGGACAGGGGTATCTTGATCTATCTGTGTCAAAAATTATAGGACAAGGCCAATGTTTTTTAAATAATTGTGTACTATATAGTGAGCTGCATCATGGCTGTACGTTCAACCTATATTATGACTTCTACCCCTGAATGGTTGTACACTCATGCACCAACAGGGAAAAGTAAAATAAACATTTTTTTCTATCTTTTTGAATTTTTTTTTTCAAAAACTCCACTCGTATGAGTTTATCTAACATTGCTGGTCACAATCCCAGCTAAAAAATGAGGGAAAAAGCATTACGTAATCGACAGTCGGCCTTTCGTTTTTCACGAAAAATCCTATAATAAAACTTCAAAAAGGGAGGTAGTCTATGTACCCAAGTTTTGAACTTTCTTTTACAAAAATATTATTTTGTAATTCACGTTTATGTAATGTGTGCTATGTAAGTTCTAGTGGGATTACAGACTTTTTATTGAATTGCCACTAATTTATTCTTTTATTTATATGGAATTATGGGTGTGATACCCATAAAATATATAGCCGTTGACATTGGACAGCCTTTAATCCATCGAGGAACCTATATTTTGCATGTGCGCAGTACCTCCGCACACGTTTTTGCATGCATTTATGTATTCTTCATTCATTCGTATATCTAATTTAGAGTTCTAAGCATCAATTATAACATGCGTGTGTGCCTGGTCCTAGCCCTGAAAGTTCGGAGTCATACTCGATATTATCTGCAACAAATAAAATGCAGAGTCCAGATTATACATAGGGCATGCATATCAGTTAAATATTAACTAAAATTAATTACATTTTCTTACAGAAAAATGTGACATATGAAATTTATTTATGTAGCTGTTAAGAGGTCATTATTTACAATATAAAACGTGGTAATTGAGATAATGCAGGCCAGAAAATTTATAAATAAAGCTCGATGAACGCGAATGTGTTAATTTAATTGGCAGAGTTGACATTTTGCTGACGAATTCAGTTGTTAATTAAGTTACTAATTAAGTAGTATTTTCTTTTTCAAACTTCATTTTATCTGCTATTTTTCTTAAATCATTATGTTGATATTTTTTATCATCAACAAGAATCAAATCCAAGTTGACACTTGAAATAGATTGTTGTTGTAATCTTTCTGTCAAGAAAAACCTGCACAAGTTACAACCTTCCTGGGCAAAAACCTCGCAATGCCCTCCACGAAACTTCTCTGATTAATAAATTAGTTATAATTTCTTTCGCTTTCGCTTTCAATATGTATATCTGTATGCTTGTCAATTACAGTCTGCTGCATGTTTTTTCAAGGTAATTTTCAATTCCAGTATTACAGTTTAGTGATATTTCTTTTCACTTGTAAATGAGATGTGTCTTAATTTTGACTCTTGTGAATAGTGAGGTTGGTACGGTTTCATTGTACTAGTCTTTTGTGTGACTTAGCCTGAGTCATCTGATCAACTCTTTAGAATAAAATAACGCTGTATATAAAAAATTTTAAAAAATTAGTGTAACCATGGATAATGTTTATCCTAATTTATATCTTCTTATACATTTCTGCTCATATTGCTTGAATTTAAATGAATTTTTAGCTCCACTTCACCTTACTTAATCGTGCCATGTATTGTGAACCTGGTGACTGAATATCAAATCCGAAACCGATAGTGAAATGAACATCATTTCAAATTTCCATGATTTCATTAAAGTTACAATAATTGAAGGCAAATGCTCCTGGGAAGTTGCACTTCATTGTCCTTCGATTTACGATTTGGATATGGATTAGGTATCCTTTGTCTGCCTCCAAAGGCTGCACAACCAACAATGGAGAATGCATTCTCTTAAAAGCATTCTCATATATATAGTTAACTTCGAATCTGTGCTGGCTTTTCTTGTCATATGATTATATCGATGCAATTCCTAAGTTTAACTGCTGTGAAAAAAGTTCTAATTATATGTGGGGGCGCAAACAATGACTTGATGGAACCTAAGAGAGATAAATAATATAGGCCTTGAATTCATGCAGCTGTCTATCATGCAAATTTTCTCCAATTCAACAACAAATTTTACATGCAAAGTTTCAGACGATAGTTTTTTTTTAACTGTGGTGAGAGTCTGAGAGATACAGGGAAAACGAGATATATTTCTGATTGCATGCTAGAATTTAGATGCATATTAAAAAAAAGTAGAAAATAGTGTTATGTTGGGATCAACTATGTAATAATTTGAACTATAATTTAATTTTATCTTATAACCTGCATTATTGGTTGACTTCATATCACATCTGCATTATTGGTGGATTTCATATCAAATTTCTGACATTTTTTAGAACATCATGAATGATCGAGTTTCCAATAAAATAAAAGGTGAGCATGATAATGTCTTCAAGGGGAGCAGAATTGGTGGCTACCTGGTGGCATGCATACTTAGAAACTCCTATGGCCTAAAATATTTCTACCAGAATTATGGTACAAATCCTGCTCCAGTCCACAAACCCTCCATTAATTGAGTAACAGAGAACATGTGAAAAATGAACAACAACCCCCCCCCCCCTCTCTCTCTCTCTCTCTCTCTCTCTCTCTCTCTCGCTCTTCAAATGTGGGAACACTGTTGTTTGCATCACAAATCATTGAATTCACAATTTTTTTATTGAGTTTAAAGGTCTCATTGCAGTCTAGTTGTTGATGAGAGATTTTTTATTGTGCCGGAATACAAAATGGTACGTTTGTTATACAAGTGCAAGGACATTTTCTTTTCAAGTGTCCTTACACTTAAAAATGACATATGACATATATGCTTGTATTCCAGACACACTGAAAAATCTCTCGTTGTTGAGATAATTGCAGTTTCATGTTGTGAGAGCATTATATCTGTGCCTTACATTGAACCCAGGTATATATGCAAGAAAGGAAGATAGGCCCTCACAAAAAAGAATATATGACCACTCCAATGAAATCCGAAAGCAATATATCCATGAACAGGACAGGAATATGCAGTTGGTGGTGAGACCCATTTTAGGGTTTGGGGTGGAAAACTTGTGGCCTCAAAGTGCTGCCAATATTTCCTTCGACTTTCAGAAATAAAGTGCAGAGAGGTTGAGAAGGAATGTATGGTGCCAATACTCTCCTTAATTTCTTCAAGGTTCACGGAGGCTATTGATCAAAGTACGTGTGGTTCTAGGACAAAAAACAGAAGAGTTCAAGAGATTGGAAAACATGAAATATATATGTTAAGAGTGTAATTTTGTTCATAATTTCACGGAGAATTGTCCTCTCAAATAATATTACTTTCTAATGGCTTTATTTTCTTAAAAATATAATCATTTTCATTATTATATATTGTTCGCAGACTCCACCATGAACAGGGATTCTCTTTTCAGCCATAGTAGGCCCACCAATCCATTGCCATATCCCTTGCTGCTTTTCTGAAAAAAGTCGGCTTGAAATCCCCCTCAAATTTGGGCCCATACTGCCACATCCTATTTACTTTTTCCTCTATAAATTGGATGATAGATGATAGATTCTAGATGATAGATTGCTGATTGACTCCTTATATGGAATGATCGATTAATTGTCACACACGTAATTAACAATAACTCGTTAAATTCACCAAACAAAAGTACGCATGTATTTAACATTGATGTTTGATTGGTTTGCAAGAAGAAACAACCCATTTCATTACAAGCTATCTTTTGAAATATGAGTACTAAATCCAGAATTTCTCATAAAATATAAATGAGTAGAAGCATCGCGGCTTAACGGAACATTATAAGGGGGTTTTGAACTTTAATCTTTGAAAAATATTGAATTTAATTAAAATCTGGTGTTAGATTACATATTTATTTTAATCATATATTTATTTTAATCATTTGATGTGTACTTTAATTCAAATTCATTTTTTATAAAAATATTTAACGTGTATTTTATTCAATGCCACCCATGAAATATTTGAATGTATTAGTATACACATTTTAATTTATTGATTTTGTTTAACCTCCCACAGTTATATCCTTATACATGTACCTAAATGAGAAAACGTTAAAAAAAATAGTCACACATAAGAAATATGTAAATACATAAGTGTAATTAAAATATATTAAAATGCATTGATGTATATAAATGTCTGTTTGGACAAAATATATTTTCCTGATCGGCTAGATGAATGCCTTTTAAATCAACTAGCTAGTTACTTTGCTTCGCATTTTTTCCTTATAGCTCCTCATTTCGGCCCTATTTGAACATATTATATGAAAAAATCAGTTTACCTAAATGTCTAAACAAAATATATTACGATGAATTGAATAAAATTAAGATAAAATGTAATTATTACATTACAATTGGGAATAAAAAGAGAAATAAAACGTCAAAATATAATTAATAAAATGAGGTAATTAAATTAAATGTATCAAGAAACTAAAATTAGATTTTAATCCTACACAAAATTTTAGTCTAAAGGTCATCTTTTCCAAGAATTAGGATCTTCTGATATATCATGCAGCGATACAAAAGATAATGCGTAAAGATTGGTTCAATAAGAATCATACAGAATAAAGTGAAAGAAACTCAAACTACCACTCTTCTATTCACTTCTTCTACTTGGATATAGAAGCAGTGCGTCTCTTGTCCTTCTCCAAAACCCTTTTTCCATACTTTTGAAAACTGATTTTTTCCCGAGAAACAAACACACCCTTTGTGGCTTGATGTGACCATTAGAGCACCCTAAGCGACATATAGTGAGCACAAAAACGATATTTGCAGACGAATATGGTCCAAGATCAACGTTTTTAAAGACGCTAGGCGCTAGTCGGGCGGCAGGTTGGGGCCTAACGCCTAGCTGGCTAGGCGGATTTAAGTAAATCTATTATATTTCGTGTAAATAAGTGTCTGTTTATACGTAAAATATATATAATTTCATCATAAACTACAAAATAGAATGAACATAATGAAAACATGGGGAACAAGCATATAATGTGTGTTCATTTAATTATTCAGCAAGTCTCTTACAATTTATTGAAAAAATAAAAAACAAAATGAAAGTTATCTATTTTCTGTCTAAGTGAGTCGCAACCTAAACGGGTGCCTAGGAGGTTTGGGCGGGCTAGGCTGATGCCTCATCAGGTCTATGCGCTATTTCTTAATTTTCAAATGCTTAGGCATTAATCGAGGCGATGACCAGCCGTCTAGCGCCTAGACGGGGCCTAGGCGATGCTAGGCAGGGCCTAGACGGCGCTAGGCGGGGATTTTTAGAACAGTGTCCAAGATGGATAAATATTCTAATGGATCTTATGACGAGGAATTGATTCCAGTTCCATTTGCACTCCCTTAGCCTCTGCTGTAGGGCCTTTCATACCTTGATACGTTTCCAGATTGACCCTACCTTACACTTATTTCTACTACTTTCACAAAGCTGCATGGATTAGAAAATTCAAATGTGTCTCTATCCCATGTTTCATATTGATCTATGTTGCGTCTTGGAATTTGGCCTGGTAAAGTGGATAACGACTTACTAGCGGTGTGCTGCGCCAATGAAATAAAATCAGTAAAATTATGTCTACATGACTTTGTTTCATTGGCACAGGACAATACGCGGTGATATATCCGTACCATGTAAATTGTTCTCGGTAAAATGAGCATGAGAGCACAAAGAACTCTCCATCTGGTCTAAACAACAAGAAAACAAATTAAATAGGATACAAGAACATTTCTTATAATTGTATTTTTAAACTAGTTGTTATATGTAAGAA
This sequence comes from Heteromeles arbutifolia, assembly GCA_024362995.1. Classification (NCBI taxonomy): domain Eukaryota; kingdom Viridiplantae; phylum Streptophyta; class Magnoliopsida; order Rosales; family Rosaceae; genus Heteromeles; species Heteromeles arbutifolia. Next base: position 35,722,936 of record JANCRC010000005.1, on the reverse strand, counting down.
GTCATAGTTTGTCATGTAGGCATGAACTTTTCATTATATTCGTCAGTAAGTGATTTGCGAAAAAATTGAAGCCCGTGTTCTTTTTCTCTAATTAAGTTTTGAGTTTCAACCACCGGCACTGCATCCTCAGCCTCAGCCTTCGATTACTCGTTTGTGATTATTTTATATATAGGTATATGAGAAGCCTTTAAGGTAAGAGATTTTTTTTTTTTAAAAAAGGGGATTAATTGTGGGGTTCACACCACATCGAACTTTAATGATCCGAACCGTCTATTTTTTAAGTTGCATCTCATAGATCATCATTGCAAAATATTAGCCAAATCGAAATATTTGAGGCGTCTAATTGAATTCAAAGAAATTGACGCACACTTTATTCTCTAAAAAACATTAAAATTTCATTGTGATAATTAAATAGGCAAATGGTTTCGGATTGAATTGAATTTTTGAAAGGATGATCAATGAATCGAGACTTACACAATGGACAGTTTTGATCGTTGAAGATCGATGTGAAGTGGGTCCCACAACTAATCCCCATTTTAAAAAAAAAATATGGACCCCTTCCCTTGAATGACATGTAGATGTATGCGTTTTATTTTATTTTAAATAAAATTAAGGCTTAAATGTCAAAATGGTCCCTATATTATAGTCATGTGGCCAATTAGTCTCCGTGTTTTCGATTTGGTCTAATTTAGACCTTGTGTTTGTCTCTGTATCTGTTAGCCAATTAATGACATTTCATTCAATCTCTATTAAAAAATTCATAAGAAAAATTATAAGAGATATAATTACCCTTTATCTTTACAGAAAAATGCAAATCAATTAGAAATAACACATATAAGAGATAAAACTTCCAATTTGAAAAATGATTAAAGGTTGTGACATAGAAAAGAGAGGGGTAACGTTAGAGAGGAGGTCGGGGAGTTGGGAGGAGAATAATTTTTCTCTTAATATTTAAATTTATATCATTTTAAAATATTTTAAAACAAATAACTAATTTTATATATAAGTTTATAATATTTTGTAATTTTTTTTACAGAAATTAGATGAAAATGTCCTTAATTGGCTAACATAGATAAACACAAAGACCAAATTGGCCAGATTAAAAACACATGGACTAAATTGACCTAATGACTAAAACACAAGGACCATTCTAACATTTAAGCCTAAAATCAATGAGTGTCCAAAAACGAAACTTGTATGTAAAACGGATTCACTCTTAATTAAAGTTGAACCATGTCCACCATCTTCTTCTAGGCTTATTTAGCACATTTTGTGCTTGTGTTTAGGTATGTGAATAAATACTTGGCCTAATATTAATGTGGAAGTAGTTGGAATGTTTAAATGGGCTTATATACACATGTACGCCATAAATTGCAGCAACGAACCCCTAAACCCTAAACCCTTGGGATTTTGGGAGGAAACAAAACATGCATGCTGTTTGTGTTGCTTTGTTTAACACGGATCCCTGAAACCTACCACTTGCCAGTATTCAGGGCAGAATATTTTTTTTGTTTGCGTCCATTAGGAAGCAGTCCAAATCACCAACTATAGGATTTATCCTCTGAGATTTATCGTGTTTACAAAACTCTTCTCTCTGAAGTTTTATTTTACTTTAACATCATCCCTGAAAGTTGACTTTACCGGTATAGTTAATTACATAAAAATAAAAAACTTTATAAATAAATAAAAAAAACAAAACAAATTAAAAGTTCACATTAAAAACAAATTTTGTTGCGCACACATTGCGTGTGTGCCTATTGCTAGTTTAGACAGATCAAATGAAACTAGATGCAAAGGTCTCAGTTTTACTTCTTTCTCCCCTCCCCATTCGTTTTAAAAATTAAAAAACAAATTGACCCACTCTAACTCAGGATAAATTTTTTCAAGTACCCCGTATTCAAGCAGGTACTCTGCAATAAGTAGAGGGACGCACAAAAAAAAATGTCGTTTCCTTCACTTTTGTTATGACATATCGAATCGTATCTCGACTCATAAACTCCCTTAGCCTCTGCGGTAGGGCATTTCATATCTTGAGACGTTTCCAGATTGACCCTACCTTACACTTATTTCTACTACTTTCACAAAGCAGCATGGATTAGAAAATCCAAATGTGTCTCTGTCCCATGTTTCATATTAGTCTATGCTGCGTCTTGGAATTTGGCCTGGTAAAGTGGATAACGACTTACTACCAATGAAATAAAATCAGTAAAATTATGTCCACATGATTTTATTTTATTGGCACAGGACAACACGTGATGGCGTATCAGTGCCATATAAATTGTTCTCGGTAAAATGAGCATGAGAGCACAAAGGACTCTCCATCTGGTCTAAACAACAAGAAAACAAATTAAATAGGATACAAGAGCATTTCTTATAATTGTATTTTGAAACTACTTCCTTGTTATGCTTAAGAAGTCATAGATTGTCCTGTAGGCATGAACTTTTCATTATATTCAGTAAGTGATTTGAAAAAATTGAAGCTTGTGTTCTTTTTCTCTAATTACGAGTGGTTCTATGTGCACTCAAGTTTCGTCTTTGTAACCCTTATTTTTCTGGACCCAATTTACTGAACTTTCAAGAATAACATTCTTTAACTTTTAATGATATGTTTCTTTGGACACCCTTATGCTATTTGAGTTTCAACCACCGGCACTGCATCTTCAGCCTCAGCCTTCAATTTCTCGTTTGTGATAATTTTATATATAGGTATATGGGAAGCCTTTAAGGTAAGAGATCTTTTTTTTATTTTATTTATTAAAATGGGGATTAATTGTGGGGCTCACACCACATCGAATTTTAATGATCCAGACCGTATATTTTTCAAGTTGCATCTCATAGATCATCCTTGTAGAATATTAGCCAAATCGGAAATATTTGAGGCATCTAATTGAATTCAAAGAAATTGACGCACACTTTATTCTCTAACAAACATCGAAATTTCATCGTGATAATTAAATAGGCAAATGATTTCGGATTGAATTGAATTTTTGCAAGGATGATCAATGAACCGAGTCTTACACAAAAGACAGTTCCGATCGTTGAAGATCGATGCGAAGTGGGTCCCACAACTAATCTCCATTTTTTGAAAAAAAATACGGATCCCTTCCCTTAAATGGTCTGTAGATGTATGAGTTTTTTTTTTCTTTTAAATAAAATTAAGGCTTAAATGTCAAAATGGTCCCTATGTTATAGTTATGTGGCCAATTTAGTCTCTGAGTTTTCGATTTGGTCTAATTTAGACCTCGTGTTTATCTCTGTTAGCCAATTAAGGACATTTCATTCAATCTCTATTAAAAAATTTATAACAAAAATGATAAGAGATATAATTACCCTAAAATGATAAGAGATATAATTACCCTTTCTCTTTACAGAAAAATGCAAATCAATGAGAAATAACACATATAAGAGATAAAACTTCCAATTTTAAAAAAGAAACTTTAACGAAAAGCTCATGTTATTGTTCACTTTAATGGAAAACCACATTTTTACATTAAAAAGTCAATCCTGATACTATTCACTTTACCCTTTATTTTGTTCTTATCATTAAAACTCAAAGTTTTCAAGCCATTTTCATTAGTTTTACTTTTAAAAAATGATTAAAGGTTGTGACATAGAAAAGATAGGGGTAACGTTAGAGAGGAGGTCGGGGAGTTAGGAGGAGAATCATTTTTCTCTAAATTTTAAATTTTATTTCATTTTTAAATATTTTAAAACAAATAAATAATTTTATAATAATTTGTAAATTTTTTTACAGAAATTAGATGGAAATGTCCTTAATTGACTAACAGAGATAAACACAATGACCAAATTAGCCAAATTAAAAACACATGGATTAAATTGACCTAATGACTAAAACATAAGGACGATTCTAACATTTAAGCCTAAAATTCATGAGTGTCCAAAAACGAAACTGGTATGTAAAACGGAATCACTCTTAATTAAAGTTGAACCATGTCCACCATCTTCTAGGCTTATTTAGCACATTTTGTGCTTGTGTTTAGGTACGTGAATAAATATTTGGCCTAATATTCATGTGGAAGTAGTTGGAATGTTTAAATGGGATTATATACATGTACGCCATAAATTGCAGCAACGAACCCCTAAACCCTAAACCCTTGGATTTTGGGAGGAAACAAAACATGCATGCTGTTTGTGTTGCTTTGTTTACGGATCCCTGAAACCTACCACTTGCCAGTATTCAGGGCAGAATATTTTTTTTGTTTGCGTCCATTGGGAAGCAGTCCAAATCACCAACTACAGGATTTATCCCTTGAGATTTATCGTGTTTACAAAACTCTTCTCTTTGAAGTTTTATATTACTTTCTCATCATCCCTGAAAGCCGACTTTACTGGTATAGTTAATTACATAAAAATAAAAAACTTTATAAATAAATGAAAAAACAAAACAAATTAAAAGTTCACATTAGAGACAAATTTTGTTGCGCACACATTGCGTGTGTGCCTATTGCTGGTTTAGACAGATCAAATGAAACTAGATGCAAAGGTCTCAGTTTTACTTCTTTCTCCCCTCCCCATTCGTATTAAAAAATAAAAAACAAATCGACAAACCCTAACTCAGGAGAAATTTTTTTCAAGCTCCCGCATTCAAGAAGGTACTCTGCTCGTCATAAAATAAGTGGAGGGACAAAAAAAAAATCATTTCCTTCACTTTTGTTATGACATATGAAACGTCTATTAAATACTTGTTAATTGAAATAATCGTTTGTATACCTACTCATAAACTCCCAATTTCCCAAAAAAGCCCACCAAACTATTCACTTTGGGCCTCAACCCACTAACTTGACTCGTAACAAGGGCAGGCCTCCGACCTCCGACAAATTTGAAAAACCCGGCAAAATCCGCTTTTGATCTTTTCGGTTAAAAATGGAAAGTACCCTTCGACGTATACGCGGTGGGCCCCTTTGGCAGTTTCCCAATTCCTTCTCCACCCAGCCGTGCAGTGGGCCCACCCGATTTCCCCGGTCCGTCTCAAGACTCTTTTCGTACCCGAGACCAAACCCGCCTCTCTCTCTCCTCTCTCTCTCTCTCTCTCTCTCTCTCTGTGCAAATTTTGAACTTGAATTCTTCTTTCTTTGGCTTTGCTTTCGTTTTACTCCATTTGGCGCTCACCTTGTTATTCGATTTATCTGATGGAGAAAAATTAGGAAATTAATTAATTAGGAGGTAAGTAGGTGGAGGGCTTTAATCTGATTCTCCTAATTTTGTCCCCATTTAATTCAAATAAACATTCCAACTCCTTTTTTTTTTAAAAAATTTTTTAGAAAGAAAAGTTTAAGTTTTTAAGGAAGAAGAAGCTGCAGATTCACTCGTTCTTGGAGTTTCTTGGTATTTTTCTTGTTCTAGATTCTTGGGTGCTTTTCTTTTTACTTCCTGTTACTGTTGATCTTACTTTTTTTTTATGCTGTTTTCATAATTTGTTTATGATGGATTGACGCACGTGTTCGTATTGGGTATTTGATTAAATTGCTAATTTAGCTTGATTAAGGATTGAATTATGCTTAATGGGTTGATGGGTTGTGTTTGCCATGGTGTAATTCATAGTTTACTTCCTTGTTCAAACTGATAACTTGTGTACGGGTTAAATTGTGCCTCATAATTTTACTAATTAGTGAATTTGCTTCATGATTACATTGTTGAAAGTTCGCTAATTTTTGCTTCATGATATAAATTGTTGTGTGCGTTTAGTTTTTCGGGGGGTGCGGTTAATATTGTTTTTCCTTTTTTGTTTCTTCATGTGTGGATTGTTTTTGTGCATTGTTTTTAGGTGTAGAAGTGGTTTATAGGCACTGAAGAGTGAGACTGGTAGAATTTAAGATGGAGCAGTATGAAGTTCTAGAGCAGATTGGGAAGGGTTCTTTTGGTTCTGCTCTTCTCGTGAGGCATAAGCACGAAAAGAAGAAGTGAGTCTCCCTTCAATTTTCGTCTAGTATTTACTCGAGTCTGTGATAGAATTACTAAATTTTGATACATACTTACGTGCATAGGTATGTCCTAAAGAAGATCCGTCTTGCCCGTCAGACTGATAGAAGCAGGAGATCTGCGCACCAGGAGGTCAGCGTTCTTTATTTTTTGTTTAAAACTAAATCCATATGCTAACAGTGTTGAGTAATACTAGAATGGTGGCTGTAAAAGTTTGGAATTTTAATGGCTATCTTGGTTTGGTGTAATGCAGATGGAGCTTATTTCCATGGTACATAATCCATTTATTGTGGAATACAAAGATTCCTGGGTCGAAAGGGTCAGTATCTCATAAGAACATTTATTCTTTATTCCACCACGAGTTGGTAGTTATTCATGTTACTCATAATTCTTTAGTTCTGCAATTGAAGCTTGGTTGCCTTTACTTTCAGGGTTGCTTTGTGTGCATTGTTATAGGGTATTGTGAAGGAGGAGACATGTAAGTTTTGCTTCTTTGTTAAATTGGTTCACTACTTCTTTAGGAATTATTTGATTTGGCCTTGTTCCCTGCCGCTCTTCTGACCTTTTCATGCTAATGCCTGTTGCTGTACAGGGCAGAAGCCATAAAAAGGGCCCGTGGTGTTCATTTCTCTGAAGAGGTTGCTACATTTGCAGTGAATTTTCCACGTGTTTTTTTTAGAACTCCCAACCGTGTGCTAGATGTTTAATCAGAATGTGATACCCCCAGTAATTTTTGTTTGTTACTTGAAATTTGGATATGAACAGAAACTCTGCCAATGGTTAGTTCAACTGTTGATGGCTCTTGACTACTTGCATGCAAACCATATTCTTCACCGTGATGTCAAGGTCAGTGGCAAGTTAAAGGACAGATTAGTTTAGAGTTACACGTTTGAAATTCAACAGTTTTCTCTGACTTTTTCTTTTGCTTCAGTGTTCAAATATATTTTTGACAAAAGATCAAGACATCCGTCTGGGTAAGCTATAGTTTATTCATGCTGATTGACAATCAAGTTCGGTTACACATTTTTTATTCTCTCTTGGTAATTGTGTCCTCAAATTACAATAATAATATGTAGGTGACTTTGGTCTCGCTAAAATGTTAACTTCGGATGATCTAGCTTCCTCTGTAAGTAGTTCAGCCAACACATATAGTTTTGACTTTTAAGATTTACACCCTGGCTTATGTGTGATATGATATGTCTGCTCCATGTACAGGTTGTCGGAACTCCGAGTCATATGTGCCCTGAGCTTCTTGCTGACATACCTTATGGTTCTAAGTCAGATATTTGGTCTTTAGGTAAGTGTCCCTCTTCTTAATGAGCATATTCCTCCACCCAAACCCATTCCTTTTCTTTGTCCTTATTTTTTAGCCATATACACATATCAATATAACGTGTCTTGCAGGATGCTGTATATATGAAATGGCTGCTTTCAGGCCTGCATTTAAAGCCTTTGTAAGTTTGCTAATTTTCAGTAAGGAATGTTGTGAACTTTGTATTACCTTTTAGCGGTATTTTGGCACTAAACAAGAATTATCTAAGGCTTGAGGAGTTGAATGGAAACACATGTACCTTTTTCCTTGATAACTTATGAATTTCGTTCTGACTGCAGGATATACAATCTCTGATTAACAAAATAAACAAGTCACTAGTGGCTCCACTTCCGACATTGTACTCTGGTGCATTGTGAGTCTATTTCCTGCTTCGGTTGCCTCCCTGTCTTAAGTTCTTTTCATGGTTGCAACTTCATTTATATATTTGATTTTGAGTTGAGTTTAGACATTGTCAGTGGAAATTTTGACCTTTTTTCTTCTTTTCTTCTTGTTAAATGTGTGATATTTATTGAAAGCTGCTTCTGCTCCGAAGAATTTAGATTTATTTAATTGAAACACCTAACGAAGGAACTAAAAGCCATATTGTAGGAAACTTTGTGATGATGGTTGTTTAATGAATATTTGCATATGGTTTTCAATGAATCAGAATGTGTTGATTGACAACATGGTTTCCCTATTCTCTGTTTTCTTCTCTTTTGCAGTCGAGGTCTTGTTAAAAGCATGCTGCGGAAGAACCCAGAACTTAGGCCACGTGTAAGTTTGATTTATTTGTTTTCCTTTGCCGACTACATTTTCGTTTATTTGATTCTTGCATGTACTAGTAGGTCATGTATGATGTCCATTGCATGAATGTTTGTTGAGTTACACGGCCTTGTTTACAGAAATGAATCATCCATTTACGTGGATTTGTTCACAACATTATCCATGTTTTGTCAGGCTGCAGAGGTGCTTGCTCATCCCCATCTTCAGCCTTATGTGCTTAAGATTCATCTAAAATTAAATAGCCCCCGACGGAATACTTTCCCAGTTGACTGGTCTCAGTCCAGTTATGGGAGGAAAACACGATTCATGGAGCCAGAAACTAGTCCTGTTCGTACCAGCAGAGAGAAAAGATGGTCATTCAGCAATGATAGGACCTTAAATCCTAGTATTTCTGGAACTGAACAGGGCTCTCCATGTTCTAGTGTGAGGATGCAGGAATTCCCGGGTTGTTTAAGTCGTAAGTTCACCGAGGTATCTATGGGAAGTACCCAGGAAGATTATGGTAACAGAAAGTCGGTGTCCACAAAGTACAATGTTGTTAATAGTCCACGAGCAACAACAGCAAAAGTTTCTGTTACTCCCAGGAAGCACATTACAAAGTCAAGAATTTCTCACGTCAACTCAAAACGTGATTCGGTAAGTCATACTACTAAATTCGTAAGTTGGATAAAACTCGGTGAGTTTATATATTGATTTTGACAACTTTGTTACTCTTATGATTGCAGCTTCCGGTGTCACATTCTTCAGCCAGAAAAACTTCCCAGTCTTCTCGAAGAGCTTCTCTTCCGTTCTTGACAAGTACTGCAGCTGTGCAAACCCCATATAGAGCCAATGTTGGTCCCCTTGGGATTATGGAATCTCCAGACGTTTCTGTCAATGCCCCGCGACTTGACAAGATGGCTGAATTCCCCTTAGCCTCTTCTGAAGATCCACTCGTTCTAACCCGTGGAATTTCATCAACATCTGCAAGATGCCCTTCTACCACGCTGAACAGCATCGACCGCTCTATCACCAAGGACAAGTGCATAGTCCAGGTTGTAGACAGAACCATTTCCAAGTCCAGTATAATTGATGGCAGCCACGGAACTGCTCGAAATGGCAGTGAATCTCCTGAGCAGAACCCTACCACTGGTGTTTCGAGCCATTCATCTTCCGAGTCACGACAGCAGCGATTCGACACCTCATCATTCCAGCAACGTGCAGAGGCTTTGGAAGGGTTGCTTGAGTTCAGTGCGCGTCTTCTACAACAAGAAAGGTTTGATGAGCTTGGAGTGCTCTTGAAGCCATTCGGACCCGAGAAGGTTTCTCCGAGGGAAACAGCCATTTGGTTGACCAAAAGCTTCAAAGAAACCGCGGCCTAGTTCGCATTCTCGCGTTGCGATTGCTTTATCTTGTAAATTCCGAACGTCTTGGATTTCTGGAACTCGAAAAGAGTAGCTGTTTAATACCTTCGTGCTGAAGGTGGCATAGGAAGATCTCAAAGTGAGTAGAAATTGTAATTTATTTGAAACAAGTTTCGAATGATTTTTAGTTGAACAATGTTTGGCTACCCAAGGAGTAGAAAATTCTATTCAAAACCCTTGTTCGATTTACATAGTTTTATGTTTATGATAAGAATCGTTTATATTATTAATTGAAATTAAATCGTTTAGTCAATCATAATCCATCTGTTTTAAGTTTTTATACAATTTAATAACTAAACAACCTTAGTTTTAATTGATGTTTTGCTAGGGCGATCTCTAAGGCGATTTATAATATGAATCTTTCAGATCATAAACACCGAATTCTATGAATCGAACATTTTTCCAATAGGAACTCTTACTTATCCTTTGAATAGCCAAATATTGTTCTTTTTAGTTTTAATTATTTTTGTTCGTTTCTCCTTTTTGCAAGTTTAATCTCTATCTTCTTCTCATGTGTAAGTTTCTCTCAAGTCTCCACGTAATATTTAATACGAAACATCACAGTGTTCGTAACATAAAAACATAACAACTTACATGATACGAATATACCGACATGTAGTATGCACACCGTAAAAACTGTGCCATATAAATCTTTCTCTTCCATGTAGGGATGACAATTCTAACCGTTAAACCCGATAACCGTGGATAACCGCCCGAATGGATTGGATTTGGATATGAAAATTCGGGTATGGTTTGGATATGGGGAAAAACAGTTTATACTATTCGGTTATGGTTTTGGATATGGTTATAGAGGTCCTCAAACCGTATCTATAACCGAATCCAATCCGATTAGTAAATAATATAATTTATATATATATATATATATATATTTGTATATCCATTATTCACCAAACCATTACCTTGAGAATACAAAAATTGCATTTTGTAGGAAAGTAAAGTTTTGAATCAAAATCAATGCAAACTCAATGGTGCTTTTAGGACATAACAAAAACAAGCCAACATCATCAGTGTTTTAATTTTTATACTCAATAAGATCCATTCATTGGATCATTTTATACATCAAATGTTTAATGAAGAAATTGATATCTACTAACTTATAATTTCTCAATTGAACGAATATATTTTTTGTATTGACGAAGATGGATATACCCGTTAACCGATGGGGAATCCGTTACCCGGTGGGTATGGTTATGGATAATACCCGATGGTTAATTTGCGATTATGGATATGGTTAATTTTCATGGTTATGGGGATGGATATAGCATTTTCGTCCCCAAACCGAACCGTTGCCATCCCTACTTCCATGCCAACATTCCATTTTAATAAGGGTTTTTATCACAAATGGTCTCTGAAATTAACTCATCACATCAAGATGGTTCCTGAAATTGAAAATCAATCAATGTAATCCTTGAAAATTGGTGTTGCAAATCAATGTGGTCATTTCATCACAATTCCGTAAAAAATTATGTTATGTGGTGATGTGGCACATAACAGGATCCCACAAATTTAATTAAATAGTATCACTTGAAATTAAAAATATTTAAATATTAATTTTTTATTTTTATTTTTGTATAATCGAAAACTTAAAAAAAAAATAAAAAATGAACATACATCTTCCCGTCCCCAATTCAAAACCTTCATTGCGGTTTAAAGCTTTTGAGATTTCAGAAATCCTTCACACTTTGGATAGATTTTCGCTGCTAGAATCCACCACATGATCAACCCCCAATTTGGTTGGTTGGTTAAACAGTTAATCTCAGCGTCGCCTTTTCTTGGGCTTCAGCTTCGGTGGCTTCTATTCCTTCGCCACAACCATCGCCTTCTCTTCCTCACCAGAACTCGCTGACAACTCACCATCCTCAACCAAGTTTGTCCCACCCAGACTCAATCCCGACTCGTCGGACTCGATCAGTGGCGGAGTCGAATCCCAGACCCAACTCAACCGAGCTTCTCCATTTTTATTTTTTGAAGTTTTTAATTATATAAAAATAATTTTTTAATTTTTTACATATTTTTATTTTCACATGGTAATATTTAATTAGTTTTGTTGCACCTACTTATGTGTCATGTCAGTATATAACATAATTTTTGATGAAATTGTGACGGAAGGACCACATTGATTCGCTACACTCATTTTTAGGAACTACATTAATTGATTTGTTGTAAAACAGTGGATGTCCACTCAAAGAATTAAATAATGGGCAAGTTGTCATTCCATTGTCTGCAGAAACTTGCTGCACACTACTCCTATTTTTTATATAAATACAAACCCCACACAACACCAAAGGGAGAGACTCACGGCAGAGAGAGAGGAAGGAAGAGGAAGAAAGAAAGAAAGAGAGGAAGAAGAGAGGAGATAATAGAAAGAGTTATCTTTGTACTCTTATTATTCCAAATTATAATGAAAGCACCACTGCTGCCCGGAGGATGTACTCCAGTCACACTGACTGTTGAGGAACCTCGTAAATTTTGTGTCTTGTTTCAATCATTCCACTGCACACACCGTCGATTTTACAACACGTTATCAGCACGAAAAGCTCTCATGTTAGTGGAAAGCATAACGCCATAAATTCGGATAAACACAAGTTGAACTTGCAGTACTAGGAGCAGTTTAGCTCTGAGAAGTAGCACCAGAAAAATCACAGAGTAGAGACGGCAAGCTAGACATGGCAAACAAGGAAGAACATCTTGTCACAAAAATCCATCAACCTTTCTTTTATCACTCTAACTGTTGATGTGCTGATCCTTATCCCTGCTAGACCTGCAATCTTGTATCTCTCTCGTGGACAAGAGAGATGGAGAGATCTTAAAGACAAACAAAGGTGCAGTAAAACAAGCAAAGGTATGTCCATTTTTCGTCTCTTCCACCGCGCCAGAAGCACCCCACCAAATTCTGGTGAGAATTGAAATTTACAACGACCTGTAGTCGTCATGAGATAAGAAAACTCGTACTTGACATTCTATTTGTACAATTTCTCTAACAAAGATGAGATCAACATGTGTTGGTGGATCCTACCTTTATTATAAAGATGGTACAAATAATGCTACAAATAGATAATAAGTATATTACTTAATCTCTGACAATAAAAGCGTTATTAATTTTGTACTTTCAGCTAACTTGGACAAAGGTGTGAATGATGTATGATAATGAGACAAAATATGTACTTAGTCACTCGATCATAAGCATATGAATGATGTATGATAATGAGACAAAATATGTACTTAGTCACTCGATCATAAGCATATGAATGATGTATGATAATGAGACAAAATATGTACTTAGTCACTCAATCATAAGCCTATGATGCAATAACGTATTAAAGTTGACTGTATCTAAATGTTTAAAATGATACTTGTTGCACAAATGCACAAAACAATAGGCTCCAAAACACAAATGTTATGTATGAAAGCAAAAAAGTCTATTCATAAATCCTTGTCCCCACAGAATACACGTGATAAAATACAATTTTGTACGTCGTGCGTTACGTTACACGATTAAAGAAATGTTATTCGCACGCGTAAAAAAAGTAATACGTAAATATCAAATGATCTATTTCTCTTACAAACATTATTATTAGCCTACAGATCTCTTTTTAAGGATTGAAATTAGAGACTCTGGTGCATGATAAAAGTTTGGGGTAAGTTAAGTAATGCAAATTCTTTTGGTTTATTTTTGGAACAAAAGTTAGGCAAATGGCTGAAAACTGGAAACAAATCATGCAAGAGATAAAAATTGTACCAACCATTGTCAATGGTATGAAATCTCTCTGCAGCTTGTTTTGAAAATTAGCAAATTTTTAATGTTACGTTTTTAGTACATGAAAATTCATCGTGGACAGTTGTGACTTGTAATGTTGTATTTTTTTTATGAATGGTGAATGATAATAGTACTGTTGAATTAAAAATTAATTTTTTTCTAAACACGTTTAAGAGCTTTTACACCTTCATTCTCTAAAAAAAAATTCTTGAATCTGCCACGGTGTATAGGGTCAAAACCAGAACAACATTAACAAATTAGTCAACAAAATTACATCTCAGTGGACGACCGCGAATCTTAACAGTTATTCTACGACAAATCAACCGGACAAGCCTGTCATGTCGTGCCAAGTAACGGCTACTTTACCGATTATAGCCAGTGGCACCCCATCCCACCTTTCACCAACGAACTCAGATCCTCTCCGGATCTAATGATCCTGAGCTTAAGGATCAAATGATCCGGACCGTTGAAAGTTGATCCAACGACTACAAACAAGAAGCCCCTCTAAGTTATAATAATTATAACCGTTGGATCAAATTTCAACGATCCGGATCATTTAATCCTTAGCCTCAAGATCATTAGATCCGAAGAGGATCTGGGTTCTTCACCAACGATCACATTTTCTGATTTGTCCCCCCGAACAAACTTCCGACATTTCTTCTCACAACGTTTTTAAATCCTAATTATTTTTCCGAAAAAATTAAAAAACAAAACCTTTTTCCTTTAAATTCATCTCCTTCCTCAATCTCTCAGAACTGAACAATCATTCACAAAAACAACATTAATTTGAAGTTTCACAACAACAACATTAATTTGAAGTTTTTACGGTGTACTTTCTATCATTTTCTATTGAATAATAAATATTCGTTTATTATCAGTATTTATTTACCCCTTAATTTGTTTTGATTTAATATTATTTTTTTGAAGTTTTAACGAAACACTCTCGGTATTGTTCATTTTAACGAAAAATGACAATTTCACTCTAAAAAGTCACTCACGGTACTATTCACTTACAACAACTTTTTGTCATTCTAATTAAAACTCAAAGTTTTCAAGCCATTTTAATTATTATTATTATTATTTTTTGTCGAAAAGATGAAAATTTATTAAAGGCGAACGACAAGATTTGCATCAGCGGTAAGAATATTATAAAAAATTCGGGCCAATCTCATCCCAAGGGAACTCGCCACCACATGAGCAGCAAAGTAACCTTCCTGCGGAACGAACCCGAACTTAACAAAATCAAAATGCATAGCTAAAGAATCAATATCAAACATCACCGCTTCCAATATTGCATCCGGTTCCATTTGTCTATTAATCATACGAATCAACAATATTTTGTTTGCTTTGCTTAAGTTCTATAGGATAGAATAAATAAATCTAAAGAAAATCAATACAAAGCAAGAGATTGAGGGTGTGGAAAACATTTTCCTACTTTTCTTGGTGCATTGCAGATGCCTTTACAGTTGCTACGACTAGGGCTCTGACCTATTTAGTCCGGCTTCTCTGATGCAATGACATCTCAAGTTAATCACGTATTTTATGTGAAGAAAGTATTACATGTGTGACCCAACAGACTGCTGTGCGTAATTGAATTTGAGGAAGGGCTTGGTGTGGTGAACAAAATTTTGGAATGGTGTTTAGTATTCAGGCACAAATGGTGAATTAAATGGTCAATCCATATGGATTTTCAGAACAAAAACAACTGAAAAAAGCAGATACCAAAGCAGATTCCTCCCCAAGAATTTGGCAACTTCATCCTCCTCCTCCTGCAACTCCTTGTATTTGCATTTCTCCCCAAAACCCACTACTGAGTCTCAGTTTCACTCAATTGTTCCTTCAGTTGCATTTACAAGTTTTCATAGTCTCTGATGTTGTATTTCCGTAAAGCTTAACACATTGGTGCATGCAAGTTAAATTAATTGGAGGTGTGAGTTGAATGTTGGTGATATATTGTATGAATAATGAGTGAACTTAATGATACATGTATGCATAGAGACGATTTTTGTATCAAACTGAATGTTTAGGAACATGTGATTGATCGAGTACATATAAAAGGAATTCGTGTTTGTAGAAAGTGTAAGTTGTACCAAGAAATCAGATTGGAATATCAAAGAGTACTTTCAACTAAGTCATTGTGTGGGAGCTCTATACAGCCCTTGGGATGTTAATCTCCAGAATTTCGTTCGTAGAATGCTTCTGCCCTACTTTTTCTAGTGTTTCCCTTTACTTTCACATGAATATACAGATTTCCAACACTTTTGCTGATTCTCCTTTTAAGTGAATTGTTAATTTCTTGTATGTATAAGAATATGAACCTTCTAGTCGTATAAATTGGATTTTCCTCTTCATAATTCGACAATTTTTGTCAGGCAAATTCAGCTAAAATGAGTTCAAAACTTGCAAAACTTGGGTTGGCAGCTGTTCTCGCTTATGGTCCGTTTGATGCTGTTACATATACCGCCTTTTTTGTCCTTGCATTTCTCGGGTCCAAGAAAAGTTCTGGGAACAATTCAGCAGCTAATATGAAGGCATTTTTAGGGGTAGCAAATGCTCAATTTTCTTTTGCACTCTTTTATGAATTTCATTTGGATGGGAATGGTTAGGTGACATTACTTGTTACACCAGAAAAGGTCTGGTTTTGGTATAAAATCTTAACTGCAAAAACACATCTGAAAGGTTTCGTTTAGCTACTAAGAAAGTTGGGGAGGGGTCAAACGTCTTAGGTTGAGATTACATATACAAGGGTGTTAGATTTATATAATGGGTTTACATCGTCAGTATCGGTGTTATTGGAGAACCTACCACCACTCCACGGTGGAAACAACCCCATCCTAACCAATCTTACCTCTATACTAAACACTACAACCCCAAAACACTACTACCCTAATTGACCCTACTATGAATCATACTCCACCTCTACCACAAGTTGTTACACAAATTGTTCATCATGATTCTTCTACGGCTTCGATTGGCATCAAACTCAATGGTGCCAATTATGGAGTTTGGTCTCAAATTGTTGAGATGTTCGTTGTTGGAAAAGACAAGTTGGGCTACTTGTTTGGAAGCAATCCCCAACCACCTACCGACGATCTGGCCTTCACCAAATGGCGTACAGAGAATGCCATTGTGAAGGGTTGGCACATCAATTATATGGAATCCAATTTGATTGGGTATTTTCTTCGACCACCGATGGCAAAAGAAGTGTGGGACGTGGTTGCTCGCACATATTATGATGACTCCGATATCTTAAGTCTACGACCTTACCTGCAAGGCCTCTCGCATGAGGCAAGATGGACGACTGGTGGAGACATACTATAGTGATCTTCAGTCTTTGTGGCAAGAGATTGATTATCGTCGACCCAATCATATGAAGTGCGGTACTGATATTGAAATTTATAATAAAATTGTTCAAACTGATCGTGTGTATACTTTGCTTGCAGGATTGGATGAGATATTTGATAAAATTTGTAGTGACATTCTACAAACTGAGCCTCTCTATTCTGTCAAACAAACCTTTGCCTTTGTTCGCCGAGAAGGAATGCGACATGCTATTATGAATATCGGAGGACAGCTGCCAAGTAGGGCATCGATGGTGGCTTGGCCTGCAGCACGAGCCGCGACTCTACCTCGTTCCTGCACCCGTGAGAAGCCACATGCACTGAGCCCAGGATTGCAACCCCAGGCTACTGCCCCGAGCCCAGCACAGGGCTCGCTCTTCGCTACCAAGATGACCTCATGGCCCACCAGGGACCACCGCCCTCCTTGTCCCAAACCACCAATCCTGGCCGGTGGTTGTACTTACTGCGGTAGTGAGAAACACGACCGCGATAATTGCTTTCAGTTGCAAGACTATCCTGACTGGTGGGAACCATTGAAGCTTTAAAAACAATGGGAACAGGACGAGCAAGCCAATCTTGCCACCTCCGTGTCCCAACTATCTTTGATATCCCAGGATGATTCTCCTCATGTTTCGAGTTCTTCCAACATTATTACGGATTCCTCAAGTAACTGTGGTTATACTTTTAATATGAATAATGATGATACTCAGTCCAGTTGGATCATTGACTCCGGTGCCATGGACCATATGACCTATGTCCTTACTGATTTAGCTTGTGATACTATTCCACTTCGACGTAATATTATTACTGCTAATGGTGTCACCTCACTGGTAACTGGCGCTAGCACTGTACGCCTTACACCTACCATCTCTTTGCCTCATACACTACTTGTACCTTTACTAAAGTATAAATTGATGTCTCCTGGCCACGTTATTGAGCAATTAAACTGTTATGTACTAATGTATCCGAAGTTTTGTCTTATTCAAGATATTCTCACGAAGGAGATAATTGGTCGTTGTACTAAAATGGGGGATCTCTATTTTGTGGATGATGTCAGTATAGGACGGGTTAATCTCACCCAAGGTGCCGTTGATCACAAGCGGCGTTAGATATGGTTATGGCATCACCGTTTGGGTCATCCGTCTTTTAGTTATTTACAGCATATGTTTCCGAATTTATTTGTTGGTTGTTCAGTTTTTAGACTTTAAATGTGACACTTGCATACTTGCCAAGAGTCACCATGTTTCTTATCCGTTGAATTCTAATAAAAGTGTTATTCCTTTTGGTCTTGTTCATTCGGATATTTGGGGACCATCTCTAATTATTACTTCATTTGGTATTAGGTGGTTTGTTACTTTCATAGATGATTGCGCACGGATGACATGGTTATACCTTTTTAAGCATAAAAGTGATGTGTTTTTGGCCTTTAAGACATTCCACACCATGGTTTAGACACAGTTTTCTACTAAAATCTGGATTTTGCGTTTTAATAATGGCGGTGAATATGTTAGTACGATTTTACACATTATTTAACTAATCACAGAATTCTCCACGAGACTACTTGTCCTCAGACTCCTCAACAGAATAGGGTGGCTGAGTGCAAAAACCGCCATATATTAGAAACAACTAGATCACTATTGATTGGTAGGGGTGGGTTCAAAAAATTGAAAACTGAAAAAAATCGACAACCAAACCGGACCGAGGCTGAAAAAAAACCGAATCGAAAAAACCGAACCTAAACTGTCAAATCGAATCGAACCAAAATCTGGCTGGTTCGGTTTCAGTTTTTGAGGTTCGAAAACTGAACCGAATTAATTAAATTAATATTTTTTTATATTTAGTTATCTGTTTTGGATATATATATATATATATATATATATGTGTGTGTGTGTGTGTGTGTGTGTGTATGTTGGAATGTGTAATGCGTTATTATTATATTATTAAAATAATTAAAGAGTGGCTGACAAAAGTTGATCAATTAAGCACATGGGTGCTTGCTTTACAGATTCCGTGTGCTGAGTGATGACAAAAGTTGTATTGCACATGGGTAATTGCTTTCTAAAGACAAATCTCTATCTCTCTCTATTCTCTATCTCATCTCTCTCGTATTCTCTCTCTCTACAACCCTGAAGGTAGAAACCAGCCAATTTCATCTCCTCTTTGTTCTGACTTCTTAGCCTTTCTCTATCCCACCGTCGAATTCTTGCACCTCCATGCTGCGCTGCTTTCATCCTCTCTTCCTCCAAATCAGACTCTTTTCTCCATTTTCTTGCACCTCCATCAACTCACGAAGCATTCCTTTCCTTCACTCTAAAGCTTGGCTGCAGACGGTTCCTTGAAAGCTCGAAGAAAAGCCGGCGCGCTGCTTCGATTACTGAACAGGTGCTGCATCCAATCTCACCACCAGATATTTTGTCTCTTTCTTTCATAGCCCTGGCACGGCAATTGCATCAAGTTCTGGGCAACGCTTATTCATTATCACAACATTCTTTCCAATTCTTTCCAAACCCTGGCTTCTTCAATCCCCACCGCACCATCTCCACCACCCAATATCAGATTAAAAAAAAATCATGGAAAAAACTGAACCGAAAAAAATCGAAACCGAAAAAAACTGAACCGAAAAAAAAAAAAAAACCGAACCGAAATTTTGGTTAGGTTTCGACAAAAAATCGAATCGTTTTGAACCGAACCTAGCCCTATTGATTGGGGCGCATGTTCCCCGCTCATTTTGGGATATTGCTCTTCATACTGCCACTTACCTTATTAACCGCATGCCATCCAGGGTATTGGGTTTCTTACACCTTTACAAGTGCTTACTACATTCATGCCTCTACCATCTGTTTTGGTGCTCCCACCACGAGTTTTTGGATGTGTCGCATTTGTTCATCTACATAAAAATCAATGGACGAAACTTGACCTGTGTGCTCTCCATTGTATTTTTATGGGGTATGGATTACATAAAAAAGGGTACTGTTGCTACCACTCTCATTCCCGTCGGATGTATACTACCATAGATGTTACTTTTTCTGAGTCCGAGATGTATTACTCTTCGGCTTCTTTCAACCCTACTCTTCAGGGGGGATACACTGCATGACGAGCAGGATTGGACCATGGATGTTACCACTAATCTTCCGCCGCCACTACTAGCCGAGCCTGCAGTGGCTGTGCTGCCAGCCCAGCAAAAAAAGCAGCATTGCTGCCCACGGAACCAGCGGCAGGCATGGCTGTGCCATCCCTACCCACGGTAACGGTGCTGCCACTTGCCTATCTTGAGACGTCTACTAATACTACTCCCCATCGTCTCCAAATATAGTACCACTAGATGACCATCCTTATGAGAATATTCTTGAGGTAAGCTTTACTATCCCTGTTGATGTATCCGATGTTTCGAATGATCAGTTACCTTTCAAGCACAACCAGGGAAAGCCATCCAATCGATATTCACCGGAAACAATGAAAGGCTCTAAATACCCCATTGCCAACTATGTGTCATCACATAAATTATCAGAACCCGGCAAAGCTTTTGTACAACAAATATCCAATAATAGCACACCTAGTTCATTAAAAGAGGCACTATCTAACGATCAATGGACCAAGGCAATGGAGGAAGAAATGGATGCACTTCAGAAAAATCAAACATGGGATTTAGTTCCGCTACCTCGAGGAAAGAAGAGAGTCAGATGTCGATGGGTGTATACCATAAAGTACAAAGCTGATGGGTCCATTGAACGATACAAAGCACAATTGGTGGTCAAGGGATACACTTAGATGTATGATGTTGATTATACAGAAACATTTACCCCAGTAGCAAAGATTAATACGCTAAGAGTGTTACTTTCGTTGGCAGCTAACTTGGATTGGCCATTACAGCAATTTGATGTGAAAAATGCTTTCTTACATGGTAATCTTAAAGAAGAAGTGTATATGGATATTCTTCCTGGTTATGCATCAATTTCACAACCCGCAGTGGTGTGCAAGTTGAATAAGGCATTGTATGAATTGAAACAATCACCTCAGGCATGGTTCAGTATGTACCGGACGACTGTGATGAAGTATTGGTTCAGGCAGAGCAATTTCGATCATACACTTTTCTTGATACGTCGAATAGGTAAATTGACGGCACTTGTTATTTATGCGGATGATATGATTGTTACGGGTGATGATAAATAAGAAATCTTAAGGCTGAAAGATTACCTAGCAACCGAGTTTGAGATGAAAGATCTTTGTGGATTGAAATATTTCTTGGGGATAGAAGTAGCTCGATCTAAACATGGTATATTTCTACCTCAAAGAAAATATGTTCTAGACTTGTTAGCCGAAACCAGAATGCTTGATTGTAAACCGGCTGACACTCCCATAGTCCAAAATCACCACCTTGCCGTGCACCCTGATCAAGTTCCCACTAATAGAGATCATTATCAAAGGTTAGTTGGGAGGTTAATTTATTTATCTTACACTAGGCATGATATTGCATATGCAGTAAATGTTGTTAGTTAGTTTATGCATTCCCCGAGTGATACACATATAGGTGCGGTTGAACGCATCATACGGTACCTAAAGTCTTCCCAGGGTAAAGGCATCAGTTTTCCAAGAATGGTCATTACCGGATAGAAGGTTATACAGATGCAGATTGGGCAGGGAACATTACTAATCGACGGTCCACATCTGCATACTTTACATTTGTGGGGGGAAATTTAGTGACTTGGTGGAGTAAGAAACAGAAAGTGGTTGCTTTATCAAGTGCAGAGGCGGAATACAGAGGTATGGCAAAAGGAGCATGTGAACTATTATGGTTTCGGAGGTTACTCGCAGAGCTCGGGTGTCCTTCAAAGTCGGCCTCCAATTTGTTTTGTGATAATAAAGCAGCTATTGATATCTCACACAACCCAATCCAGCATGATTGCATGAAACATGTGGAAGTTGACAGACACTTCATTAAGGAGAAGTTGGATGAGAATATTATACAATTCCTGTTCGTAAAGTTAGAAGATCAATTAGCAGACATCTTAACTAAAGTTGTTGCAAGTCAAGCGTTCTACAACTTTCTCGTCAAGTTGGGCATGAACGACTTTTATGCACTAACTTGAGGGGGAATGTTGGAGAGTTGACCTTTGTAATTAGTTTAGTTACCTGTTTGGGTCCTTGTAATCAGGATGTAATTAGGATAGATGTTTTTTTTCCTTGTAAATCAATTTTGTACAATATATATTTTCCTCCTTGGTGAGAAGAATAATATCACATAATTAAACCCTAAGATAAGCTCTAATTAGCATGGTATCAAAGCCAGGGAGTGGGCCTGTACTGTACTGCCACGTGATGGGTGGGTCCCCTTGGCTCCGCTCGATGATGGTGGATCCCTTGGCCCCGCGTGTAGGGTGAGTCCCCTTGACTCCATGTGGTTGTTGATGTGTGGATCTCCCACGTGTGACCCACTAATTGGGTCTCACGTGAGGGGGCATGTTGAAATGTCCCACATCGACCGTATCAATGGGAAAAAAGAGTTTAAATATCTTAACCCCACTCAAACTAACACCGATGCCTTTTGTGATAAAACCCCACACTTGATGGATTGTGCAGGTGATAATTACTAAGTTGGGAACAGTATCGGTGTTGTTGGAAGTGGGCCTTTGGCCCATCTCTCTAATAATTCTACATTGTTGATGACTACATACACATTGAGAATTTAGCTTATGTCTTTGTGTCCGATGAGGGAGTGGGTTTTTTTTTTATTTTTTTGGTTACTAAGAGTAAGAAGTAATGAGAGAAGGAAATGGATCAAATTTCAGTTGTTCCAGTTTTATCTTCCAACTCTCTACTTTCCAATTGTATTTTGGTGTCATTCGATTTTAATCTTAGTTCCGTTCAAATGAAGACATTTGAAGAACCTAACGTAAAACATCCGTACAAGCAAAACGCAGCTTAGCAATGCCAAGAAAATCATCTACGAGAGTTGATCCAATCTAGGTAGGCTGCATGAGGGGTTATTGAAGACAAAGATGCCCAGATCCATATTAAAACTCCAATTTGGCAACTGATGAGCAACATAATTCCGCTCCCTCAAAACATGCTTCATGCTTCAGCTCAGCTCACATCTAACCAATTGACTCATCAATGTTTTGCATCTGCTCACAATTGTATCAAGTATCAAGAGGATAATAGCTATCAACCAGATTTTGTCAGAACAAAGTGACAACAAACACCTTTGTCAATAAAATATCCTTGTCCCAAATTGGCAGAGAACTCCACCCGCACCAATCTTGAACCATCAACATTAAGCTTATACCAACGAATATCAGGAGGTTCCTAAGCAATGGGAGCAGCCTTCTATTAGGTTTATGGGGGAGAACCAACTCAAGCTTTCACCCAGTTCTCGACTTTTTGCTTGTTTACTAACAAACATGGAATTTGAAGGGCTAGTTGATTGGTAACTCAATACTTGAAAATCATGAATCAAATCAAAATGTTTATTTTTATTGGTAACACATTTGCAAATTTGGTTTAAAAATTTAGTTACCTGATATTATCCTAGTGCAAATATCTTTTAAAAAATAAAAAATACAAACAAAGATAATTTTAAGTGGTGATATCCACATACCCCTTTTTACCTTTCACACATCTATTATTTCCCGGCTATTGATCAATTGAAACAGTCAAATGACATAAATTAATAATTGATGTGTGAGAAATAGAAATAAGTGTGAAGAGGCCACAAAACTAAACAGATACCCAAAAATACCACAACACACAGAGTCAGTACATTTCAGTTGCAAATGAAAATTACAAGCACTGAGATTTGCTCTCTCTATCGCTGAGAGATTCTCTATGATCGATGGCAATGGCGGACAATGGCAGTCGTCTGCAAATGCACAACAGCGAGGAGGAGCTTTTTCTGCTTCAGAGAAGTCAGTTTCGACGACAAGCCCGACCGCCGAAACCTCCTCCGAAACGTTTCGACCCTTCCCGTCTTTCAAAAAGGCCTCTTCACTCGCTGCAGCCCAACCCTTGCCGGAAACAGTATTCTCAGGTTTATCTCACACAATTACGATTTTTTTTTTTCCGTTTTCTTTTGAGTTGCACGGTCTGTTTGGTTCCCGAGAAAACGCAGGAAAATTTATAAATTTTTTGAGCTTCTGTAATGTTTACTGAAGTGAATACTTGATTACGTTCAGTTCGGTTGCTGATAAATTCCAAACAATAAAATTTAGACGCGAATTCTTTTAATCGATTTGACGAGAAGTTTCTGAGCTAGTTTATTGCTTTTGAATGTTCAATGGGATCGTATAAATGTGTCCGTGTGATAATTAGATGATTTGTTGCTTGCAGTATGGATGCACGAGAGAATTCGAGGTCTTCGATATTGCCATCTTCCTGAGATAAGAGAATTCCCATATATGTGATGATGCCTGTTGATGCCTTCTGCATTGATGGACGGAGTATGATGGGCTACAAGGTTGCAGTTAACTATTTTGATCTCTTCCTAATTCAAGTTATGTAAATGTACGTTTCAAAATGTTTCTAAATTTATTTTTTTAATTTAGTTTCCTTTCAATTGAGACAGAAACTCCTTATATGTTGCTCGATTTACTGTTGTTTCAGAATCAAGGCCTTAACTGTAGCTCTAAAAGCAATCAAGTTGGCATGTGTCCACGGAATTGCAGTTGAGGTTTGGTGGGGAATCGTAGAGCGTTTCTCTCCTCTTGCATATCATTGACCTCTATATGAAGGGCTTTTCAAACTGATTTCTGACTCAGGTTAGGTTTGAAGTTGCATGTTGCCTTGTCTTTTCACTCAAACATTAAATCTTCTTCTAGCAGAAAAGGAGGGTGTAACTCTTCCACTTTGGATCATAGAGGTTTGTCTTCTTTGATATTTTGAAATCCCATTTGAAGTTATTAGTCTGGTACAATGCATATGGCTGTATTGCAACGCTCAGTTTACCCGGTCATACTTTAAGAAACATAACCCATTTGGATGACTAGAGATAATATCAATATTTCTTCAGTTTCGTGCTCTGCAACGTGCTATGGTACCGTGTTCCCCATTAGTATACTTGATTTTAGTTTTGATGTGCTTAAAAAGTTTATCAATGCAAAGGGATGTGAAAGAAAAACTGTAGTTTGGCCTTCATTACACACCTATCAGTTTGAATCTTGAATCTAGATAAAGATGTTGACCTCTTCTTTTTTTCCTCCCAGATTGGTGATCAGAATAAGCATATATATTATTGGGACCAAAATGGATTTTCCAATGATGATTATCTTACACTGAGAGTTGACCATGTTCCTCTCTTTTGCAGACGGACTGCCCTCCATTGTTATGAAGATTTCATGTCAAGTTTTGCTAAGAAATTTGAATTCTTAATCGGAACTGTAATAGAAGAAATTAGTGTTGGTCTTGGTCCTTCTGGTGAACTTAAGTATGTTACAGTTACACTAGAACTACGAGTATGAAACCAGTCCAATGATTTCTTATGCAACATTGTTACATTGCTCACACATATATCCTGCACATCCTTTTGGTGATGGTAGATGGAAGTTTCCTGGAATCGGTGAATTCCAGTGCTATGACAAGTACATGTATGTTAAAAATCTTTCATTCCTCTGACGGAAATTTGGTTGCTATTGAATTTTTACTATTTACAACCTTGTTCCTTTTAGGATGGGTGACCTAAAGATGGCTGCACGCAAGGAAGGAAAACCTCAGTGGGAAGAGAAGGGACCACAAAAGGCTGGCTGTTACAACAATCTCCCATCTGAAGTTCCTTTCTTTGGAGAGGGAGAGGAAGGCTTTCTTTCTGATTATGGGTGTTTTTTCCTTGTATGAAACTGATGAAAGCAGCTTACTTAATTATTTCGCATGAAAAATTTCTGCATAGCTAAAGCCTAGTGTAACTTGCATGACATAATTGCTTTTATCGTTCTGTTCATGCACATTTCATCCTCGAACTACCACTTAGAATAAAATGCAAACGCTGGATTGAAGTTGTGTTTCTTTAGCCATGCAACATTTCTGTGTAGGTGCATGTAAACAATATGGGCCTGCAATATATATTTCAATCTTTACTGGAACCTTTCTTATAACTAACTCTATTTGCTTCTAGGGGTTGTACTTGCAGACTGTTTGCTACTTAAGTCTTAACTACTCTTACGCAACATGATTACAAAGTAGATATGTTTTAATGATTTAATATGAAGTCATGACAAGGGAGCGGGTTTTTAAGAAACTGCACTAAGTTAATGCAATTTGATTAAGAATGAAAATGCTTTGATGCTTGTCTTCTAGAGAGAAAAAAAATCATCCTAGGATGTACTGGTTAGTAAACTAAGGACAATTATGGAGTATAAGTGGAAAATTAATTAAATTATGGTTCTTTATCATGCAATACTTGGCATAACATGATTAAACTTATTGGAAAACACTGTGGTGCTTAGGAGATCTGACAGTGGCTTGACTCGTTGTAGGAATGGTACAGTGGTAGGTTGCTCCATCATGCAGATGATATTCTTGCAAAGGCAGCTAACATTATGAAGAAATATCAAGAAAACTTGCAAACTTCAATTGTATTGGCGGTTAAAATTGGTGAAATATATTGGTGGTATCAGGTGATAGCACACCCTGCTGAACTTACAGCAGGATACTACAACACTGCTATTAGAGATGGTTATGATCCTGTTGCTTCACTTTTGTCTCGTCATGGAGCTGCTTTGCATGTTCCGTAAGATTCTAAGTTTTAAGAATGAATGATAAGATCTTTAGGGCTGAAAATTGGAGTAACTTCGTTCCTTTTGTTAAAAAGATGAGCACAAATTGGCAAAGCAGCCAAAAAACCCAACTTACCAGTAAGTTTGTTAAACTACCTAGAGGACCAGCATCACTGCCCTATAATTTTTTGTCAAGGGCATGTGTAGAAGTTTGTAACTTCCTGATATGTTGACTGAAATAACTTTGTGTTCCCATGACAGGCGTTCTTGAGCCGGAAGTGTAAATTTTTTGAAATGGATTTGGTTGGCCGTAGAAACTGAATGCTTTACTACCAAATATGGGAAGAATAATTGGAATTGCAATTTTGGTACTACTGGTCTCATTGCATTGACAAATCTAGGTACGACATTTCAATTTTAGGAATATCATCATATGGTCATATCCGTCACTATGAGAAAATAATGTAGTCTTTGCAGATTGAAAACAACAATAAGAAAATGGATCCGAAAATATAGAGAACAAAAAGAACTAAAAGTTCACTCCTCCACAGTCCTTCAAATACTTAGTCTTGATTTTGGTGAGTGTGATTGTGGCATCTTTCATGTTAATCCTCTCTCCCGGCAATGCTGCAGAGCAAGCTAAAGCTAATCTCATAACGGATGATAAGCAATCCCTCCTGCTCACAAAATCACCATCTTCCTCCGCCCCAAGTATATCAGCATCCACAACTTCACCTATTGCAGCATCTGGAAATAATGAATCTGCAATCCATTGCTTTAAATCCATTTCCCCAACAAACATCTCGTCTGTTGGCTTCCTTTTTGTGAATGTCTCCATGAGTACAATGCCAAAACTATACACATCCCCTCTTGTCGAAACGCTTCCTTCCATCCCAAACTCTGCAAAATTTGTATGTGAATTTAGTTATATATGATAAAAAGAAAATTATAACTCCTAATAAGACCAACATATACAAAATTGGGAAAATACATCACCTGGAGCCATATATCCAACTGTGGCTAGGGTCATGGTTTCTGTCATCGAATCTCCACCACCGATGATTCTTGCAATGCCAAAGTCAGCAACATGTGCAACCATATCATCATCCAGTAGTATATTGCTTGGTTTCACATCACAATGAACGATAGGTATCGAGTAACCATGATGAAGATATTCTAGTGCCAATGCAACATCTTTCATTATGTCTAACCTCTGCAGGATAGTCATGGAGTGGTTTGGAGAATAAAACCACTTTTCGAGGCTTCCATTAGGCATCAATTGAAGTATCAGGGCTTTGAAATCAAGTTCATCGCAGCAACTTATGATTTTAATAAGATTCCGGTGACGAATATTGCTTAGCATTTCACATTCCTTATCAAAACTCTTGAATGCCCCTTCCAGCTGTAAATTGAAAACCTTGACGGCGATATCTATCCCGTCTGAAAGTGTTCCTCTGTATACTGAGCCAAAACCCCCCGTGCCTAGTAAGTTACTCTCATGAAATCCATTTGTTGCCTTTACAAGTTCTAGGCGCGAAACTCTTCTCCAAAGAACTTGATGTAGCGAGGCAGTTTCTCTTACAACTTCGACATTCCTTTTCTTGCATAGTATCAGAATCAATGCTGCGGCCGCTAGGAGTATTACTGATATGACCCCTGAGATGATATATTTAGCTTTCCTCCAATTTGGCTTAACTTTTGTTCTATTTTTGCACAGTGGAACATGGAGTCGGGAAGCACCGCAGAGTGCACCGTTTGATACAAATGAATTAGCAGAGAAGTTTCCGAAAGGCCCGCCGGTTGGAATTTCTCCTTGGAGTTTGTTGAAAGACAAATTCAGATGCTTGAGATACAAGAGTGCTTCCAATGACTTTGGGATCACTCCAGATAGATTGTTTTTGGACAAATCCAAGAATTCCAGGCTTAGCAAGGTTTTAAATGAAGTGGGAATAGGGCCTTGTAAATAATTGTTTGCCAAGGAGAAACTAATCATATTTTGAAGACCACCAATGCTACCGGGAATGTTTCCGGAGAAATGGTTATTTGATAAATCCATATCCACCACATCTCTCAACTTTCCGATATCTTCTGAGAGTGGTCCAACTAGAGAATTGGATGACAAGTCTAGGTGCAATATATGGTTGAGTTCCCACAAGGAAGATGGTATTTTAGAAGTTAACAAATTGGACTGTAACGATAGACTTCTTAGAGCTACTGCCAAAGTACCCAAGCAGGAAGGAATAGAACCAGAGAGCCAATTACCACCCAGACGTAACTCGGCTAGGTTGTTTAGTTGACAGAGTTCATACGGGATATGCCCTTGCAGTTCGTTATCATTCAAATGCAAGCCTTGGAGATTTTTTAGCCCTTGTATTGAACTTGGAATTTCTCCACTCAACTGATTGTTTTCCAGGTGTAGTTCTATCAAGCTGCTCAAGCTGCCAATATCAACTGGAATGTTACCCCTGATGTTGGAAAATCCTAAATTAACATTTTGGAGGGACGTAGAGAGATTCCCGCGAGAAGCTGGAATTGTGGTGTTTAATGGATTATATCCCAACTGTAAATTTGTCAAATTTCTAAGATTAAACAAGCAGGACAGAGTGCTTGCTGCTTGTGGAGTAGAAGCATCAATCGTCAAATTGTTCGAGTCCAAGGAAAGAAACTTGAGGTTTTTCAAGGAACAGAGTGTGACAGGAAGAAACCCGGTAAATGAGTTATCACTCATGTCCAACGTCCCAAGCTTGGAAGCATTGGAGAGGTTCGGGAGAAGTTCGGACACGAGGTTATTTGTAGCTACGGTAAGGAATTCTAGGTTTGGAACGTTGAGACCTATGTTTGCTGGGAGGCTACCTGAGAGCTGATTAATAGAAAGCCCTATTACTCTTATCATGGAGTTATTGAAGAGCTTGGATGGGATGACGCCACTGAGATTATTAGCATGCATTGTCAATATCTCTAACTGTGGAAGATCACCAATCTCATCTGGTATAATACCTGTCACAATTTCAGCAGGTTTGCATTAACTTTGTAACTTTAGTTTAACTAAAAACTAAAAACTAAAAACGAAATGATTATCAAACAGTCCTAAATTAATTACCTGCTAAATTATTCCCATTAAGAGAAATACGGGTTAAGTAGGTCAAATTGCCAAGACTTTTGGGTATGCTTCCACAGAAATTGTTATACTCCATTATGAAATCATGAAGCTCTTTGCATTGCCACAGTTTGGAGGGAACTAGACCGTCAAGTTGGTTTTGACCAAAATTAAATTGTCGAATACTCGGAAGATGTTCACATATATTGTCTGGAAGACTGCCACTCATGTTGTTTCCGTATAGATTCAAATTAGTCAAAGATGATATGTTGAGGACAGGCACAAGAGCAGAGCCTTTTAGGGCATTGTACTGCACATACAACTCCTCCAGCTGACCTAAACTGCTCATCTCGTTTGGAAGTTCTATAAATTAATCCGAATATATTGTTAAAATCATGTAAACATATATAGGAGTAGCTTCTTACTGGAAATCCCGTTCTACTGTAGCAAAAGTGGGATAACATTATAAGGACCATGTACTCACTATAGAGGTCCTCTTTTTGCTCAAGAATACGAGGGTCTTACACAATAAATATATGATCCCTATGATAGTCCTCTCATTTCATTTTTACTAAAGTGGAACGAGATTCCTGCTAAGAAAGGGCTCGTATCTAAACTACCTAGTACCTAACCAAAACTACATGAAATAACAATTTTAACCCTTACACCAAAACTGCACAAAAATAAAAAAAATATGGGCAATTTAGTAATTACATGAACATAAATTTTGTTGTTATTTACGACAACCTCACAGCCAGGTCTACCATAGCATGCCCTATTTAAAAATAAAAAATAAAATAAAATAGTAAATAAAAAACATGCCTACTTTAGAAGAAACGGCTCGTTGTCCCAATTTTCATAATTGATTTTTTTTTTAGAATTTTAAAACTAATCATACTTCATAATAAAAAAAAACAAAATGAAATAAAATTGCTCACACACACTGTGTGTGAGCATCTGCTACTATACATGTAACAAAACCTAAGTCATACAATATACCTTCGAACTTGTTGGCGCCAAGGAATATGCCCTTCACCATTGTTAAGTTCCCTATTTCTCTGGGTATGCTACCTGTTAAATATGTGCATGCATGCCAACAAAAAAGAAGGAAAAAAAAACCAAACGAGATGATTGTTATACATCTTATGTTAGGGAACTTTCATGAAAATATTACAAATATATCAAAATGTAATGATGAAGCAAGCAATCATTAATTTATATTCCTAGGTGGTTGGTACTGATGGTATGTACGTACCCGATAGTTGGTTCTTGCTTAGACTAATTTTTTCGAGTGCAGATAAGTTGAAGATAGCAGCAGGTATGAAACCAGAGAAGCCATTATCAGACAATATGAAGGTTTGAAGTTTAGCGAACGACCCAAACCACGAAGGAATGGTTCCCATAAAATTGTTGTTTCCAAAGTTAATCGTCTTCAACCGGCGCAAACGAGACAGTTCTTGGGGTAGGGGACCATGAAAACTATTATTCTGAAGGCGCAACTCAACGAGAAATGAGAGGTTGCCTAGATGTGGAGGAATAACTCCGGCAAGGCCCATGTATGAGAGATGTAAGGCTATGACTCTGTGGTGGCGAGCACCGCAGGTAACGCCAACCCAGTTGCAAATGCTGGAATTGGAGGCAGACGACCAGTTGGCGGCCAAGTTGTTTTGAGGGTCACTAGTGATGTGAGCTTTGAAAGCAAGAAGCGCAGACTGATCTGTGTTGAAATTGGTATGAGCTACTGCTAATGCACATGTAGTTAAGTAATTAGCCATAACCATCATATAGATATAACACAAGCAGTGTATCATCGACAACATTTTCGACAGTAGGAAACGACTTCTCTCCATACACAATATATATATACTCTCCTTAATTATAGTAGTTTTTGTCTTTCGGTTTTAATTTGATAGAAAACTTGTAACTCATTACATTCACATAAAATAGGGAAACAAGTTAGTGTTACCAAGACTTGTGCACGACTTAGACTTGCCCGGCTTCTACGTCGAGACTTGCATTGCCTGGCTTCCACGTCGAAGTGAGGAGACTTAGACTAGTCAAACGAAGACTTGTGATTTGGACTTTTTACATATAAAACACGCCATTCATTTTTTGCTGATAGCTTAGCTACATAGGCAAAGTGAGATTAAAATCAAATTTAAAGGAGCGTAGCTAAAAATAAGCCTTCATTTTTTGCTGATAGCTTAGCTAGGTGGGGAGGAATGGTGACTGTAGTGAGACCAATGTAAGAGAGATTCAAGGCCATGACTTGAAGGTGGCGTAAAGTCCTTGGTCTCCATCACATGTTTAGTTGATCCAAACGTCTTTAGCAGCCTCTTAGCATGCTCCACCACTGATTTTGCTTTTGGGTGTTCACATTTACCTACATATTTCTTAAATAGAGGCATGTTAGCATGATTGACAAAATAATTTTACGATAGCATAATAACAATGGTTGTCTCATCTATTTATTCTATTTTATTAAGGATGATAATGGATTAGGCGAGTCGAGCTACTCATAAGGCTTGGTCATCGGACTACAATAGTAGAAACCTTAGTAAACCCACACAATGCAGAAAGAAAGAACCAAACCCCAAGGTTAGCCGTCAACTACAAGTACGCTACTTTATTCCTGCTCAGAGCAATGAGAAAGGGCTAACTCCTTGATAGAACGACCCCCCCGTCCCCTATCTCCGAATTTATTAAATAAAGTAAACAATACAAGCGGGGGGACGGAGCCAAAACCCGCTAAGGGAAAAACAAAGAAACATCAACGAAAACAAACAAGAACTTAATACAAGTACGCAAATTAAACTTTTCATGTACAAATTTGAAACATAAGCACCAGCCTTTGTGGCAATAGACACAGCACAGAACTCCTCCGTTGAGTAATTTGAGAAGAGAACAGCATTGACTACTACTTGTTTCCCACCCGTCAGAGTCCCTGCTTTATGAAAAACAACCGTTCACCTGCAGGGATCAAAGAGGTCTTACCAAGACTTGTGCACGACTTAGACTTGCCCGGCTTCTACGTCGAAGTGAGGAGACTTGGACTAGTCGAATGAAGACTTGTGATTTGGATTTTTTTACATATAAAACACACCATTCATTTTTTGCTTATAACTTAGCTATAGGGGCAAAGTGAGATCAAAATCAAGTTTAAGGAGGCGCAGTTAAAAATAAGCCTTCATTTTTTTGTAGATAGCTTAGCGCTAGGTGAGGAAAAATGGTGACTGCAGTGAGACCGATGTAAGTGAGATTCAAGGGCATGACTAGAAGGTGGCCTACACCGTAAGTAACACCAACCCAGTTGCAACTTGGAAGTGAGCAATCAGCGGTAAGGATGTCATCTTCATTCACCTTTACTTTTGGTGAAACATGATCATGACCAAGCATCATCATTGAAATTTAACAATATTGGTAATTTGTGCTGCACAGCTGGAGATGCCCAAATGTGGAAGACAACATAGAATTGTGATCTCTACAATGCACTTAAAAAGTTTATTAAAATTTCTTATTTTCTTGATAATTAAGGAACTGTTTGATAACCATTTCGTTTTTAATTTTTTCTTTCGGCTTTCATTTATTTTGAAAACTGAAAACTTGTTTTGTAACTACTTTCAGTTTCCAAAAAAATGAAAACTGAAAACTAAAGGCTAAATTTTGAAAACTCAAGAAAGTAGTTACCAAGGAAGTTTACAGTTTTCAATTTTAATAAAAAGTGACAAAAAATGAAAACTGAAAATAAAATGGTTAGCAAATGGCCTGTAAATTAGTATAAACATGGTAGTCACTAGCATTATGGTCTAATGATATTCCTCTCTACCTGTAGAGAAGAGGCTTTAAGTTCGACTCACTGGATGACAAATTTGATACCTAATTATTATGGCAACCAACACACACGTTCGAGCCAGATTCTCCTGTTCTGAAACATACTTGTCAACCTCAGGACCAACCTGGACATTGTTTTCCCGCATGAGCCTCTTGTTCCCAACCAAAACCATTTTGTTACTAACTCTTGCACTAACGCTGCCTCCTGTGTGCACCCCAAAGTCCTTGGCCTCCATCACATGTTTAGTTGATCCAAACTTTTCTACTAGTTGGAGAAGAGTCCATGTTTTATAAAAAAAACAACTGTTTTCACCTGCAGGGATCAAACATGTCCGTAAACGTCCATAACCATTTGTTCAACGTTTAATTTTGGAACGAAAGAAGAAATTCAAAAGAACGAAACAATTATTAGCCTTGTTATAAAAGGGAGTTGTCATCTACAAGAAATGGGGATTTAAAACTTGGCTCGTATGGCTTGGTGACATGGAGAAGGTGCATACAGGCATCAATCGTCCAGAACCAAAGGGTCATGTGGGAGTTGTCATCAGTGGGACAGATTCCAACTATGAAATAATAGTTGCATGTTCAATCCCAATATATGCAGAAAGAACATCGTCCATGCCCAATGACATAGATTGCATTTAGTTTTATGTCAAGAGCCTAAACGTTGAAAGAATGGAGGCAGAGCGTTTTACTGGTCAGAAATGAGGTGCATAACTTGTTATAATACGGAACATCGACATAATCTATGTTGGCAGCATAGGTGATAATATGAAATGACCAGACCAAGAAAAACAACTACGCTTGCACCCTCAAGACATATATAGATAGTATCTAATCAGTAATTGTTTTTCACTAATACCAAAACAAACAGGTTTTCGACATCCTCGGAAGGAAAAGTAAGTAGGAACAAGTATAATGAAGCAACTAAACACACCAGCAAAAACAACGTGAAAATAAAATGCATGAAAACCAGATTCTAAATTAAAAAAGAAATTTGTTTCCAAGGATAAGGTGGTCTTACCTTATAAGCCTTTTCGAGTACATTTCCACCCTTGATAAGAACACTTGCGAAGCACCCTTCCCTGTTGCAACCATTACTGCCGTAGGAGTTGCTAGTCCCAAGGCACAAGGGCAAGCAACCGCTGACACTGAGATGCCGAACTGTAATGCCAGCTCAAATTTATCCATGCCTTTTGGCATCCAGTTTTCGAGGAAAAGACCAAATTCTCCAGGGATGAACCATCCAAGCCATGTCAAAGATGCTACAATGACAACCTGATGTAAGAAAGAAAAAATAATCGATTATGCAACTGAAAAATTGTCATAACACGCGGTGTACTTTGGCTCCAGCTACCATTTACCCAATTTGTCAGGCAACAAAATTCAACTTTAAAACAAAATATGATTTTTGAGAAAGAAAAAACTCGAAAGTTATTGGATAAAAAGCTCAAAAGTGGAAAACTAAGCAAAAGAATAGGAAAGAAGCCAAAGATATAAAAAGGAAATGAAATGACGAGAAACCTTAAATGACGATAAGAAGAAGAGCAACCCCTAGGTATAGGTTGCTGATCTTTTAAATCAAGAATGTCATTTTCATTAAGAAAAACCTTCTCCTGTTGACAGTCAGATGCAGCTAAGTGCGTTGAATATTTGTCCATATCCAACTTTCAGTTTTAGTTTGCTTTTGGTAAAAGTATTGATGAGCTGATATTTTACTATATATTTATCCTAATCTTAGTAATAATTTATTGATTATTTTGGTGGGTTTTTCATACTTTGAGTTATATTTCTAATGTAGGATATTCGACTTCCTCTTGAGCATAATGTAATCATCAAACGGACGCGGTTCCAATTGGAAGATGTTTGTGAGTCTTTCAAGATGATTGTATCAAAGTTTCAGATTTTTTTCTACTTAGCCGTTTGACCGTGGCAAAGAAATAAAGGCCCAGCACGCAACTTTCCCAGATTGAAGTTTATAGACATTTTGGGTATTTTAGAGGTCAATATGGTATATTTTGAGGAAAATTCATTCTGAGGATTTGTAGGGGACGTCTCCAGTTTTCAAACCCAAATCGTTACCCTTAAATCGGATCCAAACCCAAATCGTTACCAAGCCCAACTGTGCAGCTCAGCCCAAACCTAGAACCTTGGCCCACTGAACCCAGCCCAGAATACAAGCCCATACCCAAAACCTAGAAACCAAGCCCAGACCCAAAACCCAGATCTGACTCGGATCCGACTCGACCCGGATTCGACCTAACCCAACCAGTTCCCAGATTCCAGTCAGCACGTGGGTCCGCGCGTGCGGGTACTTGAGGTTCCCCCTTAGGTTTTGCGACGTCCTGAATCCGTTTATGACGTCCGTTTTCCCAAATTCAATCGTTTTAGTATAGTTTTATTAATTGGTCCCTTTATGTGCTTAGGTGCGTTTGTTAGTGGCATTTCCGTCGACCCTAGTTCGCACGGCTCTTCGACGACGGAGTATCTGTTAGTGGACGCCTTCTAAAATGCATGATTTTATTATTAGAAATGCATACATGAAAAGAACGATTTTATGAGTATGTTTTATGAAACGTTTATGAGTAAATTGGATTTACGCTTTATGAAATATCATGCTTTAGCGGATTTACGTTCTTCGAAATAGTTATGATTATGTACTATTGAATATGATTTATTGATATGATGTTTGAGCTATTGAGCTTCGATGAGATATATTTTGGAAAGATTATGTTCATGATTTTATGTGCTTACTTAGTGGTTATTCATGCTATGTGGCTATGGGTGAATGATACTTATATATGGCTTCGGCTGGGAGATGTATTGCCTTTGGGTGGAAGATATTTATATATGGCTTCGGCCGGGATATGTAGTGCCTTCAGGCGGAAGACATTTATATATGGCCTCACCCGTGAGATGTAGTGCCCACGGGCGAAAGATATTTATTTATGGCTTCGGTCAGGAGATGTAGTGCCTACGGGCGATTGTGATGCCACTACTAAGCACACTATATGATATATATTTTACGAAGGTTTTCATGGCATGCTAGGGTTTTCGGAAAACCTATTACTTATTATGCTATATGAGTTTTCTAAACTTGGGCTTAGTACGTTGATGAATAACTGTTTAGTATTACTTATATATAAACTTGATCCACTCATGTTTTGTTTTGCGCCCCCCTCAGGACCTAGGAACGAGGCATATAACCCGAGCTATGAGGCATTCCCATATCAGTGAACTTGTGTCCTCCTCTCTGCGTTGGACATCTCTTGTAATAGCACATTCTATTATACCTTCCGCTTGTATTCTGAATTAGTAGTATGCTTTGAACATGTCATGCATTATCACTTTTATTTGTTGTTGGCAGTTGATTATTATTATATTATTTTGTAAGGTTTGTATTTGAATATTACATTGTGTAGTTACGCACGAAATTTTTATGCATGTTGCACATGTTCTCGGCATATGCATTCATGAAATGGCTTGCGTCACCCTCGGGTGTTAGCCATCACGTGGCCATCCCGTTGTCCTTCGAACACCAGGATCGGGGCGTGTCAAAGATGGATGAGGAGCAACTGGTGGCATCAAGAATCGAAAGCCAGACAATTGCAGGGCGTGTAAGACTTGGCTTATCTTATCGCCCTGGGCCGCAAGCTGCTATTTTAGGTTCACAACTTCTTGCATCAACGTGGTGACCTGTTTCATACTCTGTCTGAAAGAGGAGGCAGCAGTGTCACAATGTCGCACATTCCTCATCCCCAGGTAAACTTTACCAAGCCAATAATCGAGGGTTTGATCTAGGGTCTCAGTCAGGATCTGAAGACCCGCATCGTGGGTTGGAGTGACATCCTCGATCGGGGTTTTCGTGGGAAGCTGCGATGCCACCTCTTGGATAACAAGCTTACTCTTTTCCACCATAGTAGCTTGTAATAATAAGAAAAAACATATTCATATTTAATTGATATTTATACTATTTATACATGTAAGAATAATAGCAATTACATAAATTTACATGGAGCAACTCATTGGTCTCATTGCCGGATCGAATATAAAGGTCTTTGAACATGTCGATCTCTGGGAACTTAGAACCATCCTGAAACAAAAAGAAGTTAAGAAAAATGTTAGTAATCTTAATTGAAATTAATATTTATTACAATTTAAAATTACCTTACGTCATTACTCCAACCTATAGGAGAAGGGCCTCAAACCGGACCAGTGGAGAAGTTTTTTTTTCGACCGATTGATGTTATTTGCCTTAGCTCTCTTTTATAAAACGCAAAAAGTACGTATTAGTGAGTCTATTTGAAAGAAAAATATATAAAAATAACTAAAAAATTAATAAATTATTATTAATATACTTACCAAATACTTCGGCTCCAGAAAGTGCTTGCATCGGCACTCCTAATCCTCCGAACGCTCTACCAACTCTTCAGGGCAATCCTCTTCCAAAGGTCTTTGGATCATCATATAGCACATAATGTTGGTGGGGGTCGCTCTTCCACTGTTTTCACCGAGTTGTGAATACTTCGTCAATTTAGGCGGCCAACTTGTCATCCATGTTCTCAATATCATAAGTTGTCTACAAATATGAAAATGTTAAAATAATATAAATAATATTAAAATATTATATATTTTTTTATTAATATTTGTATACTTCATTGAAAAAACGAATAAAACTTGAGAATTTCTATACTAACCAACAACTCATGCCTCGCAAACTTTTTCATCTCATCCGACACTGCTTTCCAAAACTCTCATTGCATAGGGCAATGGCTCTGAACATCGGCACCAATGTTGTTGGCCAAGCCACGGCGTAGCCGCTGCATGATGTCGTTCTTCATATGCAACCTTGATCCAATAGTTCACGCGTGTCACCTTTGTTGTCTTCAACTGTCGGCATGGCCCCTTGGTGTTTGTCTTAGCTAGAAAAATAATTTAACGGGAAAAAACATACTTAAACTTCTACCGAAATTCAGTAGAACCTCCCATAAAAGTAACATTTCCCAAAACCTGTAAACACTAATATGACAATAATTCACATCAAGCCAACATTTTCAACAGTGTTCAATTATACATATTGAAATGAAACCGACATTTAGAGTAGACCTGGCATTCGTGTCGTGTTTCCTGTGTTCGTGTCGTTTTCGTGTCGTACCTGATATCTTAACGGATCGTGTCGTGTGACACCCGTTAAAATGAACAAGTAATATGACTCGACCCGAACTCGAACCGTTATTATTAATTGGTAATATGACCTAGCCTATTACCCCGTTAAAAAAATATATATATTTTAAACCAATAAATAATCAAATGAAAAATATAATACTAAATTAGTATATACATACCACATTGCTAAGACTTGGAAACCCATATCACATCGTTCTCGATAGATCTCGAGGACTCACGGTAATTCTAGCTTTGAGTTTTACGCTATTTGGCCCGGCGCCCATGGGCGCTGTCTTTTGATGGTGTTGCAATCCTCTGAAATAAAGCTTCAAAAATCCCCAGAGCTCACCGTTACCTACAAGAAGCTGAGAGATAATTAAGCAGGATGGCTTCTGCTCAGGGCAAGGAAAGCCAGCAGCCATAAAGCTCCAGAAGAGCTACTTTGATGTGTTGGAATTGTGCACAGAAAAGAATAAAAAGGGAAATGGGACTTTGGAAAGGTGCGTTGCACCATGTGAAAGAAAGAAAGAAAAAAAGCACAGGCTTTTTGGAATGGTGCAGCATGTGAATGAATAAAAAATATATATATATATAAAAAAAAACAAAAAGGTAAAGGCTTTTGGATGGTGTTGTACCATCTGAAAAGAAAGAAGAAAATATATATTTATTTATGTGAATGGTGTTGGTTTAAAATTCTTTCACAAGTTCTATTTACTTTAAGGCATTTTATTTATCATAGACGATTTTATCGCCTACTGCAGTTTTGATTTATATGAATGATGCTGAATTAAAGCCCTTGTCACATGCTTTATTTACTTAAAGACAATTTATTTATTATGGCTGGAATTACCGCTTATTGCTTTAATTTACTTATTGTACTTCTCTTTGTTACGATGAGTATATACAGGACTTGAAGTTCCTTGATCAGATTAGAACCTACAGTTTCTTGATCCTCATCATATAAAAATGATTGGACCCGAAGTTCCATCATGCAAAAAAAAAAAGATCGGGCATGAAGTCCCTTGATCCTCAAGATTGGACATGAAGTTCCTTGATGAGTACTGTAAGTTTGAAGTGCCGCAGTGTCTTAACTTAATTGTAATAAAAGCCATAAGAGTCGTAGTCTATAGACTATTAAATAAGGACCAGAAGTTCCTCATGTCCATACTCAAAATGGTTTAGCAGAAGTATTTATTAAGCGTATGAAATTGATTACCTGTGCTCTGCTCATGAAAACGAAATTGCCAAGTTTTCTACATAGGGACATGCCATTTTACATGATGCATTATTAATTTGGTTAAGACATGTTGCCAACCATTAATACTTCTTAGTACAACTCGTGTTTGGGCATCAGCCAAACATTACACATTTACGAGTTTTGGTTGTGTTATCTATGTGCCTATTGCAGTGCCACAACGTACTAAAATGGGGCATCAACACAAACTAGGAATTTATGTTAGATTAGATTCACCATCTATCATTCAATATTTAGAACCCTTGACTGTGGATATGTTTACCACGTGGTTTGCGGACTATCATTTTGATAAGACAGTTTTCTTTCCGTTCCAGAAGGACGACGAGAAAAGACCGTTCCAGAAGAACGAAAAGAATTTGTCTTATTTTGATTCACGAAGCAATCAATGAGAAAATGAAGTAAGAATAATTGAATGATGCAACGATGTGTCAATCAAATGCCAGATGCATTTAATGATGCAACGAAAGTGATAAAATCACATATACTTGCTGCAAATGTGCCTACAAGAATTGATGTCCCTATTGGACAAAAATAATGAAGTAGAAAATGACTTATCTGTTGCACGCCTGAAGCGTGGCAGAGCCTCAGACTCAAAAGATTTAGTCATTCGAAAGAAGAAAAATATGGCATTACTAAACTATTGCATTCCCGAAGCATAACTTTTGCATGTCGGATGCATGACAGTCACCGCATGGATACACGTCCTAGAAAGGACAATCTGCAGACATGGGAATGTTGATGTCTCATGCATGAAGCATATAGACGTATAGGTTCCAATGACTCAACTCCCGGAAGTGGAGATTAAAATCCAAGCTCTATAATGCCCAATAGGAGGTTATGATCCACATTCTCTAATTTATGACTATCCTGGAAGAGATAGTGTAATGCCCTTGAAGAGGCAATGGATATCCAAAGAAATGAAAAGTTTTTATGCATGCGCATGCACTGAGAATATGGGATCTCAGATTGATGATAACCAATGGTAATTTGGTTTTTACAAGTAGCTACTAAATTCATCAATGAGCTATGTTGATATTGAGCCCCGTTCTTTTTCGTCAACGAAAGGAAAAATTATTGGCCAAAAATGGAGAAAGGCAATTCCATTACAATCTTGTAAGAACGTGGGAAAAATGGACCTATATATGTATATAATACAAATAGCCAAAAGATGCTGAACCAAGGAGGTTACATATAGGCATTTGTAATACAGTGAAATACACTCACATAATATGACACAATGTTATTAATTGAAACTTAAAATTATACTCTTGTAAGCGAGTTCATATGAATAGAGAATTATATATGAAGGGTTTTGAGTCGCCCACATTATATCTCCATAAGTAAAATCCCTCAATTGTATACATAAAAGCAAATTGCTCTGTATATATTCCAAAGGAGAATGTGTCATAAAGTGTAGAAAATCCTTGAAGGTTTCAAATTGCTTGAAGTAAGCCCTGGAATGGGGTAAAGCATAAATTATGTACTCAATACCAATGGATGGTATAAATTGCCTTAGTGAGTACTATCATTATGATATTGTTGCAACAAACTAAAATCTCTTGCAAGAGTTGATAACATTAAATTGGGACTCCTGAAGAGTCTAGAAAGATTATAAAATGTTGAAAGAAATATTGTCTCGAGCTGCAGATCAAACAATATGCCAACACGAATCTTATCCATGATGTTTATGATATTAAAGAATCATATGGATTGAAGATTATGAGTTGAATACTCAAATGATTAACCAATATTTAGACACTAAGAACGATCATTTATCTTCTTGAGGGTAAAGATAAATTGATATTTGATCCAGAAGTACCACATCTTAGTGAAGTATATGCTTTATTGTATTTAGCACAATACACTGAATGAAATAAAACTTATCTATTAATATCTCTGAGAAATTACAGACATGTACATACACATGAGTTAAAACAAACAAACAGGAGGGAGCATTCACAAAGGTTGCTCATGTGAAGCCTCAGTACTCGGAAGTACCCCAGAAAAGGGAGGCATTGGAGGTTGATTATTTGGAGCCTCAATACTTGGTAAAACTCCGAATGGCGAAGGCAATAGGTGCCTTTGGAATAAAGCCACGAACCTCTGATTGTCACTTTGAGTTCGACTGTCGGATTCTAGTAGCTGGTCGAGCGTTCTTTTCATGCTCGTCGAGTAATTATTTGCAAGCACGTGTAACACTCTATTCTCGTGCTTGAGTCCTTTGATATCTTGTTTAAGACTTGCCACCTCAGCCATCAATGATTCAACTTGGCGAGTTCGAGCAAGTAGGCATTAGCCTATATTAGAAACATAGCCCACACACTGAACACTGAGAGCTAAGGAGTCTTGAACAGCCGACTCATAAGACCGTTTTGAAAGGATTATATTATTCTTTGGAGTGAGAAGATTCCTAGCTACCACTGTAACGGTTATTATATTCTTCATCACAGAGTCTCTAACTATAAGAGGGCTATTAGAAGATAAGAAGGATGAGAGCTATATATTATCCTGACGCGGTTCATCAGTATCACTACTGAGACTCAAATCTAAACCAAGATTAGATGGGCAAGCCATTTTCAAAAATGATGAAAGAAAAATAAGGTCAAATAAAATCTCAGAAGTGTAAGAAGGGAAAAATTTCTACAGGCAGCAACTTTCTGAGCGTACTCTTGAACACAAATGATGTCTCTATAAAAGAAGAGGCAACATGACCATTTGTTCAAAAATTGAAAAGACACCGTTCCCTGAATTCAAAAGCCAGATTTTCCAAAATAAAGTTCGTCAACATTTCTCAGACGCAATCTCAGCTTTTCAGATATCACGTGCAACTTTGTCAAAGATCTCTGACAAAGTTGAAAACGAGTAAATTTTACTGTTCTAATTACACCACAGTTGCTGACAAAAGTAAAGGCACGTCACCACTACCTGCTAGTGGGATATCCCTATAGCAGACCTACAAGAATACCTAACTCTTCCTCATCTCCGAGAATGCATCTTCAAGAAAGCATCTCGAAATACTCAGTTTAGAATACCTCTTCAAACAAGTCACACCATAGCAAGAGTATCTCATATCATCATGGTCGAAAGCAAGGGTATCTCATATCATGCTTTCCCTTGTCCTTTTTCTTTGTTGTTGCTCTTACCTACAAGACAAGGAGAAAGAGGGCAATTAGTCGCCACTTGGAATCAAGCTTCCGATCTAGAATTGATTGTCTGGAATTCTTCCCTGATTGCTTACCTAGCATTGCTCTCGAGTAATCATCTTCAACTGTTGATATACTTCCAGAGAAGATATCACTCCTGTATCAAGGACAAATGCTGCAAGAGAAGATGCCACACCTGCATAGGGGAAAACTAGTAAAAATACCACTTTTGCAAGGGGAACAGATAAGGCAAGTGAAAATGATACATCGAAGCTCGTGGACAATCAACAAGTGTAACAAACATGTGTCGATTCATCCTCGACAGAGTCGAAGATCACTTGCCACGTGAAGCTCCTCGTGGTCCAATTTCATCCAAGATCAAGCCTCAATGGCCCTTGAAGACATCACAAGTCCGATTCAAGATCAAGTGTTTCCCACCCTTGAATAAAATTTAGCTCTAGATAAATGAAGTAAATTCAGACCTTTGGAGGAAACCAGAAAACCCTCCAACCCAGTTCAAGACCAAGCCTGTGGAAAGTCAACAAGCAACACAGATGTGGTACTACTCATCAGGGGAGCATCCAAAAACAGATCACGATTTTAACGAGTCAATCGAAGACTTGTGGCCATCCAAATGGGAGTGTTGTAAAACAGTGGATGTCCCCTCAAAGAATTAAATAATGGGTAAGTTGTCCTTCCATTGTCTGCAGAAGCTTGCTACACACTACTCTTATTTTCTATATAAATACAAACCCCACACAACACCAAAGGGAGAGACTCACGGCAGAGAGAGAGGAAGGAAGAGGAAGAAAGAAAGAGAGGAAGAAGAGAGGAGATAATAGAAAGAGTTATCTTTGTACTCTTATTATTTCAAATTATAATGAAAGCACCACTGTTGCCCTGAGAATGTACTCCAGTCATACTGACTGTAGAAGAACCTCGTAAATTTTGTGTCTTCTTTCAATCATTCCATTGCACACAGCCGATTTTACAACATAATTTTCAATTTCAAAAGACTATTTCGATGAAGTGAATGAATTTCAAAAACCGTTTATGATAAAAACCCTTTTAATAATTTTTGACATCGTATTTATCCTTAAAGTTTTATTTTGACTGACCTTTTGGTCGCAAACAAAACCACTTGTCGTATAGTGAACCTCACATTCTGTGTCATCTTCCCCATTAACTCCGGCCAAATTAGAGAAAATAAGACAGAGTCGCGGACGGACATGGAAGCCGCCGAAGTCCTACAACTCTACGACCTCCGCTACTCCGACCTCGTACTCGTGTCGTCAAACGATGAATCATTGTCGTCGGCAGGAGAGCTCGAAAGGGCGGAGTCGACGAGCAAAGCCATAATGGAAGCCCTAGGTCCCACGGGCCCAGGCCTCCTCGCCATCACCGGCGTCCCCAAAGCCGCCTCTCTCCGCCGCGCCCTCCTCCCTCTCGCTCGCAAGCTCGCCCTTCTCAACCCTAATCATCGCAAAGGCATTCTCAAGGTATTAACTTTTTATTTTTCAGAAAGAAAAAAAAGTTTATTTTGTTTTGGGCTAAATTGCACTCGTAGCAGTTGTAATTACTTGAATTTTCACTTTCGTCCTTCTTTCCTTATTTTCATAGAGTATAGGATCGTTTGGAAAGTGCATTTAAAAGACTGAAATCGCTTTTAAATAAAATGTTTTTTTGATTTCAAAGCACTTGAAGTGCTTCCTACAAAAAAACATATAATTGTGG
This sequence comes from Heteromeles arbutifolia, assembly GCA_024362995.1. Classification (NCBI taxonomy): domain Eukaryota; kingdom Viridiplantae; phylum Streptophyta; class Magnoliopsida; order Rosales; family Rosaceae; genus Heteromeles; species Heteromeles arbutifolia. The sequence goes on along the minus strand of JANCRC010000005.1, from coordinate 35,678,452 downwards.
TGCTTCTTACTAAAAGTATTTCAAATGTTTTTTCATAATTAATTTACATTTTTACTGAGAATTAGTTTAAAAAACATTTTATTTAAAAACGTTTCAGTCATTTAAAATAACTTCCCAAACGAGCCAATAGTTTCATTTAATTACCAACTTTAGTCCAATGTGTCAAATTGGGCACAAATCTCTCCGAGTTGAATTTTTCGAATGAGAAGATGTGACAGAGAATGGGATGGAAAAAATTAACTTAGAGGACGGATTAGACTAAAGTGAAAACATAACCAAACTATAAGGATGAACATGTCACAATAAACTATATAGACGAAATTGAATATCCGAATGAACTATAGGGACTGCTAGTGCAATTTTGCCCTTGTTTTATTTCTTTCCCAAGTAACTAAGTTGAGTGTTTGTTTAGGATCACAACTTGGGGAGTGATGTGCCTTTGAAAAACCCTGAGAGAAATGTGTCGTCTTTCGCAATGCAAATCAAATATTCACATGATTTTGATGAACCCCAATTGAATTCAGAACATGGATCCGTGAATGAGTTTGAGAATCTCGGAAATGGATTTAGGGAGTTGGGGTTTTCCATGATGGAGCTAGGCCTTAAACTTGCTCGAGTATGCGATCGTGCCATTGATGGAAATGAGCTTGAGGAGAGCTTGTTGGAGTCCTGCTCTGCCAAAGCTCGTCTCATTCACTATCATTCACCGTTTGATAGGTCCATTCTTGTTGAAGAAGCAATGAGCACAAAGAGAACATCGAAAAGACCCTTCAATTGTAGCAGGAATTGGATTGGTGACAAATGCAAACAAGTTTCGGGGAGTTGCTTTGATAATCTGTGGCAGCAATGGCATTATGATTACGGGATTTTCACTGTCTTGACAGCTCCGATGTTTCACTTGTCAAATAATCTGCAAGCGAAAGAAGAAAGGGATCAAGAGTGTCCTTACCCTAATGGAAATACTTATTTACAAATATTTGATCCCAAAAAGGATAATGTGTTCCTGGTGAAGGCCTCTCCTGAGAGTTTTATAGTTCAGGTTGGTGAGTCGGCTAATATCATCTCACGAGGAAAGCTCCGTGCCACCCTTCACTCTGTTTGCAGGCCTTCCAAGTTCGAAAATTTGAGCAGAGAAACTTTTGTTGTGTTCTTGCAGCCGGCGTGGAACAAAACTTTCTCCGTAACAGATTATTCCATGGACAAATCCTTGGAGATATCATCAGAGGTCAAACAGGTTGATGATCCGGAACAAAGTAGGCTAACTGAAGAAATACAGAAAATTGTACCACCTCTGGCATTGCGGTTGAAAGATGGGATGACATTTGCAGATTTCTCGCGCGAAACAACAAAGCAATACTATGGTGGATCTGGTTTGCAGTCAAATAGATGAAGGGGAGTGATTTCAGCACTCTGCCTTTTCACCTCCAACGCTTCTCTCCTAAATTATGTCCGTTGATTGTCCTCTGAGCTATTCAATCTCATGAGTAGAAAAAATAGAGGAACGATAGAAGTGAAAGGGGGAGTGTGGAAATTACACCCCGTAGAATAACTGTCCCTTGAATTTCTACAATGCTAATCGCTAATTGCTACTTAGACTGATCAAATACCTTCTTTCTGCAAAGCTATGTAACTTAGATTCTGATTTTGTTGATCATGTTCTTCTTGGATGAATGTGAAGCTTTAAATTAAGACGCTTTCTTGTTCAGAAATATACTTCTTGAATACTTTGCAGTATGAGTAATGGTTCTCATTTCTTGTACCTTAGTTCAGAATTTCATGCAATACCAGTGAATTATGAAGTTGTTAATCTACCAAGAAAATAGTATTACAATATGCTAACTTTCGACGTGATTTACATCGTTGAAAATACAAAGATTGAATGCCTGCAACCTATTAAACTCATCACTCTTTGAATTTGTTACAAGTGAGAGAAATCAATCACCTCTTTCTTTAGCTACTTTAGACCGCTTACTCGAGATTAACTGAAGTTATAACATGTTTAGCTGCGTGTAGTAGTTACTCGAGATTAACTAAAGGAAACAGAATCTGCAGAATCTGGCTGCAGAAACAACTTGATGGAATAGTTTCAATCAGGCAAAGTTAGTACGGTGTTCCGTTCTCCATGTGTATAGAGACACACCAGCGGAATTGAGTTTGTTTATTCTTTTACCAATGTGACATTGTAAATTACTCTACTCTAGTCTCTACGTCACGAATTTGAACTCAGAAATAATTGAGCAGGCACACTGTTCCGGCCAACTAACTTAACTTTGGAGAGGAGATTCGAATTCGAGTGTAAAATGACACACACTGCTCTGACTAACTGACCAAACTCACGTTTTCACGCACTATTACTTAATTGAATATGAAATGTGGTGGGAAAATGAGGCAAAAGGATCAAATGCTGTCCCCTCCATTCAACATTCATGAGCTAAGAAACAAAAAAAGGCCTTGCAGAATAAAAAAGAAGGCTGCTTCTCTTCTTCCTTTCGATCCTTTTTGGTCTGATTTATTTATTTATTTATGAAAAGGTGTTTATTTATACAGATACAAAAGCCAGATGATGACGTGAGCGGGCACGCGCATTTTAGCATAGGTCCCTCTCCAGTGCGCAGCTTTGGGTCTCAAAACGGTAAAGAGAAAAAAATGGTTCCACTGAAATTTGTCTTCACCAACATGTCGGCGTCGGACGTTGTGAAGACCTTTGGCTTAAGGACACAATCACTTAGGTCACCAATACTCAAGGATTCTAGCCAATTTTGACATCTAATTGATTCTTGTTATGTGCCTATGTCACCATAGAAAGTCTGCAAATCCCTCCGAGACATTGTTAATTGAGTGAAGTGATATGCTTAGTCCTGATGCGCGTGAGGTGATATAGTCGTTTATTTTTTACATGTGATATAAGCATAAATGATCAAGATCAGCTTCCACGCAGATTTTTAAGTATTGTTATATGAGTGGTAGGGTTAGTTTGCATGCGGACAGTGACGAATCCAGAAAATATATTTGGGGGGTCAACAAGAATAGTGCACGCATCATGCAAAATTTTTCAGATGGAATAACATGCAAATTAACATTTCATTGAGCTTTGGTATGCTTGAGTTCATTTGCTAAGTCATAGTGCACGCATGTCGACATATGTCATTGCCACAGTCTTCGAGCGAGCATGTCGACTGATGTTAATAATTTTTGAGCGAGCATGTCGATTGTTGTCATGGTCTAAAATATCCATAATATCCCGATATTTCCATCGAAATTTCCGTGTTTTTGGACTACCGATATTTCCGATGTCATCGATATTTCCATCGAAATTTCCGTATTTTTTAAATTTCTATATTTAAAAAAACACCAAGGGGATTCGAATCCCTCCCATTTTACTCCTTCAACACCTTGACCACCATATCACTTATATTTTTGTGAAAACATGCTAAAATATTTATATATTTTCTACACTCACAATGTTTGCCAGCTCGCTATATAATCAACTTAAATCAGTTAAATCCATCATGCAATGCATTTCCTTCCAATTTTTTATGATAAACTAATAGATAATTGACTAAATAAACATCCTGCAAAGTTTCAATAAAAATTTCCAAGTGTTTCTTACAATTTCCGTGGTTTTTATTCAATTTTTATCGATATCGATAATATTCCGATATTTCCATCAAAATTTCCGTGTTTTTGGACTACCGATATTTCCGATATTATCGATATTTTAGACCTTGATTGCTGTTAATAGCTTTGGAGCAAGTATGCCAACAGATGCTAACATGTGCTGAGTGCCTATCGAAAAATCCCCATACTAATGCATATAAAAGCATGAGGCTAGCTGTTACCTACCCATTGTCCACAGAGGCAATTCTTCAAGTAGTTAAAATGCAACTTTCAAAGACATCAGATTTTTAAAGGGCAACCCATAGCTCTTTCATAGAGAATTTAGCTTGGGAGGGTCAGTATGAAAAATGGTGTTACTCATTTTTATCCTTTATCAAAAGCTCCTTTGAAGAAAGATGATTAGTCACATAGAAACACACTAGAAGGGGGGCTAAAAGCATCCCTAAAACCTCTTTGTGTACACATAATGCTTACAAAATTGCTATTTATTCCACTGATCTTTCACACCATCATAAGCTACAAATAAAGTTACACTAAAATATTCATCTTTCCATGTGGCACCACAACAGTACTGTAGCCGCATCTAATTGGAATTGGATCCTCTCCTGAGCACAAGCTCCTCAGGAGCTTGCTTGTGGAATTCTGTTCCCGGATTTCACTGTTATAATCTACGTATTTATATTACTGAGATTTTTATTTTTTGGGTTATATTAATTTATTTGAATTTAGATTTTAATTAAACTAGTTACGAAGAGTGAAGTTTGGAAATTATTTATTTAAAACTCGTAGGCATTTCAAGGTCACAATTTATATATTTGGATAAAGCTCGATCTCACGAACGCGTAGGCGCAAACCGTTTGTGAAACGGAGCTATAACGAAAAAATTAGAGACGTTTTGGTATTTAAGAAAAAAAGAAGAAAGGAGGGACTGGATGCTGCCAGGTGGCAGCGGGAGAGAGAAGAAGATGAGGTTGCAGGAGAGAAAAGGAGGGGAGGAGTGACCAATGGGAGAAAGGAAAAAGGAGGGGAAAGGAGGGACCCGAAATGGGTCATTTTTCACCCGCGAACCACCATTTTTGACCCGGCCATATCTTCTTCATCCGACTTCCGTTTTGGGTGATCTTGGTGTCCATGGAAAGCTCTTAATGAGTCCTACATCCCTGTTATGTTAGATTTCCATTTTTATTTTCCATTTTCCAAGGTCGAAGCCACAAAGTGCCGAGGGTTTTCCAGCGAGTTTTCTCATTTTATGGTGATTCCAACAATGATTACCGTCTATCACCACCACCAATAGACTCCCCTCAACCCCCGGAGCAAGACCCAAGCATTGGATGAGGCGTCGGAGTTCGTTTTGGCGATGAATCGAGGAACACCCATTTCTAGTGTTTCCAGCGGGTTTGGATGAAATTGGGACACTTCCCGGCCGAATTGGACTTTGGCCACCGGTATGAAAATTTCTCCCCTCACTGAGATCTAATTTCTGTAAAATTTGGTAATTTTTGAAAATAGTTGAATTTTCCGGCCAGTCGGGTGGCCGACTGCCACCCATAGCGGCGAGGGGCCAGTGGGCCGTTGATGTCTTCCTAAGTTCATTTAGATGCCCTGATTTCATAATTGATATCCGTAGGACGTAATTTGATTGTTTGAAGTTAGTTTCATTACAATACATTACTTGATCAAAATATGAATCGCCAATCCGACCGTCGGATCGCGATGAGATTTTAGTGTGTTGTTATTTGAGAATAATGTGGACCTTAGGAAGTTACGGATCTAGATTATGATGTGCGGATCTTCCGAATTAAATTGCTAGGGTGTGGACCCCACCGTTGATGTTTGATCAACAGGTCTTGAACCATTTGAATTACTAAAATTAGTCTTACTAGAGACTTAATGAAGCTTTGCGGACTTGTCTCGGTGAGTGACTTTAATATATGTGATATGGTGATTACCCGATTCTTTATATTAATATCCTTTGTGGATATGACATGGTTTTATAAATGTGTTTTATGTTAAAATGTGATTCTTTTATAATTGGCCATCGATCTATTTTTATTAAATGTGATTTGATTCATGGATTGGTAATATTTGTGAAAAAGTGATTCGAATTGCATATTGAAATGTTTTGTAAATTGAGGGCTAGTAGAGGACTATGACCCTGCTTGGTTAATCCGCATTGGGGGACCATACTATATATGGATCGCGCTTGGTTAATCTGCGTTGAGTGATCACTGCCTAAGGGGTGATCATGCTTGGTTAATCCACGTTGAGTGATCACTGCCTAACAGTTCTGTAGGTGTGACTCTGCTTGGTTAATCCACGTTGGGGGGTCACTACCTACCTGATTATCTTGACCCTATTTGGTTAATCTGCATTAGGGGGTCACTAGTGGTCCTGCTTGGTTAATCCGCATTGGGGGACCATACTATATATGGATCGCGCTTGGTTAATTCGCGTTGGGCAATCCTTATGGCCATGTATGCTTAGGAGTGATCATGCCTAGTTAATCCGCATTGGGTGATCACTTCCTAATAGCTGTAGGAGTGACTCTGCTTGGTTAATCTGCATTGTAGGGGGTCATTGCCCACTTGGTTACTTTCTCAGGGATGGTTCTGCTTGGTTAATCCGCTTTGGGGGGCCACTTCCTATTTGGTTACTTATGTAGGCTTCGGCCGAACTGTGTCCCTCTAGCCCTAGTTTTTAATGTACATATGAATGATAGTTTTTGAGAATCTTGGTGGTTTGAATGGGAAAAGCTGTTGGATGTCTGGGTGACTCCTTCAGAGTTGTTAGAGACTTGACTATGTTTTCATATTTACGAACTTATATTTGAGGTTTATAAACTATGATCGATGGTCTTTCTTTTTATTGATTATCACATACTTGTATTATTGTCACTCACCCGAGCTCCGCAGTTTATTTGAGTTCCGTTTGGCCAGTGCACCATTTCCATGATGTAGGCATTGATTTTACATATGACAGGTCTGGGTAGATTATGAGAAACCGTTTGATATTTTGGTTCCGTTGAGTGGTCCGGAACCCGATGTTGTTGGATTCCGTCAAGTGGTCCGAAATCCTTGCTTTCGCTCATTCCCATAAGGTTAGTCTAGAACCCTAGATTCGAGTGAATGAAAATTACCAACAATAGACCTTGTGAATATAAAATAGATTTACCATGTTATTGCTCATAATCCAAGTAGGGAATTATATAGAGTTCCTTGGTTAAATTCGTGAAATGATATGTTACTGCATTCATTGATTAACATAATTAAATGCTAAGATAATGTATCTTTGATTCATGAATTGATTGATTGACGGGATTGTGGAATGACCTTGGTTATGGTTGTTATTATTCTGATTATTTTAGTTGATCAATGTGGCTTGAGAATAATATGTGCTTCGTTGGTTATTTGATATGTTACATGCTGTGGATGGAAGTATCGTGCTGAAAACATGGAATTTATATGATGGATAGAATGAGAATCTTGAACGGCATGTTGGTTTGTTTTGTAGCCCTAAACTTGATAATGTTATGCGTGTCAAGTTCTAATAATTGATTACAAAATGCTATGTATTCCTGTTAGAACGGACTGGAATAAATGTCTAAATTAGTGAACGATGAACTACGAGTGGCTTGATCCCTAATGAGGGTACGTAGGCAGTCTAACGAGGAGGTTAGATGCAGCCATAAAGTATATGAAAAATTACAATGCGATTTGATTCTCGAGTTGTGATTTGCCATATCTCGGAGGCGGGGTATGTTGAGATACGGGTTTTTGGTGACGTCACGTGTCGATCCTGGACGTATGTCGGGATCGAGGCGTGACACTGCTGACCAGTGCACGTGGGCCGTTGGATTTTGATCCAACGGCTACAATTATTATAACTTTTAGAGGGACTCCCTGTTTGTAGCCGTTTGATCAAAATCCAATGGTCCACGTGCACTGGTCAGGAGGCTTCTGAGCTTGTGCTCAGGAGATGATCCAATTCCCATCTAATTTGACCAAAGACCACATTTATTTATAGTGAAGACAATGGACAAACAGTTCTACAAATAAATTTTGAAACCTTAATCCAACGGTCATATAGTTTCAGATTTGGGTAATTTTTGGTATACATGATTTTTTAAGGAATACCTAAAAGAAAAGTGGTTTAAATTGTTGAAATACATTACAAAGTAAACTCAAGTAAACTGCCGATTTGCCCCCTGAACTATAACTTAACTTTCGATTTCCCTCTCCCTTCCCCCCCCCCCCCCGGGAACTTTTTAATTGGAAAATTAACGACTTAAACTACTTTTCTTTGTCGATTTGCCCCCCGCTGATAATTTTTCATTCATTCCATCTAAATTTTTGTTAAATGGAAGCATGTGCACAACATATGAGGGTAGTTCGGCTGCTTCATTCTTTAAAATAATTGAAAACCTTATATTTCTAAAATATAAACCTATGCAAATATGTGTGATTCTATAGCTTTTTTTATCTGAAAGTCTAGCGAAGTGACGCTTTTGTCCACAAAGGAGAGTAATATGGTGTGCACGCGATAAGAGTTAATTTTAATTTGGATGAAATCTATAAAAAAAACTAACGGTACGGGGGAAATTTGAAAAAAAATTAGTTTAAGTTCTTAAATTTCTAATTAAAAAATTCAGTAAGAAAATCGAAAGTTAAGTAATAGTTGAGAAGGCAAATTTGACGGTTTAGCCTTTTCTTCTATACTTTTGTTATAAAATGTGTGAAAATCTAACAGATAGATGAAAACATAACCACCCTATAACTGTGTGTTCTCTCTCTCTCCACAAAATTTCCACTTCCATGGAAGAAACACTACCAATGTTAACCACTCGCCGGACTGACCAGAGTCCGGTGAACCACCGTGACCACCTCCCCAAAAGCCCAAGAGTTCCAATGGAGTTTCTCTCAAGGTCATGGAGTGCCTCTGCTCTTGAAGTCTCCAAAGCTCTGTCTCAGTCTCACCCTCCTCCTCCTCTGCCTCCTTCTTCATGCATGGCTAATTCCAAGTCCTCAAATAGCTCTTCCTCTTGCACCACCACCGCAACCACCACCACTCCTTCCATTCCTGAAGACATAGCCGGAGAAGCAGAGGAGCTGCCGGCCCTCTCTGGAAACCAATTTTACTTTGCTTCCCCTGTCACTTCCCAGCTCGTCCTTGACCGCATTATGTCACAGTCCATGAGAGAGGTGCATACTTCACTCAAAAGAAAGTTACCTACAGTGGAATGAAATTGTGGAAGTATTCCAAGCCGGAAACATAACATTTGCTTGAAATAATGTCACAGTAACATTCCGGAAAGTTGTTCCATAGAAAACTTTAACTACAACATAATGTAATTGTAGCGGAATTTTAAACCAGACACATGATATTGCGTTATTGATTTGAAATAATGTCACAATAGTATCACGATAAGTTCTTTCCACTTTCAAAGTTTTCTTGTTTTCGATTTACATTTTTGGTCTTAATTTCTCTTGGGGTTTTGCAGGAATTGTCTCCATTGACATCAGGGAGGCTCTCACACAGCAGTGAACCTCTGAACAATGGTGGTTCTCTAGCAGAGACAGATAGCCTTCCAGTCTCTCCCTCCGATGAGTTCGACGACGTCGTTAAGGTCTTCTTCTACTTCTTCTTGATTTTATTTATTTAGATTATTATTTTATAAAATAGATATTAAACAAAATTCCAGAATTCTTGTCCAAGAAGGCAAACCAGGAGACCAAATATGTCAATGTCCCTCAGCTTTCTCTGTTTTCCTCTGTCATCACACACCATCTCATGATATCTCTGTCCTTTCTACTCAGTGATTAATTAATCTTTTGTTTTTATTTTATTATTTATTAAAAATATTTTGATTACTACAGAAAAATATAGGATATGCTTTTCTCTTTTCTCCCCTTTCAAGACAAGAAACTTTTTTTTATTTCCTTAAAATTCAGGCCATGGAGTCATACCGACCAGGCCTTATTTTGTTCAAGGTAAAACAAGAAAAATTAAAAAATTAAAAAAAGAATAATAGCATTAGGGTTCATTAGCATTCTTTCTTGTTGTAAGTGTAACGTTTTAAATTCGGCTTAGCTTGACGAGTTTGATAAATGATTATGATTTACTAGTGTAAGGTTTTAAATACGACTTAGGTTAACAAGATCGATAGCTGTATAACTGAATTATTGTGTGAATTACCCTAAATTTATTGTTCTAATATGATTGCATATATAGTCTATACGTACGAAAACAATATAAATAGGATGGTGCTATTCATACTCTTTCTACCTTTTACACATTTCTATTAATTTTTGTTGTTTGATCATTTTCAATTCATTCGTTCAATGGTTGGAATTGAGAGGGATATATAAAAGGTAGAAATGAGTGTGTGGGTACCTCAACAACACCCTATAAATAATGGGTGCGCTATTCACATTACTATTTTTATCTCTCACACATTCCTTGTTAATTTGTGACCTTTAATCTTCTTTAATTAATTCGATTCAAGGGGTAAAAAATGAGAAGCATGTGAGGGAGTAAAAGTGTGACCAGTCTAAATAATATCAAAACAAAAAAATGTGAATAGACAAAAGTCGGCAGCAGGCCATGCTTTGCCTTGAGCTCAAGGATAGAGAGATTAGATGGACGGAGTGTGAAATTGAGCAAGTCAGGTGCTTAAAATGGTAACTACAGTCCCTTGCCTTGTCATGACTCATGCTTCTCTGCAACTTTGCTTATTTTGGTTTCTTCCCTCCTTGTAAGCAAACCTGGCACTGATTCTAATCTTGCAGATTTCACGTCACCCTTCACCAAAATATTGTCCTAAAAAATCGTTTAGTCCTTGTAGTTTTCATGAAATTTCACTTTCGTGCCTATATTTTCGACACATCGAATTGGTATACGTAGATTGCGAACCTACTCCAATTCGCTCCAATTCGAGGACATCCGTCAAAGTGCTATTTATGACTTATGTCCTTGAATTGGAATAATTCACAACCCTACTTTACTAAATTCGATGATTGAAAATACAGAAAGCGGGAATAAAACCCGTGTTTTAGCGTAGAAATTAAACCTTTGGTTTTTTTTTGGCTCATGGTTCTTTCATTTGATGGACTTGTATTGTGGCACGCAGTATTTTCGAACCCACAACAGCATACAAAACCTATTCATCGGCAGCCGTAGCAGCGCTGGAAATGTAAACAATGCCCCTAGCGGCGGAGCCAAGACGGTGGGAAGATGGCTGAAGGAGAGAAAAGAGAAGAAAAAGGAGGAGACAAGAGAGCACAATGCCCAGGTCCACGCTGCAGTTTCAGTTGCGGCGGTGGCCGCCGCTGTGGCCGCCACTGCTGCAGGCACGGCGGCTTCTTCAGGGTCAAGAAAGAACGATCAAGCAGAGAAGACAGACATGGCGGTGGCTTGTGCCGCCGCGTTGGTAGCTGCTCAATGTGCTGAGGCTGCGGAGGCTATGGGGGCTGACCATGACCATCTTACTTCTGTCGTCAGCTCCGCTGTTAATGTTCGCTCTGATGATGATATTACCACTCTCACTGCAGCTGCTGCCACAGGTGCCATTGATTCCTAGCTCATAAATTACTACACAAAATTATCTTGCCAAATTTTGCTAAAGATGTTACATTTTTTTTTTTTTATCACATTGGCCAACCAATTGTTGCGTTAATTAGTAAGTGGTCGCATAACGTTCACACGCTAATGTGGCATGGTCTTAAAAATATTGTCCTTTCTATAGTGTTGTCGTTTGTTTCATATTTACTAATTATATTGTTGGATAGAATCTGTCTTATAATTAGAAATAAATTCTCTAGAGTTTACATGACTAATTACGTGACCTGGTCACGTTTTTTATGTAGGTACTATATCACCGTGACATATATAACATATTTTTTCACATTGATAGCCTCTCACAATAATGCTATTTGGAAATATTAATCTGATCACATTTCTGGATCCTTTTTCGGGGATCATAGGGATCCCATCATCCTGACCGTTCAACGTATATCGTGCGGTAACTTTTCGTTAGATACTATTTATATTTAGTTTTAAATTTTAAAATGATTTCTGACCGCACGATGTACGATAAACGGTCTCGATCATGGAACCCCTAGGATCCCCAGGAAGGATCCCCTGGCCGGATCCTTTTCCACATTACTGATGCATTTTTTAATTAAACAATGTGATCGATTTTGTGTATCTGAGTAGTACATTTGTGTTTGAGTTGCTCATCATGCTAATCCGTAAATGTAGGACAAACGTCTTTTTAAATTCAAAACATTCTCTAAATAAAAAATTAAAGTTTAATAATGTTTAACTTTAAAAAAATCTGTCTAATATGGCAGCTTTACGAGGGGCAGCGACCCTAAAGGCAAGGGCAATGAAGGAGGCGTGGAACATATCCGCAGTGATTCCAGTGGAAAAGGGAATGGGAATCGGAGTCTGCGCTGGTAAAGCTAACAACAACAACGGTGGTGATCGCAGCAGCGGCAGCAGCTTTAGTGACGATCTTGTCCCTGTTGACCCTACGTTTCTTGGGGTCTCTAACCAAGACCTCCTTGCTAGGGGCACTGAACTCCTCAAACGCACACGAAAAGGTCTTTTCAATGAAAATTAAATTTAAATAAAAAAATAGAGTTTTAGTACCTAAATTTGATCTAACTTGAACTATATGGTTTGCATTTTGCAGGTGATCTCCACTGGAAACTAGTGTCTATTTACGGTCACCGAACCGGACAGGTGAGACTTCACGGTTAACTGCACTTTTTTTCTTCTTATATGTTATGTTGTCAGCATCGTCAATCGAACCCGTCAAATGAGGCAAAATTCCTTCCCAGTTCAGGTTTTCAAATGAGAAACTGTGCACGTAAATTGATGGAGAATCAACTTGACGAATGAGACTAAAGTGAAACATAATGAAAATACGCGGTTGAGGATGCAAGAAGAAATATAATTGTCGATAAACTTGACAGCATCTAACGTAACCGAAATCTTTGTACTATAGTTGTCACTTTTCATTAATCCTATGGTGAATTTTTTGTAGGTGATGCTGAAAATGAAGAGCAAACACGTTGCAGGAACTTTCACCAAGAAGAAGAAGAGTAAGCCTACTTCTCTCCTGCACTTTAAAATTTAATGTGAAATAATTTTAACGTAAACGTTGATTTTGAGTGCGCAGATGTTGTGTTGGAGGTGTGCAAGAACATGCCGGCATGGCCTGGGAGACACTTGTTCGACAACGGAGACCAGCGTCGTTACTTTGGGCTGAAGACCGAAGCAAGAGGCATTGTTGAGTTCGAGTGCAAGAACCAGAAAGAACACGACGTCTGGACTTGCGGCGTTTCGAGGCTGCTGTCCATTGTCGCCGAGAGAAAGAACAGGCATTGATTAGGTCTATGCATTATGTTAACAAATCGGTTGACATAGGATGCTGTTATTTTTGGATGTTGAAAAATCTGGCAGGACTCTGATTTTTGTTGCATTCGGATAAATAGGGAGGTGTTAGGCGCATGTAGTGTACTGTGGTGTAGGGGGAGTAAGAGGAAAAGGTCCTGAGCAAAAGCACTTAACTTTCGAATTCAGAATTTCAGAGGACATGGCCTGCTTTATGAAAAACGTATTCGTAGTCGCAATACAGTCCCTATCTTCTAGACCCTATATAGTGTGATACCAAATTGACAATCCCCGATTTGAAATGTCTATTTGGACACCAAATCGAGCTGTGTTGACCGACACTTGGAAGTTGACAAGCCATAAAGTGATGGTGATGTGGAAAGTGCAAACTAATTTAAAAACCAAAAGTAACTAATACTAGACGGCGCATGTGAGGGGGTTTGAACCCTTATCATACAAGTAATGTCAGAGTATAAGTAAATTGCAGTAAAAGATAAAGTAAGAATATTTATACCGAAAGGAGAAAAATAAAGTTTTATAAAACTTTTTGAAAAATGTGTTAACCCCTCTTTGTAAAACAACTATATGACTTTCCTCAATAACTGCTTTTACAGGACAGAGATCCCAATCAAATCTCACCCCACCAAATCCTAAGGATCTGAACCATTGAAATTTGATCTAACGGCTACAAACAGGGGCCCCTTCTAAAAATGATAATAATTGTAGCCGTTGGATCAAATTTCAACGGTCCATATCTCTGGATTCTTAGGACTTGGTGGGGGAGATCCGGCTGGGATCTCTGTCCGCTTTTACATACCATGATATGACATGTCATGTTTATCTAAGAGAAAACAAAAAAGCTACTCTTACTATCTTTTTCATATCACATTTGTATCACCTATTAGACCCATATGTGTCATGGATTCTACCTTTATTAGAGAGGTGGTACAAATATGGTAAGTATAACATTACTTCCGAAAAAAAGCAAATTTCAAAACCGTAGTAGGTTTTAAGGCCAAGTGTCCGAAACGACGCGATTGAACGAATTGTAAATTATTTTGATCCTAGTTTTTCGGCATAAAAACAACCTCAAACACCTCAAGTGTAGTGCCAAATATATTTACAGTGGTACACACATTTGTAGCGCCGAATAACGGATCAACAATTTGAGTAGGGTCGCATGAATGATCAAACATAAAGTCTAGCATCAGGCCGAATAGCAAAGTGAGGGATTACGGCGGTTAAAAACTTCCTCTTCAACGAACTGTTTCATGGTTAAAACTCTCACCCCCTCTCGAGGTAATTTACAGAAAAACAGCCAAAGAGTACTCAACTCTAAGCTCAGCTGTTAAAAACATTTCATCCAGTAAACCATATCATTTAAGATAATTCCTTAATTTTGTTCAGAAAAATTAAGCGTGTACCTACCTACACCAAGTTTTTCTCATACAACAGAGGCCAAAAACTTACTGCGAATTAGGCGCTCAAACTAGGTCGAGCGGGCCTACACAAGTTTTTCTCATGAAAAACAGAGGCCAAGAACACAAGTTTTTCTCATATAAAACAGAGGCCAAGAACTGCGGTTTAGGCGGCCAAACTAGTGCTCCTATTTTGTATAGTAGTACTTTCCGAATTATCGTCCTCATGGTGTCCCGCTCCAATGAAACAATAACATGGATCAGGTTTACTAACACATGATGTTCCGGTAAAACAGTAACATGTGTTGAGAATTGTCCCACATCGGTGAATGTGCTCATATGATCTTGGGTTATTCCTCATATTGCCAATTAGTTTTATGGTGGAACCAAAGCAAGGTTGTCCACGTGTGAAGCCCAACGGCCACATGCGCTCCACGTCACCTAATTGTTGTTCACGTGTAAGCTTAAAAATCCACCACACATGCGAAAGCGTGTTGAGAGTTGTCCCACATCGATAAGGAACAAAGTTTGCCATATGCTTATATGATCTTAGGCTACTCTCCATATTACCAATTGGTTTTATGATGGAACCCAATTTCATCAACATGCGTTAAGTTTTCTAGCACGTAAGATTGTATCATTGAATCTGGACGCTGGGATGAACCCGATAAACATGGCCCGTAACGTGTGATACATAGAAATTAACCCGCAAAGGAAAGACAAAAATTGCATTCAATGAAATAATGAACAAAGGAAAGACGCAAAACACACGGAATCTTCCATGAAAATCAGGTATTTATCATTGTACAATGAGAGGGTTTAGTTGTTTATAACATTCACAAGTAACCCTAAGCAATATGTAATCACATTTGGCAACAAAAGAGACTAAGCAATCAAGAACTTATTCTCATCTATCAGCAACCCTGAAAACAGTGAGAAGCGCGAGGAAGAGGTTGATGATATCCAAATACAAAGCGACTGCTGCCCAAATGTACTCGTCGTAAGAGTATCGCTTGATCAAGTTGTCCGTGTCGTACACAATGTACCCGCAAAATATGATCGACGCCAAGCAACCGTATATCATCACGGAGATCCTACCCAACGGGAACAAAATCTGCAACCAAGTAAGAAGAAACAAACCCAAAAGTTCAAAACCCAAAAAAAGACGTCAAATTCACAGTAGGGAATGACTCCATTGGGTCGAGTAAACACAAGACATACCTGAATCAGAGCAAATACGAAGAGAACCAAAATAGCTCCGGACAAGAAGGGACCAAGAAAGTTGAAGTCGTGGCCTCTCCTTGCAGCCCAGAATGTGTACAAGGTCAAACCGATTACGACCACTGCCGTTAGAATAACCGACTCCAAAATCACCTTCCCTGTTTTGAATTCAACAAGTTACATAATTTCACAATATTATTTAATTGGCCATCAAAGTAGACGGCTAGAGACCACTAAACAAATCCCGCACCTAAAATCGCATGCCGGAAAGCAATAATGTCTATACATCCTGCATCCTATTATAGGATTTGATCCCCACCCCCTTAAAATTTAAGGATTTAAGGCACTAACACTATCATTGTGCTTGTAAAACTTTTGTGAAAAATCTTTGTTAAATAAAATTAAAATAACAAAAATATCCTTAAATTTTTGTAAAATTATTTTAACACATTGTTTATCAAATCGAGAGTATTTTTTTCATTCCGGTCCTTATTTAAGAAGTTTTTCACGAAATGATAAAATAAAAAATTGATAATGAACAAACTTGGAGATAACTTCTATCGATTTTAAATTTCAGGAATCAAAATAAGGTGTTATGCTATTCTCATGACTAATTTGGCTAAAATTCCATCACAAACTACAGAACCCCTAAATCAAATTACCAAGAAAATATAGAGGAAAGATTATGAAAATTTACCACTGGTAAATGCACAAGTCAAACCGACCACAAATGCAAGTGAGAGGGTAAAAATTCCAAGTAAAAGATAATTCACCGGATGCTTCTGGTGGTAGTAGTACAACGGGCACAGCACTGCAACCAACCAACAACAAATCAACACCATAAATTTCACAGCAAACTCCCAAAAACCATCAAATTTTCAGAGGAATTCAAAGCGTACCGATGAAAGGCGTGATGATGAGAACAATGTAGAGAGCAAGGCCGGCGCCGCTGCTGACAAAGAAGTGAGCCACCGGCCGGACCGAAACGACGACGGCGCCGACGGCGATGGTGGCGAGTAATTGCATGGCAACGATCGCGTAGATTTTGCGGATGAAGGACCACCGGAGCTCGGGGCTCTCGAGCATCGTAGGGTAAAGCGGCCTCGCTCCTGCCTCCGGATCACTCTTCCGATACGCCTGATTCCACATCATATTCATCTTCTCCGGTTTGCTCAGATTAAGATCGTTATCGAGTGTTTGGTTGCCGGGATTCTTTGAGGGAAAGTGGGGCGTTGTGGGGGTTTATAAGCACAACAGAACCGCACATTCCCGTGCAGTTAAGAGACTTCGCGACGGGTCGCGTGTACACGTATGTGGGATTGGCGGTTGCATTTGGGATTGACACGTGGCGCCCCGGAGGTTCTGGATGTGTCTCGGGTGGGCCCTTGTGGTACAGGAATGTGGGTATTTGGTGACGGGTGCTGTGGAGTGGGGAGGTTTCGGTGGGAGATTTCATCGTTTTGGAGATGAATGGGAGAATCTATCTGAAGAAATATAGGTCAGCATATATTCTGATATTATACAATTTAATGTCAATTTTTAAGTTAACGTTATAAAATATTGTATAAAAAATATAGAATGTCACGTTCATAAAGAACTGTACTTTTGAGAGAGTCATATATATTAGCGTTCAATAGATGTGGCAAGATGACTTTTATATTTCTTAAGTGCTAATATTAACTAGCTAAACTTATTTATCAAATTGAACTTTTTCTGCCAAAACTTTCAATGAAGTCCAAGCTCCAAAGTTGACCTTCCTATATGCGGCCGCACCATCGAGCGAAGCCACATAATTGATTTGTGACAAAAATAAATTGAGGAACCTTAATTTGCAAGATCACAAGACGTGTCCAAGATACGAAAGAAACCATCGAAGTACCTCTTGTTTTACGCCATTAAATGAAGAAAGATTATGAGCCGAATCTAACATGTTCATATGACTTGCCAATCAGTATTACGGTCTGATAGTATTTCTGTTCACTTAAAAGTAAGAGATCTTATGTTTGATTTTGTGAATGATGAATTCGATATTAAATTAGGCTGTTCATTATGTGGTTTAGCCGAATTTCCCCTCCTTTTAGTGTAAAAGATTTAGATGTACTTAAAAAAAAAAAAAAAAAAACAGGTTCATATGACTTAATATGAGGTCCGATTCAACCTATAGTCAAACAAATAGGCCCAATTCAACCTAAGAAGAATAAAGAGGGCCCAAGATAAGAAAGAGAAATTATTGTCCGAATTCAATCGAGATTTGGTCTTCCTCCTAATTTTCTCTGTTGTTGGATTAGACCGTTGCGAATAATTGTGGTTGTAACGAAATTACTATGATGTTTAGGTTTCATTACATTTTGGTTTGATTTTGGAATTGCAACAGCATTCGGAATCATCAAGGCGAATTGCTCAACTTAGTGGTAGTCACTCTGAGGGAAGATCGGGACGATCCATGGAAAATGGCGATGGACACGGGGTTGACAAGCTCGGGCTCTCAAACGGTCATGTGGATGAAACTGACTTGATGAACGGTAAGGATGTAAGGATGTGGAGACTGCCGAGCCTTTGATTAGCGGGGGTAACAACGATGATGAACAAGGGATTGAAAACCGAATGGTATCTACTGGATCGGTGAATGAAACTGCATTGATTAACGGCAAGGCTTTTGGTCCTGTGGAGAAAGTTGATTTAAATGCATTGCTGCATGAAATATCTGATTCGTTGAAGAACCCACATCAGCTTGGTGCGGCTCCACCAAATGAAGAGATGGCTGCTATTGTGCTTGTTGAGATTGAGTCACACGTTGATGGGATGAGGATCTTGCATGAGCTCATAAGAGGTTGTGCTACTCTTCATATTGCCAATTGATTTTAGGGTGGAACCCTAATTTTTTTCATATCAGAGCAGTTGTCCCACATGTGAAGCCAAAGGGCCACATGCGCTCCACGTCATCCCGTTGTGTTGTCCACTTATAGGCTTGAAAATTCACCACACGTGAGGGGGCGTGTTGAAAATGAGTCCCATATTGATTAGAGGATGGATCTTGCATGAGCTTATAAGAGGTTGAGCTACTCCTCATATTGTCAATTGATTTTATGATGGAACATCAGCTTTCTTCACCTATTCACCAACCAATGGATCCATCTCCATTTCTAATGGAAATGGTCTGGAGAAGACTGCGGTTAAAAAATATCCCCCTCGAAGAATAGTATCAGCCGTTCGGGACTTCCCTTATCTCTTTTGTGGAAGAAATCCTGCCCTGGAGGCGAGGAATTTTGGTCAAGAGAAGTCCGCTGTGGACGGCGAACCACCATCATCGAACACAGCAAAGATTAATGTGAAGCAAACAGGCGAGGATGTTCAAGATAAGGAGTTTCACAAGAGTGAAAGTAGAGGAGATATTTCTATAGTAATTGGGGACAAGGTTCAACCAAAATGCAAGGGACATGCTGTACAAGAATTGGACCGGCACGAAGATTGTAAATTCTGAGATGAACATGGTTTCAGAAAATACAAAAAGAAATTTCGATGATCCTTCTCAAGGAACCCATGTATTTCAAAGCATGGGGGATGTTGAACATTCGGAGAAAGTGGGGAAGGAGATGGTGGTATACCATGCAAAGGGAAGTCCAAGCGAGAAAGGTTTAGGTATACCTTATAATTTAACTAAATTTTTTGAGCATCTCCAACCGATCTGCTACACCGTAGACCGTTTTGACAACAAGAAGAGGTGTTATATTTTTGGGAGTTTTAACGAAAAGCCCACGGTACTGTTTATTTTCACGAAAAATCATATTTTTACACTAAAAAATCAAACTTGGTACTATTTATTTTACTCTTTATTTTGTCTTTATCATTAAAAGTTTTCAAATATTTTTTTTTAGTTTTCTTCTATTTTTTTGGTTGAACCGAGAGGTCAAAGTGTTGGTGGGTCCGCGTCGCCTAAACTACCAATTTGATGCTGTCATATGAAGGCATCATTTTGTTTTCTTCCTTCACTGTATTCACCGTGTCAGTATTAAGTGCTAGCTACTTGCTTTTATCAACAATAACATTATTTTTATTTGGCATCTTGGTTGGAGCAAGATATTTACAAAATGTCAATTTACCGCATCATCATTTGACATTTTATCTTTGACATTTAAGTATATATTGTTGGAAAAATTAGGTCTAATTGTTATAATAAATTACATAGAAAATCAAGAAATAATTCATGCAATTACATATCGCAATAATGCATGCATATGAGTAACCAATATTAAATGAACATGATATAATGGATTAGAAAAATTGAGATGGTTCTAGTACATATCAACGCCCAAATTTCAGTGCTTGAGCACATGCATTTGATGACTGAGCTGTTTATTCGAAAATAACACTCTAGGATCCGAAATAACCCTCGAAGAAAGCCTGAAAATAATCACTGACATTAACCACTGATAGGCCTTATAACCCCCTCTTTATGTGCTAATATGTGCAGCTAATGTCGGTGACTATTATCAAGACGACCTTGAGCTTCAACTTATGCTCTAATGAACTCCACAGGTTCAAGCATTGCAGGAGAACTATCAGGATCACCAACAATGGCAACCAAATACCTATCATCACCATTCAAATAAGCTTTCAGAAACGCCACAACAATCCCACCCACAGTCTTCCTCATTAGCTCCCTCGGTCCTGTCCCGTTTTTACACATGCACCCCGACACTGCCCCAACCACGCCCTGTGGATCGTCGTCCAACATGTCCATGTGACCATAGTCCTTCACAACAAAATGTGCACATGGAGGCTTGCACTCATAGAAGAACTCCTTGTGGTTCACGCCATCTGGGGCACAAGGTTGTGACATGCAAGCATTTTTACTTTCCGGTCCCAGGCCAGTGCCGATCACCGTGACTGGAATCGAGAGGTCGAAAGATTGAGGGGAATAGGTGAGGATATGAGGACGTGTTCTGCAGTATCGATTTGCACCGGCCACAGGATCAATGCCTATTAGGACTGAAATTTTGAGGGACAGGGAAGTTTTGGCACGCCCAAGTGCTATTTCAAATGCTGTTTTCCCACCTCTGCTGTGGCCTGAAAGAGCAAATTTGGTGAAGTCTGCTACAACATTTTCTGGCAGCAGGGGTTGGAGGCCTTTTGGCAGCCAGTTTATGACTTTTGCTCCCGACTCTACTTCTTCAGGTCCACCCGGAGGCACAACCCCACATAACTAATCAAACGAAAAAAAACCAAACTCACACGATTAATTCTGTTGTCAGACAATGTATTAAATTGGCCAAAATATTTATTTATTATTTTTCAAATATCAATTTCTGAAATAATCAATTTTTCAGTATGATCAATATTTGATTGCTCTGGGGTCGACAATGTATGACAACTATTTGATTTTAATCGATTTAACAATACAAATTTGATTTATGATTATTTTAGTCAATTTCTGAATTAAAAGTTTGTTTGAAAGTTCATTTAGAATGGTGAATATATTTTTTAGATAACGAAAAGGAGTTTAAATTAAGGGTAAATTATAATTTGCACCCTTGAGTTTGGGTGTAATTACAATCTCGTACAATATATTTAAAACATTTCAATCTCATACTTTTATTATTATTTCATTTCAATTTCGTACAACCGTTAATCAATTTATTAAATTGACCGTTAAGTAATAACGTCGCAAATATAAAACCCATATATTTTGATGATGTGACAAATAAAAACAATTAAATATAAAAAAACTAATTTAAAAACAAAACAAAATTAAATCAATGGGGCCCACCCACCTTCTTCTCTGGGTTTATCGCAGAGTCCGACCTTCCTAGACTTCGCCGGAATCAGAGAAGCGGCCGCGACTGGTCCCCTTTGAATCGGCAATCATTCTCCGCTTCGAGGCGTTCAACTGCATTCATCCCCCACACCACTGCATTCATCTCCCACACCTCACCGAAAGAAAAAAAAAAAAAAAAAAAAAACGCAAACCACGTTTCAAAGTCTCAAGCTTTTCACTTCAATGGGGTTTGTCACCTGCTTGTTTCTCCAATCCAGTTCTTCCATGGCAGCAACTCCAAATCCCTTTTAGGTCCAAACCCACAATCCCTTTAGCAACCATGAAATTTTCATTTATCAACCAAATCCCAAACACCCAATTTCTCACTTTCACTCCTATTGAAACACTTGTCAGCAAAATCCCAGATGAAAATCTCATCTGCTTCCCAAATCCCACTTCCCTAATGCCAAAATCTGTCGAAAATCAGGATGAACCCAACACGCAGAGCATCAAGATCTGCAGTCCAATCTATTTCTGGGCGCATTTAGCAGCCCCGATCAACCCTCTTCCGATCTCTTCATTCTTCCCATGAACCGCTGGTTCCGCGCACTATTCAGCATTCTCCTTCTCATTGTGTTCGCCGCCACGCTGAGCTGCCGGAACAATGGCCGCCAACCGCCAAAGCCGATGTTCAATGCCACTCTGTTCAGATTCGCCATCGCTGATGCAGGCGAAGCTCAAGCCAAGCAGGAGATAGAGCAGCCCTTTGGTAGTTATGTTAGATTTAGTTTGACTTGTTAGGCCACCATTGATGAGCACAAGGATGGCCGGAGAAGAAGGTTGGTGAGGCCCAATTTGTTTTAATTTAGTTTAGTTTTTGAATTATTTTTAATATTTAATTATTTTATTTGCCACATCATTAAAATATGTGAGCTTATATTTGTCATGTCATCACTTAACGATCAATTTAACGGCCCTAACTAACGGTTGTACGAAATTGAAATGAAATACTACTAAAGGTATGAGATTGAAATGTTTTAAAGATATTGTATGAGATTGTAATTGCACTTAAACTTGGTGTAAATTGTAATTGCACTTAAACTTGATGTAAATTGTAATTTACTCTTAAATTAAAGAACTTGGAATTTCTAGGTGCTTTCTAAGGAAGCACTTTCAAGTGTTTTTTAAGAAAACAAAAGTTCTTACGGGTATATATGATTTCTAGAGAAGCTTATTCAAACACTCATAACTCTTGTGGTGGAGTAGATTGGACCAAAAATCTCATGGACGACAATTGTTGGATTAACACAAAATAAATTATTCTGAAATTGTATTGGACGTTAATATAGAATGGTAAGACAATATTACCTGAGGTGCTACAGCTATGAATCCATGTGAGGCTATGTGCTGGAGTAACTCCTTGTAGAAGTAGTTGCGGAGGTAGAAGCCGTGATGAAGCAAGATTACAGGGTAAGTGCCGGCTACCGTCGGTGTAACAATGAACAAGGGCTTTGGAGGTGCTGAAGAATCAAAGCAAGAAGACAGTGGTGTGTCCTCTGTGATGCATTTGAAGGGGCAATTTCCCTGATTAAAAACAGATGTGGTCAGTGAAGGCTGAGCAGCAGACTTATTTTTTTCCACAAGTGCCATGGTGCTCAATGCAAGTGAGTACTATGTAATGTGACCCTCGGTTCTTTCTAATAGTGAATCCAACGTTCGGCCGACAGCCAACTTGGGAGGATCAGTTTAGACTTGGCTCAAAAAGTTGGAAGAAAAGATAAGTTTGATTAAATGAAAAGAAAAGGACTTGAGAAACACATGGAAAATGCAGGATTATAGTACCACTCCTGTCGCCTTGTGCGAGAGGCTGTGAGCTAGTTTCAACATATATTTTCCCATCCCGTAAAACCCCTTTTGGAATAAAGGGTTGGATTGCCCCATTGCGAGCTCTTGACCGTCGAGGTTGTTTGTCCCGCGTGGTGTCCGCGAAAAAGAGGAATGCTTTGCCCATAAAAAAAAAAAAGAAAAAAAAAAGAAAAAGAAAGAATAGAGTTGGATTAGAATGAATAAGACACTCTTTTCAAAGTACTTTGAAGGAAAAAGTTGTGATCAATATGGAATGTATAAAGACATCATTATCCTTTGCCTTCAATATGCTTTGAAATTAAAGGGTTATCCATTCTAATCCAACACTTTATACCAAAACATTTCATTGCTTTCTGCAAGTATATTGACAACGTGTGTGTGTATATATATATTTTTGTTTTTTTCCCCATATAAGCCTTTTACATATGATGATTAATCGTGACGGTGGCAAGTTGCCGCTTAGCGCTAGGCCTAAGTGGTGCTACACATGAATTTTTATAACACTGAATAGGAATAACCTAGATGGGGGCAAAAATACCTACAAAACTTAATTTATTGTATAAACAACTTAGACAAAAGGGATTGCAGATGAAATATGATCTTGTTATACAATATATACAAGAGCGACGGAGATCTGCTAGATTTGCACAAACTTAACTTGTATAAGACTGAAATCACAGTGCAAAAGTATTTTAACGAGGTAAGCCCCTCCACTGGGGAAACAAATACAAAAGGCATTGACACAAACTCAATTTACTAGGGGCTCGTTTGGATGTGTTTTTAAAATAACTGAACGCGTTTTTAGAGAAAATATTTTTTTGGTTCCAAAAGCACTTAAAGTGCTTTCTGCAAGAAGCACCAGTTATGTGCTTCTTCCAGGAAACACTGTAAGTGTTTTTCCATAATTTACTTGAATTTTTACTAAGGATTGGTTCCAAAAACATTTTCACTAAAAGCGCTTTCAATGATTTTAAAAACACATCCAAACGAGCTGTAGATTTGCACGCTAGAAGACTATAGAAGGCTTGCTGTCTGTCTCCTGCGTGATGAGTTGATATTATACTAAATATTTTACTCTATTTTATGTATTAATTCATTGGTTATTTTGGTGAAGTTTTGATACTGTAATTTATATTTCTAATGTAGGACATGCAATTTCCTTTTGAGCAAAAAGTGAACAAATAGATGAAATTTTTAGTGTTTCCATTTGAAGGATGTTCGTGAGTCTCTCAAATTATTCGTGTTGAAGTTTCATATTTTTCTACTGAGCAGATAATTTATGGCGATGAGATAAAGGTGCAGTGTGCAGTGCTGTCAAAGTGACGTTTTAGGCTTATTTGAACTTTTTGGTGTCCAATACAGTCTCTTTTGGCGATGGGCTCTTTTGGAAATATGTTCAGGAAATCCCAAGCTTTAAAAACAATCATTTTGGGCCTGATTTAGAGGTTTTGGTGGGAAATTTCATTGTTTTGGGATGAATGGGAGAATCTATGTGGGAATCTAGGTAAGCATATACTTTGCAAGTAATGTTAGGGAGACTAAAATTTTAAATTAAATTTGCAAACTAAATGATGTGTCACTAAAGAAATAAGAACGTTAATCAACGGTTAAGTAATAATTCAATCATCACCAACCACATCATTTGATTTACAAATTTAATTTAAAAATTTGGTCTTTCCCCATGCAAAAAGGGGTTCTTCACATCCATTTGATAGAGGGGCCAAGATTGATTTATAGCAACTGACAGTAAAACCCTTACTGTGTTCATTTTGGCAACTGCAGCAAATATTTCCTTGTAATCCAAGCCATAAGTCTGAGTAAAGCCATGAGCCACCAAACGAGCTTTGTGTCTCTCAATAGTCCCATCTGAGTTGAACTTTGTTTTGTACACCCAACGGCTACCCACTGCTTTATTTCCTTTGGGAAGTTTAACTACACTCTAGGTTCAGTTGTCATGAAGAGCTTGCAGTTCATCCCTCATCACATTTCGCCAAATTTCAAGTTCATTTGCTTCTTGAAATGTTTGTGGTTCCTGTGTACTATCCAATGTGCTAAGGAATGAGGTATGAGAGGGTGAAAACTGCTTATAGGAAACAAAATCTGTGAGAGGATACCTAGAAGTGTAGGTGACATAATCATGTAGTTATAGTGGAGGCTGTCGAACCCTAGAAGGATTTCGACGAATTGGGACTTGAGGTTCAAGATCTGTGGCTTGAGATGAAGATAGCTCAAGTATCACGGTTGAAGTGTCACGTAAAGTAAAACTTTCTTGGTAGTGAGAGACATTAGGTAAATGAAACATGTCACTCAAAAACTCCCCCTGATTTGCATCACTTAGTTTATTTGAGAAGTAAGGCATGTTTTCATCAAACCTTACATCCCTTGAAACCATAAGTTTCCTTGTGATTGGATTGTAACACTTGTAACCTTTCTGGGTAGATGAGTAACCCAAGAAGACACATTTGGTTGCTCTGTGATCCAGTTTATCACGATGGGAGATTGTTTGTGAACAAAGCAAGTGGAACCAAAAACTCTCAAGTGTGAGAGATCAATTTTCTTGTCTTTTAACACTTCATATGGAGACTTGAAACTGAGTACTTTAGTAGGGAATCTATTGATAAGGGAAGCAGCTGTAAGTATTCTTTGTGACCAATATTTCTTTGGCACATTCATATGAAACATGATTGATCTTGTCTTCTCAAGGTCTTTATTTTTCCTCTCGGCAACTCCGTTTTGTTAGGGTGTGCCAACACATGTTGTTTGATGCAGAATGCCATGAATGCTCATATATTGAGAGATATTATGGGACATATACTCAGTGCCATTGTCAGACCTTAATATATGGATTTTTGATGCAAATTGAGTACCAACCAGTTTATGAAAATCTTGAAAAACATTTGGAAGTTCACTCTTAAATTTCAAAAGATACAACCAAGTCATCCTTGTAAAATCATCAACAAAGGTTACAAAATACCTATATCCATCAAAGGACTCTAGTATTGGACCCCAAATGTCTGAATGAATGATTTCGAAAGGATGATTAGCTCTAGAAGTGGAGGAATCAAAAGGTAACCTAGATAACTTAGACAAATGACAAATATCACATTGTAACTTGTCTTTACACAGTTTTGGAAATAAATAAGACATCACTTTCTCGTAAGGGTGTGCCAAACAAGAAATGTATTTCGCACTCACAACTACAAACATCAAATTGACCTCAATAATATACGATAACTTTTACGAGGAACATGTTTGATTTAATTTCCAAAGTGCAACTATAAAGCCCAAACTATATCAGATTTTCTTTCTTTTGTTCATTCATGTGTATGAACAACCAACCAAATTGTTTTACCTTAAATCATAAAAAAAAATAATTTCAACATTTACCCATAATAAAAAAATTTAAAAAAAAAAACAATTTTACCCAAACAAAGACTTTGGAGGGTGGACCCGTAGATGCATAAGTGAAGGACTAATGGAAGCTCAAGATTGGAGGCAGGTACCTGTGAATCCAAAACAAAAATCATGATTAGAACAAAAAGAGAAGTATTGGATGACATATCGAGGTAGTCTGGGCATGGATTTGGCTTGTTGGTTGAAAGGATCTCTAGGGTTTTTGGTTGTGGAGCGTGATAGAGAGGGAAAGGATGAGAGAGGGTTTGAGCGATTAGCTCGGAAGATTATGGTACTATCATAGTAGAGAGGGAAGAAGATTGAGAGTTGAGATGGCGGTGGTTGCCGTGATGTTGGGTCACACTGATGGAAAGAGGGGAGAAGTCTGAGAGATAGAGAGAAAAGGAAAGTGAATGAGAGACAGAGGAGAGAAATCTGAGAGATAAGAGTATTCTAAAATATATATATGGAAGATGCCATTCTTAGGGCGCCATTCTTCCCCGCCATATATTTTAGTAAGGACTTCGAAAATTTTGTCTCACTACTTTTTCATCCTTAAAGATATAAAATAATTATGGATGACGCCTGTCATATTTGTCACTTAGTTTTGGAATATGTGACATATTTATCGTCACATAAATACTTTCAAATTCCTTACCTAGCAAACTTATTATGCGTAACACATTTAACATTTCGTCACATAATTTTCCTATATATGATGAATTTTGGGCATCATATAGAATTTCGTCACCTATTCAATGTTTTCTTGTAGTGGATCCTGAACAATTGTAGCCACACCCAGTTGCTCAATCTTCCGCTGATTGTAGTTGAGCGAGCTCATGACACTAGTCTGGTGCAAAGGGAAGAGAAGAGAGGGAAGCAGGTGAATATCGAGTCTGGTGTAAAGGGAAGAGAAGAGAGGGAAGAAAGTGAATATCGAGTCTGGCGCAAAGGGAAGAGAATAGACGGAATTTCTAGGGCTTTTATTATTATTATTATTATTATTATTTTTAGAAGAGTAAATTGTAGCTATGGTCCCTTAACTTTAACTCAATTGGAGCAATGGTCCCTCAACTAAAAATCCATTACCATTGGTCCCTCAACTTATCAAAACGTGCAGCTATGGTCTCTCAACTAAAAATTCATTACCATTGGTCCCTCAACTTTAATTCAACTGGAGAAATGGTCCCTTAACTTTGACCCAATTGTAGCAATGGTCCTTCCAATATAACTCGTTTTGATAAAAAATTTGACGTAGTTGACGAAAAGAACCATAATTATACACTTTGACGAGTTGAGGGATCCTAATTGTATAAATGGTCATTCCAACATAACTTATTTTGACAAAATTTTGACAAAATTGATGAAAATGACTATAACTACACATTTTGATAAGTTGAGGGACCAATGGTAATGGATTTTTAGTTGAGGAACCATTGCTCCAATTTGACTAAAGTTGAGGGACCATTCGTACAATTTACTCTTTTTAGAAAAGACTAAAGTGAAGAGAGTGGGATTGGGTTAGTAGCCAATTAAGCGCATTTTTTTTTCTTTTTTAATTTTACAGAAAGCATCAATTGTTTTGAATTTTCGTTTAGCGTCGATTTTTTTAGCTTTTTTGGGGGGCTTGTAGAAGAACGTTGCAATTGCTGATGCCTGCACACATCTCTTTGTAACTATGAAAGATTTAAAAAGAAAAAAAAAATATATGGAAGAGGGAGAAGTTTGAGAAAAATGTTAGGTGTGGAGTGGGAAAGTTTAGGCGCGAAGCTATAAGCCATTATTTACGATGTGTCATTCGTGCCATAAAAGGTAGGGACCCAAATATACAGAAAATTCACTTTACGACATAACGCGGTGCCTTAAAAGAGAAGGAAAGTGCGTCATGTAAATTGTCAAATACAACACACAACGCTTAAGCCGTAAATATTTTCAATTAAAGACTTGCACAAAAGTGATGCCGTGAATGCTAGATTATGTGCAAGTATTATGACATGAACTTTATGAATGTCGTGAATAATATCATTTACAGCATGCCCAGTACTGTACGCCGTATATTTCAAGTTGTAAAAGACCCAAACTGTTGTAATGTATGGTCATTTTCGTCAACTTCGTTAGAATTTTGTCAAAATAAGTTATGTTGGAATGACCATTTCTACAATTAGGCTCCCTCAACTCATCAAAACGTGCAAATATGGTCATTTTCGTCAATTTTGTCAAAATGAGTTATGTTGGAAGAACTATTGCTACAATTGGGTTAAAGTTGAGGAACCATTGCTCCAATTAGGTTAAAGTTGAGGGACCATTTCTCCAGTTATATTAAAGTTGAAGGACCAATAGTAATGAATTTTTAGTTGAGAGACCATAGCTGCACGTTTTGATGAGTTGAGGGACCAATGGTAATAGATTTTTAGTTAAGGAATCATTACTCCAATAAAGTAAAATTTAAGAGACCCTTGCTACAATTTACTCTAATAAGTTTTTGTGAAGACTTATTCAGTTCAACTTCTTTTTTTTTTTTTTTTTTTTTCAATCTCTGTACTTTGTGGTCTTCTATCATATGATTAGAGTTCCATCTAATTACAAGTTTTAATATAGTTTTTCCAATGGATTAGAAAAAAAAATTATGTCGCTGTTGATATTGCGCATGCCCACCTTGCAAAAATTACAAGGTATGCTACCACTCCCCATAATCTTCATATGTATAATATGCATAATTTTAACCAACATCATAGAACCCATGTTGTGCTAAAAAATTTGAATATCGTGTGATTAAAAAACTTTTCATAAATTGGAAGTCAAAATTTCCATTACAATTTTTTCCAATGGGTTTCCTATTTCCTTTTCTGTTATTCTGCAAAAAAAAAAAAAAAAAAAAAAAAAACCAATGCCTTTTCATGCTGGACAATTAATGTGTACTCAAGAATTAGCCTTTTTTCTTTCATTGTTTCGTTATAGTATTATATCTCATTGCACATTTGTAAAAGAACAAAATACATCTGTTGTTTCCTGAAAAAAAAAACAAGAAATATAGGCAGGCAAATCACTTATATAAACAAATTAACATTGTTCATCCAAATGCTGTACAACTTATGTTACTCTTTTGTTTCCGCATTTCTTCATTAGTCATTTCTATTCTGAATGATTTCCATTCTTGGTTAATAATTTTTTTGTAAAGAGTTATTATGTTCAACTTCTTCTTTACAATTTCTATTCTCTGTGATTTAATGTTGCCTGATTGAAATGTTGTTTCATTACAGGTTATGCCGTAGTTTTTCCAATGCCTTGCGAAAAAACGATATCACTTTTGATATTTTAGGTGTCCAGCTTGAACAAATTACAAGGTATGTACAATTTTAAACCGGTAACATCGCACAAGCATCATTGCTAGTATATACTAAAACTCATACTTTCAATTTAATTCTTATTGTGTCCTTGCAGGCTCATATCACTATTTATTGAACAGTGTGAACGATTTTGCCCCTGCTTGATTTGTTTTATTTCATTTCTGCCTCTGAAGCGCTTGCATTATTGTAGGTGTACACGTGTTGGTAATCGTGGGGATGGAAGAAGTCCAGTCCGTTTCCTTGTGCTTCCGGAAACCACCAGGGGGCGTTTGTTTGCCCTCACTGACTGTCACTGGACTAGCTATTAGTCTAGTCCGATGTTTGTTATCATGCGGGACTAATGTTAATAAGACTTGCCCGGACTCGCCTACACTAAAGGCTTCACTAAGAGGTCTTAGTGAGGCCCCCCAAAAACTACTGGATTGCTAGTCCCGTCTCCCTCTTCTGCAAGCAGAGTCGCGCAAACTCGTATGAGCAGCATCAACCCTCCCTTCTCTAGTGACCAAACCAAAAACGGCTGTCACTGATCTCCATCGCCCCGCAAACCCAACGCCATTTTGGCATTTGGGTCGATGATTTGGGATCTTTTGCCATCTGGGTCGACTCGAATGATGGCAAAAAAGGGTCTCATGGTGACCCAGATTCTTTCGCTGACAGCAAGATTGAGAACTTTAGAATGGATGCAGTGACTCTGAGTGATTTTTCTTGACCAACTTCGATATGCCCAGAAAATACGGGTACCAAATCTGAAGAAAATGAAAAAATAAATACAAAGAAAGTGATGAGTGAGGGGACAATATACTAGGGGTGGTTCAGTATGGGATCCCATACCGAAACTCTTGTCCCAATTCCCAAACCGAAATTTTCGGGAATCCCAATTTCAATACCGATCCCAAACCAAGTTTTCGGGAATCCCAATTTTGGGGAATCCTGAAATAGTTTCGGGATTTCAAGACATCCCGAAATGGTTTTGAGCTTTTGGACTAAAATTTGACATATTATGCTTTTGGCTAAAATTTGACATATTATGCTTTTGGGCCCAATCTGCCAATTTGTTTCTACTAATCTGCCAATCAAATAACAATGCTTGTTTCTACTAATCTGTGCACAAATTTGACATAGTTTCATAGTATATAACCAATTTGCCCACTGCCCATCTTTGCACAATAGCATCTGCCTATTCAATTTCTATAACTCATAATTACATATTGATTCCATTGACATGAATTTTCATAGCAACCACACGTTTTAACTGAACCATTATATATCACAGAAACACAATTTGGTTTTAAAAGTGCTGCATTGCAAGTTGATGTCCATCAGAAACATAATAGACATTCGAAACTTTACTCAATACCACTACAGCTACATTAGCATCCACGCAGAACAACATCAATTTCCAAACGCTACAACATAATTGATCTTCAGCTAGCCAAAATCCCGATTACCCACGAGTTCAAAGTTCAACCAAACAGTCTTAAATCCCAAACATTAATTCAAACAGAATGATATATACTTCCAAACAGTCTTAAATTTACGAGTTAGAAACACGAAAGTTACGAACTTTTTTACCTGAGGTGGAGGAAGAAGAAGGAGAAGAAGGAAGAGGATGCCTGAGGTGGACCGTGGGTTGTGGAAGGAAAGGCCGAGGAAGAAGTGAAGTAGTGAACTCTGCAAACAAAATTAATTCCAAACCCTAAATTAAATTTCAAAAGAAAGACAGAAATTAGATTTCAAAACACTAAATTAAATTAATTACCTAATTTGGGGTGACAGAGACTCGAACTCGGTGCTGGATCGAGGGTTCTGTCCTTGAGAGAAAATCGCCCCAAAGAGAGAGATCGTGAGAGAGAGCGGTGGCGTAGAGGTGGATGTGTGGTGAAGGAGGAAGGCTGGAGAGTCAGGTGTGGTAGTGGGCTGGTGGCTAGCCGGAATTCGTCACAGAGAGAGAGTTGAGATGAGGGCTTGCCGGCTCGGTGAGGGAGAGATCAGAGATCAGACGAGATTAGGGCTCGGCTGTTCGACAGAAACAATGGAACGAAAGTGAACTGTGAAATGGGATTCTGACCTAAAAACATATGAACAGCATAGATTAAATCCAAAACAAGGAACGGATGAAATAATTCTCTTATAATTAAAAAATAATAATATATATATAATATTTATTTTCGGTTCGGTATGGGAATACCGAAAAAATTGAGATGCAAAATCGAATCCCGTACCGAAAATATCAGTTTGGTTCGGGATTACATACCGAAAATTTCGGGAATTTTAGTTTAGGGTCGGGATTTTTTCGGTTTGGTTTGAGATTTTTGAGATTTTTTTCCAACCCTACAATATACAAAGATGAAACGAGAGAAAAAAAAGGGAAGGAAGGGAGACACTGGTAGAAAAAATGGAGGGGCAAGAATGGGGAATAAAAGGGAAATGGGAGGGAGAGGCGGAAGGACAAGAAAGGGGAAAAAGGGGAAGGGGAAGGAGAGGTGAAGTGAAAAATGAAGGTTATGGTATAGAGATTGGAGAAGATGACACTTCTAGAAAAAAAAATAATAACAATAAAATATTAATTGATATATATTAATTAATATAATCTTGCAATCCTGTTTTTTAGTCCGACATCAAATACTTCACTAAATCAGTCTATCTTAATCTATTTTAAGCTAGTTCAGCTTAGTTTTGAAGCTAGTCCAATCCAAAATAATCCGGTTCAACAAACGTACCCATCTGTCTTGCTGAGAACATGAGCTGTCGTTCTCACTTTTCGACAACGTTTCTCCTCTTCTCCATTATTTTCTGTTTTCTCTGAACCAAAGAACGATGGAAGGGCAATGAACTTAGATCAAAGTTAAATCAAATCCGACGCATTCATTCAATGCAATCAAAGATCAGCAGCTCCACCTCCGATTGTTACTGATGGAAACGATGAAGAATTTGATCGTCTGGGAAAAGACGCAGCACCAATACTGTAACACCTATAAGCAAAGAGCTCCAAACCCGCAAAGGTATTTTTTTTTTTCTTCTGGGCTTTTAGGTGTTTGGATGCCGAGAACAAGTTTTTCATTTTTTTCGTTATTTTGTTTCTGGGTTCGCTTTCAATTAAGAGAACTAGGAAATGGGTTTTGTGTGAATTTAAAATCCGGGATGCCCTTGCAGAAAATTTTAATTTTTATGAATATTTGTATTGATTCACTGACCCCTTTTTTATTTTTTGGATTTTGTTTCCCTTCCAATCTTTTCTTTGCGTTCTGAATTAGTGGAAGGGACAAAAGTTCAGTTCACCAGTTGCTGGTGAAACCCTTTTCGGATGATAATTATGGGAAGTTGGAATGGACCACATTGGGAATAACAGTGATCAAGAACAAGAAGAAATGCTATGCTCAGTTCTATTTAGACTTTGGTCAATTTGATTTCAATATGCACATGTGCTTCATGTGCAGGGTCACGTTTAGAATGATTTTGAGAATATCCGACTCATTTTGTGATTTAATCATGTATGATTGTCAAATTCTTATTTCTTATTTCTCTGTGTTACCCTGTTATTTACTGTCAAGTATTATTCGGGGATTAATTCAAACTTAGGACTATATAGGATAAAAATTACACTAGATTTAGGGGGCGTTTGGGGTTGAGGTGATTTTAAAAAAAGCTACTGTGAAAAAAAGCTGAGGGTCATTTTTGTGTTTGGTAAACTTCCAGCTTTAGCTTTTTTTCACAGTTTTGGGTGAAAAAAAGCCAAAAAACAGAAGCAGCAAAATGCAGCTTTGAAAAGCTGGCTTTTCAGTTTTTGCACAAACCTCAAAACGTGGGTGAACAGTAACCCTTTAATGAAAGTTTCTGGCAATCCTAACCTTCATCTCTATCATCCCCTTTCTGGGTTTCTGGGTTGCAGGGAGCAAAGCAACAAATAAGTGGATTCAAACATCACGAATTCAACACCCAAGAGTACAAATTTCACAACAACCCAAAAGATCAAATGCAAAAAATTTCTCAAAATTTAATCACAGAAATTCGATACCTTAATTGCCAAAGCAACTTCTTCCTGGCGCTCGAGCTCGGTGAGCACAGCAATCATATCCATCTTCAGGAGCCTCAAAACGTGGGTCTTTACAAACTTCCCCAGCTTATGGGTTGCGAGGAGCAGAGTGAGGGAGGAGTGGAATTGGGTTTCTGGGTTGCGAGGAGCAGAGTGAAGGAGGAGTGGAATCGGGTTTCTGGGTTGCGGGGAGCAGAGTGGGCGCGCGAGGGGATCTCGGATAAGAGGGCCGGTGAGGGGATCTTGGAGGTGCAATTGGCGGAGGTCGTCAATGGCGATGGAATTACAGAGAGTGTTTGGGGTTTGGGGGTTTGGATCTTCGGCGGAGATTGAAATCGAGATATAAGGCTACTGTTTATTTCATAAAACATATTATTTAATATTACTATTATTATTATGATAGTAATATTAAATAAAACATAATAATATAATATTATACCCTTTTTGGTCATTTCACACAGTCACAACTGTTTTACTTAAAAGTTTACCAAACACTATCATACTGCTTTTTTTTTCCAAAAGCACTTTTTCAATAAAGTTTACCAAACACTCTGCTGCTTTATTTCACAGCCGCTTAATCTCACAGTACAGCAGAAGCAGCTTTTTTTCAAAGCACAGCAATACCAAACCAGCCCTTAGTGAAAATACTATCTTCATCATGAAAATAACGAGTTAATGAATATATTCTAACAAAGTTTCAAAGTAATCCTACAAAATGAGGAAGTATCCTTATCCATTACTGAAGTATCCTGAGTTCCTTCTGCTTACTAGATTTTACAAGTAAATATCCTGAATGTTCATGCTGTGTCTCTATTATATATGTATATATTGTTTACAACCCTACTATCCCTATTCAATTGTTAGGCGAACTGTTGTAGGTCGATTATAGTCTTTGCTCTGGAGGTTGTGTTTTAGATGAACTTTGTTTTGGCTGTTTTAGTTTACACCTTTGTTCAATGCTTTGCAGGAAGAATATGGTTCAACTTCCATATCAGATTATCTGTTTTGAAAGCTTGCCAAGATATATGAGTCTGATGTGGCTGAATTACCCCCTTTGGTCTGTGTTAGTTGCCCTTTGTCTTTCTTTATTTTCTTTATATCACATTACGAAGCAGATGCACCAATATATGGCAGAAGACGAGGGCTGAATTATTCTGAGTTTTTGGTGCTTTCCGTTGTTCTGCTTCTAAAAAAACACTGAAGAGACGGGTTGCTTTGAGGATAATGTGAGTGTCTGATGTGATTTTCTTATTTTTTTTTTTTATTCATTCAGTTTAATGCATTCTGTTGTTTAGTGTGATAAGTAGGATTCTTTACTAGAAATGACAAGTAGAAAGGTCAATGTAGATGTTTCTCAATTAGAATAATTGCAATCTTCGTACTTGCACAACTACTTTGGAAGATCAAGTTGGAGGCTTTTAGATACTTTGGAAAATAAAATGTTTCCTTTGTTCAAGCGGTGCTTATTTTGTTTGCGTTTCCATGAGCAAGATCTTGCTGGTGATGCTGTTCAGATCTGCATGAATATTTTTGGGTCATATATAAAAGATTACGATGTTTTCATATTTTTTGGGTCATATTTTTAAAAGATTACGATGTTTTCATCTTTTTTACGCTGTCTTTTGATATAACACAATGTCGTTTGTACTTTCCGCACATTTCTAACAACACATCCATTGCAGGTCACTGAAGCTGATATCTAAGTGTTCAAAGCAAACTAGAAGGGATCTGATTCGAGAAGAAGGATTTGATTGATCTTTACAGCCAGTGCAAGGGGAATATGAATAGGTATTAGCTTTATTTATCACTGCATTTATCTTTTTGGTCATTTGGATTCCTGTTTCTGTTTGATACTTATAGTTCAATCCCTTGCAGATGATAGGTTCTGATCCTAAACTCGATTCACACCGTTTCAAGGAAATTCTTACAAGGCAATAGCTACAGGTGCGCATGTTTATTAAGCTTCAGTTTCATAGCGAAATTTCTGGGATTTTTGGTTCATGTTTTTATTTTAGGTGCTTGGATATAATGTTTATATTTATGTGGTTGAAGGATTACATGGATTTCAAATGATTCATTGGACATGGTCATTTTAGTTTCAGTTATTACATTACATTTGCTCATTTTGTGGATTATATCTTTATGGTTCTAACAAATTTGAGCTTATTGTCAAAATATGAATTCATTCTTTTAAATCCTTATTATATGCAAATGAAGTCTTTGTCTCTTTTACCTTCAGAAAAAAAAAAAAAAGGAGAGAAAATTCTAGTCCTTCTACCACAAATTTAAGTCAATGTTACTAGGAATCATCTTTTTCTGAGTTCAGTCCTGGCTTGCAAACCATGGCCGATTGGTTCTTAAAGATATTTAAAATAGAACCACAGGTGATAAGATTCACTATGAATGTTAGATCAGATGGCCCCTTTAGTTAGCTCCTTAGAGTTAAGAGGGACCTTATCTTGAAGAAGCTAAGATCCCCTCAAGCCTTACTCACAATCAATAAAAGGACATGGTAAAAGAGTTGGGAATGTTTTTTTAACAATATTGTATCATTCATTATATAAATTCACAAACATCGTGCATAATTCTTGCTGAACTTGGTTTGGTTTTCTTTTGTTTAGGGATAGAGTGATCGAATCACAGTTCGACCAATTCTTCGACGATGAATTGAGCTAGATCATTGAGGTCTCTTTGTCAAGTTAAATTTTCTTTCAAATTTTTTCATGGAAATAGAAAATGTTCAGACCTAAATTTACTTATTCTATAGTTATAGATACTGATAGCGTGCATTTGGTTTTACTTGGTTAAGGTATAAGATCAATTAAGATAGTATTGATTTTTAGTAGTGTTTTTTCACCTTTCAGCTACCAGTTTGTTGTTTGGCACTGTAAATTTTTAAGTACAATAACAACAACGACAACAAAAGCCTTTTTCCCACTAAGTGGGGAAATTTTTAAGTACAATGCACAAGGAAAATAGTGTTAGTGTTTTGCTTCCATTCTGCTTGCTTTGGCGAAACTGGCTCAAACATAGCTTATAAAGATAATAAAGTTGCATAATCTTTTATACAGTTTTCAATCTGCAGCAACGCGCGGGCACAAGTGTCTAGTGCCTCCAAAACAAAAAGATTCATGTGGGTTCTAGTGCACCAAAAACAAAATCAAATAGAATTATCCAGAAATGGAATATTATAAAATACTATAGAGGTATTTGTCAGTTTGCTTCTCGAACTTGTATTGAGTTGTCAATTTTATCCCTGAACTTTAATTTTAGTCGGTTACCACCCTAAACTTTTATAATTAGTCAATTTTTCTCTTAAACTTTAACTTTAGCCGATTACCCCTAAAATTTTATAAGTAGCCAATTTCCCTCCTAGCGTTAGATTTTAAAAAATTTCATTCAATTTTCATCCATCCAATTTTTCATTCATTTTGCCCCTATACAAATATCACGTGTTGTTCGCATGATTAAAATGGATGAAAAATTGGATGAAAAGTTTTAAATCTAGTGCCAGGAGGGAAATTGACTATTTATTAAAGTTCGGGGGCAATTGGCTAAAATTAAAGTTCAAGAAGGAAATTGGCTAATTATACAAGTTTAGGTGGGCAATCAGCTAAAATTAAAGTTTAGTGGGGAAATTGGCAGCTCTATACAAGTTCCGGGGGGGGGGGGTGATAAATTGACAAATATGCCTACAATAAAATTTGGGGTGGGCTGTAACACTCGAGGAGGGGCAAATCAACCAATATGCCTACAATATATATAGAAATTTCGTCATAATATTATATATAAAAGAAATTTAGGGCCTCACGCTAAAAAGCTTTCGTCTAAGTGGGATTATTCATAAAACGCCTTCGCCTTTTAAAACATTGATATTTAGTCAAGTTTAAGAATAGTTAAAGGAAAAGAGAGAAAGAAATGAAGAGGAAGCACCGACAGTTTCTTCTCTTGTAGGAAAATTGTACACCAAGTAAATTCAGGAAGCATCAAATACTTGCAGTGCTAGGTGATAAAAGTCATTTCCAAAATCAAGATCAGTGGGTCATCTTTTGCTAGGTGATAAGAATGACTTTCTTATGTTGTACGTCCACAGCTGGAAACCGAAAAACGAAAAGGGAAGTGACTATGGAATAGCTGTTGTCAACTTTTTTGATGTTGGTATAGAGTAACTGGTGTAAAGGGGAGATAAGTAACAAATTAAAGAAAAAGGGTGAAGAGAATTTCCTTTGTAATTTGGCAAGTGTAAAGGGTAGAGTAGAGAGTTGTGGTCACAGAAGAAGTATCTTCTTTTGGAAGCTATTGTACTTTCCAAGTTAAATATGGTTTACTTGCCAGAATAAATATGAAGACAACCGTCGGTTGTTAATTGCCACTCATATCAGGAAGAGAAGAAATGGCTTCTACCGTGCACTCAGAAGCGGTGGTTTATATCATGGATGACAACGAGATCAAGAGAATGGACACAGAGAAGATCAAGAAATACTTGTTCCGAATTGCCATGCAGAGCAAGTGGGAAGAAGTTGTTAGAACCTATAAGCTCAACAAGAAGGCTCGCGGGGCAAAAATCACCAAGTCAGGTGACACAGCACTACACATAGCAGTATCCGATGGCCAAGAAGAACATGTCGAAGAGCTAGTAAAACTGATTACTGTAGAGGAGCGTAAAATTCAAAACGAGCGAGGGAATACCCCTCTCCACATCGCGGCATTGATGGGAAACGTGACAATGTGTTCGTGCATTGCCAAAGATCATCCATCGTTGGTCGGTGCTCTGAATGTAGACAATGAGACTCCTCTTTTCTTGGCTGCTGCCTATGGTAAAAAAGATGCCTTCTTACTCATGCACTACATCTGTACCCCCAATGGTCACCCGAACTACAATTATTGTAGGAGAAATGATGGTGATACCATCTTGCATTGTGCAATTTCCGGGGACTACTTTGGTAATTAGCCCTTAACTTGATCACTTCCATATATCTCAGCTATATATTCCCTTATGGTATGTAAAATAAATAACAATGTGTACCTTGTTGGTTGACAGATTTGGCATTTCAGATAATTCACTTGTATGAAGGTCTTGTTAATTCTTTCAATTCGGAAGGCCTTTCCCCTCTCCATCTTCTGGCTGCCAAGCCTTCTGCCTTCAAAAGCGGTAGCCACCTCAGCCGATTCCAAAACATTATTTACTACTGTGAGTATTAGTACAGAACTATTATTGGTAAGATTGAAATCTAATTACATGCGTCACCCTACTCATTCTTCTTTGTATATATATGGTAATTTGGAAGGTATTTATGTTGATGAGCTCAAGGCGGAGCGATGGGATCCATATAATGAGGGGATAATTAAGACATTCGAAGAGGAAAAGAATCCCAACTATCCAGAAAACTACCAGACATGCATCAACTTCATTAGGTTGTTCAGGAAAACAATTATCAGCGGTAGGGGAATTCAAAATCAAATATCTCAAAATACCTCAATTGAGTATTTCTCCTGCAAAGTTCATGCAACCATACAAGTATAATCATAGCCAAGTGATTATAATTTAGACTTGAATTTTTTATCTTCATAGTTCGATGTAATTCTCTTATGCTCACTACTAAAAAGTCTGAAGTATTCATTTTGCAGTATTCAAAAACCAAGATCAGACAGAAGAAACACAATCAATGAATACAGGGAACGTCCCTCAAGTAACTAATCGTACTCACACGACCATCAATCAGAGAGGAGAAATAAAATCAGCAGATCCAGAGAACCCTATAGAACATAATAAGCAAACTCTCAACACTTCAAATCCAGGTAACTTCTAAGGGAAGGCATGCTGTGTAACCTTTCTACTTTAGCACTTTATTATAAGGTGCTTCAAGAAGGATATATAATAGTTTCCTCATTCTGGTAAGGGGAAAACTACTCCTTTCTCCCCGTTCACTGTACAAATGTCACAATTGAAATCTATCATTCTCTTTATCATCGTCTAAAGATCAATTTTAGAAAATTTTTTTGATCTGGAGACCGTATAGTCATCCATATGTGTCAAAAAATTGACGATTATGACAACTAATATCTTCTTGAAGATGAACCTGTCAATTTCTTTGAAATGGCCTCCAAATCGAATAGATCTTTATAGCGATGATGATGATTAAAGAACATGAACAGTTTTGCTTAATTATTCTTGACATTCTTACCGTGAAATGATATCCTATTATAATAGTGGATGGAGACTTTCCTTTCTTCCTTGAATGAGGAAAGTATCGTCTCTTCAGGAATCAAATACTAATATTATTATTTTGTCACATTTGATAGGAGTAGAATTCCTAGACCTATCTTACCCTACCCTCCTAAAACATAGGGAAGCAAATTAGGGTTTAGGGTTTAGAAATCTTAGTTTGTCGAGAAAATGTTATATATGCTATTGGTATTCAGACCATCTTCCAACCTAATCATATCTAGAATTAAAGACTAGAAAAAAAATGAAGATATGAATGAAAGGCAGAGAGGAAAAGAAAACAGAGAGCAGAGAAGATTTTCACGATTTGGATAATGTTCCCGGTACATAGGACAGCTGCTAAGGCTATAGGCCAACAACATTACAATTCATCTCTGCCATACATGTGACAGCAGATTAGAGTTTAAATCAAAATTCAAATTACCAAACTAGACATACAAAAAGACAGCAGATTATTAACTTTAACACATGCAGGGTCAAAATCCAAAGTTGATCAAGGTCAAGAACACCAGAAGTTTCCCGTAAACTCCAACACCTGCTTTGAGTTTGTCAAGCTTTTATCGAAGGCAGCGTCAAAATCCAATGTTGATCAAGGTCAAGGACACCAAAAGTTTCCCGTAAACTACAACACCTGCTTTCAGTTTGTCAAGCTTTTATCAAAGGCAATGCTGATTGTTCTTGGCTTAGGTAATAAAGCCACTATGTACTTTTCATTTTATCTCCTAACCTCTCTTAGTTAGATACATAATTTTCTTTATCTAATCATTATTATATGATGTTTAAAGGATCCACGCAGATAAGAAAGATAAGGGAAAAGAAAAAAAAACACAAATGGTCTGTTCAGATCATGAACGAATTGTTAACACAAGCTGTCACGTATGAGTATGAAGACAGTGGTATGAATCCGCAGGACCATAAAGAAACTGATGAGACCATACCTTATAAAATTGTTGATGGCCGCACCGTCTTCGCGCTCTCCGAGAGCGACGGTGAACAAGCAACTGGGACTAATATCCCCTTCCCCATGCTTCAACAGGAGTCTGAGAAGCCAAATAATGGTAAGGAAAAGATCCCAGAAGGTAACTGCTATTACTTGCTTAAATAGAATTTATTGTGACCCATCGTAACAACCCTAATAGTGAAACTAAAGTTGCTTAACTACTTCAAATCCTTTGTCTACGAGACTAGAAAATCTAGATCAAATTAAACCATCCATATGTATTAAAAATTTGATGATTATGATAACAAATATCTTCTTCAAGATGAATCGTCCATTTCTTTGAAACGGCCTCCAAATCGAATAGATTTTTCTAGCGATGATGATGATGAAAGAACATGAACAATTTTGCTTAATATGACATTCAAACGGTGAAATGATATCCCGTTATAATGGTGGATAGAGACTTTCCTTTCTTAGGAAAGTATTGTCCCTTTAGGAACCGATACTAATATTATAACTTTGTCACATTTGACAAGAGTATAAATCCTAGACCTATCTTACCCTACCCTCCCAAATATAGGGAAGCAAATTAGGGTTCAGGGTTTAGAAATCTTTTTTTTTTTAATTTTTAACAAATGATATTATCTACATTAAGGAGTAGGGGTGGGCTTAGCCTTATAATGGGTTAGCAATAATATGATTCAGTTTTGCATTTAGCAAGAATCGAACCTTAAACCTCTCACTTACTAATAAACAGAAAAATTTATATATCCCTAGTCCATTATGAGGCTAAGCCCATCCCCTCCCCTTTAGTGTAGATAATATCGTTTGTTAAAAAAAATGTCTTAGCTTTTATGGTGTCCCAGAATTAAATTTTTACGAAAAATATTGTAATTAAATTTTATTACTCATTTGAATTCAAATGAATTAGCTTTTATTTGTTGACATTTTGCATCACCAATTTGTTGTAAGTATCTTATATAAGAAAATAGTTTGATAGAGACTTTTCGGTAGATTTATGTTTTTGCATATTTTCTTATGTGCCACTAATTTATTATAATATATTTAGATACGTACATTTCGGTACACTAATTTAGTATAATGTGTTTAGGTACGGATTTTTCGGACACTTATGTTTTTGTATATGTTCATATATATTTGCCACTAATGCATCATATTATATTAGGTACGAACATTTCAGTACACTAGTCAGTAAAATATATTATGGTACAGACGTTTAGGTACACTAATTAGAGGAAGTTAAACATTAATGAATTAAATGTGTATAATAATAAATTTAAAATTTAATCTAGAGACATTAAATAAGATATTCAGTAAATATTAAAAAAAAAAATGATATATTTTCTTTTAACAAACGATATTATATACACTAGGGGAATGGGGGAGTGAGTTAAGCCTCACAATGGGCTAACAATAATATGCGTTTCAAATTCGCCTTTGGCAAAAATTGAACTTAAGACCTCTCGCTTACAAGTGAAGAGAAATACCATTAGAATGTAATACTAAGTGACATATAAATTTGAATTAAGTACACGTTAAAGGACTAAAATCTTCTTCAAAGATTAAAGTTAAACAAAACCCTTTGTTATACATCAAATGACTTGATAATTTCTAGGGTCATCAGCAGATCAAAAGGCGGAGAATAAAACCCCAAACGCAAACATGGAATCGCCAATACTGATTGCTGCAAAAAATGGGGTGACTGAAATGGTGGAGAAGATCCTTGAACTTTTTCCGGTGGCAATCCACGATATGAACACAGAGAAAAAGAATGTAGTCTTGTTGGCCGTGGAATACAGGCAACCCCTTGTGTACAACCTCTTGCTGAAAAGAAAAATCCTGAAAGAAAGTGTG
This sequence comes from Heteromeles arbutifolia, assembly GCA_024362995.1. Lineage (NCBI taxonomy): Eukaryota > Viridiplantae > Streptophyta > Magnoliopsida > Rosales > Rosaceae > Heteromeles > Heteromeles arbutifolia. Next base: position 35,635,364 of record JANCRC010000005.1, on the reverse strand, counting down.
TTCAGTATAGTGGATCATGAAGGGAATAGTGCATTACATCTAGCAGCAAAGTTGGGAGAACATAAGCCTTGGCTAATTCCTGGAGCTGCGCTGCAAATGCAATGGGAAATCAGATGGTATGAGGTATGGTTTCAAAGAACTGAAATATGCAACCGGTGAATCTTATATTTTTATTTTATCATTTTTAGTTTCATCATACTATTTAATTTTATCTATGATATATCTTTTACCAAACAATATTCACACACCAACTACAATGATTTCTGTTTTTGCCGATATAAAGAGAAAATTAGGTAATAATTAATCTAACCATGATCAAGTAAGGGACGACAACCGAATAGTGAATTATCTGTACAATCACTCACATATGTACTATTATTTGTTACATCTAAATTTTGCGTTCTTTGTAGATAATATTTACACTAGGGGGTGGATGGAGTGGACTAAGTCTCACAATGGACAATAATTTAGTTCGAATTCACATTTAACGAGAATCAAACTTAAGACATCTCACTTACAAGTGAACGAGGGATATCACTAGATCGCAGTACGAAGTAGCTGCATTCTTTGTAAAAATTAAGATAGTACATAAGGTTCTAAAAAACGCTAGGCGCTAGTCGGGCGACGGGCTGGGGCCTAGCGCCTAGGCGGGGTTTAGGCGGACTAGGCGGATGTAATTAAATCTATTATATTTCATGTAAATAAGTGTATGTTTATGCTTAATATATATATATATGATTTCATCATAAACCACAAAATAGAATGACATATCTATTATGAGCTATTTGAACATAATGAAAACGTGGGAACAAGCATATAATGTGTGTTCATTTAAGTATTCAACAAGTCTCTTACAATTTATTGAAAAAATAAAATACAAAATGAAAGTTATCTATTTTCTGTCTAAGTGAGTCATAACCTTGGCGGGTCTGGGTGGGCTAGGCGGGTGCCTAGACGGTCTAGACAGACGCCTCAGTAGGTCTAGGCGTCCTTTCTTAATTTTCAAACGCTTAGGCATTAATCGGGACGGTGGCCAGCCGCCTAGCGCCTAGACGGGGCTTAGGTGGTGCTGGGCGGAGATTTTTAGAACAGTATATATGCGAAATTTGGAGAACATTTTTACTAATATTAAACATTTTAAGGTATTTTTTTTACAAAATTTAGAAATATAGTCACACTAAAAGGCCCATTGAACAGTTCTTGAGCCATCTTGAGGCTTTATAAGTATGTCTACAACTTTACTAGTTTTCAAAATTTCCCCAAGATTATAAATGAGAGTGAATAAACTATAGAAGAAAGAATATGAATAATTTCATTCAGGCAAAGAAAAATGATTAAAATGATAATAAATTAAGAGAATTTGAGCATTCGTCCCTAACTTTGACTTGATTGGAACTTTGATTTTGAAACTAAAAATTAGTAAATATTGGTCCCTGAATTTCTCACAATGTGGAGCCCTTTTAGAGAAACACTGTTTAAATTTTCATCCAAATAAAAGATTGGAAGGGGCAAATAAGGAACATAAGTTAGTAACCAAGTTACCCAAAAGAATATATAGTTACTCCACAATATGACAAATTTAGAGATTAATTCTGAAGGATTTAATTCATGGACCACTGCCTCCTATTTTCTCATAAATTAATAGTTAGAAAATCAAATTCCCAATTGTAAACAAATTATTTCCTAATTTGTAGTTTGTAAAAACCTCCATGCCACTACACTTCTTTGCCCGCCACAACAAGAAGGGCAGGACAGCAAAGGAGATCTTCACCGAAACCCACACCAGAATAGTCAAGGACGGAGGGGAGTGGCTGACCAACACCTCCGAGTCCTGCTCCGTCGTGGCTGCCCTCATTGCCACCGTTGCCTTCGCCACCTCAACCACCGTCCCCGGCGGCATCAAAGAAGGAAGCGGAACACCAACCCTAGAAAACCAGCCAGCTTTCGACATCTTCGCCATTGCCTCCTTGGTCGCCCTCTGCTTCTCCGTCACGGCCATGGTCATGTTCCTATCCATCTTAACGTCCCGGTACCAAGAGAGGGACTTCGGTAAAGACCTGCCGAGAAAGCTTTTGGTAGGGCTGACGTCACTGTTCGTGTCAATAGCTTCCATGTTGGTTTCTTTTTGCGCCGGACATTTTTTCGTGCTTAAAGATAAGCTCAAATACTTTGCATTTCCAGTTTACGCAATCACTTGCTTGCCGGTAACCTTTTTTGCCATGGCGCAGTTTCCACTGTACGTTGATCTGATTTGGGCTACTTTTAAGAAGGTACCACAACGGAGTTACAAGATAGCTCCTCTTTAGTTTCAACATCAAGAGCCCCTATTTACATGGGGAGGTAAACTTGAGTTACAAAAACATGCAACTTTGATTTTAAATTTTGCATGTTTTGCTTTGGTTGGCAATCGCTTGGAACTTGTGCTTTGCATACTTTGTTTCACATTCGTCATTCAATTCAGTTTTTAAATTTTATAGTTCTTAAGTTGTGTCATGTATTCAGTCATTATATTAATTTTTAAGTTTGTTTTCTACTAGTGGAGCTATATTTTCTTTTCCATTGTCATGTAATTTTTTTTTCCTGATCATATGATCTTTGTAATGTAAGGTCTCGTTTGGCACGCCGTATAAGACCACCAGATAGTATTAATAATACGAAACGGGTGTTTAGTGAGCTTCGTATTAAATAAGCACCGGATTAGTTAATCTGGGCCCAATTATTTTATACACCTCCCGCCCGCTTGTTTATCCCAACCAAAACCTTTGGATAATTTAGTCGGGTAGAATGGCTCTCCTCGCTTACTCCGTCGCTCTCTCTCTCTTCTTCGTCCATCTCATTCTCTCGCAGCACTCTCCTTCCACTCTCTCACATCGTTTGCAGTCTCTTGTCTGGATCCCAAGTGCATCTTCGCCTTCTTCTTCTTTTCTCTCTCTGTTCCTCCCTCCTACTTACACACACACACACACACACCTCCCACCTCATCCGTTCGCCTTTGATCTCTGACAAGTGACAACAAAACCTTCCATGGGTTGAAGGAGGAAGAAGACAATGATTCGAATTCTTCCAATCTGGGTTCTGACGAGGAAGACAATGATTCAAATTGTTATGTTTTTTTTCTTCTGCTTGTTATGTTTTTCAATTGATTGTGTCTTCATCCTTTTTTTTTTTTTTTTTTTTTTTTCAGATTTAGATTCTGGGTTTGTTCGTGTGTGTGTGAAAGAGGGGGAGCGGGGGAGGGTGGGGGAGGAGGGGCACAGGTTCTGGGCATTTCTAGAAGGATTTGAACTTGTTTATGATCTGGGTTTTTGAAGGTGGTGATGAATTGATGACAGATTTCATATGGGTTTTTGAAGAAAATTGAAGGTGGTGATGAATTGATGACAGATTTAAAATTAGGTTTTCCTGGGAAATATTTCAAATTGGGAAAGATGATAGGTTTTGTTGGGAATTGATAATGGGATTTGATGAGAATCAATCATATTTCATTTGGGAAGAGATGATGGAGAGAAGAAGACGATGATTGGGGGGTGCGGCGAAGAGTTCTGGGAAACAAAAGAGATGATTTCAGTTTTTTTTTTTTTTTTTTTTTAATTTTATTTTAAGTTTGATTCTCCTATCCGTATAATACCAAACACAGTATAAATAATACGGTCATTAGTCTATACTGCACCAAACGCTCGACTAATTTAGTCAGTACTATCCGGTGACTATTTATCCTATCCGACAGAAATAGTCAGTATAGTCTGAGCTACCAAACGAGGGTTAGACAAATTGAGATTTATAAGTGAAATAAAATATGATCATAGAAAATATATTACTTTTCACACTGAAAATACTTTTTTTTTTTTAACAAACACACTGAAAATATTACTTAAGTAGAAAATAATTGACTGAGGGCAACTTGTTCAAAGCAGCTATCGAGTATGTGAATTGTTGTTGGGACACGATGAAACGATTCCGAAGTCTAAACACACCACAAATCAAAGACACTCTCATTGTCATTATCTTTCATAGGACAAAATGTATCTATGAAAAAACATCTCTCTTTGTGTATACAATAATGAGGGATTAATTGCGTGATGTGTTTCATGTGTCGCACCAATTAAAAATAGTAAATCAATTAATATTTATAAATTATTTATTTTTCGGTCATAATAAGTGGTTTTTTTTTAGTATATTAGCATATTAAGTATGAATTGCAAATGACTCATTATGTGGTGTGAATTGCAAATGACTCATTATGTGGTGTGAATTGCAAACGACTCATTATTTGTTGTGTGCTTAGACTAATCAAATGGTATAGCAAAAATTTAAAGGCTAAATAGGATTAATGGTCCCCGTGGTGAGAGGGTAACGGAAGATAGCCCCTGTGGTGAAAAAAATCGGATTTAAACTCTCGTGGTGAACTCCGTTAAGATTTAAGCCCAAAATTAACATTTATGTGAACTCTCCGTTAACCCAAAATTAACAATCCCACCCTTCCCCCAAAGATTTCATTGGATTTTAAAACCACGAAGTCTGCTACGATCAATCTCAATTTGTCCTGCATTTTCTCCCTGCGTCGTATTTGAATAGCTGCAACCTCAATTTTTTGATCAGAAAAGCAAAAGAAGAAAGAAAAATTGTGTGAGCGTTGAGATAGAGAGTGAAATCAAAGCAGCAACATTCTTACCATCAAATAAATGGCACCAAAAAAAATCCAAATCCATCTCCCATCCAAAAGAGAAACCCATTTTCATGTTTCTTCAATGTCCATAGACGCATCCAACAGAAGAAACCCATTTCCCTGTAAATGAATACCACTACGTATTTTGGATTTTCATCGCCAATTTTCTCCTCCTATTGTTTATAATTGTAATATTCATTTTCGTTTTTCTTTTTGCGAGCAAAAAATCACAATCCTTATGTAATCTGACAACTGAATGATCTTCTTTGAAATCATTTTTTCTCAAATGGGCATATTTAGGGAATTCACTGATTAATGGACAAAAGATCTTTGAATGGAATCGAAGCATGGATCAACGAATTCATAGCCTTGGATGAATGAGTTTTTTTCTCTTTTGGTTATGAAGGCTGAATGGGTTAATAGACAGATGAGGAAGATGTTAATTTTGGGCTTGAATCCTATAACGGATTTCACCACAAAAGTTTAAATCCAAAAATTTTCACCACGGGGACCATTAATCCAATTTAACCAAATTTAAATTTAGTGTCTTAATGAATCACGATGATATCTTCGAGTAGAGATGGCAAATTAACTTATTGGATTGATAATGAGTACCCAATAAGACTCATTTAGTTTGATTTCACCTTACACCATCATCACCACAACTAATCTCACCTTTTACTTTCTAATTATAGATTAGAGTGCTTTCACTTTTGATTAAATCCTATACACTAGTTATATTCTTAATTTAAGTATTTTTTAAATTCATTTTTATGTAAAAAACGCAGTCAATAGTATTAATTAATTAATTGCTATTTTTTTATGGAATTTCATCCCTTTCTTAAATTCAATTATATATCTAAAATTTTCAATATATCTAAATTATTTATAACTTTATTTTATACAAAAATATTTGTAACTTATTTCTTCTTTATTGTTCTTTATATTTGTCTCTAGAAATTCAAGTATGATTGAATTGAAATGCACTATCGTTCTTTAAAAATAAACATGTACCAACACAATTTATTCTCAAATTGAAATGCACCTATGCTAAATTAAAACGCATTCATATTGAATTAAAATGTATGCTTTAATGAGAGTAATGTTCATGTGACATTTGTCATTAGTGTATTGGTTGAGTTAGTTAGATTGTTGATAGTTTGTTAAATCTGTTGAGGGTATTGTTGTAATAAGAAAAGGTTATAAGGGTAATTTTGTTATAGCTGAATGAGGGTTATTACTATATCTCTCTCTCTAGCTTTCCCGCTCATTGCTTCCTTCCTTCCTAAGTTTCTTCAATTCCTCTATAGTTAACATGTTATCATCGCCGGTTATGGCTAGTCGCCGTTCTCGGCCTTGAGGTGTCTTCTACTACTCTGTTTTCTTGGTTGTGCAGTGAATTTGAACTAGGTTTTTCGGTGATGCGATTGTTTGATGTCGGTGCTTGATTTAGAGAGGTTTTTTTTTTTTTTATTTTTTATTTCTATGTTGGGAATCATATCAGGTGATATCAATTCACTTGCTAATAATCTTTCCATATGCAATTGTTGTTGGTAGATCTTTTTTGTCAGTTCTTGATTTGTAAATCTTGTTTAAGATTTTAGGTTTCTTTCGAAATTAGGGGGAATTGTATGATTTGTGAAGAAGATTAGCTATTGTTGTAATTATTGTTTTTCACTATTGCTTCAAATTCGAGAAAGTATCAATCTTTCTTGTTGGGTACGAAAGTTTCATTCTTTCCAAGCCTGTGATTTCTGTGATCTTGCATAAGATGTTCTGGAGTTTTAATCTCCTCTTTTCTTGCACATAGTGAATTTGGTGAATTCTTCTTAGTCATGAGCTCTTCAACTGTTAAAGTCGATGGTCTTTTGAGTATGCTTAATATCAAATTGAGAGATGATAATTTTACCAAATGGTCATTTCAGTTTTAATTTGTGCTCAAATGGTATAAACTGTTTGGTGATTTTGATGGGACTACAGTATCTTCACCAAAATTTGTGATTACTTCTGATCCTGGTGTTACTAAAGAAGTTGCATCTGCTTATATTGAATGGGAATCTACAGACATGGCTTTGTTAAGTTTGTTGCTTGCCAATTTGTCCGATGAAGCTACGGAATATGTTTTAGGCTGTAGAACTGCTAGTGAGGCTTGTATTAACCTTGTTGATAGGTATGCTTCTGTGTCTAAGTCCAAAGTGAATCATCTTAAAACAGAATTGCATACAATACAAAATGGTACTGATTCTCTTGACAAGTATCTTCTTCGGATTAAGAACATTAGGGATCAATTAACTGCTGCTGGAGAACTTGTGTGTGATAATGATGTAATCATTGCTGGTTTGGTTGGTTTACCTAAGGAATATGCAATTATCAGGACTTTCATTCTAGCTAAGGATTCTATTCTTACTTTGAAGGAATTTAGGGCTCAGTCACTTGGGGCTGAAAAAGAGATTGAAGGGGAAATTAATTCATTGTCTCAAAGTTTGTTTGCCTTATATATACAAGGGTCTAGTTCTAGTTTTTCGTTGTCTAATGGATCTTCATCCAATCCACAGAATCACAGTCATATACCTGCAACTACTGGGGGTGTCATTACTCAGGTTCCATATGGGCATTTACAACTTACTCCACGACATCATGTTGCTTCTACTTTTCAACCTGATTATCCAGTCTATCCTCAGCAGCTTTTCCGTGTTCCATCTCCTCAACCTCCTTACATTCCATTACCTCATTTTGGCTATGGTTTTATGGGTAACAATGGACCTAGGCCTCTACCATCTCATTTTGGTTTCAACCCTAGTTCTAAACCTTCCAATGGATCAACATTCAAGGGTCCTAATACCTATAATAACAATAATGGATACAAAGGCAGAAACTATAATTCCAGTGGGTTTAGACAGAATACAAATACATGTTGGTTTGGAAATACTGAGACAAGGCTGCATACTGTTATTGAATGTCAAATTTGTAATAAAATGGGTCATACAGCAGCAAACTATTTTCACTGGAATACTTATAGTCCTGCTTCTGGTTTTATGGTTAAGTGTCAAATATGTGGAAAAATAGGTCATTCAACACTTGAATGTTATCATAGGGGGAATTATGTTTATCAAAGTCAACCACCTCTATCATCTATGACAGAAATAATAGCTCAACAAACCTCTCAGTTCTATCCCAGTGATGCATGGATTGTTGGTTTTGGTGCTTCACACCACATGACTGCAGATGTTAATGGTTTATCACAGGTTGCTCTTTTTGAAGGCAATGAGAAGATTACAACTGGTAATGGTACAAATCTATCCATCAAAAGCAGTAGCTCAAATACTCTCAAGACAAAGGTTCATTCTCTTATTTTAAATGTTTTATATGTACCATAGATTGCAAGAAGTTTATTGTCTGTTAAACAACTTTTTTCAAATAACAAGAGTTGGTTTATATGTGCAGGACAAGAAGATAAGGGAGATTCTGTATTAAGGAAAGAGTAGGCCAAAAGGGTTGTTTCAAATTCCAGTGCTTAATAAAGCTAAAGGAGTACGGTCAGCAGTTATGGGTTCAACAGCTTTGGTTGGACAAATGGTGAAGTCAGCTATGTGACATCAGAGGTTGGGACATCCTTCCAATGAAATACTATCTTGTATGCTTAAGCAGTCTAGTATTCAGAATATTATATATAATAAGCACAGTGTATGTACATCATGTCTTCAGGGTAAAAGGTCAAGACTGTCTTTTCCATCTAGGACTGAACAATGTCTGTTTCCTTTTGATAAGGTTCACACTGATGTGTAGGGACCATCTCTTGTAAAGTCTCTAGATGGATATTGATATTATGTACTGTTTGTTGATGAATATACAAGGTGTACTTTGGTATTTCTAATGTGCAACAAATCTGATGTGTATAGCATTTTTACAAAGTTTTACTACTGTGTTTTGAATCAATTTGGCAAGTCTTTGAAATGTTTACAAACTGATAAAGGGGGAGAATATACAAGTAAAGCTTTTAAGGAATTTCTTGTTGTGAAAGGAATTACACACATGTTATCTTGTCCCTATACTTCTCAGCAAAATGGAATTGCTGAGAGAAAGCATAGACATATTGTGGAGATAGTTATTATCGTACTCACTGAAGCTAGTCTACCTTTAGACTTTTGGTATTTTGCATGTGCTCATTGAGTCTTTCTGATCAATCATATGTCTTGCAAGTCTTTGTCCATGTCTTCTCCATATAGTTTATTGTATGATAAGCAACCTGATTTGACATCACTGAAAATTTTTGGTACTGCAGTGTACCCTTGGTTGAGACCTTACAATGAAAATAAGTTGCAATATAGATCTATGATGTGTGTTTTCTTAGGATACTTTCCAGGTTACAAAGGTGTTGTTTGTTTCAAAATGAAGTCTAGAAAATACATAGTTTCCAGGCATGTGATACATGATGAGTTTGTTTTTCCTTACAAAGTCCCACTGACAAGGATAACACATACAATTAGTGATTCCATTGGTTCTTCTAGTAATCACTCAGTGTTAATACCTATACCAATTTCTCAATCTTTAAGGAGGATCATTCTGATATTTCAATACACACCAATGCAACTTGGAACTTAGATACAAATGTGCCTAATGTGTCTAATTCATCTACTTTTGTAAACACTGTGCATCTACAAGGTCAACAGTTGTCTGATTCTTCTGGAAGTTCTTCTGCTTCTTCAACTCAGAAATTTGAAACTACAAGGTCCTCAAGTCCTACTCTTTCCACAGTAGCTGATACTACTTCTTTGCTTCCTGTCATCAATCTTGCACAACTTCAGGTAATATTACCAATTACTCAGTCACATATATCACAGGTTGATGTTCCACATATAACAGGGACTGGAGCTTTAGGTATTCAAACTAGATTACAAAATGAAGCTATTTCAAGACAAAATTATGTTGCTTATATTAGTTCCTTACCTGAATTGACTTCTTTGCAATCTTTAGATGATTTCACTGAAGGATTTTCTTTCTTAGCTGATGTGAGTGATGTGGATGAACCTATGACATTTAAAGTTGCTAGCTCAAAATCACAATGTTAGCTAGCTATGTAGGAGGAGTTCAATGCTTTAAAAGCACATGGTACTGGGTTTCTGGTTCCTGTTCCTCAAGATAGGACTATTATTGGGAGTAAATGGGTGTTTAAGGTAAAAAAGAACTCAGATGGATCTGTTTCAAGGTATAAAGCTAGGCTTGTTGCTCAGGGCTATAGTCAACAACCTTGATTAGACTACTCTGAGATATTTAGTCCAGTAGTTAGACATACCATAGTTAGGCTAATTCTTGCTCTAGCTACACATTTTGGCCGAAAAATAAGGCAGTTAGATGTTAAGAACGCATTTTTGCATAGAGATCTTGAAGAAGAAGTGTATATGAAACAACCTCAGGGGTTTATAGATCCTGCCTATCCCCAACATATTTGCAAATTAGTAAAATCTCTTTATGGCTTGAAACAAGCTCTTAGAGCATGGAACTCAAAGTTTACTAGTTTTTTGCCATTCCTGTGTTTTAAAACATCTATGTCTGATACTAGTCTTTTTGTAAAGGAAGATGATGGAGATATCATTATTCTTTTACTTTATGTTGATGATATCATCTTGACTGGTTCATCACTATCAAAAGTTCAATATGTGATTAATACAGTGGCTGGGGTATTTGATCTCAAGGATTTGGGACCTCTTACATATTTTTTGGGTCTTCAAATTCAGTATCAAGATGTTGGTTTTTTGTTTGGTAATCAGTTAAAGTATGCAAGGGAGTTATTGCTTAAGGCAGATATGGATTAGTGTACACCTACTTCAACACCCTCTAATCCACATACTCAGTTACTTGATGCAGAAGGTATTCCTCTCAGTGATCCTACTCAGTACAAAAGTATAGTTGGAGCTTTGCAATACTTGACTTTCACAAAACCAGATATTGCACATTCTATTAACATGGTGTGCCAGTTCATGACCAAGCGGACCGATCTTCATTTCCATTTGGTGAAAAGGATTCTTCGATATTTGCAAAGGACAATTACTTGTGGGTTGAGATATACAAAGTCTGCAGAATTATCAATCAATGTTTCAACTGACTCTGATTGGGCTGCAGATATTAGCACCAGGAGATCGATTACAGGATATGTGGTTTTTCTAGGTTCTAACCCTATATCATGGTAGTCTAAGAAACAATCAACTGTTTCCAGAAGTTCCACAAAGGCAGAGTATAAAGCCTTAGCTCATTGTGCTGCAGATGTCTTTTGGGGTTAGATCCTTGCTTAAAGATATACATCAGTTTTTGCCCTCTTCTCCTTGCATGCAATGTGACAATTTATCTGCACTTGCAATTTGTTCTAATCCTATTTTTCATTCCAAGATTAAGCATCTTGATACAAAGTACCACTTTGTGAGAGAAAATGTTCAAAAGGGTGATCTTGTAGTCCAGTACATTCCCACTGAAGAACAAGTTGCAAATGTCTTTACTAAGGGTTTACACAGCCCTGTGTTCATTAAACATTGTCACAATCTTGGTTTGGGATCTGTCAACCATGCTTCTACTTTCCACAGTTCTAATTCCTGATTGTGTTTTCTTCTTGAATTGTTTGCAAACACAGCTTCATAATTCTTACTCAGCTGTATTTGAGGAAGGAGTAATGGGAAGTAATGTTCATATGACATTTGTCATTAGTGTATTAATTTGTTGAGTTAGTTAGATTGTTGATAGTTTGCTAAATCTGTTGAGGGTATTGTTGTAATAAGCAAAGGGTGCTAAGAGTAAATTTGTAATAGGTGAATGAGGGTTATTACTATATAACCTCTTGATGTAATAGCTTCATTAAGTCATTGTGTAATACAAGTCCATATCTCTATTTGTCATTGCTTTCTTCCTTCCTAAGTTTCTTCAATTCCTCCATAGTTAACATGCTTACTAAATTGAAATGTACACATGCCGAATTGATATGTACTCATATTGACTTGAAACGCACCCATAGGTTTTAGGGTTATACATAATTTGCCGTTAACTTTTTACGTACCAAAATTATGATAATATAAACTTACCAATAGCTTAGTACGTATTTAAAGAAAAAACAAATAACATATCAAAATACTAATTTGTACACAAATTTTACATAATGTACCAATAATGTACCACATTATTGCACCCATAATTCAACATTTTTTTGTTATTATAGAAGAAAAAAAATATTTTGAAATATATTTAATTAGTGGACATAAATTAACCATACCTCATTTTGCAAGATTTTAGAAATTTGTTATATGTTGGATTTAATTAGTAAATTAATTATAATAACAATTTGTGTCATTTGAAATTAATTAGTAAATTAATTAAAATTGTAGAAAAGTAGTTTGATCACATCTCTAAAAACCTCGGATATTTGGTCTAAAAATTTCAAAAACCAAGCATCTAGATCAAAATGCCACAAAAAAAATTATTATGTTGTGGTATATTTTTATCTAACAAAGGGAGAGAGGCCGGCGGCAGAGAAAGAGAGAAAAGAGAGATGTGTGTTTGTAGAATTGTAGGGGAATTGTGTGTGTTTCCCTCCTACATTGCACCTTTAATTATAATAATAATAAGATAAGGATATTCCTTGTTCTCCAAGGAATATGAGATACAACAGGAGAGAATAAACCCTAATCAAATCTAATCTAGGATTTACACAGTCACACTTAAACTAGGAATGTTTACGACACTCCCTCTTGAGTGTGTAAATACTCAAGGTAGATTTAGCATAATGCAGAAGTTGATGAAGTCGACTTGTTTGATGAAGTCGACTTGTTAGTGTTGATTCCAAGGAACAACGCTTATTCTCAATAAGGTAGGAACTTGCATAAGTAGTAAGTCTCACTAAAAAACCCTAAGGCTATGGCAAAAACCCTAGCAGAGACAAAATCCATAGTTTAAGGAAAAATGCGTGAGAAATGCAAAGTCAAAAGAAACGTCTATAGGACGTCATTAGGGATATGACCAGCCCAAGGTGGGTGCCTCGTTAAAACCTAGTTAGATAGCAAAAACCTAGTGGGAAAAATGCTCCTAATCGTAGGGAAAAAGAGTACATTAAGATCAAGCAAGTATCTACAGGATACTCCCCCTGAGTTTGACATAATTCCAAAGAGAAATAGCAAAGTTACAACTCAGAAAGTTTACGCATACCAATTCTATGAACAAGCTTCTGAAACGTCGTCTTCGGCAATGATTTGGTGAAGAGGTCGGCCAGATTGTCTTGTGAACGGATTTGCATGACTTCAATCTTCTGATGCCCTTGTTGTTGATGTGAAAAGAAAAAATTCGGCACAATGTGCTTGGTGTTGTCTCCTTTGAGCTGTTCGATGCAAGCTGCATTGCCCTCAAAGATCGTCGTCGGGGCATTAACGGCGGGATGAAGATCGCAGGAGCTTCAAATATGTCCCACTACTGCTCTTAACCAAAAGCATTCCTGAGTAGCTTCATGCAAGGCGAGAATTTCAGCATGGTTAGACGAAGTGGCAACTAAGGTCTGTGTAGTTGACCTCCAAGATATTGCGGTGCCTCCAACGGTAAAGACACAACTCGTTTGAGAACGCGCCTTGTGCGGATCAGATAAGTATCCAGCATCGGCATAACCAACAAGGCGAGAATCAACTTGAGGAGCACAGGGTGCGGCACTACTCAAGGATTCGTAGGGATAGAACAAGCCAAAATCCGTAGTACCCTTAAGGTAACTGAAGATGTCTTTCACGCCAGTCCAGTGTCTGCATGTTGGTGCATTGCTGTATCTTGCCAAAAGATTAACAACGAAAGAGATGTCGGGTCTAGTGCATTGAGCTAAGTACAATAAAGCGCCTATCGCACTTAGATAAGGAACTTCAGGCTCCAAAATCTCTTCATCATCCTCATTTGGACGGAAGGGATCTTGTTTTTCATCTAGCGTACGAACGACCATAGGAGTACTCGAAGACTTTGCTTTATCCTCGTTAAAGCGGCGCAACACCTTCTGGGTGTAGTTCGATTGATGTACTAGGATTCCATCCGAACAATGCTCTATCTCGAGACCAAGACAGTATCAAGTCTTACCTAGATCTTTCATCTCAAATTCCGACTTCAGGTGCGAAGCAGTTCTCGCGAGCTCTTCGGGAGTTCCAATGAGATTTATGTCATCGACATATACTGCAACAATCGCAAATCCGGAATGTGACTTCTTAATGAACACACAAGGGCATAATTCGTTGTTCACATATCCCTGACTAGTCAAATACTCACTCAGACGGTTATACCACATTCTTCCGGATTATTTCAAACCGTAGAGTGAACGCCTCAGCCGAATTGAGAGCGTGTTCCGGGGTTTGGAAATATTTGAACCAGTCAATGTAAGTCCTTCGGGAACTTTCATATAAATTTCCGTATCAAGATCCCCATAGAGATACGCGGTTACTACGTCCATCAACTGCATATCCAGTTTTTCGGATACTAAACTGATAAGGTAGCGAAAAGTAATCACATCCATAACAGGTGAATAAGTTTCGTCATAGTCAATCCCGGGGCGTTGTGAGAAGCCTTATGCAACAAGACGAGCTTTGTAAAGCACAATTTCGTTCTTCTCATTACGCTTCCGAACGAAAACCCACTTGTAGCCAATGGGCTTCACATGTGAAAGAGTAGGAACTACAGGTCCAAACACCTTACGTTTCGCAAGCGAATCGAGTTCGACTTTCATCAATGGAACGCGGTTCAATTTGACCAATCAGCTCTACGTCAACATTCATCAACGGAACGCGGTTCAATGTCATCGCTCAACATGATCTCAGTAGCTACTGCAAATGCTAATGCATCGTCGACAATCATCTCATTTCTACGCCACACATCATCTAAGCTAGCATAATAGACCGAAATCTCACGATTCTCGGGAGGAGGATTTGTCTCTTCAAGGACGTTTCCATAATCTAGAATTTCCTCATGAGTTGGGTAGAATAAGTAAGTGATAGTCGGATTCACGGTAGGCTCTTCAGGACCTTGTGCCGTGGTTTTCCTCTTCCAGGGGTGTGAATCCTTTGAACCAAGGGGTTTGCCATGCTTTTGCGTAGGGGTAGATGATTGGCTAGCAGCTAATGTACGTGGATCACCAGAATTGGCGTCCCGGGCTTCCAAGAGGCAGTCCATCGTACATTTGGTACATCTATCTTTGCAAGCATATTCGCAGCTGGAATGTGTGATCTTGTCACGCGCACTAGATCGGTGAAAGCATCTGGCATGCTTTGAGCTATGCTCTGAAGATCTAATAAGCGCTGCACTTCAGTTTCAGACAGAGCAGTGCGAGGATCTAAATGAGACAAAGTGGGAGTCGTCCACGATAATTCGTGTCGTTCTTCAGGAACGTTGACGTTCTTATCTCCCCTAACGACGGGAAGATTGTCTCATAGAAGTGACAATCCGCAAAACGAGCGGCAAACAGATCGCCTGTCAAAGGTTCTAAGTAACGAATAATCGAAGGAGAATCATATCCGACATAGATTCTCATCCTTTGCTGAGGCCCCATTTTTGTACGTAAGGGCGGCGAGATCGGCACATATACCGCACAATCGAAAACGCGCAGATGCGATATGTCGGGTTCGCATCTGGTAACCAACTGAAGGGCACTAAATGGTTGTGTCGCAACAGGTCTCAGGCGGACCAACTTTGCTGCGTGCAATATTGCATGGCCCTAAGCAGCGATCGGGAGCTTGGTACGTATGACCAACGATCGAGCAATCATTTGTAAGCGCTTAATGAAAGCTTTTGCCAGGCCGTTCTGGGTGTGAACATGGGGTACAAGATGTTCAACTTTAACCTCAACCGACATGCAATAGTCATCAAAAGTTTTAGATGTGAATTCTCCAGCATTATCCAATCGAATAGATTTGATCGGGTAATCAGGGTGGTGAGCCCGGAGCTTGATAACCTGAGCCAACAGTTTGGAGAATGCAACGTTCCTTGTGGACAACAAGCACACGTGTGACCAACGTGTGGAAGCGTCAACCAAAACCATAAAATATCTAAATGGTCCGCATGGAGGTTGAATCGGTCCACAAATGTCCCCCTGAATCCGTTGTAGAAAAATGGGAGGATTCGAACGAATCTTGTCATAAGAAGGCTTAGTAATAAGCTTTTCCATTGAACATGTTTGACATGCGATTCCTTGGATCGAACTTAAACTTCTGGTTAGTGGATGCCCGTGTGAAGATTTGAGGATATGGCACATCGCAATTCGTCTAAGATGTCCCAAACGGTCATGCCAAAGTGTAATTTCGTGCGCGGTCCCAGTAGTAGGGCCGGCCACATAGTGGCATTCTATGGGGCGTATGGTCGTAGTATACAGACCACTCGGGATACGCTCCATCTTCTCTAGAATATGCTTCTGGCCATATTTGTAGGAAGTTATGCACAAAAATTCAACTCCGTTTTCTACGTGGGTTTCAGCGTGGTAATTGTTATCTCTAATGTCCTTGAAACTTAGTAATGTTCTGCCGGAACGTGGAGAATAGAGTGCCTTAACAATGGTCAAGATTGTACCATTGGACAACATTATACGTGCCTTATCGTATTCTTTTATCAGGTTGGATGGGCCTGAGAGGGTTGTCAGATGTGCATTCTTAGGTATGAAGTTAGTGAAATATATGCGTTCACGCAAAACAGTGTGCGTGGTTGCACTATCTGCCAGACAACTAACATTCCCACTAGTCATACCTAGAATGAAAAATTAATTTGAATCGGTCACATGCATAAAATTTTATAAAAACAATTATCAATTCAAAATAATTTCATTTATTCAAGGATTAAAACTTAATATCCAAAACAAATCACCAACTAATAATCCAAAACATAAAGGAAAATTGTTCAAAAATCAACCAAAAACAAGGGGAGGTTTGGCCACTAGGTGGAATTCGACCCCATATGTCTTGTTTCAACTAAAAAATAAGTCTATTTCTAAGAGTCTAATCTTCCATAGGAGTGGTATCCTCCTGAAAGTCAGAAACCCCCATCTTTGTAGTCTCCGGTTCGTCCACTTGCACGAAGTTTGATTCAAACTTCCTACGACGAGAATGATATTCATCTACAATCTTCTTGGGGGCTCGGCAAACACGGGACCAATTGTCCTTTGAACCACAGTGATAGCACATATCGTCATCCATGGTTTTAGGTGCTTTGCCCTTAGCTTTGTTGACCTTGGTGGGATGGCTTCTGGCCGCCCCTACCACGCCTCTTTTGGCTTTTTGGGTGTTGGTTATTGCTATAATGTGCTTTAGGCACAGCAGTAGCCCCAGTAGGTCGAGCTTGATGATTCTTCATCAACAACTGATTCTGCTTTTCAGCAAGAAGTAAAACAGAGATCAAATCCGAGAACTTGGTAAACTTCTGAGCTCTATATTGTTGCTGCAGGACAATATTAGAAGCAGAGAAGGTCGAATATGTCTTCTCCAGGAGATCCTCTTCGGTCAAAGTTTCATTGCAAAACGTGAGAAGTGATCGGATTCGACAAACTTCAGAATTATATTCATTCACAGACTTAAAGTCTTGGAAGCGCAAGTGCTGCTAGTTGTGTCTTGCTTCAGGCAAGAACATGTCATTTTGGTGATCAAAGCAATCAGCCAAAGCAACCCATAATGCACGTGGATCATCCTCAGCAAGATATTTAGTTTGCATAGCGTCATGGATATGTCTTCGGATGAAGATCATAGCAATGGCTTTTTCAGCTTCGCCAACAGGTTCATCTGTTGCTTCTTCAATGGCAGGACGCAAGTTCTTTGCAGTGAGGTGGAGCTTCACATCTTGAACCCACTTGAGGTAGTTCCTTCCAGATACCTCCAAAGCGGTGAAGTCAAGTTTGTTCAAATTTGACATGTTCCTATCACAAAATGGATGGATAAGATGTGGTTAGTGTAATGGAGAAAGAATCAATCCATTCACATAAGAGTAGAACATACAGATTCTAATAGACATGTACTGGTTTAATTTTACATGAAAAACTTCGGGTTTTCATGGGTGATATGTTTAAGTGAAAACATCAGGTTTTCAAACCAGGCATGTTTATAAGAAACTTCAGGTTTCAAAGTAATTATGAACTTTAGGTTCATATATTCCTGCAGGCAAACACAAATATATATGCAAACAAATATGCAACAAGTATATGCAAAAATATATCTTTTAGGTGTATAATTATAATTGAATTTTAATTTATATGGACTTCGGGCCAAATTAAAGTGTGGGTGAAAAAATATAAAAACCCATTGGGCCTAAAAATAATTAGATGAATAAAATTCGGGGCCCAAATAAAAAATTAAGCTACGGGGTGGCTTGAAGAAATGTCTCGAGTGAGCTGCAGGCTCACGGGGAGATATGGGCAAAAGGAATGAGCTGCAGTGTGCAGCCCAAAAAAAATTCTTTTTTTTTCTCGCGGGCCCTTTTTTGTTTTTTTTTTCACACGCACGGGCTGTATCAAGCAGGCCCAAAAAAAAAATCCTCTTTTTTTTTTTTTTTTTTTTTTTCAGGCTGGGCCGTTGTATACGAGCCCAAAAACACAAAAAAAATTGTTTTTTTTTTTTTTTTTCGCACGGGCCTAGGAGCTAGAGCATACTAGGGCTCGGGTTGATAGAAACAAAACAACCCAGCAGCGCTGGGTGTGCTTGGCCGAGGAAGAAGGCCAGGGAAGAAAACCGGAAAAATTGGACGGCGCCACTGCAGGGGTCGTGTCGGGGTTGTTGGGGCTCGAAGTGAATCACGGTTGTCATGGACAACCACGGAGATAAGAAAATCTCAATCGTTTCAACAACTATAAAACCCTAAAAATTGAAATTGAATTTTCAAAAAATTCCGACAAGATTCCGGTGAATCTCAGTTCAATTTTAGATGTGGGGCGACTTCTGGTCGTCGGCGACATGAACCAGAGGTTCAAGGCAATGGCTGCAAGCCATGCCGTGGTCAATGTGCACCATGAAAGGTGTCGGGTTTTGTTGGTTTTTTGGGAATTGGAGCTTCTGGCTCCGTGGGTGTTCTTGGAAAATGAGAGCTGCAAGCTTTCAGCTTGGTGTGGAGACCCCATCTGCAGGATGGGTGATATGTTTAAGTGAAAACTTCAAGTTTTCAAACAAGGCATGTTTATAAGAAACTTCAGGTGTCAAAGTAATTATGAACTTCAGGTTCATATATTCCTGCAGGCAAACACAAATATATATGCAAACAAATATGCAACAAGTATATGCAAAAATATATCTTTTAGGTGTATAATTATAATTGAATTTTAATTTATTTGGACTTCGGGCCAAATTAAAGTGTGGGTGAAAAAATATAAAAACCCATTGGGCCTAAAAATAATTAGACAAATAAAATTCGGGGCCCAAATAAAAAATTAAGCCACGGGGTGGCTTGAAGAAATGTGTCGTGTGTCCCAGGCCTAAAAATTGGGCTAGGGAGGGTCTCGAGTGAGCTGCAGGCTCACGGGGAGATATGGGCAAGGGGAATGGGCTGCAGTGTGCAGCCAAAAAAATTTCTTTTTTCTTCTCGCGGGCCGCTTTTTTTTTTTTTTTTTTTCACACGCACGGGTTGTATCAAGCAGGCCCAAAAAAAAAAATTCTCTTTTTTTTTTCAGGCTGGGCCGCTGTATACAAGCCCAAAAAACACAAAAAATTGTTTTTTTTTTTTTTTCGCACGAGCCTAGGAGCTGGAGCCTACTAGGCTCGGGTTGATAGAAACAGAACGACCCAGCAGCGCTGGGTGTGCTTGGCCGAGGAAGAAGGCCAGGGAAGAAAACCGGAAAAATTGGACGACGCCACTGCAGGGGTCGTGTCGGGGTTGTTGGGGCTCGGAGTGAGTCACGGTTGTCATGGACAACCACGGAGATAAGAAAATCTTAATCATTTCAACAACTATAAAACCCTAAAAATTGAAATCGAATTTTCAAAAAATTCCGACAAGATTCCGGTGAATCTCAGTTCAATTTTAGATGTGGGGCGACTTCTGGTCGTCGGCAACATGAACCAGAGGTTCAAGGCAATGGCTGCAGGCCATGCCGTGGTCAATGTGCACCATGAAAGGTGTCGGGTTTTGTTGGTTTTCTGGGAATTGGAGCTTCTGGCTCTGTGGGTGTTCTTGGAAAGGGAGAGCTGCAAGCTTTCAGCTTGGCGTGGAGAGCCCATCTGCAGGATGGTGGTCACGGTTTCGAAAGAACCCTAGGTCCCAATCGCCAAAAAAAAAAATTCTTTTTTTTCATTAATTCAATTAGATGCATATATAACTCAATGAATCACAGATTTACTTTGATGCATATGCAAAATAATATTTTCAATGCATGTACATATGTAAGATTCAATTCATGAAAAATATCAAATTCACATAATTTCAGCAATTATGGTTATGCGGCATACACAATTTATGTAGAATCTAAAATACGTTAAACGTAAAGTTGGGTCATGCATCATGGTGAATGTTCATGCTATCAAGGCTGCAAAATATCGAGTTAAAAGCCATTATTTTGAAAGAACCTGATTGCGTGATGATATAGATGAACTGGTTTGATGCAGAAAAATTTTCTCCAACGTCAGATTCCTAAGCGCAGCGGTAGGAGCGTGCTGATAACGTGTTGTGGTCTATTTTTATCTGACAAAGGGAGAGAGGCCGGTGGCAGAGAAAGAGAGAAAAGAGAGATGTGTGTTTGTAGAATTGTAGGGGAATTGTGTGTGTTTCCCTCCTACATTGCACCTTTAATTATAATAATAATAAGATAAGGATATTCCTTGTTCTCCAAGGAATATGAGATACAATAGGAGAGAATAAACCCTAATCAAATCTAATCTAGGATTTACACAATCACACTTAAACTAGGAATGTTTACAACATATTAGTTATTGTTAATGTTACAAAATATGTCTCGACTATGAATCGTTAACCTATTTCTATTTATCACCTTATCATCCTCATTATTGGCGTTAATTGTAATGACTTACTACTAGTTTGATTAAATCTCTAAAAGCCTTAGATGTATGGTCTAAGAAATTCAAAAATCCAAACATCTAGATCAAAATGCCCCAAAGAAAAATTATTACTTATTGTTAACGTTACAAAATATGTCTCGATTATGAATCGTTAACCTACTTCTATTTATCACCTTATCATCCTCATTATAGGGTTTGCCCGACGAACAACTCCATCGGGGAAGTACAAAGTAAAGGTCGAGCAAATGTTGTGTTGGTAGATATTTATTACAAGTCATTGTGGGCCTTCGACCACCGACAATAGAACTTCGCCGATGAACCGTATTGTCGGGTCAAGTCAACCTAACCAGTAACTATAGGATTCGTCGGGCAAACCGTCAGATATTGCGTGCCATTTTTCCTCTTCGCGCCAAAACTTTGCCTAGCGAATTTTGACTTACCATGCGATCTTGTTCCGTCATCTAAAGGTTCTAAGTAAACTCTAAAAGTTGACCATCTTTGCCCTACCAACTGAAAAATTCGTCGAGTTATATCCCTTCACCCAACGAAATTGGGTTCATCGGGCGAAATTTTGTAGAGCAAGCCGTATTTTCTGGTAATGTGCATATTTAGTCAAGTTCAAGAAATAGTTAAAGGAAAAGAGAACAAACAAAGGAAAAGGAAGCACCAACAATTACTTCTCTTCTTGGAAAATTGTACACCAAGTAAATTCAGGAAGCATCAAATATTTGCAGTGCTAGGTGATAAGGTCATTCCAAAATCAAGATCAATGGGTCATCTTTTGCACTTGAAACAATCATTAGAATGACTTTCTTATCTTGTACGCACACAGCTGGAAACCGAAAAACGAAAAGGGAAGTGAGTATGGAATAGCTTTTGTGAACTTTTTGAAGTTGGTATAGAGTAACAAGTGTAAAGGGAGATAAGTAATGGCCGAATTAAATAAAAAGGGTAAAGGGAGAATTTTCTTTGTGATTTAGCAAGTGTAAAGGGTATGGTTGTGGTCACAGAAGGACGTATCGTCTTTTGGAAACTATTGTACTTTACAAGTTAAACATGGTTTACTTACCAGAATAAATATGAAGACTAACGTCAGTGCTAATTGCCACTCATATCAGGAAGAGAAGAAATAGCTTCTACCATGAACCAAAATAAAGCGGCGGATTCTACCACGGATGACGAGATCAAGATTATGGACACAGAGAAAATCAAGAAATACTTGTTCCGAATTGCCATGCAGAGGAAGTGGGAAGCAGTTGTTAGAACCTATAAGCTCAACGAGCGGGCTCGTGGGGCAAAAATCACCAAGTCAGGTGACACAGCACTACATGTAGCAGTATCCGATGGCCAAGAAAAACATGTTGAAGAGCTCGTAAAACTGATTACTGTAACGGAGCTTCAAATTCGAAATGAGCGAGGGAATACCCCTCTCCACATCGCTGCATGGATGGGAAACGTGAAAATGTGTTGCTGCCTTGCCAAGTCTCAGCCATCGCTGGTCATTACTTTTAATTTAGACAATGAGACTCCTCTATTCTTGGCTGCTGGCTATGGTAAAAAAGATACCTTCTTATGCATGCACCACATCTATACCTCTGCCCTTGGAGATGATCCTCAGAAACGCTACAAGTATTGTAGGAGGAATGACGGTGATACCATCTTGCATTGTGCAATTTCCGGGGACTACTTTGGTAATTAGCCCTTAACTGGATCACTTCTATATATATATCAGCTACATATTCCCTTATGTAAAGTAAATAACAACGTGTACCTTATTGGTTGACAGATTTGGCATTTCAGATAATTGATTTGTATGGAGATCTTGTTAATTATGTCAATGCGCAAGGCTTTTCCCCTCTCCATCTTCTAGCTACCAAGCCGTCTGCCTTCAAAAGCGGTAGCCACCTCGGCCTATTCCAAAAAATTATTTACGACTGTGAGTATTAGTACATATTATTATTGGTAACTTTGAAATCTAATTACAAGTATCACCCTACTCATTCTTCTTTGTACATATATGGTAATTTGGAAGGTATTTATGTTGATGAGCTCAAGGTGGATCGATCTACTGGGGGGATAATTAAGACATTCAAAGTGGAAGAGAAACCCAATTATCCAGAAAACTACCAGATATGCATCAACTGTTATCAGTTTTGGTAATCACATTCAGCGCAGCACACATGTAACATATAATTCGAACTAACCTCCAGCCATGATCGTCCAACAGCAGGTTTCCAACAGCACAGCAATATTGAAAGCTCCTGTAACTCTAGTTTAAGTGATCTTCTAGCCTATAGCCACTCGAGAGTGCCTTTCTCAGATGGAATGCAAGGCTTTATATAGGCTAGGCTAGGGACCCTTAATCTCACGTGAAAACAAACTGACTCCACTAATCCCTACCATCAAGGGATTTGCTGAGTCAAAATCTCTCCTCTTATCTATCAACTAGAGTCATATTCTTAGTGGATTGTAATCAACTAGAGTCATGACTTGAGGGGGTTGTTTGACTAATTCATTGTTAACTAATTAACAATATCATTAACTAAATATTAATGACTAATATGTGGGCCATTCTAAGTGAAAATATTTGAACGTTGCTAACATTCTCCCACTTGGTCCACATATAAACATTAAGAATGATATAAACCTGAATAGATAGACAGCTTGATCGAAACTTCCCAGACAGATAATGACAAGAAACTTAACCCGAATAGAAAATCTCCAACATGAATCATGGCGGTCAAGATGCAAAATCATGCCTTTCCCTTCCATGTATTACAATGTCTGAAACTCTCCGTTTGAGTCCTTTATGAACAACTTTAACTTGTTATTCTTGGTCCTTCTTTATCAATTCCATTGAATTGAAACACTTTATTGTGCACAAAAATGAAAACACTTTATTGAATTCAAAATACTTAAATACAAAGCTCAACAATTAATTACAAAGATGATTCAATGATTCCCATATTACCCACATGACTCTTATACAAATTTGCCGGCAAACCTTTAGTCATGGGGTCTGCTATCATTTGTTGAGTGCTTATATGTTCAATAGAAATTTCACCATTTCTAACATGTCTTCTGACAACCAAATACTTGATGTCGATATGCTTATTGTGGCTTCCACTTTTATTGTTCTTTGCGAAACAAACTGCAGCCATATTATCACAGTAAACCTTCAAAGGCCTTGCAATACTATCAACGATCTTTAAACTTGTGATAAAATTCCTTAACCAATTCACATGCGCAGAAGCTTCAAAAACAACGATGTACTCTGCTTCCATGGTAGACGAAGCAACTAAAGTTTGCTTGGCGCTCCTCCAAGACACAGCTCCTTCAGCAAGGAGATAGATGTATTCTGAAGTAGACATTCTTGAGTCTACACAACCAGCGAAGTCCGAGTCTGAATAACCAACTACTTCCAAAAAGTCGGAGTGTTTGTACGTAAGCCTATATTCCTTGGTTCCTTGTAAATATCTCATGACTTTCTTAGCAGCCTTCCAATGCTCCAAGCCTGGATTACTTTGGTATTTACCCAACATTCCAACTGCGAATCCTACATCAGGTCTTGTACATACTTGTGCGTACATTAGACTGCCAACAGCTGAAGCATAGGGTATATTCCTCATTTGTTCTTGCTCCAAGTCATTACGTGGACATTGATTAAGACTGAACTTGTCTCCTTTGACAATGGGTGCAATACTAGGCGAACAATCTTTCATCTTGAATTTTTCCATAACCTTTTCAATGTAGGAATATTCGTAGAGATCTATCTCTGTGAATCTCTATGCCAATGACATAGGAGGCTTCACCCATATCCTTCATATCAAAATTTTGTGAAAGAAAATTTTTCGTCTGATGCATTAAACCCAAGTCACTGCTTGCAAGCAAAATATCATCCACATACAAAACTAAAATTATAAATTTACTCCCACTGATTTTAAGGTATACACATTCATCGACAATATTAGCCTCAAAACCATAAGAGGTAATTACATTGTCAAACTTTAAATACCATTGGCGGGAGGCCTGTTTCAGTCCGTATATGGATTTTCTTAATTTGCAAACTAAATGACTTTTCTTTTCGTCAAAGAAACCTTCTGGCTGTTTCATGTATACCTCTTCTTCAAGATCTCCATTCAGGAATGCCGTTTTCACATCCATTTGATGTAACTCTAAATCAAAATGAGCTACTAAAGCCATGACTATTCTAAATGAATCCTTCTTTGAGACTGGAGAGAATGTCTCATGGTAATCAATGCCTTCCTTTTGAGTGAAACCCTTAGCTACAAGTCTTGCCTTATATCGTTCGATACTACCTGATGCATTTCTTTTGGTCTTATAAACCCATTTGTATCCAATAGTTGAATGCCCATTAGGTAGTTCAACGACCTCCCAGACTTGATTTTTAGCCATAGATTCCATTTCATCTTGCATGGCATTGTACCAAAGATTAGAATTTGGTCCATTCATGGCTTGGGAAAACGAGCAGGGATCATTTAGTGGTCCAACATCATAGTCAGACTCTTGTAGGAATACAACATAATCGCTAGAAATGGCAGGCTTTTTTATTCTTGCAGATTTTCTTATAACTACTCCCTGATCTTCAATTTATTCATTTTGAAGAGTAAGTTCTTCGTGTGCTTGTTCTTCATGGAGTGGTTCCACTTGAACGGGTTGTATTTCTGGAGTATCAATTAGAAGATTCTCGTGAAAAACGACCACTCTTTCTTCTCTCGAAGAAAGCTCATTAGCCTCATTAATTTCCTCAATTTCTACATTACGAGGCAATTTACTCCCACTAAGCTCATGATCTTCAAGAAATTTAGCATTTCTAGCTTCAACAATTCTAGGTGTGTGTGAAAGGCAAAAGAATTTGAATCCCTTTGAATTAGGTGGATAGCCTATGAAAAAACCACTTACTGTCCTCGAGTCAAGTTTCTTTAATTGTGGA
The DNA here is from genome assembly GCA_024362995.1 of Heteromeles arbutifolia. Lineage (NCBI taxonomy): Eukaryota > Viridiplantae > Streptophyta > Magnoliopsida > Rosales > Rosaceae > Heteromeles > Heteromeles arbutifolia. Next base: position 35,609,773 of record JANCRC010000005.1, on the reverse strand, counting down.
TTATAAACTCTCACTTCAACTGGACAACCCCATACGTGTAAGTGTCTTAAGCTAGGTTTCCATCCATTCCAAATTTCAAACGGTGTTTTAGGAACGGCTTTAGATGGAACCCTATTTAAAACATACACAGTGGTCTTTAAGGCCTCACTCCACATAGATACAGGGAGACTTGAATTGCTAATCATGCTCCTTACCATGTCCATAAGTGTACAGTTCCTTCTTTCGGCCACACCATTTTGTTGTGGTGTGCCAGGCATAGGATATTGTGCAATAATACCCTCTTCTTCAAGGAACTTAGCAAATGGACCTGGCATTTGTCCCTTTTCTGTGTACCTTCCATAAAATTCTCCACCCCTATCAGACCTTACAATTTTAATTTTCCTCTCCTTTTGTTTCTCTACCTCCACTTTATATGTTTTAAAAGCACTTAGTGCTTCAACCTTATCATTTAAAAGGTAAAGATACATAAGGCGAGAATGATCATCTATAAATGAGATGAAATATCTTTGACCATTTAGACATGGAGTGGGAAAAGGTCCACAAAGATCAGTATGTATGATCTCAAGTAACTCCAAACTCCTTTTGGCACCTTTAGAGGATTTGTTGGTTTGCTTTCCCTTAATTGAATCTCTACAAGTCCCATAATCAGTAAAATCTAAAGTCATCAAGACTCCATCATTTACTAATCTCTTGATTCTCTCCATGGAGATATGACCTAATCTTTTATGCCAAAGCCTTGAGGAGTTTTCATTAATAATACATCGTTTAGTACCAACATTGTCAGGCATTGTTGAAAGATTACACTCATGCGTGGGGTCTAAATTCATTTTAAATAAACCATCTGATAAAACACCATCACCAATATTCAAACCATTCTTAAATAAACTTATTATTGGATTGTCAAAGCAAACCTTAAAATTACAAAGTACCAACTTTGAAACTGAAATTAAATTTCTAGAAAAAGATGGAACATAAAAGACATTTTCCAAATCCAAATTACAGCCAGATGCTAATTTTATTCTAAAAGTCCCCACTGCTTCAACACTAGAGCACATCCGATTTCCTGAGTAGATGTGTTGCTCATTGCCCCTCGGCTTCCTGTGGTTTAGGAACCCCTGCATGACATTGGTAATGTGAATTGAAGCACCAGAGTCAATCCACCATGTATTACTAGGAGCCTCAACAAAATAAGATTCATGACACACATAAGCAAATAGAGTACCTTTCTTTTCTAGCCATTTCTGATACTTAGCGCATTCCTTCTTCTTGTGTCCTTTCTTGTTGCAGAAGAAGCATGCATCCTTGTCGGCAAAACGCTTCATCGGTTTCTTTCCTTTCACCTTAGGAAAACGTTTGCCCTTCTTGGCACCTTCATGCTCGTTAACTAGTTAACTACCAGATGAGCAGTTTCCAATTTCTCAAGTTTCAATCTCTCTTCCTCTTGAACACACATGGTCAGAAGTTCATTGGAAGATCACTTTTCCTTATGTGTGTTTGTTGACCCTAAAAACGACCAAGCCTACGTGGCGCGCAGGCCGAGTAACTAATAAGCTAACTACGTCCTTCGGTTGTGTGCGGGGCATGCCAACTCGTCGGCCGAGCTCGGCCGAGGAGTAAAATTTGTTGATGTTGCGTTGGTCGCGCTGCTGACTTCTGCGTCTTGCGATTGCGGCCGAGGAAGGAACAATTATCGGCCTTCGGGTTCTAGAGCCCGAAGACAAGGCTGCTAATTTGCGAAGTTCAATATCAAATTCGGCTGTCAACGTGCCAAATGTAGTAACCTGGTAACACCTCACTTCGCCGAGAAGGCTAATGAGATGACCTCTGCCAATAAGGATTCGAAAATCCTTCTCGACCGAGACTTGGATAGGTAACCAGTCGGCCTCTTCGCAGTGCTGTTTATCCAAACTGAAGGTGCTCCGCGGTCGGATGATTCTACGGCGATAGTGCTGTTTATCCAAACTGAAGGTATCACCGGTTGCCTTCACAATGCTGTTTATCCAAAACTGAAGATGTGTTGGCGAAAAGGAAAATAAAAATCTCAAGGTTGTTGAGAGGTTTCGCGTAGAGCGAGGGTTTGCGCAGGGCAGATTTGTGTGTTAAGTTGGAGACCTTTTGAACGGTGCCACTGCTTTTGTATTTATAGGAGCAGATGTACTTCTAGCCGAACCAGAGACGTACACATACTAAAAATCCTTATCCCAATCTGATTATGATTCGGCCGATCCTAGTTCCAATAGGTTTCTGAACTAGGCTCAAATAATGAACCAGATTCATTTCCTAATTCAGCGCCTTCAACCTTGAGACCCCTTGTTATATCAGGATTCGACCTCTTTGCCTTTATCCAAGTCACTCCTCCTCCCAATAGGACTCGGCCATCCTGACTTGGCGGCCTATGGCGACTGAACGGCCCATAATATTTCTGGAAGAGTACTGGGTCGAGAACAAACCTAGACTCGGCCCAATAATATAAATTTGGGTCCAAACATTGCCCCCCAGTTTCCTTGAGCTTCGGCCTGTAATCCGAATGGTTAAGGAAATTAATGCAGTCGAAGAAATATATCGTCGAGGAACCCACTCCACAGCCTGACACGCCTTGAACGAGACATCGACAAACCACTATTGGCAGCTCGGCCGGGCCGAGAGGAACTTGCCGTAACGCCCTTGAGTTGCGATCTCGACCGAAAGTAGTCTCCCAAATACCAGTCGGCCCAATCGTATGGTCGAGGACTACTAAGAACCCATTGCCGAATAGAAATGTATTCGGCATTAAAATTCCATTTCGTCGACCAAAATTGTCTCGGCTCGACTAAAGAACAACTTTTTTAAACCGAGCACGCCATAGTTTGGCCAAAATCTTGCCGAACCGAGCACGCCATAGTTCGGCCATGATGGTCAAGAAAATAATTTATTTATATATATATATATATATATATTTGTTTTTAGCAGACGAAAATGAAAATGGTCGAACCATAATGAGGAGGAGGCCAACGATGCTTTATTCCAAGTCGAGATCTTGTAATAACAAAATTCTCAATCTGATTTCGCTTCAAGCCGAACAAAGATTAATCTCTAAATACTTGTGACTTGGCGAAAATTTTTTTTTTATTTTCGGCCGCCGAGTATATTGAACAATTATTATGCCCCCCAGGCATAATTTCGGCTTTTAACTCGAACAACTGAGCCGAACGGGATTTCTCCATATCGGCTTTATCACCAATAAGCATATCGATTGGCGTTGTTTTGGCGTTTAAGACCATTGAAGTCGTATATCGGTCTTGTTCGTCATTGGAACACCCTGACAAATCATTTTCTGAGTCAATTGTTAACTCAGAAACTTGAACATTTTCTTCTAGGCCTACCAAACGTTCAGTCTCGACCGACAAAACAGGTGGCCTAGGGTCTTCTTCGGCCTTCTCGACAATTTTCTGAGGCCGAATGTTGTTTTTAGCCGGAGCGAAAAATTGCCCCCCGGCTTGTGGACTTAACCATTTTCCAAATGGAATTGATCTGTAATCAGAAACGTAAGGAAAACGATCATCATCTAGCCAGGCATGAAACCGAGCCCTGTCTTCGTTTACCCATTACTCTTGCAGGGTAACAGGAGCTTTTATTCTCAACATGTAAGCGAATGACTTTTGCATCTCTTTATGGCCACGAAGAACTTTTTCCACTTCCAAAGATCTTTTACTTTCCTCATTGTGTTTTTTCAATTCCTCTAGGAGCTCGTGTAATCGGCTGAATGGAGCCGGATCGATATCTTGATCTATCATGTGAACTTCGTAGTTTTAGCACTGTGTCCCACTGGGCGTGCCAAAATGTTGACCCTAAAAACTACCAAGCCTACGTGGCGCGCAGGCCGAGTAACTAATAAGCTAACTACGTCCTTCGGTTGTGTGCGGGGTGTGCCAACTCGTCGGCCGAGCTCGGCCGAGGAGTAAAATTTGTTGATGTTGCGTTGGTCGCGCTGCTGACTTCTGCGTCTTGTGATTGCGGCCGAGGAAGGAACAATTCTCGGCCTTCGGGTTCTAGAGCCTGAAGACAAGGCTGCTAATTTGCGAATTCAATATCAAATTCGGCTGTCAACGTGCCAAATGTAGTAACCTGGTAACACCTCACTTCGCCGAGAAGGCTAATGAGATGACCTCTGCCAATAAGGATTCGAAAATCCTTCTCGACCAAGACTTGGATAGGTAACCAGTCGGCCTCTTCGCAGTGTTGTTTATCCAAACTGAAGGTGCTCCGCGGTCGGCTGATTCTACGGCGATAGTGCTGTTTATCCAAACTGAAGGTATCACCGGTTGCCTTCACAGTGCTGTTTATCCAAACTGAAGATGTGTTGGCGAAAAGGAAAATAAAAATCTCAAGGTTGTTGAGAGGTTTCGCGTAGAGCGAGGGTTTGCGCAGAGCAGATTTGTGTGTTGAGTTGGAGACCTTTTGAACGGTGCCACTGCTTCTGTATTTATAGGAGCAGATGTACTTCTAGCCGAACCAGAGACGTACACATACTAAAACTCCTTATCCCAATCTGATTATGATTCGGCCGATCCTAGTTCCAATAGGTTTCTGAACTAGGCTCAAATAATGAACCAGATTCATTTCCTAATTCAGCGCCTTCAACCTTGAGACCCCTTGTTATATCAGGATTCGACATCTTTGCCTTTATCCAAGTCACTCCTCATCCCAATAGGACTCGGCCATCCTGACTTGGCGGCCTATGGCGACTGAACGGCCCATAATATTTCTGGAAGAGTACTGGGTCGAGAACAAACCTAGACTCGGCCCAATAATATAAATTTGGGTCCAAACAGTGTTATAAGAAATCTTGAATGGTCCATACTCAAGAGGGAGAGAATTGAGAATGAAATTGACCAAGAATGACTCAGAAATCTCTATCTCTAAGGACTTAAGTTGAGCTGCAATGTCCCTCATTTCCATAATGTGCTCACGTACACTCTTGGAATTGTCGTGCTTCATGCCTGAAAGTTTCTGCATCAGGGTGCTAGCAAGTGCCTTATCAGATTTCACAAATTGTTCTTCAATGGCTTTCATGAAATCTGTCACCTTATCACATTCTGGGATTGAACCCCGAATGCTCTTGCTCACACTAGATTTGATGAGCATCAGACTTAGGCGATTAGATCGCTCCCACCGCTCATACGTAGCCTTGCCTTTTTGAGTGCTTGATTCCGTGGGCATGGGTGGTTCATCTCCACGGAGAGCAAGGTCGAGATCCATGCACCCCAAAGCCAACAGGACTTTGTCTTTCCAATCAGAAAAATTGTCACCACACAACATTGGAACACGAGATGAATCAAAAGATATAACTGCAAACCAAAGAAAAACAAACAAATCATGCCTTTTGAAATGTAAATTCACACCTTCCTGTGGGCAGAGGTTGTTTAACACAAGAATTTACATATGCTTTAAGGTAATCAAGACATCAAAACCAAAAATCCATACTTGTGGGAATAGGAAAACTAATACTGATATGTCTAGATTACCATTTTGCTTTTCACTAATATTAAATAATTACTTCCTACGGGTAGAGTAGTTATTTAGATTACTGTAACTTGTAGATGCCTCATTCCTTGTTTCATGTTTTTTTTTTTTTTTTTTTAAACTGAACTTCTTACGTGATTAAATCACACACTTTATAGACTTAAGATGCTGCGGCTAATCTTAAATCAACATGAAGCTATTATATATGTATCAATTTACTGAGTACAGATGCAAAGAAACTCATAACATACATGGATATGGCATCAACTTACAGTCTTCATTAATAATGAAATGAAACTCATAATATGAATATATTAAACAAATTTGAACCCTTAAGCACGATCAAGCAATATCATTTCGTGCCTTGGGTCTAAATTGCGAACAATATGTACTGAAGGTGGCTCTAATACCACATGTTATCAGTTTTGGTAATCACATTCAGCGCAGCACACATGTAACATATAATTCGAACTAACCTCCAGCCATGATCGTCCAACAGCACGTTTCCAACAGCACAGCAATATTGAAAGCTCCTGTAACTCTAGTTTAAGTGATCTTCTAGCCTATAGCCACTCGAGAGTGCCTTTCTCAGATGGAATGCAAGGCTTTATATAGGCTAGGCTAGGGACCCTTAATCTCACGTGAAAACAAACTGACTCCACTAATCCCTACCATCAAGGGATTTGCTGAGTCAAAATCTCTCCTCTTATCTGTCAACTAGAGTCATGCTGTTAGTGGATTGTAATCAACTAGAGTCATGACTTGAGGGAGTTGTTTGACTAATTCATTGTTAACTAATTAACAATATCATTAACTAAATATTAATGACTAATATGTGGGCCACTCTAAGTGAAAATATTTGAACGTTGCTAACATCAACTTCATTAGGTTGTTCAGGGAAACAATTCCCAGTGGTAGGGGAATTCAAAGTCAAACATCTCAAAATACCTTAATTATTTGAGTATTTCTCCTGCAAACATCATGCAGCCACAGAAGTATAATTATAGCCAAGTGATTATAATTTAGACTTGAATTTTTTTATCTTCATTTTGCAGTTATCAAAAACGTCGTCCAAGCCAATCAGAGAAAGAGGAGAGAAATAAAATCAGCAGATCCAGAGAACCAGCGTACTCTCAACACTTCAAATTCAGGTAACTTCTAAGGAAGGCATACTGTGTAACCTTTCTACATTTACACTTTATAAGGTGCTTCAAGAAGATATATATAATAGTTTCCTCATTCCAGTAAGGGGAAAACTAAAAGTCCTTCTCAACTAACGTGACATCATTTCATTGTACAAATATCACAATTGAAATTGTCCATTATCATCATATAAATATAAGTTCAAGAAATTTCATGAGTGGTGCTATCCACACACTCATTTTTACTTCACACACCATTCTCAATTTTCAACCATTGGATCAAATGAATTGAAAAAAAATCAATGGACATTAATTAACAAAATTGTGTGGGAGGTGAAAAAAAAAAGGAATTTTAACAAAAAACTCCTGGTATTGTTCACTTTAACGAAAAACCACATTTTTACACTAAAATGTCAATCCTGGTACTATTCACTTTACCTTTTATTTTGTCCTTATCGTTAAAACTCAAAGTTTTCAAGCTCTTTTCATTAGTTTTCCTAAAAAAATGGGTGTGTGAATAACACTACTCATTTGATTTAAAGACCATATAGTCATCCATATGTGTTGAAAAAGTGACGATTATGATAACAAATATCATCTTCATGATAAATCGTCAATTTCTTTGAAATGGCCTCTAAATGATTTTTCTAGAGATGATGATGATTAAAGAACATGATTAGTTTTGATTAATTATGACGTTTGTACGCTGAAATGATGTCATGTTATAATGGTGGATAAAGACTTTCCTTTCTTCCTAGAGTGAGGTCATATTGTCATTCAGAAATCAATACTAATATTAACTTTTTTGAGTAAATTACATCTTACTACCTCAATTTTAGGTTACATACAAACTTATACATTATCTTTTGAACATGGCAATGTCATACATTAACTTACGAATTTGTTATAATACTAGACCTGCTTGAAAAAATACGTCAATTTGTCTGTTAACTATTGACTTGGCAGGTTCATAACCCACTTCCTTTCCTACCTAAATTAAAGAATTAATTGCATGTAGTCTAATATCCTAATAAATAGGGTGTTGAATTTCCACCTATGTGTCCCAAGTTCGAAACTCTCACTCTTCTAAATTATTGATTTTGAACCCTCTCCCTCCACTTAATAATAATAAATTAAAAAAAATAAAAAAATGAATGATTTTTTAGTATAAACAAAATTAAAATCACCAAGCAACTCTTTCTGCATTTGTCCGATTCCCGCAGCCCCTACCACAACACCCACCACCAAAGCCACCAACAAATGAATGGTGATGTAAACAATTTGAACCTTCTTCCTTCTCCTCCTCCATCTCCGCCTCCCTCCTATCGAGACCTTCTACAACGATATCCTGGGTACCATCATCCTCGGGGAAGGCGAGACCGTGGTAGGCACCGGCCTATTTGGCTGAATTATGCCTATTGACGTCGAGGATGGAGATGGTGGCTCCTACTTCAGGGATAAAGACATCGATGGTGGGGATAGAGCTCGCGCACACGATTCGGTCAAGTTGCTCTGCCGCCAAAGGATCGATTTCGAGCAGATCCAAGTTTTTGGGTGGACTCGATCGGGTTCACAGAACTAATGATGTCATCAGGGCTCGTCTGCAATGACGCCGTTATGGGTAAATAGGCCTCGTCGAGCCTTGTTGATAAATAAACCTTGTCAGGGCTCGTGATAGACCTGAGGTGGTCGGCGGGTGGGGATGGCGGTGGTGAGCCAAGACTTGGACGTGGGTGATTGGCGCATATGAGGTGATTGTTGGGTGAGGGTGGCGGTGGGGGTGGGTTGTGGTTTTGATGGTGAAGGAAGTAAAGAGGGGGAGAGACATATGGAGGGACAAGGATTCTCTACTCTCCCACTTTCTATACACTTCCATCCTCCCCTGTTTGTGCGGTCACGGTTAAGCCACATCAACATTTTATATTGAATTTTTTATAGAGATAATAAGACAAAAAACAATAGTAATGTAAAATGCTGATGTGGATTACCGTCAACAATGATTCTCTACTCTCCCACGTCCCATACATTTTCATCCTCTCCTATTTGTGAATCAATATAAAATGTTAACGTGGCTTAACCGTGACCGCACAAATAGAGGGAGGATGGAAGTGTATAGAAGGTGGGAGAGCAGAGAATCTGCCTCCGTGGGGGAAGGGTGAGGGTGATGGGTTTGTAGGGTTGGGTCTCACAGTTTTTTATAAATACAAAAATTTTAATGATTTTATCATTTAATTTAATATTTAATGAATTTTTTAATCCAATTAGGTGAGAGAGTGGACCTCCTGACAAAGTATAACATTGCAATGAATTCGAAAGTTTATATATGATGTTGTAATGCTTATAAGATAATGTACGAATTTGTTATGATAATTTACCCTTTTTTTTGTCACATTTGACGAAGCAGAAATCTTAGCCCTATCTTAAGCCTTACCCTTGACCCTACACTCCCAAATATAGGGGAGTAAATTGGGGTTTGGGGTTTGAAGAAAATCTTAGTCGAGAAAATTGTATATGCAGGGTCAAAATCCAATGATCAAAGTCAAGGAGACAAAAAGTTTCCCAGAAACTAGACAACATGCTTTGAGTTTGTCAAGCTTATATCAAAGGCAATGCTGATTGTTCTTGGATTAGGTAATAAGGCCACCATTCACTTTTCATTTTATCTCCTAATCCCTCTTAGTTAGATGCATAATTTTCTTTATTTAATCATTATCATATGTTGTTTAAAGGATCTTCGCAGATAAGAAAGATAAGGGAAAAGAAAAAAAAACACAAATGGTCTGTTCAGATCATGAACGAATTCTTAAAACGAGCTAGCATGTATGAGTATGAAGATAGTGGTATGAATCCGCAGGCCCACAAAGACAATGATGAGACCAAACCTTATGAACTTGTTGATGGCCGAGCCGTCTTCATGCCCCCCGAGAGCGACAGCGAACAAGCAACTGTGACTAGCAGCACTTTCCCCATGCCTCAACAGGAGGCTGAGAAGCCAAATAATGATAAAGAAAAAACCCCAGAAGGTAACTGCTATTTAACTTGCTTAATTAGAATTTATGGTGTGACCCATCGTAACAACCCTAATGGTGAAGCTAAAGTTGCTTAACTACTTCAAATCCTAGGGTGCTAATTCTAATTAAAAGCAAAATATGAAAATAATAAAATTCTGAAAAATACCTTCAAAACTACAATACTTGAAAAATTAATAGGACCTAATCTCAAGTCAATGAAAGAGTTAGCTGGGCCTTATCAAAATGCTAGAGCTCCATGGGAAGAGATCGGAAGCACATCTTTGATAAGCATACAATCAAACCAGCTTTCAGCTTCTACAAAATTCAAACAAAGCACAACATAACAGAGAGATCGCATGATTATTTTACAAAATACATATATTAAAAACAATACTCCAACAGAGATAGAGATAGATTGAATCTGTGCAAGTACAAAACCTACCAAAAGAAAATACTGAACACCAACAAAGTAAACTAGGAAGCCAATGAAAACTACTCTCTCTCCTCTGTTCTCTCTCTTTCTAACTCTCCCTGCCCCACGAAGACTGTGGGCTATCAATTTACCTACCATTCATTCAACCAAATTATATTCAACGATTGAGCTTTGCTATCAATTTACCTATCCTTCCATCTGCCTACCTCTAAATTCGATTGCAGTTTCCAGTTTTCAATTTCAGATTTGCAATTGAATTGCAGTTTCCAATTTCTGGAATTTCATATCTTCCCACAGAAGCAGAAATTCAATTCCGTATTAGCTCAGAAACACAAATTCAATTTCAATATTTACAAGCATACCTGCCCATGTGCACAATGTACAAGCGTTTAGAACCAAACCCAAATGAGCCTTATACCATTCCTAAAAAACAATGAGACCTAAATTTTCAATTCCCAAATGATGACTTGGTAATAAAGCAAAGCAACCAAATGACTAGGTAATACTAATCAGAGAAGGGATAACCAATCAAATATCAACCAGTAATTGAAAATTAATACCAAATATGGATTAATCAAACATCCAAAATGCAAAAGCCCCAGAAACAAAACAAAAAAATTCGTTCTGTAATTGCTACAAGCTAGGTGACCAAAGTGAAATCCAAATTTTTAACTTAAGTAAAATGATAGCATATATAAGCAGTGTATGACTTATATCTCACAAGGAAACATAACCTAGCAACAAAAGAAAAGAAGAAATTCTTTCAGGTTTCTTTGCTCAAGTTATTAATTAGTGTTCCCTTTTTTTAGGCCAAAGCCAATGCTACACAAATATATGTGTGTGTGTATGTGTGTTAAGCTAGAGACTAGTGAGGTGTGTGAGGTGTGTGCTCGGTTTTGGTAAGTCCTTCTAAAATAATTCATGCATTGAGATAGCAAATTGATTAAAGTTATAGCTTGTAATAAGTCCTTCAGTTTTTTTGTTAGTAAATTCATGAATGTAAACCTGCAAGTTCAAAAAACAAATAGAAAAAGCCAGAGAGGTATATGTATAATTTATAAAAATCTAAAAAATAAAAACCAAATTTTACCCAATTAGAGGCCTTAGAAGATGGATGCAGAGATGGAAGGCTGCGAGCGTGCCAAATTTGGAGGCAATTACCTGCAAATCCAAAACCCTAAGTTAAAAAGAATGATAAAAAACGAATTCATTTAACCTTAAAGCATTGGGTGACAGAGTAGTCTCGTAGGCGTGGAGAATTTTGGCAAAGATTTATGTCATTGGTGGAACGGGTTTCTAGGGTTCTTGGGTTTTCGGTGGTAGAGCAAGAAACTGGGACAAGGTGGAGGCACAAGAGATCGAGGTGGTCTGGCTGGTGTGGGGAGTGAATTTGGCTTGTTGGTTGAATGGGTATCTAGGGTTTTTGGTTGCGAGTGTGGTAGACAATGAAAAGAGGAAAGAGGATTTGAGTTTTTTGGGTTAGAGGTATGTCGTGGTAAAGAGAGAAGAAGATTGATGGGACGTTTAGGTAAGGGTAATCAGAATCAGGAAACGGAATTGAATTCCGATTACGGAATACTCCAGTGTTTACCAAATTTGAGGGAATCAAAATTTAGTGGTCCCACACAAATTTTGGAATCCAATTCCGAAATTTGGAGGAATTGGACTCCTAAAAATTAGATGGTATTTGGATTCCGGAGGATTGAGGGGGTGAGGAATCAAGTTTTCTTACCCATTGTGCCCTCGCATAAAAGTTGAAATTCCAAAGAAACCCAAGCTCTCGTCCCCAGTGTTATCCCTCTCCTTCTCCCTCACCATCGTCGCACATCCCTTACCTTTCCCAGGACACAGACCCGGCCACCATCATCTTCCACAACAATTAAACCACAAAAGTAGATCAAACCACAAACCAAGAAGAACCTTGCTGCAATTTTAGTAGGTATTTTAGGATGGTGCGGCTGCTGAGAAAGACTGGGGAGAGGGGGAGAGAGAGAAGAGGAAATAAACTAGGGTGATTCAGAATCTTCTCAAACAGAGATACCCATATTGCTCTATTCTCCAATCTCACCAATTTTCCTAGGAGAAGCTTCGGCTCTGGCCACACCCGAACCCCAGTTCTCCTTGTCGCTTGCAGAATTTAAGAACGAGAGAGACAAATGAGGATGCATGTGAATCTGCGAATTCAGGAGGTGGTGGGGTGGTTGTGGGTGCTAGGGAAGAAGAGGATATGGATGGAAGGGATGAGGAGTGGAGGATCTGTGAATATGGGAGGTCGTGGGAAGGCTGTGGGGGTTGGAGAAATATAGGATTGAAGAAAGGGGGGAGATGAGGATGCTGGGACATCAGAATGAAGGATCTGCGAATTCGGAAGGTGGTGGGCTGGTTGTGGGGGCTAGGGAAGAAGAGGATATGGATGGAAGGGATGAGGAGTGGAGGACCTGTGAATATGGGAGGTCGTGGGAAGGCTCTGGGGGTTGGGGAAAGATAAGATTAAAGAAAGGGAGGAGATGAAGATGTTAGGACATCGGAAAAAAGGGGATGAGGTGCTGGTTTTTTTATTTATATAAATATTACCTTAAGAAGAGCTTCTTCAATTATTTTATGAATTAATATGATATGAAATATAAATCAATTCCAATAACTTTATATGAACATAATTTATTTATGTAAGGGCAATATAGTAATCAACCTAGTTTTCATTCCGATTCAACTGAATAAGTAAACAACTTATATGGATTCAACATCATTCCTACTCCGATTCCAGACAGTTTTAGTAAACAACTTCAACAGGAATCTGATTCTGATTCCACCTCATTTCAATTCCTCCTTAATCCAATTCCTCCTCGATTCAATTCCTCTCAATCTGATTACGGATTAGTAAACGCGCCATGAGAGGTGAGTCGATGGCTTGGATCATTAAGAGAGAAGACAGAAAAGGAAAGTGAACGAGCATGGTTTGGAATTTAGATAGGCTTTCTCAAATTTTACTGTGTTTCTTTTTTTTTTTTTTTTTTTTGAACTTTTATTGATTGTTGGAAATGTGAGGAACCCCTTTCGTCACTGATAATACATATATGTGATCCATCTTAAAATTCCTCACATATCATGTTTCATTAGGGCGCCATTGTTTCCCGCCATATATTTTAGTAAGAACTTCAAAAAATTTGTGTCACCACTTTTTCATCTTAAAAGAAACAAAATAATTATAGGTGACGCTTATGATATCCGTCACGTAATTCTAGAATATGTGACGTGTTTATCGTCACCTAAGTGTTCTCAAATTTCTTTCCTAGCAAACTAGTCATGCGTGATGCATCTAAACAATTCGTCACATATAGAAAAAACATGTGACGAATTTTTGGACGCCACATAAAATTCGGTCACCTATTCCATGTTTTCTTGTAGTGAATGTGTAAGTGCATTGTCAAAGATTATTCATCTTTGGTCGGTGTTCATAACAAAGATAATTAGACTCCTTTGTTCTTTGGCTGCTCTCCATGGTAGGAAAGATGCCTCCTTATGCCTGCACCACATCTATACCATACTCTTGATGAACCTCAGAAACGGTACAAGATCTGTGGGAGGACGGATGGTGAGACTATCTTGCATTGTGCAATGGATGGCGAGTACAGATTGTTAGTTCATGAACTATCACTCTAGTGGAAATTAGGTCCTTAAATTATTTTTTCGGTAAAATAAGTCCTTAAATTTATTAAAAATTGTTGATTTCATCCCTACTATTATATTCAAAGCTATTTTATCTAATTTTTTGTCAACTTAAGTCACTTAATACACTTTAGAATGTAATACCATCATTTTCTCGCCTATAAGCCCTTAACATTTTATGAAAAATTACCAATCCAACCCTCCAATGTATATCACATGTAAGTAACGTGACATAAACCGACGAAAAATTAGATATAGTAGCTTTGAATATAATATTAGGGATGTAATTAGCAAATTATTATAATTCAAGGACTAATTTTTCTGAAAAAAAAAAAAAATTTAGTTTAGGGACCTAATTTTCACTTAGGCTATAATTAAAGGATTAAATTGGCAATTAACCGTTAAAAGTAAGTAATGTACCTTTTTAAGATATAACTCCACACATTGGTCCATTAGACCTCCTCCAACTCAGGTTTGTTCCATAGTCGCCCGTGGTCTCGTGGTCAGTGTTTCTTCAATTACGGTGTTGAGTGTGATTGTTTTTCCCGACATGCCTTCATCGGTAGAGAGTTGAATTGGAATGGATAAGACAGCATTTTCAAGGTATTTATGTTGAAGTAGAAATGAAAAAACTATGATGAACTTGGAGGTAGGAGATGGACTAAGCAGGAAGAAAAATTATCATATTCCAATCCTCCAAAAAAATAATAGGATTAAAAGGGAGCATGTTAATCTAGTCAAAATAAAAAATCATTCTCCTCTACTTTCTATAACAAACGAGGTCGCTGTTTGTAAAAACCTCAACATGCTACCATACTTAACCCCACACAATAAGGAGGGAATAACCGTATAGAGATATTCACCAAAACCCATATTTTGATAGAAAAAAGAGGTGAATGGTTCACCAACACCTCCATTGCGGCCTCCCTCATCGCCAGTCGCCAGGTCAACCAATGTTCTCGTTGCCATCAAAGAGGACGGCCGCAAACCAACCCTAAAATACTAGCCAGCTTTCTACATGTTCGTAATCATTAGAGATAAGCAAAATACCCACGGGCATGGGTAATCGCGGTTAACGGCCCATTTAAAATTTACGATCACGGTTATGGTAACCATTTTGATAAACGGTTATGGGTATTTCCCGAGGTTATAAACATGTACCCATTTAACCGTTTATTTTAATATATATAAAAAATAAAAAAAATTAAACACTCTAAATTGTCGACCCAAACTCTCGCCGCTCATCTTTCTCCTTGCTGACCCTCCCATCTTTGTCACTCATCTTTCTCTCCTCGCTACCCATTAGCGTTTATCATTTTTTATTCTATTCACTTAAAAATTTAGATTGAATATTTTCCCCTAGTTTTGTTTGTTGTATTGAATTGTGGAGGAATTATTGTTAATTTGGTATGGTTATTATGGTACATGGATAATTGTGGTATGTTGATATTGTTCAATTTACACTTATGGAGATTGATCATTTTGGTTATTTTCCACACAGCTCCGTGTATTCGTTCTATGTCTGTATTCTGTAGTTTCTATGATAATTACTTACAGATGGTAGTGTTTGGGTCAGTTCATGATATCTTCCTTTTTATGATGCACGGGGTTTAACCCCAATGCCAAAAATTTGCTAGAATCATTTGTGATACTGTAAATTACTTTCATTGATAACATTAAAAAATATCGTCGTAAACTATTATTTCAATTATTGGTAAAAGATTAAACTACGGAAATGCATGTTAATAGTACCTATATCAGTGTTTAATTGTTAGAAAAAAAAAATTATGACAAATTTTACTTTTTCAATCTTCAAGTTGTTAAAATAAAGTGTAGACGGTTAAAAAAAAAGGGGTAAATGAGTAAAAAAAGGATAAATAGATTAAAAAACAGATAAACAGGTAAATAGTTACGGTTAAATGAGTATAGTTAACCGTTTATAAACGGTTATTGGTATGGGTACAACCTTTTAGGCAATTACCTAATGGGTAAATGGGTAAACGGTTATACGGGTAAAAGCTTAAATGATTATGGGTAAATAACCGCGGTTATCTGCCTGCCATAACCGTTGTCCATCCCTAGTAATCACATCATGATCAGTGACTTCCGTCTACAAGAAAAAAGCACTCGCACAGTAAAAAAAAAAGGTCAGGAAATGGCCATTTCTTGGTACCTCCTATCCCTCGATTAAGGCCCTTTTTTTGGCAACATGCACTAGGTTTCTTTTCTAGCTCTTTTGCTTTTTATCTAATATAATTGGTACTATGAAAATTGAACTCAACTCACAAATAGGCACCGATGTACTGGTTTGGAAATTTTAATTAGATGCATATTTAGAAAAAGAAATGAAAAGGAAGCACCAGCAGTCGCTTCTCCTCTTCTTGGAAAATTGTACACCAATTAAATTCAGGAAGCATCAAATACTTGCAGTGCTAGGTGATAAAGTCATTCCAAAATCAACATCTATGGGTCATCTTTTGCTACGTGATAAGAATGACTTTCTTAGGCCATCTCCAACCGAAGGGTCCAGAGGATTAGATGGTCGAAAATAGCCTTAAACCGTATCCAACCGCGGGTCAGGCCAAAGGGCTCATGGGTCCCACTGGACAAAAAAGGGCCAATTGGCCAACCGCCCGGCCCAAATGAGCCAGCCGACCGACCCTGGGCCAGGCTAAAAAATTTGAATCTCAACGGCTAGCTGACGTCAGCTAGCCGTTATTTTTTAATTTTTTTTTTTTACAGTTTTTTTTTGGGCCAAAAATTTAAAAAGAATATTTAATTAAGACTCAGAAAGGTGCTTGGTTCTATGTAGGGATGTTGCTTTTATAAGCATGTTTGATTGCTCAAACCTCTCCCACATCCGATGTGGGACAAATATAATAGGTGCCCCAAATATAAGCTTCATATTAGAGACGGTAAATGTGCATTTATACATGTAACCGTCTCAAACTAAGTTGTACTAGTAATTGGACACTTAAATTAAAAAATTAATTTAACATACAACTGTTAACCGCACAAGTAGACATGAAAGCGACGCTAATTACTACGACGAAATAAGTGTTTTCACAATTTATTTCAAATATTTAATTATATTACATTTAATTTAAGTTGTTGTAGTTTTTAAATTTAAATAATAAATTATGTTTTGCCATATGCCCTTTGGCCATCGGTTAGAGATGATTTTTTGTGACAATGCCCCTATGGCTCTTAGGCCCTCGGTTGGCAATAGTAAGAAATATGGTCTTGCACTGTTCATTAAAATATTAATTTCTTAGAGGGCCAGAGGGCTAAAACGAGCTCTCTAGCCAGCCTTCGAGATGGCCTTATGTTCTACGTCCACAGCTGGAAACCGAAAAACAAAAGGGGAAATGAGTATGGAATAGCTGTTGTGAACTTTTTGATGTTGGTATAGAGTAACAAGTGCAAAGGGGAGATAAGTAACAAATTAAAGAAAAAGGGTGAAGAGAATTTTCTTTGTAATTTAGCAAGTGTAAAAGGGTATAGTTGTGGACACAGAAGAAGTATCTTCTTTTGGAAACTATGGTACTTTACAAGTTAAACATGGTTTACTTGCCAAGAATAAATATGAAGACAAAGGTCAATGTTGATTGCCACTCATATCAGGAAGAGAAGAACTGTACCCAAAAAAAGCTGCGGATTCTTTCATGGATGACGAGATCGAGAGTATGGACACAGAGAAGATCAAGAAATACTTGACCCAAATCGCCATGCACAGCGAGTGGGAAGAAGTTGTTAGAACCTATAAGCTCAACAAGAAGGCTCACGAGGCAAGAATCACCAAGTCAGGTGACACAGCACTACACGTAGCAGTATCTGATGGCCAAGAAAAACATGTTGAAGAGCTCGTCAAACTGGTTACTGTAAAGGAGCTTCAAATTCGAAACGAGCGAGGGAATACCCCTCTCCACATCGCAGCATGGATGGGAAACGAGCCAATGTGTTTGTGCCTTGCCAACGCTCATCCATCCTTGGTCACTACTTTTAATGTAGACAATGAGACTCCTCTATTCTTGGCTGCTGTCTATGGTAAAAAAGATGCCTTCTTATGCATGCACCACATTTATACCCCTACCCTTGATGATCCTTGGAAACGCTACAATTATTGTAGGAGGAATGACGGTGATAACATCTTGCATGTTGCAATTGCTAGGGACTACTTTGGTAATTAGCCAGCCCTTAACTTGATCACTTCCATATATACTAGCTATACATTCCCTTATGACATGTGAAATAAATAACAATGTGTACCTTGTTGGTTGACAGATTTGGCATTTCAGATAATTCACTTGTACGAAGGTCTTGTTAATTCTGTCAATGCGCAAGGCTTTTCCCCTCTCCATCTTCTGGCTACCAAGCCTTCTGCCTTCAAAAGCGGTAGCCACCTCGGCCGATTCCAAAAAATTATTTACCACTGTGAGTACTAATACAGAATATTATTGGTAAGATTGAAATCTAGTTACATGTATCACCCTACTCATTCTTTGTATATATATGGTAATTTGGCAGGTATATATGTTGATGAGCTCAAGGCGGAGCAAAGGAAACGATCTAATGAGGGGATAATTAAGACATTCAAAGAGGAAGAGAATCCCGAACATCCAGAAAACTACCAGACATGCATCAACTTCATTAGGTTGTTCTGGAGAACAATTCGCCTTGGTAGGGGAATTCAAAATCAAATATCTCAAATTACCTCAATTGTTCGAGTATTTCTCCTGCAAACTTGATGCAACCATAGAAGTATAATCATAGCCAAGTGATTATAATTTAGACTTGAAGTTTTTATCTTCATAGTTCGATGTAATTCCCTTATGCTCACTACTAAAAAGTAGGTATTCATTTTGCAGTTACCAAAAAGGAAGACAATCAGAGAGAAGGAAGACAATCAGCATATACAGGGAACGTCCCCCGAGCACCTAATCGTACTCACACAATTAACACCATCGATCAGAGCGGAGAAATAAAATCAGCAGATCCAGAGAACCCTATAGAACCTAATAAGCGAACTGATCTCAACACTTCAAATCCAGGTAACTTGTAAGGAAGGCATGCTGTGTAACCTTTCTACATTTACACTTTATTATAAGGTGCTTCAAGAAGGATTTATGTAATAGTTTTCTCATTCAAGAAGGATTTACACCGGGCAAATGTCACAATTGAAACTGCTCATTCTCTTCCTTTTTTTTTTTTTTTTTTGTCGCATGTGACCGGAGTAGAAATCATAGATCTCGAGAAAATTGAATATGAAGGGTATCAAGGTCAAGGACACCAAAAGTTTCTCGAAAACTACAAGACCTGCTTTGAGTTTGCCAAGCTTTTAACAAAGGCAATGATGATTGTTTTTGGAACAGGTAATAAAGCCACCCATCACTTTTATCTCCTAACCTCTCTTAATTAGATACATAATTTTCTTTATCTAATCATTTATGTTGTTAAAGGGTATACGGAGATAAGAAAGATAAAGGAAAAGAAAGAAAAACACAGATGGTCTGTTCAGATCATGGACGAACTATTAGAACGAGCTGTCATGTATGAGTATGAAGACAGCGGTATGAATCCGCAGGTCACCACAGCACCTTCCCACAAAGATAATGACATTGATGCAACAGCACCTTATAACATTGCCGATGGCGGCCCCATCCTCATGCCCCCAGATAGCGCCGTCCTCGCCCCCATGCCTGAACTGGCTGAGCAGCCAATGAATGGTAAAGAAAAAACCCCAGAAGGTAACTGCTATTTAACTTGCTTAATTAGAATTTATGGTGACCCATCGTAACAACCTAATAGTGAAGCTATAGTTGCTTAACTACTTCAGCCCCTGCGTGCTAATCCTAATTAAAAGAAAATTTTAAAATAATAAAATTCTAAAAGATACCCTCAAAATTTGAAACACTGATATTTCACCGGCTGCCGCGGGGCGGGGCGCCTTTACGCGCCACTCCACGCACCGCCACGCGCAGAGTTTGGGTCGCCGGAGTTTGGCCGGATTCTGCCGTGGTCGACGTCGTGCCCGGTGGCAGAGCATAGTACCTCCGATGGGAGGCGCGTGTGTCCCACGAGCTAACTACCGCGTCTTCCACGCTCCTCCGATGGGAGGCCTGTGAACGGCCAGAATCTGGGGTCCTCTTCCAGAGCTCGTTTCGAGCTCATTTCACAACCAAATCACACAATCTACCTATGGAAATGAAGCTGGGGAAAAGGAAGATAAGGATTTACTAATTCGAGGCACAGCCGTGGCCTGAAATCTGCCTGGAAGATCACGAGTCCCCTCGCAGAAAAACTAGGGAATGTTTCCCGAGTTGCATCTGCACCAAAACTCTAAATCATGCATGCAGACTCAGGAATCGTATCAGAACATTAAAAGGAAGAAAAAGAAGGTTCCCCGAGGCTTACCTTGGCCATGAACGGCAGAATTTCGCTGGAGTTTTCCCTCGAATTCGCACCCAATTTCGTGGCATGTCGGTCTCTTTTTGAGTCCAACATTTTGTCTGAAATTCTAGGACTCGAGGAGGGGCGAGAGGAAGAGAGGTGGACGTTTGGGTGGCTCAGGTTTCGACAGAAAACAGAGGCGGGGCGCCGTCCGTGTTTTCTGTGCATGTGCTGTTGATCGAGAGAGAGGTGAGGGGAGTAAAGAGAGTGGAAGAGAGAGATGGTGGCTCAGAGAGGAGAGTTGCCGAGGTAAGGGGAAAGAGAGAGAAGGGAGAAAGTTAGTTAGAGAGATAAGAGTGAGGGACGGAGAATACGAGAGAGGTGATAGTGCACCCGAAAGAGGGAGAGAGAGACACGTGGTGTGGTGAACCTATTTCACCAAATACATCATATCAATCAATTTGTATTTTTGAAATTTAATCAAACGACTACAAACATTTAACTTTTTAAAAATTATAATAATATTACTAATTGTATCAAATTTCAAAGATTCGAATCGATTGATAGGTAGATTTGATGGAATGAATCGGAGAGGATCCCTTTCCTTTCAGAACATGCACAATAATTTCAATAAATGTGAAATTACCGATTTGCACTTGAAGTACCGTTTCTTCTACAATCTTCTTTCTAGCTTTCAATTTCGTTTCGATTGCGTACATTCGGGAGTTTGTGCATGTGTTACATGTATATCTTTTTTTTTTCTTTTTTTTTTTTTGGAAACTACATGTATATCTTTGGTTCTAGCCCAAACAATAATTAATTAGCACGAGTCATAATTAATAAAATACTAACGAGCCTACTTACCGAAAGGAGTGGGCTTTTGATTTGGTAATTAACTCATTCGATTAATCGGGTTTGTTGGTTTAGTACGTATTCTTGGTTTTTAGTTGTCAAAAGGAGTGGGCTTTTGTCCACCATGCCGGAAAGAAACTCTAGAGCTCTCCCTCCATTTCTTTTTCTTTTGAAAAATATCTGAGAGAGTAGCTATTTCATAAGAGGTTTTTGAACATTAGTCTTTGCAAAAGATTAAAATTTAAAAAAAAACTTTGTGCTAGATTACATATTCAATTTAATCCTTTGAATGTACTTTTATCAAAATTTACATTCAATTTTTGTTATTTAATGTATATTTTTATTTAATCTCTCCACATTAAATTTTAATTTTATTAATATGCACATATTTAGTTTTTTAATTATAAATGAACGTAAATGAGAAAATATTAAAAGAAATTTGTGATACAAAAATATATAAATACATAAGTATACATAAATGACTGTGCCGAAATATATAAAATTGACTTTTTTGCACCGAAATATTTGTACCGAAATATATTATAATGAACCTAAATGTATGTACCGAAATGTATTATATTGAATTAATGTACCTAAATGTCAATACCGAAATGCATGTACCAAAAATGTGACATCCCACATCGCCCAGGGGAGTGATCCTTATATGTATATTCTCATCCCTACCTAGCACGAGGCCTTTTGGGAGCTCACTGGCTTCGGATTCCGTAGGAACTCCGAAGTTAAGCGAGAAGGGGGCCAGAGCACTCCCATGACGGGTGACCCACTGGGAAGTTGCTCGTGAGTTCCTAGAAACAAAACTGTGAGGGAATGGTAAGCCCAAAGCGGACAATATCGTGCTGAGGTGGTGGAGCGGGCCCGGGAAGTGATCCGCCTCGGGCCGGGATGTGACAAAAAATGTACATACCTAAATGTCAATACCGAAATGTATGTACTTAAATGTCAATACCAAAATGTATGTACCAAAATATACGTATCTAAATGTATGTACCGAAATATAATATATTGAATTAATGTACCTAAAAGTCAATACTCAAATGTGTGTACCTAAATGTACGTAACGAAATGCATTATATTGAATCAATGTACCTATATGTTTGTACCGATGATATACCAAAATATTCAAATGTATTAATGTACCTAAATGAAGAACATACAAAATTGTTATCGGAATATATATTATAAAAAAAATTAGTTGCCTAATTGTAGACATTAAAATATAATATGATGAATGAAATAAAAATTAAATTTAAATGTAATTAATACATTAAAATAAAGATAAAAAGATAAAAAAAACATCAAAATATAACTAATAAATGATATGATGAAATGTACTAGGGACTAAAATTGGATTTTAATATTACACAAGGTTATAGTCTAAAACTCATCTTTTTTAAGGATTAAAATGAAGTTTTCTATTTTCTTTTCTTATGTAGGCGACGAGGTGGGGTAGGTTGGGGTTGGGGCTGGAGTGTTGCTCTGGTAGGGTGGGGAAGAAGATGATAAACAGTCATCTTCTTTTTTCTTTTCTTTTTTAAGTTTACTAGCATATGGGCACACACAAAGTGTGTGAGAAATTTTTTTATTTTTGTTTTTGAAATAGAAGGAGAGAGGAAGAGAGTGATAGATAATGTGGAAGTGGGAAGTTTTTTTTTTTTTTTTTTTTAATTAGAGATATGTTAGGATTACATGTAGGTGAGGCTTTGAAGGAAAAAAAAAACAAAATTTAGTTGTGTGAAATTATGTTTCTGCCCCATATTTCTTATTCATGTTCTGTTTTAATTAGAAGGTTAAACTGATAATTTTATAGGATTTTGGTTAACAATTAGTGTTTTATTAATTAGTAGAGATAATTATATAGAAATAAAAAATAATTTTTTATTATTTAAATGTTTTTAATAATATTTAATTAAACTTGCGGGACCCAAGTGTGATATTTCAGTATTTAACAGATTTTTTGACGGAATTGTAAAGGAAAAATCATATTGATTTGCAACATTCATTTTCAAAGACTATACATTTATCGATTTTCAATTTCAGGGACCATCTTGATTATATAGGTTAATCTCAGACACCATTTATAATAAAAACTCTTCCAATAATACTAGAGATCCAAACCTAGATTCTAAAATCAAGCTTATTAAGGGAAAAAAAACTGCTTTAGTTGGATCGTAGTAATCGAGCTTAAGCCACAAAAAATAAATACAATGTATCTGATGAAATGTATACGCAGGGTCGTCGGCATGGACGGAGCCACCTTGGGCTCGGAGGAGGCGGATGCCCCCACGCATATTTTTTGACAGCAGCTTTAGTTGTATTAATGACTCATCGGCTGAAAAGGCAGAGGAGAAAACCCTTGAAATGGGGAAGTTGGAAACACCCTTTTTGATTGCTGCAAAAAACGGTGTGACTGAAATGGCGGAGAAGATCCTTCAAACTATTCCGCTGGCCATCCGGGACACTAACGTAGAGGGAAAGAACGTGGTATTGTTAGCTGCAGAGAACAGGCATCTATTTGTGCTCCAATTCTTACTGAAGAGAAATATACTGATCAGAGACGTGTTCAGCAAATTGGATAATGCAGGGAATAGTGCGTTACATCTCGCAGCAACAGCAATGTTAGAAGCCGAAAACCCTTGCCATCATCTTGGTCCTGCGTTACAAATGCAATGGGAAATCAAATGGTTTGAGGTAAGTTTTAAACTCGTGCTTAATCATATTAAAGCCAATAATTATCACACAAAGTACTAGGGTTTGATCCTAGCTATATGTGAAATAAAATTTTATCATGAGACTTGGTTCCGGTTGGAGAATAGAGTCTCACATCAAAGATATGACAAAATAATATATAGCTCAAATGTGGAATCCAAGCGGTTCTTCATCACCTACTTTATATTAGGGTAAAAGTTTTCAAATCATTTTCATTAGTTTTCCTTATTGTATATAGACAAATAAAACCAGTTTCGAACTTTTAATCAAAAATAGAATTTAAGGACTCTAAAACGACGATATAAGCACTAAACCGTGGTTTTATTGTCTATTTAGTGTCTTTGATCTAATTTGGGAATTTATCTTACAAATAACAGAAGGTTAGATACATTTTTGGTACCGCTGTTTTACATGAATATAGAGTCAATTTGGTCTTTGTGCTAAGAATTTGAACGATTTCGTCCCCTTAAGATTGATCTTGAACATTAATTTCTTATGAATTAATGTGCAGTTCGTAAAATGCTCCTTGCCACCAAGCTTCTTTCCCCTCTACAACAAGAAAAACCAGACTGCAAGGGATATCTTCAGGGAATCACACGCTAAGCTAGTCAAAGACGGAGGAGAATGGCTCACCAAGACTCCTCAGAACTGCTCGGTCATGGGCGGCCTTGTCGCTACGGTTGCCTTTGCCACTGCTACTGCAGTTCCTGGGGGCATCAGAGAGGCTACTGGCACTCCAATCCTTGAAAACCAGGCGGCTTTTGAGGTGTTTGCCATCTCATCTCTCCTTGCGATGTGCTCCTCCGTCATGTCCATGGCCATATTCCTGTCCATCCTGATGTCCCGGTTCCCCGAAGGGGCTTTTGGAAAGGAGCTGCCTATCAAGTTTTTAGTGGGCTTAACAACGCTCTTCTTGTCCATCCTTTCGATGCTGGTTTCATTTTGCGCTGGACATTTCTTCATGCTAAAGGATAAGCTCAAACACTTTGCCGTGCCAGTTTATCTAATGGCCTGCATGCCTCTAGCTTTTTTTGCTATCATCCAGCTTCCACTCTATTTTAATCTGATATATATGAACTTTACAAAGGTTCCACACTTCTATCGCAAGGCCGAGGCTCCAGAGTAGGTTATTCTTCTAATCCGTGTGCAATGAGAAATGTCTCATTAAATTAATGTATGTAAGAAGCCAAATACTTTTCGGATTTTTCTATAACTGGGTCTACTGAGTATATGCAATTAAACTTTGAAATTTAGAGGTCGGCTCTAATAAAGTCCATACTTATTTCTATTCATTTCATAATTTGATAGGTGTTTTTAGAATTCAGAAACTGATTCTATGTTTAGAGTTCACGTTTGTTTCGAACTCCACAAAAGACTTGCATTTCTACACCCTCTCTCATTCATAGAGAAAGCACATTGTTGAAGATATTTCAACCCTCCATTAATTGGAGGAGATTAACTCTCTCTTTCCAACTAAAGGTAGCATGCAGATGTGGTTTCTTCTACACCAAGCATTTATCCTCGTGATTTGTATCAATATCAATACAACTTTTACATTAATATTTCAACACACGTGGCTAACTACTTATAAATCCGGGGACGGGGCAAATCAACTACGTACCAAAGCTACCCAGAGCCTCTTTCTTGAAAGTAAATATGTGGCAGCATCAAATACTCGTAGTGCAAGAAAAGTCATTCCAAATCATGCTCAGTGGGTGGTTGCTGTGCAAGAATAGCACCATAACAACTGGAAAAACACAAGCTAACCCACAAGAAATTTATCAAAATGATATGCAAGAATAAAATAGAAAATATACCAAAATTTAACGAGGTTTCTTAACAATCAGGGCAATTGGAGTCCGTCCTCGTACCAGTAGAAGCTCACCCAATAATCCACTATCAACCAAATGGGAGTGTTTACAAAATATTTATGGAAACTCTCACAACCTAAAAATCCAATACACCAAATAACTCTCACACATCAAGCAAAAAAAAAAAAATATATATATATATATATATATATATATATATATTGAATAATTTCCTCTCTTTACAAAACTCAAAATTAACACAACAACTTTGATGGGGTGATTGACAACAAAATTTCTTCTAATCAAGTATGTCGGCTGCTAGCCTGCTTCTCTGTTCACTCTTCATAATCTAAAATTAAAAAGCTGCTGACTTATGTATCGAACATTGGGCTTTCACATGGGCAGATAAGACCCATCTAACATTGGGCTGCTGGCTCAACTAAAGGCCCACTATAATTAGGCCATAAATTCAACAGTGATCTCTTTCGTGTCCGTTTGAAATGGTCATTAGTGAACCTTAAGGGTACTTTGTTTGCTTTTATTAAGTTTTACTCGACTAGATTAGACTAAGATTTAGTGTAGTCTAGTGTTTATTAACAGTAGAGACTAAACTTTATAACAATATCGGCAATGTTGTTGGCAACAATTTTGATGTGAAATCTTCATACCCATATAAAGTAAAGAGGTTGATTTGAAAATTACAGAGTTCTGCACTCGAAATAAGTATATTCTTTTGGAACTGTTGTATAGAAGTTAAACATGATTACTTACTAGAATAATTATGAACACAAACATTATTAGTTAGGGATGGGCAACGGTTATGGCGAGCTGGTAATCGCGATTATTTACCCATAACCGTTTATGCTCATACCCGCATAACTGTTTACCCGTTGGGCATTTGCCTAAACGGTTAACCATATTCATAACCGCATACCCATTTAATCGTAACTGTTTAATACCTGTTTACCCATTAACCCTTTTTAACCCGTTTATCTTTTCTTTTTTTTTTATCATTACCCATTTTTCACCCTTCTACATGTTTTTTAACAACTTGAAAATTTATAAAAAAAATTGTCATAATTTTCTCTTTTTTTTTTTTACAATTAAACACTGTTATAGGTACATTCATCATACATTTTCGTATTTTAATTTTTTAAGTCCTTATATTATTCCAATAATTGAAATAATAGTCTACGGACGATATTTTTAATTGATATAGAATGAAAAAGCAAGGAAATTAGTTTTAAAAAACAAAATTGGAATATAGGATATATAAATTACAGTAACAATGCTAACAAAAGTGAGGAATCAGCTGAAATGGCAAGTCGCAACATGTTTGAGGAACAGGTGTTGACTCTTGGGTTGAACTAAGTGAGTGGGGCTGAGGGGAATTGTTATTTATTTTTACTACTAATCCATGTTACCAATGAAGGTAATATAATATTTATTAAGTATTTTTAGGTATTTTTGGGTTATTTAACCCATAATGTAAAGTATTAACATAATATATATAATGAGCTACATTATATTATAATTAGCTATATAAACCATGCACTATAGTTAATAGCATTGATCTAAGTTTTGTTCGATAGAGAACATGATTTGTATTAATTTTACATATATAAAATAAATGGGTAAACGGTTACCTGTTTATAATCGTGGTTAATACCCATAACCACTCATTTAAATTTCACGGGTAAACGGTTATACCTATAACCGTTTATTTATCTTTACGGTTACCCATAACCGTAACCGTGAAATTTAAATGAACGGGTAACCGCGGTTACCCAAAACCGCGGGTATTTTGCCAATCCCTACTATTAGTAACTACCCATAGCAGGAAGAGAGAACACTATTATTAGCTTCTAGCATTTGCCCAACAAAAAGAAAGTTCAACATAGTCAGCAAGTTCTGCAGAGCATTATTCGTTCCAAAAGATAAAGCTCAAGTACGATGCGTTTCCAGTTTACGCAATCACTTGCTTTCCTGTTGCACCTTCTGGTGAAGTCCATATTCCTGTCTACGTAGATCTCATCGGGTGGACTACTTTTAATAAGGTTCCACAGCGGCGTTCCCACCGTATCCACTCCTGAAGGCTTTATTTATGTATACATGCCCTTTATCCAAGGGGAGATCTCCTTTTTTTTTGGTAAAAGTGGAGACTGGTTGTAGGGCTTATTTCATATTGAATTTTAACGATCTAAACTGTCTATTTTTTAAGTTGCATTTTATAGATCAATCTTGCATTGTATTAGTCACATCGGAAATGTTTGAGGAATCTAGTTGAGTGCAAAGAAATTGACGAACATTATGTTCTAAGAAACATTAAAATTTCATCATGACAATCAAATGAGTGAATAGTTTCTAATTGAATTGATTTTTTTCAAGGTTGATCAATGGATAAAGACTTAAAAATAGACTGTTCAGATCGTTCAAGATTCATATATAATGGGCTCCATAACTAGTCCCTGTTTTTTTTATTTTTTTTAAATGAGATTCCTTTGGATAAAGGCTCTGTTCACCGGCTCTTTATCCAAAAAAATCCCCATTTTTTGGTACATATGGAAAATAGTTGTGGGGCCGATTCTACATTGAACTTTAATATCCGAACTATTTATTTTTTGAGTTGCACTTTATCGATCATCCTTGTAAAAAACCTGCCACGTCATCACATTCCATTTGTTTTTTTTTACTGTATTGGCGCAATCTCGTTTAGTGGAGTAAAAATTGAGTTCTACGATGCAAATTTGTGATATTTTTGTTTCATGGGAAAGTGAAATTAATTCGAGTTTCGGGCAATATAAAAAAATAGGCCCAAAAAAAACTATCGAATACTTGTATTGCAAAAGCAGTCATTCCAAAATGAAGCTAAGTGGGAGTTCTTGTCCAGTCATGACATGAATCAAACGATCATTTAAGATGCCTTGCAGCTTTGGTTTTCTAGTCCAGCTGGTAACCTCAAAATGCATAGAGCAGATAACATATATGAAACAGGTGTACTTCTGATTGTGAGAGTAAAGTGTGAAGGGTAGAGATAACTGGCCAAAAGGAAAGGGTAAACAATGACTAAACATACAATTCGCCATAAAAGTTGAGAAGTGTAAAGTGTAGAGAAATATTACAAACTAGCTAAATTAAAAGGAATAACAGTCGAAGGGATAGCACTGCAACAAAAAAGGCCACTATCCGGGTAATGTGTGTATAAGGGACTGGCATCCGTCCCAAACAATATACCTGCAAAGCAAAACAG
Source organism: Heteromeles arbutifolia (assembly GCA_024362995.1). Lineage (NCBI taxonomy): Eukaryota > Viridiplantae > Streptophyta > Magnoliopsida > Rosales > Rosaceae > Heteromeles > Heteromeles arbutifolia. The sequence continues at coordinate 35,580,989 of JANCRC010000005.1, read as the reverse complement.
ACGACAATACTTGTTTCTGCTAACACAGGATCCAAATATCCCCAAAGTTATAACTTGTTTCTTTTGGGGTGATTAAAAGGACTAAACCCTTGCTAGATTCCAGCAACATAAAGAGGCCATATGGGCAATCAGAAGCATACAAGCTTACTTGAGATCCAAGTCTTATAGACTCCATCTTAGAGATATGCTGCAAAAACAAGCTTTAGGTCTTCTTTTGGTAAGAACTAAAATTGTAGGATATTTACCAGTTAGGGCCTGAGTTGAAAATAATAGGGACACAACACACAAACGTCGGTGTTAGTTGTCAGTAAACTATAGCAGGAAGAGATTAACAAAAATGGCTTTTACTACGAACGCCGTGACTAACATTGACACGGAGGACATCAAGAAATACTTGTTCAAAATCATCATGAAAAGCCAATGGAAAGAAGTTGTTCAAATTTATACGCATGAGCATCAAGCTCACAAAGGCAAGGATCACAATGATAGGTGACACATCATTGCACATAGCAGTGTCCGATGGCCAAGAAGAACATGTTGAAGAACTAGTAAAACTGATTACTATAGAGGAGCTTCAAACTCGAAATGAGAGAGGAAATACCCCTCTCCACTTAGCAGCATCGATGGGGAATGTGAGAATGTGAAAGTGCATTGTCAAAGATTATCCATCTTTGGTTGTGGGAGGACGGATGATGAGACTATCTCGCATTGTGCAATGGATGGTGAGTACAGATTGTTAGTTCATGAACTATCACTTTAGTGAAAATTAGGTCACTGAATTATTTTCTTGGTAAAATAAGTCCTTAAATTCATTAAAAATTATTAATTTCATCCCTACTATTATATTCAAAGTTATTTTATCCAATTTTTCGTCAACTTAAGTCACTTGACACACTTTAGAGTGTAATTGACACACCCCGACCTGGAAATCAGGGCGTGCTGGCCATCACAAACGTGACGTAACCATAACGCAATGCGGAAGCGATAAGATAAGAGAATTATGAATGAGTAAAAGCCGAATACTAGCAGTACCATCCAAATGACATGCTAGCAAGAGTTTTAAGTGTGAAATACACATAATCAGAGCATAAGATTCTAAATGCAGTCAAGTAGGACAATTACTAAATTACAACACCCGAAGGTGAGTCCTACATGTGTGAAGTCCGTCAGAATAGCCGTGGGGATCCTTGTGAGCCACCAAACACTTCTAACTATAACCTGGAGGGGCGTAAAACAAGGTGAATGGGTCAGTAAAACATAGCTTTCAAAACATTTCCTTTATCAACATATATAACCCCTCACTGTAAAACCTGTATATTTTCCCAGAAAATAGCATATAGCATATATATCTCAACATTTTCTCAAATCATCGTTCAAAATCAATAGTATGAAAGTATGCCATGCCATATGCATCAAAACATAGTGAGGATATGCAAATATATATATATATATATATATATATATATATCAGGTAGAATAATAAATCAGCCGGAGACCCTGTAGTGGTCCTGTATGGCTAATCATATAGCTCAATACCTATGCCTGCACACGAGTCGGAACCACAAGAGTGGTCTGTACGACATGACTTGGTGTAATAATACGCTTTAGTGCAACTCTCATCAAACAGCTGTGCGACGTATCGCAGGTCACCTACGAGTCGGAACCACAGAAGTGGTCTGTACGACAGGACTTACACCTACTTGGATCCAAGGGAGCGCGCGGTGCGGTAGGTGAATATCAACATAAGCACTAACACCGGTGGTGCAGGTTATGAGCTCTCATCACAAATCACATCATCAACACAATATAACTCACATGATACTTACATGTGCGTCCGCCACACCATTTCACACATATGCATCATATATTCATTCATATATTTCATATCAATTATATGCATGGCATTTTAAAACATACTTTCAATTAAATTCGATGGAAAAATCAGTAAGTATATAGGTATATAAAGAAAGCAACTGCCCACTCACTAGTATGTCGAAGGGTCGTAACCCCCGTGACGCCTTTGATTGCGCTCGTCCTCGGGATAAGTCTTACCTATATGCGAAACAACTATAATAACGTTATTTAAAGCACATAACCAACAATCCAAAATAACTTCGCATACGATGCTCAATTGGGGTGTTTGAATATACCAACGTGATCCACACAACCTCACAAACATCCCCATATTTTTAAAATAATTTTTGGATTAGCCACACGTCGGGAATGGCACGGACCCACTCGCCCCCACGCGTGGTCACGTGCCAGGCACACTGACGGCAGACCAAACGGCGTCATGAATATTCCATTAACTGCTAACGGCATCCGTTAGATTTAACTGACGGCGTCAGGAATATTCCGTCCAAACTGACGGAATATTTCGTCTTCTTCTCCGGCGACTCGCCGGCCGCCGGTGAGTTCGCCGGTTTCTGGGTAATTTTCCAACTATGGTTTCTCACTCATTTTTCATCCATTTTTCATGAAATTGGTACCAAAATGAAGCTCTAAGCATGTAGAACACATCTAGACAAGTTTCAAGGCTTGAAAACAACTAGATTTTACCTGAGAAAGCTCGATAGCTCGGCAAACTTTAAAAACCTTCGATCTCGGTCCTCCGATGTCCAAACTCTACCAACGAAGTACCCCGAGACTCGTGAGGACCTCCTTAAGCTCACTATGAGCTTGAAATTCCCTGAAATGCAAGGTTTTACGTGTGCATGAATAGTGCACATTTTCGGGGTTAGAGTTTCACGCCAAATCCAAGGGTTACAAGTTCTAAATTTGGTACCAAAATGCTCATAAGGTTGCAAGGATCAAGAATCTTACCTTTTTGACGTCGATCTGTGAAGAAATGGACGAGTTCCAACTTCGTCCGTACATGAATAGTACACGGGGAGGGTAAACCGAGAGGGGGAGAGAGAGAGTGTTCGTGGGAGAGAGAGGGAGAGTGAGGGTAGGTATGTGTGGTCCACTACAACCCTAACCACACAAAATAATAAAACACAATAAATTCCAATTATTTTTCCAAAAAAAAACTTAGGGTTATAACTTATTAATCAAATATAAATGTCACACACCTTAGCAACCTTAAGGGCAATCCCGTCATTTCACGTCCTCGATAAAATAATTCTGGGATGGGCTGTGACAATAATATTATCATTTTCTCACCTATAAGCCCTTAACATTTTTTATATGTTGCGAATCTAACATCTAATTTACCCTCCAAAGTTAACTCCATACACTATTTCTTTATGAAAAATTACCAATCCAACCCTCCAATGTGTATCACATGCAAGTAACATGATTGAAACCGACGAAAATTAGATATAGTAGCTTCGAATATAATATTAGGGATGTAATTGGCAAATTATTATAATTCAAGGACTAATTTTTCTGAAGAAAAAATTAATTTAGGGACCTAATTTTCACTTAGGTGATAATTAAGGGACTAAATTGGCAATTAACCGTTAAAAATAAGTAATGTACCTTTTTAAGATATAACTCCACACATTGGTCCATTAGACCTCCTCCAACTTAGGTTTGTTCCATAGTTGCCCGTGGTCTCGTGGTCAGTGTTTCTTCAATTGTCGTGATGAGTGGGATTATTTTTCCCGACATGCCTTCATCAGTAGAGAGTTTGATTGAAATGGATAAGACAACATTTTCAAGGTATATATGTTGAAGTAGAAATGAAAAACTGTGACGAACTTGGAGGTAGGAGATGGACTAAGCAGGAAGAATCCTCCCCAAAATAGTAGGATTAAAAGGGAGAAGTTTCCTTTATGTTAATCTATCCCAAATTGCTCATTTCTTGAGGCCACACGTGGGGGACGTGCCTTCTCGGGATGGTCAAGTTTATTGGTAGGCCGTGACATGGCAAATTCTGAATGGGGCTAATGTTAGAGTTTGGCGTGACAGATGGCTTCCTTCTCTCCCTCTCGGGCACCCTATTCCTCCAGGTAACGTGCAGGTTTCTAGGAAATTGTGTGTCAGCTCTCTAATCTATAAGCCTTATAGGTCTTAGGATTTTGACTTTCTCAAGCCTTTTATTTCTCATGATGAGTGTCAAGCGATTTATGATACTTGTATTGGTGATCCTTTGTGTCCAGATAAACTGGTGTGGCCGGACACGGGGAATATTGTCTATACTGTGAGATTGGCTATCACTGGGTGCATTCTCGTGCGGTGCCAATGGTGTCTAGGGTTACGTCCTCTTTGTATATGATTCCTTCTAAAGTTTGGCGGGCTATTTGGAAGGTGAGAACACCTTCGAAAATTCGTTGCTTTCTGTGGAGGGCGTTGACTCGAGCTTTGGCTACGATGAATGCTCTATTTCGGCGTAAATGTTCCCCTATTCATCTCTGCCCTATATGTAATGCTGAAGATGAATATGTTGAGCATATTCTTTTTTTTGTGCTCGTGGGTTGCTACTATCTGGTTTGGCGGGTCCCTAAATTACTTGGTGGATAGAGCTGGCTTCTTGACGTTGGCAAACTGGTTTTCTTCTCTTTTAAATTCACATATGGGATCTAAAGACGCTGCTAATTGGTTGTTGTCTTACGTTGCCTTCACTTGTTGGTTTATTTGGAAGGCTCGGTGTAATTATCTCTATAACCAGACGACTATCAACCCACAAAAAGTCACTATGTCTATCTCCTTTTCACCTGCAGCTTTTTTGGAGGCTTCCCGTCCACCTATGGGGAACTCTCTGCCTCGGCAAGTTTCCCCTTTGGGTTTGGTTCGTTAGTCTCTGCCCTATTCCATGTTTACCAAGCTCAATGTTGATGCAAGCTGGAATGTTACTTCGGCTGAGGGCTGTGTGGGGATTATGGCCAGATACGCTGAGGGAAGGTTTGTTGGGGCACGGAAGCTAATGATTTCTGCTCCGTGTGTTGCTATGGCAGAAGCTCTTGCCATTTTGTTTGGGTGTGAGTTTGCTAGTTCTCTGGGCTTGCACATAATTATTGTTAAATCAGATTCTAAAGAGAACATTTCTGCTTTGGTTTATGATTTGTTATCTGGCAGCTGGGAGTCTGATCCTACGTTAACTAGAATTGTAAGGCTTCAGGATACCTTTCAGATGTGCCGCTGGTCTTGGGTTCCGAGATCGGCCAATATGGCGGCAGACCGTTTGGCATCGAGAAGTAACACGGAGATGTGCAGTTATACTTGGATTAACCATCCCCCATCTTCATTGGTGCATATTTTGAACAAGGATGGCCTTCCGTGTCCTTCGTAATTGTATTTGGGTAGTGAAGGGGGCGACGTTTGGCACTTGGTGCAACGTCTTTAGCCTTTGTTCCCCTCTTCATTGCTTTATGTTTGTTTTCTTTGGTTGTTGCCTCCTGGTAGGCCTCCCTGTGATTTTGGCTCCGACCCTGGTTACGAATATTTCCAATTTTCCAAAAAAAATAAAAAATAAAAAATCATTCTCCGCTACTTTCATTAGCAAACGAGGTCGCAGTTTGGAAAAACCTCAACATGCTACAATACTTCACCCCACACAATAAGGAGGGAATAACCATATAGAGATATTACAGGTGGCCCTCTACCATAGTGGTGGAGATGAGTGACGTCCTTGCATGACGGCGTGGGTTCGAACCCCATCAGTGGCAAATCTAATTTCTAACTTAACGACAATATCGCTCATTTCAAAAAAAAAGAAAAAAAAATCCGATAAAGATATTCACCAAAACCCATATTTTAACAAAAAAGATAGATGAATGGTTCACCAACACCTCCATTGCGGCCTCCCTCATCGCCAGCCGCCAGGTCAACCAATGTTCCCATTGCCATCAAAGAGGACGGTCGCAAACCAACCCTAAAATACCAGCCAGCTTTCTCGTGTTCCTAATCACTAGGGATGGACAAAATACTCACGGGTATGGGTAACCGCGGTTAACCGTCCATTTACAACTCATGGTCACGGTTATGGGTAACCGTTTAGATAAATAAACGTTTACCAGTGAAATTTAAATGGGTGGTTATGAATATTACTTGAGATTATAAACAGGTACCCATTTAACCGTTTATTTTAATATATAAAAAAAAAATAAACTAAAAACTCTAAATTGTCGACCCAAACTCTCGCCGCTCATCTCTCTCCTTGCTGCCCCTCTCTCATCTCTGTCACTCATCTTTCTCTCCTTGCTGCCATTTGCATTGTCATTTTTTTTATTCTATCCACTTAAGAATTTAGATTGAATATTTTCCTCTAGTTTTGTTTGTTGTATTGAATTGTGGAGGAATTATTGTTAAATTGGTATGGTTATTATGGTACATGGATAATTGTGGTTTGTTGATATTGTTCGATTTACACTTATGGAGATTGCTTTTGGTTATTTTCCACATAGCTCTGGGTTGGTTTGGTATTGATGTGCTTTGAAAAAAAATTGTTTTTACTATGCTGTGAGAATAAGTAGCTGTGAAATAAAGTAGTAGAGTGTTTGGTAAATTTTTTTGTAAAAGTGATTTTTGGAAGAAAAAAAAAAGTAGTATTATAGTGTTTGGTAAACTTTTATGTAAAACAGCTGTGACGGTGTGAAATGACAAAAAAAAGTATAATACTAGATGTGTCATTAATTTAATTTTCTTAACAAATAAAATATAGGAAATATAATACAATAATTATCTAATATAACTTATTTTATTTATTTATAATTTTTTATTTTAATCTCTCTTTAGAATTCTAGAAGCACCGAGCCCTCAAGCTTCTCGCTCTCCCCGACGATGGCGTCCCTAGGCTGTTCCTCGACATTGCTAATATTTCAAAACCCAACTCCCCCAATCTTTCAATTCAATTTTTCGTAAAAAATCCAAAAGGGGTTTGATTTTATTCACTGAAATGGTGAAAAAAGCTGAGTGAGTGATTGAGCTTTTCACTGCAGGTTGTGGGTCAGGACTCAGCGGAGACACATTGTCAGAGAGTGGGCATCAGTGGATTGGTTTGGATATTTCCCAGTCGATGCTTGGTATGTGTTTTTATTTTGGGGTTTTATTTATCGTTTTCGATTTGGTTTTCAGCGTCTTGATTGCTTGTTTGTTCTAAATCGAAATTTCATTTCTTTGATGACCGGAGATGTGGCATTGGATCTAATCTGATCATCTCTCTCATCTATTCCGACTTATTCTCACTTGGATTATGGGTTAAAGAGGGAAGATTGCAAGCAGGAATCTTTTTCTCGCTTGGATTCTGGACTGGTTCTTGCTCGGATTCTGGCTTGATTCTCACTCGGATTCTGGGATTCGATCCAATCGGCAAATTTTCAAAAATGGTTTCTCAAAAAGATTGAATCTTTTTCTTATTTGTGTATTTGGAGGATCTGGAAGGAGAATAGGGATGAATGTTGGTGCAGTGGTGGTGGTCGGTGTTGAGTGGGAATGGGCGGGACGGCTGCAGTCCTACTCTGATGCGAGGGGGTGAACGGGTGTGAAAGATTCCAGTTTGAGTATTAAGCACAAGGCCTGTCATTTTGTAAAAATGATGAGGGTATTATTGGACTTTAGAAAGTTTTATTAAAGGTGTACTGTAGCTCCGAGTGCTTTGAAAAAAAAGCCAGTTTTCCGAAGTAGCATTTAGCTCCTTCAACTTTTCTGATGATTTCTGCTGTCAATCATCACAGCTTCCAAAATAATCCTCTTTTTTTGAGTTTACCAAACACCTTTAACATAAAAACTTAAAAAATAAGCAACTTTTTTTTAAGCACCTCAATGCCAAACCAGGGCTCTGTGTATTCGTTCTATGTCTGTATTCTGTAGTTTCTATGATAATTACTAACAGATGGTAGTGTTTTCGTCATTTCATGTAATCTTCCTTTTTATGATGCACGGCGTTTAACCCCATTGCCAAAAATTTGCTAGAATCATTTGTGTTACTGTAAATTACTTTCATTGATAACACCAAAAAATATCGTCGTTGTTGCAGTCATATTTAGAATAGGAATGTGATTGTGTAAATCTTAGAGAATATGGAATATAAGATAGGAATGTGATTGTGTAAATCTTAGAGAATATGGGAATGTATCTTATATTCCTATCAGGAGTAGATTACCTATTAAATGTTGTAATCCTAAAGGGAAAAGTTTTACCCTTCCTACTACTCTAAATAAAGGTACAATGAGGTGAATCAAACACATCTCACAATTAAATCAATCTTTCTTCTCTCTCAATATTGCCGAACCCCTCTCTCTCTCTAAACCCTAGATCGTTCAATCAAATAGGCCTACAACAGTCGTAAACTATTATTTTAATTATTGGTAAATGATTAAAATACAGAAATGCATGCTAAATATACCTATAACGGTGTTTAATTGTTAGAAAAAGAAAATTATGACAAATTTTACTTTTTAATTTTCAAGTTGTTAAAAAAAATGTAGACAGGTAAAAAAAAAGGGTAAATGGGTAAAAAAAGGGTAAATGAGTTAAAAAAACAGATAAACGGATTAAACAGTTACGGTTAAATGGCTACGCGGCTATAGGTATGGTTTACCGTTTATAAACGGTTATTGGTATGTGTATAACCATTTAGGCAATTACTCAACGAGTAAATAAATAAACAGTTATACGGGTAAGAGCTTAAACGGTTATGGGTAAATAACCGCAGTTATCCGACTGCCATAACCGTTGCCCATCCCTAGCAATCACATCATGATCAGTGACTTACATCTACAAGAAAAAAGCACTTGCACGGTAAAAAAAAGACGTCAGGAAATGGCCATTTCTTGGTACTTCTTATCCCTCGATTAAGGGCCTTTTTTTGCAACATGCACTAGGTTTCTTTTCTAGCTCTTTTGCTTTTTATCTAATATAATTGGTACTAAGAAAATTGAACTCAACTCACAAATAGGCACCGATGTACTGGTTTATTAGATGCATATTTAGTCAAGTTTAAGACATACTTAAAGGAAAAGAGAAAAAGAAATGAAAAGGAAGTACTAACAGTTACTTCTCTTGTTGGAAAATTGTACACCAAGTAAATTCAGGAAGCATCAAATACTTGCAGTGCTAGGTGATAAAGTCATTCCAAAATCAAGATCAATGGGTCATCTTTTGCTAGGTGATAAGAATGACTTTCTTATGTTGTACGTCCACAGCTGGAAACCGAAAAACAAAAAGGGAAGTGAGTATGGAATAGCTGTTGTGAACTTTTTGATATTGGTATAGAGTAACAAGTGTAAAGGGGAGATAAGTAACAAATTAAAGAAAAAGGAAGTGTAAAGGGTATAGTTGTGGACACAGAAGAAGTATCTTCTTTTGGAAACTATGCTACTTTACAAGTTAAACATGGCTTACCTGCCAGAATAAATATGAAGACAAACGTCAGTGTTGATTGCCACTCATATCAGGAAGAGCAGAAATGTGCCCAAAAAAAGCTATAGATTCTTTCACGGAAAAGGAGATCAAGAGTATGGACACAGAGAATATCAAGAAATACTTGTTCCAAATTGCCATGCGGAGCAAGTGGGAAGAAGTTGTTAGAACCTATAAGCTCAACAAGAAGGCTCGCGGGGCAAAAATCACCAAGTCAGGTGACACGGCACTACACGTAGCAGTATCTGATAGCCAAGAAAAACATGTTAAAGACCTAGTGAATCAGATTGATGTAACGGAGCTTGAAATTCAAAACGAGCGAGGGAATACCCCTCTCCACATCGCGGCGTGGATGGGAAACGAGACAATGTGTTCGTGCCTTGCCAACGCTCATCCATCGTTGGTCACTACTTTTAATGTAGACAATGAGACTCCTCTATTCTTGGCTGCTGTCTATGGGAAGAAAGATGCCTTCTTATGCATGCACCACATTTATACCCCTAGCCTTGATGATCCTCGGAAACGCTACAATTATTGTAGGAGGAATAACGGTGATACCATCTTGCATTGTGCAATTTCCGGGGACTACTTTGGTAATTAGCCCTTAACTTGATCACTTCCACACACACACACACACACATATACCAGCTATATATACTTCCTTATGATATGTAAAATAAATAACAATGTGTACCTTGTTGGTTGACAGATTTGGCATTTCAGATAATTCACTTGTACGAAGATCTTGTTAATTCTGTCAATGCGCAAGGCTTTTCCCCTCTCCATCTTCTGGCTACCAAGCCTTCTGCCTTCAAAAGCGGGAGCCACCTCAGCCGATTCCAAGAAATTATTTACCCCTGTGAGTACTAATACAGAATATTATTGGTAAGATTGAAATCTAGTTACATGTATCACCCTACTCATTCTTTGTATATATATGGTAATTTGGCAGGTATATATGTTGATGAGCTCAAGGCGGAGCAAAGGAAACGATCTAATGAGGGGATAATTAAGACATTCAAAGAGGAAGAGAATCCCGAACATCCAGAAAACTACCAGACATGCATCAACTTCATTAGGTTGTTCTGGAGAACAATTCGCCTTGGTAGGGGAATTCAAAATCAAATATCTCAAATTACCTCAATTGTTCGAGTATTTCTCCTGCAAACTTGATGCAACCATAGAAGTATAATCATAGCCAAGTGATTATAATTTAGACTTGAAGTTTTTATCTTCATAGTTCGATGTAATTCCCTTATGCTCACTACTAAAAAGTAGGTATTCATTTTGCAGTTACCAAAAAGGAAGACAATCAGAGAGAAAAAACACAATCAGCGGAAGGCATGCTGTGTAACCTTTCTACATTTACACTTTATTATAATGTGCTTCAAGAAGCATATATATAATAGTTTCCTCATTGCAGTAAGGGCAATAGTCCTCCTTCTCCCCCTTCACTGTACAAATGTCACAATAGAAACCATTCATTTTCTTTATCATCATCTAAAGATTAGTTCTTTAAAAAAAATTTGATCTAGAGACCGTATAATATTCATGTGTCAAAAAATTGACGATTATCATAACAAATATCTTCTTCAAGATGAACCATCAATTTCTTTGAAGTGGTCTCCAAATCAAATAGATTTTTCTAGCGATGATGATGATTAAAGAACATGAACAGTTTTGCTTAATTATGATGTTACGGTGAAATGATATCCCGTTATAATGGTGGATAGAGACTTTCCTTTCTTAGGAATGTATTGTCCCTTCAGGAATCAATACTAATATTATTATTTTGTCACATTTGACAGGAGTAGAAATCCTGGACTTAACTTATTCTTACCCTACCCTCCCAAATATAGGGAAGCAAATTAGGGTTTAGGGTTTAGAAATCTTTGTTTGTCGAGAAAATTTTATAAGTGCTGTTGGTGTTCAGACCACCTTCCAACCTAATCAAATCTAGAATTACAGATTAGGAAAAAATGAAGATATGAACGAAAAGCCGAGAGGAAAAGAAAACAGAGAGCAGAGAAGATTTCCACGACTTGGACAATTTTCCCAGTACATAGGACAGCTGCCAAGGCAATAGGCCAACAACGTTACAATTCATCTCTGCCATACATGTGACATCAGATTAGAGTTTAAATCAAAATGCAAATTATCAAACTAGACATACAAAAAGACAGCAGATTATTAACGTTAACGTATGCAGGGTCGAAATCCAATGTTGATCAAGGTCAAGGACACCGAAAGTTCCCCTTCAAGCGTATATCAAAGGCACTGCTGATTGTTCTTGGCTTAGGTAATAAAGCCACCATGCACTTTTCATTTTATCTCCTAATCTCTCTCAATTGTTGGAGTATTTCTCCTGCAAACTTGATGCAACCATAGCAGTATAATCATAGCCAAGTGATTATAATTTAGACTTGAATTTTTCATCTTCATAGTTCGATGTAATTCCCTTATGCTCACTACTAAAAAGTAGGTATTCATTTTGCAGTTACCGAAAAGGAAGACAATCAGAGAGAAGAAACACATTCAGCAGATACAGGGAACGTCCCCCAAGCACCTAATGGTACTCACACGATTAACACCATCGATCAGAGAGGAGAAATAAAACCAGCAGATCCAGAGAACCCTATAGAACCTAGTAAGCAAACTCTCAACACTTCAAATCCAGGTAACTTCTAAGGAAGGCATGCTGTGTAACCTTTCTACATTTACACTTTATTATAATGTGCTTTAAGAAGGATATATATAATAGTTTCCTCATTGTAGTAAGGGCAATAGTCCTCCTTAATGCATAATTTGTCACATTTACAGATAAGAAAAAGTTGAAAATAAAGGGTTTAGGATAAATTTAGAATTCTCTACAATCTCACGATTCTCGAATACAATTTTAATATTTTATTCTTCTTCATAAGAAGGTATTTATAAGATTACAAATGAGCAATATTAGGAAATAAATCAAAACAATCTTTTGTCTATAAGACAATGAAATCTAGACCAAATCAAATCATCCATGTATCAAAAAAATTGACGATTATCATAACAATTTTTTTTTCTTCAAGATGAACCGTCAATTTCTTTGAAACGGCCTCCAAATCGAATAGATTTTCTAGCGATGATGATAATTTCTTTGGCTTAATTATGATGTTACAGTGAAATGATATCCCGTTATAATGGTGGATAGAGACTTTCCTTTCTTAGGAAAGTATTGTCCCTTCAAGAATCAATACTAATATTATTATTTTTACACATTTGACAGGAGTAGAAATCCTGGACTTAACTTATTCTTACCCTACCCTCCCAAATATAGGGAAGCAAATTAGGGTTTAGGGTTTATAAAATCTTTGTTTGTCGAGAAAAATTTATATTTGCTGTTGGTATTCAGACCACCTTCCAACCTAATCAAATCTAGAACTACAGATTAGGAAAAAATGAAGATATGAACGAAAGGCAGAGAGGAAAAGAAAACAGAGAGCAGAGAAGATTTTCACGACTTGGACAATGTTCCCAGTACATAGGACAGCTGCCAAGGCTATAGGCCAACAACGTTACAATTCATCTCTGCCATACATGTGACATCAGATTAGAGTTTAAATCAAAATGCAAATTACCAAACTAGACATTATGCAGGGTCGAAATCCAATGTTGAGCAAGGTCAAGGACACAAAAAGTTTGCCGGAAACTACAACACCTGCTTTGAGTTTGTCAAGCTTATATCAAAGGCACTGCTGATTGTTCTTGGCTTAGGTAATAAAGCCACCATGCACTTTTCATTTTATCTCCTAATCTTTCTCAATTAGATGCATAATTTTCTTTATCTAATCATTATATGTTGTTTAAAGGGTCTACGGAGATAAGAAAGATAAGGGAAAAGAAAGAAAAACACAAATGGTCTGTTCAGATCATGACCGAACTCTTAGAACGAGCTGTCATGTATGTGTATGAAGATAGTGGTATGATTCCGCAGGTCACCGCACCACCTTCCCACAAAGAAAAAGACAATGATGAGACCACACCTTATAACATTGCTGATGGCGGCACCGTCCTTATGCCCTCCGACAGCGCCCTCGTTGTCCCAATGCATCAACAGGAGGCTGAGCAGCCAAAGAATGGTGAAGAAATAACCCCAGAAGGTAACTGCTAGGGTCCTAATAGCACTACTTCAAATCCTAGGGTCCTAATCCTAATTTAAAGCAAAATATGAAAATAATAAAATTCTAAAATACCCGCCATAATGATTGGCGATGCGTAATTTGTCACATTTACAGATAACAAAAAGTTGAAAATAAAGAGTTTAGGATAAATTTAAAATTAAGAAAACTAATGAAAATGGCTTGAAAATTTTGAGTTTTAACGATAAGAACAAAATAAAGAGTTAAGTGAATAGTACCAAGATTGACTTTTTAGTGTTAAAATGTGGTTTTTCGTTAAAATGAATAATACCGGGAGCTTTTCGTTAAAATTCTCTACAATCTCACATTCTCGAATACAATTTCAATATTTATTCTTCTTCATAAGGAGGTATTTATAAGATTACAAATGAGCACTACTAGGAAATAAATCAAAACAATCTTTTTGTCTACAAGACAAAGAAACCTAGATCAAATCAAATCATCCATATGTGTCAAAAAAATTGACGATTATCATAACAAATATTTTTTTCTTCAAGATGAACCGTCAATTTCTTTGAAACGGCCTCCAAATCAAATAGATTTTTCTAGTGATGATGATGATTAAAGAATATGAACAATTTTGCTTAATTATGACAGTGATACGGTAAAATGATATTCCGTTATAATTTTTTATAGAGACTTTCCTTTCTTAGGAAAGTATTGTCCCTTCAGGAATCAATACTAATATTATTATTTTGTCACATTTGACAGGAGTAGAAATCCTAAACCTATCTTACCCTACCCTCCAAGTATAGGGAAGCAAATTAGGGTTTAGGGTTTAGAAATCTTTTTTTTTTTTTTTTCATTTTAAACAAACGATATTATCTACATTAAAAGGTAAGAGGTGAGCATAATCTTACAATGGGTTAGCAATAATGTGGTTTAATTTCGTCTTTGACGATAATCGAACCTAAAACCTGTCACATGTGAAGAGAAAATTTTATATATGCTGTTGGTATTCAGAACATCATCCAACCTAACCAAATCTAGAGTTAAATATTAGAAGAAAAAAAAATGAAGAGATCTGCTAAGGCTATGGAGCAGCAACATTACAATTCATCTCTGACATCCATGTGGCAGCAGATTAGAGTTTACTCAAATTACAAAACTAGACATACAAAAAGACAGCAGATTATTAACTTGAACATATGCAGGGTCAAAATCCATTGTTGATCAAGGTCAAGGAGACCAAAAGATGCCCGTAAACTACAACACCTGCTCTGAGTTTGTGGAGCTTTTATCAAAGTTGCTGATTGCTCATGGCTTAGGTAATGAAACCACCATGCACTTTTCATTTTATCTCCTAGCTTTTAATTCTTAAATAAAATAAAATTTAGAAAAATATCTTATACAAGATTAAAATTTGATTTTGGTTCCTAAACTAGATTTAATCTCTACATATGCATTTAATGTCTTTTTTTATTTATATTGATTTTGGTCCCTAATTTTATGATGTCCATGAATTAAGTTTTATGAAAAATAGTGTAATTAAATTTTAATACTCTTTTTTTTTTTTTTTTTTTAACAATCGATATTAACTACACTAAGGGGAAAGGGTGGACTTAGCCTCACAACGGGCTAATAAATTGGTTCAAAATTCGCCTTTGGCGAGAGTTGAACCTAAGACCTCTTACTAATCAGTGAAGATGAATATCACTAGACCGTAGTACTAGTGGCTAATTTTAATACTCATTTGAATTCAAATGAATTAACTTTTATTTGTTGACATTTTGCATCACCAATTTATTGTAAGTATCTTATATAAGAAAATATTTTGATGGAGACTTTTCGGTACATTTATGTTTTTGCATATTTTCTTATATGCCACTTACAATGTATTTTAGGTACAGACATTTTGGTACACTAGTTTAGTATAATATGTTGAGGTACATGCATTTTTCTACACTAATTTAGTATAATATATTTAGGTACGGACATTTCAATACTCTAGTGAGTAAAATATATTATAGTACAGACGTTTAGGTACACTAACTAGAGGAAGTTAAACAAAATTAATGAATGAAAATCTGTGTAATAACAAATTTAAAATTTAAAATTTAATGTGGAGACATTAAATAAGATATCCATTGAATATTAAAACAAAAATATAATATCAATTTGATTTTTTTTTAACAAAAGATATTATATATACTAAGGGGGTGAGGGAGTGAGCTAAGCCTCAAAATGAGCTAGCAATAATGTGGTTCAAATTTTCATTTCACTAGAATCAAATCTAAGACCTCTCACTTACAAGTAAAGATGAATACCGTAAAACCATAATACTAAGTGACATATAAATTTGAATTAAATACACGTTAAAGAACTAAAATCTTCTTCAAGGATTAAAGTTAAAAAAGCCCTTTGTTATACATCAAATGGCTTGATAATTTCTAGGGTCCTCAGCAGATAAAAAGACGGAGAATATAACCCCAAGCGTAAACACGGAAACGCCAATACTGATTGCTGCAAAAAATGGGGTGACTGAAATGGTGGAGAAGATCCTTGAACTTTTTCCAGTGGCAATACACGATAGGAACAAAGAGAAAAAGAATATAGTGTTGCTGGCAGTAGAATACAGGCAACCCCATGTGTACAAGCTCTTGCTGAAAAGAAATATACTGAAAGAAAGTGTGTTCAGTAGAGTGGATCATGAAGGGAATAGTGCATTACATCTAGCAGCAAAGTTGGGAGAACATAAGCCTTGGCTAATTCCTGGAGCTGCGCTGCAAATGCAATGGGAAATCAAATGGTATGAGGTAAGGATTCAAAGAACTGAAATATTCAACCGATGAATCTTATATTGTTTTTATTTTATCTTTTATTTTATCATAATATTTTTATTTTAGCTATGATATATATTTTACCAAACAATATTGACACACCAACTACAATGGTTTCTGTTTTTGCCGATATATAGAGAAAATTAGGTAATAATTAATCTAACTATGATCAAATAATGGGTTAGCCACAATAATTTAGTTTGAATTCACCTTTACCAAAATCAAACCTAAGACCTCTCACTTACAAGTGAAAGAGAAATATCACTATACCCACTAAATAGCTACATTCTTGATAAAAATTAAGATAGTACATATATATGCGAAATTTGGAGAACATTTTTACTAATGTTAGACATTTTAAGGTCTTTTTACAAAATTTAGAAATATAGTCACACTAAAAGGCCCCTTGAACAGTTCTTGAGCCATCTTGAGGCTCTTAAATATGTCTACAACTTTACTAGTTTTCAAAATTTCCCCAAGATAATTATAGATAAGTGAATAAACTATAAATGAAAGAATGGGAATAATTTCATTCAGGCAAAGAAAAATGATTAAAATGATAATAAATTAAGAGAATTTGAGCATACGTCCCTATTTTGACTTGATTGGACCTTTGATCTTGAAACTAAAAATTGGTAATTATTAGTCCTTGAATTTGTCACAACTTGGAGCCCCTTTAGAAAAGCACTGTTTAAATTTTCATCCAAATCAAAAAATTTAATGGACAAATAAGGGATATGAGTTAGTAACTAAGATCATCACCAACCGAAAGGGCTAAACATAGCTCTGTCCAAAATTACAGCCTTGTAAAAATTATTTTTAAATGAACAATGTTAGGCTATACTCATATACTATCTCCAACTAAAGGGCTAAACATAACTCTTTTAATAATTTATTAGTTTTAAGTTTATACTTTAAGTTTTATTGATTAATTAAGTTAAATTATCGTTAGATGTTTTCAAATATAGCCGTAGAATTTAAATCAATTATTACAACTGATGAGCTGAGCCCCAAAAAGAGCCAAGAGGGGGCTACATTTAGCCAGCCTGATGCCCCTTTGGTCAAATAATGGCCTAGTGGACTCCATACAATTATAGCTCAGTCATCGGTTGAAGATGAATTTTTAGACAAATCAAATCATTTTTTGGCTTTTGAACCTTTAACCCTCTTCATTGGACATGGCCTAAGTTACCCAAAAGAATAGTTGCTCCACAATATGACAAATTTATTAATTCCTAAGGATTTATAATTCATGGACCACTGCCTCCGATTTTCTCATAAATTAATAGTTAAAAAATCAAATTCCCAATTGTAAACAATTTATTTCTAATTTGTAGTTTGTAAAAACCTCCATGCCACTACACTTCTTTGCCCGCCACAACGAGAAGGGCAGGACAGCAAAGGAAATCTTCACCGAAACCCACACCACAATCGTCAAGGCCGGAGGGGAGTGGCTGACCAACACCTCCGAGTCCTGCTCCGTCGTGGCTGCCCTCATTGCCACCGTTGCCTTCGCCACCTCAACCACCGTCCCCGGCGGCATCAACGAAGAAAGCGGAACACCAACCCTAGAAAACCAGCCAGCTTTCGACATCTTCGCCATTGCCTCTCTGGTCGCCCTCTGCTTCTCCGTCACGGCCATGGTTATGTTCCTAGCCATCTTAACGTCCCGGTACCAAGAGAAGGACTTCGGTAAGGACCTGCCAAGAAAGCTTTTGGTAGGGCTCACGTCACTGTTCGTGTCAATAGCTTCCATGTTGGTTTCGTTTTGTGCCGGACATTTTTTCGTGCTTAAAGATAAGCTCAAATACGCTGCGTTTCCGGTTTACGCAATCACTTGCTTGCCAGTAACGTTTTTTGCCATGGCGCAGTTTCCACTGTACGTTGATCTGATTTGGGCTACTTTTAAGAAGGTACCACAACGGAGTTACAAGATAGCTCCTCTTTAATTTCAACTTCAAGAGCCCTATTTACATGGGGAGGTAAACTTGAGTTACAAAAACATGGATACTTTGATTTCAATTTGCATGTTTTGCTTTAGTTGCCAATTGGTTGGAATTTGTGCTTCGTATACTTTGTTTGACGTTCATCAGTCAATTCAGTTTTTATATTTTATTGTTCTTCAGTTGCGTCACGTTTTCAGTCATTTTGTAATTTTTTTTTTTTTTTTTTCTACGAGTGGAGCTATATTTTCTTTTCCATTGTCATGTAATTTTTTCTTCCTAATCATATGGTTTCTGTAATGTAAGAGGTTGAACAATTGAGATTTATAAGTGAAACACAGTGATCTTTGTATGCTCATCCACCAAAGGAAGGATATACTTTGTTTTACACCGATTCGTAAATTAAGGACGATATACCCTCTCTTTTTTCTCTCTCTCTGAGGATCGATTAGAGATTATTAAACATTAAAATTACCACTTTAAAAGTTTAGAAGCCTGAGAGGAGTACTGAAAGTTGCACGAAGTTTATGCATCATGACGATTCTGAAAATAAAATAGGATCTTAGAAAATGAATTTCTTTTCAAACTGAAAATAGTACTTTAGTAGAAAATAATTGATCAAAGCAGCTATCAAGTATGTGAATTGTTGTTGGGCTCATAGTCTTCGTTCCCATTATGATTACAATGGCACACGATGAAACGACTCCAAACCCTAGAACGCACCACAAATAAAAGACACCCTCATTATCTTTGTTAGGACAAAATGTACCATATAAAAATAATATATCTCTTTGTGCATACAACGGTATATAGATTAGTCGCGTAATGCGCATGAAGTGTTCTATGTGTCGCACTGATTAAAACTAGTAATATCAATTAATAGCTATAAATTATTTATTTTTTTGGTCATATTAAGCGGTTTTTTCTATAATATATTAGCATATTAAGTATAAATTGAAAATAAACTCATGATGTTAATTTGAAGTATAAGTCGATGAAACTGAGTTAATATGTTATTATATGTTAATCACGATGAGGATATCTTCGAGTACTTCGTAATAATAACTTTTTTGAAACTTGAATTTGGAGATGTACCTCAGAATTCAAACTAGAATGATTCACATTCATCTCGGAAATTAGAGTGAAGGTTAGTTTTCTTAAGTCAAGTTGTCCCTACTTCCAATCTTATTCCGATTTATGTGTCCCACAACAAAGGATGATATTGACAGGAGCGAATGTTCCCAGGGTCATTTCGGTCATCTCATCAACTTATTTTCCAAGATTTTGAAGCCAGAAAAGAGTTCAGTTCTGTTGTGCGTAGGAGCAACTCCACCAATTTAGAGAGGGCAAGGCAGTTGATTTGCCATTACTATTCACTTTAATTAGTACTTGTCTTTGTGCGACTTCACCAGTTAAAAAGCCTATGCCCACCCTCTTCATGCATCTTCCTTGTGACACCTATCTTCTTAGTTAACAAGGGATTTGATCTCCTTGGCACTTTCTCTAGGGCACGATCGAGAGAGTAATCTTGTTGACTTGTATAATATTTCCCGTTAATTATGGGATTCCTATAATATTGGGTTTCCTAGTTTAGGTTGTAGATTGATTGTAATTATTCTATCCTTATTGTAGTAGGATTGTACATGATTATATGTACCTCAGAATAAGAAGAATACAATGAAACACATTCAAAGCATTATCTTCTTGGCACCAAAGCCAGGTCGTAAAAAGGGAAAGAAAGTTTTGAACCCTAACAAGGTTTGTCACTGTGCCGTGCCGAGCACCGCCGTGGTGCCTTCGACGAACAGCAAGCAACGTGAAGTTGTTGCTGTGTCCCAATCTTCTGCCCTGAATTCTGGTGAGCAATGCGTGTTGTTGCTGCCCCGAGTACCTTTGCCGCTACACAAGTTTTCTACTGTCCGTGAAAGATGTTTGTCGAGAACAACCAAATCATTTATGCTACCGCTCCGGTCATGATTCAGCCGGATAATTCAAGCTTCAACATTGGGATGGTTTTGGATGAGAAGAACTATGATTTATGGGCTCCACTTATTCAAATTCATATTGCTGGAAGGAAGAAGATAGGATATCTTCGTGGGTCCATTAAGGCTCCTGTGGAGGATGATCCCAAATATGATGATTGGTTCTCTGAAGATCAAAGAATTAAGAGTTAGCTCTTGTCGGCAATGAAGCCGGAGATCATGAAACGTTATATTCCTTTGTTAACTTCTAAAGAGATTTGGGATGCTCTTAAGATTGCTTATTTTGATGAGAATGATGAGGCTAGAATTTATTCATTAAACCAAAAAGCCTCACGTCTCAGGCAAAATAGGCGGTCTTTGGCTAGTTACTTTGGAGAATTGACAAAGATTTTTCAGGAATTAGACCACTTTAATAAAGTGGCCATGGCATGTGAAAAAGATGTTTTGATTTTCCAGAAGACAACCGAGCGAAAAAGGTTGTATTTGTTTCTTGGTGGGCTTGATGATGGGTATGATCAGGTTCGTGGAGAAATATTACGCATAGACCCACCACTTGGACTTCAGGCTGCTTATGCGTATGTTCGTCGTGAAGCAAATCGCAAAGAAGCTATGAAGATGGAGGGCCAAAGCTCAGAACCAGCTGCAATGGCAGCGAAGGCCCGCGGCCCCTTCAACCGCACTGACCGAGGTGGATCTGAGAATAAAAGTGGGCAGCCCATAACCGGCCAACCTGGTCGTGATCGCCATTAAGGTAAATGTCCCCATTATGGTATGATGGGACATTCCAAAAGCCGATGCTTCGAGCTGATCAGGTATCCCGAAAATTGGGATAAGACACGTGATCTTCACTTCAACAAACCTCAAGCTTCCGTTGCAGAAACCAATGATGATTCAGCATATGTAGCAAGCAAAACATCAGCTCTGATTGCCGCAACAGGTACCGATGGTAAGGCACTTAATGTCTCCACTTCTGTTATGAATAATATATGGATAATTGATTCTAGAGCTACTGAACATATGCCTTATGATTCTAGACAAGTTTCCTCACTAAAAAACTCTACCCACACCAAGGTTAATGTGGCTAATGGTGATGTCGCCCCATTCCTTGGGGAAGACACAATTTCCTTTTATAATACCATGAAACTTGATATTGTTCTTGTGGTTCCCTCCTTGAATTATAATTTATTATCGGTTGCCCAAATAACCTTTGCCTTACATTGTTTGGTGGTGTTTTTGGCCTTATTTTTGTGTATTTAAGAACATCCGGACGCGGAAGATGATTGGTTATGGTATTAGACAAAGGAAGCTGTATTACCTCGAGTTGAATTCTAGTAGCTCAGGATTGCTCACTGAAGCACTGTCAGTGAATGAGACTCCAGCCGAGAATAATAAAGGGTCGGATATGTGGATGTGGCAACATCGTCTTTGCCATGCTTCGTTTGGTTATTTGCATAAGTTATTTTCTAGTTTGTTTGGGAAAAACGATGTTTCTCAATTTAAGTGTGATGTGTGTGAAATGGCTAAAAGCCATCGAACTTCTTTTCCTCCAAATTTAAATAAGAGTTTCGTTCCTTTTATGATTGTGCACTCAGATGTTTAGGGCCCTTCCAAAATTGCCTCTCTTGGTGGATCTCATTGGTTTGTCACATTTATTGATGATTATACGAGAATGACTTGGGTTACTTCGCTAAAATCGAAAAGTGATGTGAGCGTGGCCTTTCAAAAATTTCACAAAATGGTTTCGATACAATACAATATGAAAATTCAGGTAGTTCGAAGTGATAATGGAGGCGAGTATGTTAATACTGAACTCTGTTCTTTCTTTGATATGCATGGTATTGTTCATCAGACCACATGACCGTATACTCCTGAGCACAATGGGATGGCTGAATGGAAGAATCAACACTTGTTAGAAATGGTTTGTGCTTCTCTTATTGAGGCACGTCTTCCCTTGTATTATTGGGGTGAGGCCCTCACGTCGACTGTCTACCTTATTAATCAGCTTCCCTCTTGTACCCTCGAATTTCAGACACCATTTCAGACTCTTATGTCTCTGCTCAGCTGCCCAACAATTCCTAACATTTCCACTCGAGTTCTCGGCTGCGTGGCTTTTGTCCACATGCATCATTCACAACGGCAAAAGAAACTTGAACCTCGAGCTCTTCAATGTGTATTTATGGGGTATGCTACTACTCAGAAGGGCTATCAGTGCTATCACCCTCCCACTAAGAAAATGTTTATCACTGTCGATGTCATTTTTCATGAAATTAAGATGTATTTTGGTTCCTCTGAGTCCTCATTTCAGGGGGAGTTTCAAGGCGATGAAGTTCGTATGTTTGATTATGGAACCGAGCAACAAGCTATAGTGCAACCACTTACCACGGAATGGCAAACTACTCCACAGCAGCCTACCGCCGAGCAACAAGCTACGGTGCAGCAACCTACCACCGAACCAGTGTCGACTGCACAACAGCTTCCTGCCGAGTCCGAGATAGCAGGAGATATAGCTCATTCGGCTTCCTTGCAGGTGGAACCCACGGTTGTAGAAGAAACAGTACATGCCGACTCGTCCCTCAGTAATTCTCATAACAAATTGTCTTCTACACCAGATGGACCACTATTCCGTAGTCTCCCAGAAAGAATTAATCGAGGTATTCCTAAACCCACTTATGAGGCAGACCCTAAGTGTAAAACTAAGTATTCAATGAGTGAACCAAGAGTGAGGTACCCATTAAACAACTATGTGTCCACCTGTCACCTTTCTGAATCAAATAAGTCGTTTGTGAATCAATTGTCTACGATATATATTCCTAACAGTGTGCAGGAAGCCTTAGCCGATCCTAGATGGAAAGAAAAAATGAATGAAGAACTAAGGTCATTGAAGAAGAATGCTACCTGGGAATTGTCGGACTTGCCAACAGGCAAGAAACCTGTGGGATGTAAATGGGTCTATACAGTGAAATACAAAGCAGATGGAACAATTGATCGGTTTAAAGCAAGATTAGTATCAAAGGGGTACACTCAGAAGTATGACATAGATTACGCGGACACCTTTGCGCCAGTAGCCAAGATCAATATTGTCCGAGTTCTCTTGTCCATAACAGCGAACCTGGATTGGCCACTTCAACAGTTCGATGTCAAAAATGCATTCCTACATGGAGATTTAACTGAAGAAATTTATATGGAGCTTCCACCGGGATGTACCGGAACATACATGAACAAGGGTAAGGTATGTAAGCTAAAGAAGTCACTATATGGATTAAAGCAGTCGCCAAGGGCATGGTTCGGCAGGTTCACTAAATCAATGAAGGCCTTCAGGTATAACCAGAGCAATTGGGATCACACCCTATTCTTGAAACGAAAGAATAAAAAGATTACAGCATTCATTATATATGTGGATGACGTGGTGGTTACCCAGAATGACCCAATGGAACAATCGGCTCTAAAGAAGTATTTGTCTACGAAGTTCGAAATGAAAGATCTTGGATCACTGAAATACTTTCTTGGGATTAAGATATCAAGAGGCAAGTCTGGGATATTCTTGTCACAAAGAAAGTATATCATTGATTTGTTAAAGGAGACCAGGATGTCAGCCTGTAAACCTATAGCAACTCCGTTGGCTGAATGAACGAAGTTAAGCCTCGACAAGAATCAAGTACCGGTAGAGAAAGGAAGATATCAAAGGTTAGTTGGGAGATTGATGTATTTAGCACATACAAGACCTGATCTTGCTCATGCATTGAGTGTAATCAGTCAATATATGCATGATCCGGGAGAACAACATATAAGTGCGATAATGAGGATATTGTGTTACTTGAAGGGAAGTCCAGGTAAAAGAATTATGTTTAAGAAAAATGAGCATTTCAGAATTGAAGGGTACACCAATGCGGACTGGGCGGGTTCGGTAGATGATCGACGCTCAACATCAGGATATTTCACTTTTGTTGGTGGTAATCTGGTAACATGGAGAAGTAAAAAGCAGAATGTAGTAGCTCCTTCAAGTGCAGAAGCGGAATATAGAGGTATGGCTCTTGGTATTTGTGAACTCTTGTAGCTTAAGTTTCTATTACGTGATTTGGGGGTCAACCATAGTTCGCCGATGAAGTTATTTTGTGACAACAAAGCTGCTAGGGATATCGCTCATAATCCAGTACAACATGACAGGACGAAACATATGGAGGTTGATAGGTTCTTCATTAAAGAGAAATTGGAGGGAAAAATAATTGAATTGCCCCTGATTAGGACCAAGGATCAAGTGGCTGATATACTCAGAAAAGCTAGTTCAAGTGACAAGTTCTCAAGCTTCTTGAACAAGTTGGGCATGTATGACATATATGCATCAACTTGAGGGAGAGTGTTGACTTGTATAATATTTCCTGTTAATTATGGGATTCCTATAATATTGGGTTTCCTAGTTTAGGTTGTAGATTAATTGTAATTATTATTTCCTTACTGTAGTAGGATTGTACATAATTATATATACCTCAGAATGAGAAGAATACAATGAAACACATTCAAAGCATTCTCTTCTAATCTTGCTTCTGAACACTCATACAATTGCTCCCATTAACTTCTTTCGTTTTGCTAAAGTTTGAAACAAAGCAGTTTAAACCCTTAAAGTGGAGAGAAAGCAAAACAATGCAGCACATAACTCTAATTTTTTACCAGACAATTATCGATGTAATATGAAATAAACCAAACAGATCTGCCAAAACGATCGAGTTAGGCTTCTCCACGCTAAATGACGTCGTATTGGCTTGCATGAAGTCCAACTTGGCCATATCTTCCCTCTAAATAGCGTGTAATTATAAACATTATTTCTTTATTTGATTCCCATTAGTTTATGCAGCCGAACAGACAATTTGTATAATTATCAAGGCCAAATCATGACTTTATTCATAAATTTAGTGAATTTCATAATTTACTAATTGTTGGCTTTCAGAAAAATAGTTTAGTTGCCTGCATAATTAATTCGTGAGTGGCATATTTGAAGATAGATGAAAAATGCCACAGACATTGCCTCTCACGTGCTAATTTCATTAAAATAATATTGTGATTAAGTTATATATTTTTCTTAAATTACAAAATTAAAATTCCGACAAGAAAATGAATTAAGAGTAATATTAGGAAAACCAAAGTTTTGTAAACCAAATGATGTGCTTGTTAATGATTGGATTATTACTTAAATGTTGATTAACATGCTTATTTTCTATTGGTGACACATCATTTGATTTGCAAATTTGGTTAAAATTTTGGTATCCCTAACATTATCTAAATAAAGTGAAACTTCGGTCTTTATATTATTTCTCGTCACTAAGGAAGAGAAAAATGAGAAAAAAAGAAAGAAAAAGGGTAATTTTTATGGGAGTTTTAACGAAACACTCCTGGTAAAACCATATTTTTACTCTAAAAAGTCACTACTAGTACTATTCACTCACAACACCTTTTTGTCTTTTTTATTAAAACTCAAAGTTTTCAAGCCCTTTTCGTTAGTTTTCCTAATTTTTATCATACTACCCTCAAGTTTTGCAAAATTAGCACTTAATTACATTTTTTTTTGGTAAACCTTCATTACATTTGGACTTACTTTTATAACTAAAATTGATTTTTATGTCAATTTCATACTTCAAAATTTTTAATATTATTTAATTTCAAAATTTTTAATATTATTTAATTTCAAATTCCCCGTTGCACAGATTTAGAGCCAAAACTGACATGTCATCAATTAATGGAACTTTAAAAAAAAATATATTATCAACACTAAGAGGGAGATGATACACTGCCTCACAACGGGTTAGCAATAATGCTGTTCAAATATACCTTTGAAAAGAATCGAACCTAAAATCTTTCACTTATAAATAATGAGAAATAACATTAGATCGTAGTACTAAGTAGCATTAACGGAGCAGTTAACATATTGACTAACAATAGTAAGGTGCGAATTTTGAAATAAGTGGAAATTACCTAAAAAAAGTAAAAGGAAAAGACTCTTTTAACAAGCAAAAAAGTAGGGAAAAAAGGGATAATTGGTCAGTTTTTTTTTCATTTGAATTCCTTTCACTTGGTAGCTGGTCGGTCCCATGCCTCTTTGAAGCTCCTCTCAGCTTGTTGTAATCTGTGACAAACTTCAACAAAAATTCAAGCCATAAGTAAAGTGAGTCTCTTTTTCTTTCCTCTCTCACTTGTTTGCTTATGGTGTTTTTTGGCATTTTATGAAGGGGATTGGGTGTGGGCTAATGTGATTATTTGGCCACGTTTCTGGTAGAGATCTTGCTTAATTCTTTGGTGGGTGCTTGTTCTTTTCTGGGGTTTTTCTTTTCTTTTATCTGCTTCGTACGCTGAGAGGAGGGGGAAGTAATAATTTTTGTTGTAATTTGAAAAAAAAAAAAAAATGAGGGAAAATTTTCATCTTTTTAGTTGAATGAATAAAACCCAGAATTTGTTTATGTTTTTGGTGAATTGGGTTTGTTTTACTTTGAAATTGTTGAAATAGGTCCAATTCGGACATTATTGTCTGTTTGTAATTCTTGAATTTTTTGTGGGATTTGGAATTTAGGTTAATTGGTGGGAAGTCTGTCAGCCAAGTGATTGGGATCACTTGGAATTTTTCTGGGTTTTTGTTTTCTCGTTGCCCCAGTCTCTGTTGTGCTTGAACTTTGAGTTTTTAGAGAGAGAAACTTGAACTTTGAGTTTTAGAGAGAGAAACCCATCTGGGTAATTTGGAGATCTGGGATTTGCTTAGGGTCTTATGCCCCATGAGGACTTTCTTTCCCTCTGAGTCTGGTAAAGAATCACAGCTAAATGCCCTCAATCCACAGTCATGGCTCCAGGTGGAAAGAGGGAAGCTTCCATCAAACTCCTCCTCTTCTTCTATGTAAGTCATTCTTCCTAATTGCTTTAGTTTCAATAATTATTTTTGATATTTACTTCCCAATTCACAATTTTGATTTTGATGTTATATTTTGGTGTGTAGGTGCAAATTACTGTAGAGAATCTCTTATCAAGGTCCCCGAGCCGCCAATACTCCCGTTCTATAAACCTATTGATTATGTCGAAGTTTTAGCTCAAATTCATGAAGAACTTGAGTTGTGTCCTCCACAGGAACAGTCGAATCTTTACTTGTTACAATTCCAGGTCTTTAGGGGCCTCGGAGAAGTCAAGCTGATGCGAAGAAGCCTTTGTGCAGCTTGGCAGAAAGCTAGCTCCATTCATGAGAAGCTCATATTTGGAGCATGGTTGAAGTATGAGAAGCAAGGGGAAGAGCATATTTCCGACTTGCTTGCCAGTTGCGATAAATGTGCACAAGAATTTGGGCCAGTAGATATTTTGACTCAGCTTCCTATTGATGCAACTGTGAGTAGTACCCATGAGAATATTTCACTGAATGGGAACGGAATACCAAGAAATGTCAGTTTTAGAATTCAAGATGAGAAAGTAGATTGTGATAGGCAGAAAATATCATGCCTTTCTTCTCCATTTCATGCCATGCTTAATGGGTGTTTCTCTGAATCACTTCGCGAGGACATAGATTTGTCACAAAACAATATCAGTGCATCAGGTATGAGGACAATCATTGAGTTCAGTATGACAGGCAGTTTGAATGAAGTCCCTACTCATCTTTTGTTGGAAATATTAGTTTTTGCAAATAAATTTTGTTGCGAAAAGCTTAAAGATGCTTGCGACCGGAAACTTGCATCCTTGGTGTCTTCTAGAGAAGATGCGGTAGAACTCATGGAGTATGCTCTTGAAGAGAACTGTCCTGTCCTTGCTGCATCATGTTTACAAGTTTTCTTAAATGATCTTCCTGATTGTTTGAATGACAACCGAGTGGTGGATATATTCAGGCATGCTGATAGACAACAGAGATCGATCATGGTTGGGCAAGCCTCGTTTTCACTATACTGCTTATTAAGTGAAGTTTGTATGAACCTTGATTTGCAGTCGGATAAAACAGCTTGTTTCCTGGAACGGTTGGTAGAGTTTTCTGAAAATGATAGACAAAGAATGCTGGCATTCCATCAGTTGGGATGCCTGAGGCTCTTGAGAAAAGAGTATGACGAAGCTAAGCGCCTTTTTGAAGAAGCTTTAAATGCAGGCCACATATATTCAGTGGCAGGATTAGCTAGACTGAGTTACATTAAGGGCCATAAACTTTGGTCATATGAAAAGCTTAGCTCTGTAATCCGCGCTGTTAAGCCGCTTGGATGGATGTATCAGGAGAGGTCCTTGTACTGTGAAGGTGATAAGAGATGGGAAGACCTTGAGAAAGCATCTGAGCTGGATCCAACTCTTACTTACCCTTACATGTATCGTGCGGCTACATTAATGAGAAACCAGAATGTTCAAGCTGCACTTGCAGAAATTAATCGGATTCTGGGGTTTAAACTTGCATTAGAATGCTTGGAACTCCGGTTTTGTTTCTATCTTGCTCTTGAGGACTATAAATCAGCCATTTGTGATGTTCAAGCAATTCTGACTCTCTCCCCAGATTATAGAATGTTTGAGGGACGGGTGGCAGCATCCCAATTTCGCACGCTTGTGCGTGAGCATGTAGAAAATTGGACAACGGCAGATTGTTGGCTGCAATTGTACGATCGTTGGTCTTCAGTCGATGATATTGGATCCCTCTCGGTTATTTACCAGATGCTTGAATCTGATGCAGCAAAAGGTGTTCTGTATTTCAGACAGTCATTGCTTCTTCTCAGGTATGTTTTGGATCCCGAACATTTGTGGAGATTCTGATATAGTTCCTTTTATGTTGATAGGTTCAATTTTTTGTTGGTTACGTTTAACCCCAAAAGTGAATGGTATATCCTGAATAATATTGCTCCGCCTGTGTCAAACCTTAAGATTCAATTTTTGAGCAAGAAACCTTTTTGGTTCTGAAAATGTCAGCAGAAATCTCATGTCTCCACATGATCAGGTTGAACTGTCCCGAAGCAGCAATGCGAAGTTTACAATTAGCTCGTCAACATGCATCCAGCGATGATGAAAAGTTGGTTTATGAGGGGTGGATCTTATACGATACAGGCCATTGTGAGGAAGGGCTCCGGAAAGCAGAGGAATCTATCAAAATTAAAAGATCCTTTGAGGCTTTCATTTTGAAAGCCTATGCACTGGCAGACTCTAGCCAGGATCCATCCTCTTCATCGACTGTTGTATCCCTCCTCGAAGATGCCTTGAAGTGCCCATCGGACAGGTTGCGCAAAGGTCAAGTAAGTATTTTTCAACCAAATCATGAAAATCTTCCTAACCCTAATTCCTGCTGGGATCGACTGCTAGTCTCAGCATGTTCTAACCTTTCTATGGACCCTTCAATTTTTCATTTACCAGGCACTCAACAACCTTGGAAGTGTTTATGTTGATCGTGGGAAGTTAGACTTGGCAGCTGATTGCTACATAAATGCTCTAAAGATCAGGCATACCCGAGCACACCAAGGCCTTGCTCGGGTTCATTTTCTCAGAGACGATAAGTCTGCTGCATATGAGGAAATGACCAAACTGATTGAGAAGGCCCGGAACAATGCATCTGCCTACGAGAAGAGGTCCGAATACTGTGATCGCGAATTCACAAAGACTGATCTGGAGATGGTCACCCACTTAGATCCGCTTCGGGTGTACCCTTACAGATATAGAGCTGCAGGTTCGATTTTTCATTTCTTCTTCAACACTCGTACGTTATTATCGTCGAAGTTTCATTTCAAATTGTATGAAACGGAGTTTCGTTTTCTTGATGGGAACAGTGTTAATGGATAGCCACAAAGAAGCAGAGGCCATTGCAGAACTATCAAGGGCAATTGCATTCAAAGCCGACCTCCACCTTCTGCACTTACGGGCGGCATTCCATGAGCACGTTGGAGACGTCATGGGTGCTTTGCGAGACTGTCGAGCCGCTCTCTCTGTCGATCCGAACCATCAAGAGATGCTGGAGCTTCATAGCCGTGTAAACAGCCATGAACCATGAACCAGCGCATTGTTGTGTATACTAGCAAAGTATACGTGTGTTACCTCCCATCTCATCTCTCTTCTATTTTTTTATAGGTCAAAAAAAATTTGTAATTTATGCGTTTGGCAATATATAATCCATTAATTGCATTGTTACCCCATGTTTTTCTCTTTTTCTTTGCTTACTGCTATCACCAACTTCACCGGCCTCCACCGCATTCACCAGTTGCGCAGGCTGGATTCGGAAGACTCCAAGGTAACGGTGTTTCAGACCAATTATGCGACTCCATGTGAGATGTTAAACACATGACTACTCGTGATAAGTTGGAACACTGCAACTTTGCCATCTCCGTTTCACTGCGGAGGGATCATTTTACAATGTGAATCTGTTCGACATCCGGCCATGTAACGGGCGCACTCTCTGGCAACCGTAGATCTAAACTAAAAACTAAAGACAAAGGCCTTCATCTTCACATGCGATAATACTAGTAGTTCATATTTTGTTAACTGAACTTGTAATAATCCAGCTTATCATAGGTATCAGCCGTTCTTTTAGAGAAAATGCTTTTGGGTTCCCAAAGCACTTGATGTGCTTCCTGTAAGAACTACCAGTTCTGTGTTTCTTGGAGGAAGTACTGCAAGCGTTTTTTTTTTTCAAGATTCACTTGCAATTTTACTACGGATTTGGTTCCAAAAACATTTTCACCAAAAGCGCTTTTAAAATGACTTCCAAACGAGCACCTGATTAAACTATACATCTAAAGGATCTTAACACCAAATGCTCATTTAACAAACTTCATCGGCAAGTGAGGCACAGATTCCCTTCGAGGATATGCTACGCACGTGCAATCTTCCAAATTTCCATTAAGCAAACAGAGCTTGTGTTCATTCTGCACGCCTTCTGTCAAACTCATGTACACTTCCGAGCAAGAAACGAGCGCTGACGAAGAAAGAGTTGACAAGGTGAAAGCACGTCCAGATGCTGCGTCCACCAAAATGGCGGTATCAGTTGATTCACCAACACTGACGAAGCAATGTACCCCTCGGAGGAAAATCAGTAGGTGAACGATGTACATACTCGTATTTGTCCAATGTACTCATTCCCTGGGAGGAGGCTGGAAATATGGATGTTGCAAAGCTTCGTCAACGCTCAACCGCTCCTCCTGGTAGTTCAAATGTTTCAACTGTCACATTTACTAAAGCGATGCGGTATTTTACTCGATAACCACATAGTAACAGATACTAAGTTTAACGAGTTCACCTAGGAAACTTGTGATGCCCTAAAGAGAGCAAAAAACTAATAGATATAACTTACAGGGTCCCAGAGTAATAGCTGGCGCACCAACCTCATAGCCCAAATATTTGGAAACCTGCAGTTTCCAAGAAGTATGCGACATGTTATCCAACACGAATGGTACCACGTAAATTATTCTGATAAATAAAATAGATACAACCAGTTACGGACCCTAGTTTAAGCGGATCTCTACTCTTTATTTGATGAGAGAAAAATTCTTCTGAGCATTTCCAAGAAGCTGGTGATCCTCGAGCCTAGTCGCAAAAGTGAAAACAAATTAGCTAAAAATGAAATTAGAGAGTATGTTGTCCTAATGACAGAATCCCAAAACCAATTAGCAATAACAGATGGTAAACTCACCTGGCCCTCGGTTTGGTGATGTCGCAAGGAACTCCCAGGGATTAAGATGCACAACTCCATGAATGATCTAAGTCTGTCAACCAAAAAATGTATGCCTAAATATAAATGGAGCTCAAGTTTGGCAACAGCATAGCCAAAGGCCCAAAGCATGTCATGGACTGTTATAACAAAACAGAGTCTATGAAAGAGATCCGATCCAAATGTTTATTTCCCACGATTAAGGATGTAAGTAACATTGCCTTAAACTCACTTGTAGGCAAGCTCCTTTAAGCCCTCATTCCATCCCTGTAGATGCTGGTCTAAAAGAATGCGTGTGTAATCACTAATCTGGAAAACATTTGGTGATCCTAAAATCAACTCTAACATCACAACACCAACACTCCACATATCGTACCTGTGCAACAGACATGAGGTAAGATGCACATCTATCATTAGTACATAAGATCAATTTCTTTCACGAATGTAGATAAAGAACTAATTTACTAATATTTCAACTTACTTCAATGTTGTGTTGGTGGACTTCCGGTACCAATTAGAATAAAGCAAGGCTTCTGGAGGAGTATATTCATTAGTCTGTTCAACTCTAGAGAAACACAAAAATCAATATATCCATCATAAACTCGTTACAATTTTGATTAATGGACAGATAATTCCCACAGTACAATAGATACCTGGATGGTCCAGTAGAACCATACAAATGCTTTAAAGTGAACTCATCCAGTGCACTGCCAAAGTCAATAATGCGCCTAAATGATTTATCAAGAAGACATCAAGTTACTAGCACACTCAAATCAAAAGCATGACCTTTAGAATATATCAAGTTATATACTCCAGATAGTAAGGTGATCCTACATTTTGGTGGTGAAATTGTGGCCATTTGGAATTCCTTTCAGGCATCTCCCCGTGTTTTGCTCTTGAAAGCATAACACCATATTCTCTATAAAACATAAGAAAATTCAAGTAGGCATTTAATGCAAAAGATCTAGCTTCTATAAGCCAGAGTTTGTGGACAAAGTGCTACTAGCATATGTTTCAGTTTCACTGACATAAAGAAAATACCATTGGATCCTGTACAACTTGAAAGGTTCAAAATAAATTGTAGATTTAAAGGTGCGTCTTATTAGATATTTAAATTTGTCTGACTACCTCCCAAATACTCTTAAAATAATATTTCTATTGACCAACAAGAATAAAAAGACAATGCTAAGACAAGTACAACCAGCTCTAGCCAATTAATTTCCTTTTCAAAACTATTATACATATGTTTTTGCAATATATGACTAAGGTGTAGTATAACATGACACCGATGAACTCACCAGGTTTGATATCTCTATGGGTAATATTACGGTCATGACAGGACTTCAACGCCATCAACTGGCCAAAATGAAAAAGAACAAGTATTAAAATAAATGCATTGGTCTAAAGGCACAAGAGCAGAAAAATGAATATATGTGGTCCCATAATAAGACTGAAAGAAACTCATGAAAACTTTGCCAGCATGATTTTTTTCAAACAAATTCAGTTTAAATACCAATAAAAGCAAGAAAGATTCACCAGTTTAAGTTATGCTAGAAAACTCCGTAGGCGTAGGGATAGTCATGAAGCACGTACTTGTATTAAAGCTAGCATACTTGACAAAGTTTAAAACACTGACACCCCAGAAGCGTTCGACGAAAAGAAATCTTCTGAACTAGATTAACTAGTAATTTGATGTTTTGTTAATAGAAAACTTCTTAATGATATAAGATAGCAATATGTAAATCAGTAATGATGGAGCATAAAAAAATTCAATGAAAATTAAAGACATGACACACCAATTGCCATATAAGACTGCGCATTTGCTCCTTTCCTGCTTCTGTTGTCTTCAACCAATGCCACCATTTTGATGGACGCAGCATCTGGACATGGTTCGCTTTTTCAGCTCTTTCATCAGCATTAGTATCTTCTTCCACGGTATACATAATCTTTGATAAAGACACGCCCTCATAACGAAATACAAGCCATATTTCATTTGCTTGAGATTCAAAAGACTCTACATATCTAGCAATATGGTTCAACCCTTCTTCATAGAAATCTCCATGCAGTCTAAATCTGTCCTGGAACAAGTTCTCAAAAGTCCAACTGTTTCCGCTTCCATATGTCATTGAGTCAGCTGTCTCTAACAAGCCATAGAAATCAAACCATGATTCATTCAAGACAGAGGTTGATGTTCCAGCTGATAGAGAACCTCCAAGACGACTAGAGGCATTTAGAAAAATTTCACCAAAATATTTTTCCCGTAAACCACTTAAGTAAACAGCAGCCCCTCTCTCCACCTGTTACAATTATCAACCACTTATTCTTAAAAATAAAATTCCAAAAACTTTAAATCTTTAAAACATATTCGACAAGTAAATGCCAGAAAATTTTGATGAATTCCATAAGAAAACTGAAAGTATCAATAAGTAGAGAAGAATTATAGTCTTAACACTGCTTTTCAGCACAAGCCCAGTACGAAGACGAATTTCATTGAATATTCTGATACATGCATATAAAGATTTGTCAACAATAAAACATTTTCAAGAATAAAAATGAAATTAGACCAACTACAGGAAAAAGAATAAGCGATATGTTCACAATGAAAAGCTAGAATGTCATTACTATCGCAACATGAATGCTGAAATTTTACAACAATAAATCACTTTTTTGGTCACAAAATTTAATTGATCAAATAATTACCATTATACGTTTTAAAATGAGCAAGTTTTCATCAGGAAGGCCTGCATAGCAATTATGAGCCAATCAGCTATTATCTTTGATATGAAAGTCAAAAAACAAAAAAAAATAACTAAATGAGATAACTCTTATTTTCTCACTTGAATTTGAAGTGTTGTTGCCTTGATGACAGTTCCAATTAAAAGCCAGCCACACTTCACCATATGATCCACGACCAAACCTCTTCTTTAGTACATACCTGACAGGTAGGAAGGATAATGTTTCTTAAATTTCAAAGCCAATAAGATACAGTTTCAATGCATATATGGGAGGATACCAATAGTTTAAAGGATAACATAAGCATAAATGCAGAACATATACAACACTACAAATGATTTTAAAAGCAACCTCTGCCTTACTTTTTATTCCACATCATCAAATTCTGATATATGCACATAAAGAATGATGATTCTAGACTACAGAACAAGAATTTCATTATTCTCTGAATAAAATCCTAACAATCAAAAAATGGTTTTCCACATGGTACTGCTCTTCTGGGCCCCTTCGTATCTCTTTCATAGTTTGTGCAAGTATGCATGACGTCAAAGAGATCAAGATACTCACAAATAATACTCATAATATTTCCATATTCATATTCGTACCATTTTTCAAGTGCTTCACAAAATCTAGTAATAGGTAGATTGTGGCTGCTTAACGATTTAGCAGTTGTATTTTGTATACAGATCAGGTGAACTACTTACACATATACAAATGATGGTTTCAAGATGACTCTCTTATGTCGAAGTCACCACATGTTAGCGTTCAGAACCATTTGACAAAGGTCACGGCACAGAGACAATGAAGTAGAGAAAGCATCTTTACCTGCTGTCAGGCATTGAATATTCAGATCCATTAGCCGAACCAGCATCAAGGAAAGGAACTGATTCAATCAATGCAAGAAAACTTGCAAAGCCTTCAGGATTTGTGCATTGATCTTTAGCATTGTCAACAGTAATTCCAAGGTACATGCAAAAATTCTGGTCATGGTACAAATTTAGACGTCCACCTAAAACAAAAAGGAAACATTCAAGTGGGTCTGTATAACAGATGCAATTTGTTATATGACATTCTTATTCAACGGTACATCGGGAATCTGTATCTCATATACTAGCATGTTGAAGTGCTTATTTGTGTGTAAACCTAGCCAACATAATAATAACGAAGAAAGAGGAGAGATGTTTAGATTAAAAATTAAACAAAAACAGGTTTTAGAAAAATTTCACAGGCTTGCCATCCAAGTAGAAGCAACAATAACATTGCAAGTTATTAAGGCTCGGTAAAATTTGATCACCGACGTGGAGCTAAGTTTGAGTTGACACCGTACACTTACCAAACTGTTGGTCAAAGGCCTCAGGAAGA
This sequence comes from Heteromeles arbutifolia, assembly GCA_024362995.1. Lineage (NCBI taxonomy): Eukaryota > Viridiplantae > Streptophyta > Magnoliopsida > Rosales > Rosaceae > Heteromeles > Heteromeles arbutifolia. The sequence continues at coordinate 35,545,088 of JANCRC010000005.1, read as the reverse complement.
GCCTGAGGCAGGTCATACACAAAATATTCATTCTCATCCTTCTCTTGCAACATGTACTCCGCATGTTCATCAAGGTTCTCGGATAGATAGAAACAGCCAACACAGCCATGTTTTCCTTTTACCTAGAGTAAGAAAACCAGTCAAAACCTGGATGAGCATACTCCAATTACAACCCCTCAAGTTGAGAAAAGAGGACGAGGCTTACCAATAACCTGTCAAACTTGGCAACAACTGGATGAGCATACTTCAATTGCTTTAGGTCATATGTGAAGTCATTGGCTGATCAAGGTAACAAAAGTAACCACGAATGCATTAGGAAATTAACAGTCACCAAAAGTGTATGCAACAACCATAAGAGAATTTTAGAAGAACAATGAATTCCATTTAATGACGTTCTAAATAAGAATTGATTTGTATTCTCCTACAAATGAATTCCAAATCATCAATGTGATTGATATCCAAAGAAGGTTTAAAAGCATAAGGGACCTGAGCCTTCATAGGTGGACTCCTGCAGTCCTAATGCTGGGTAATTTGTGTCTCCTTCTCCAACTGACCTTTCCTTGAACAGATTTCCAGAAATCCCAGTAGATACCAATGGAACAACAACAGCTGCCACGTTATCCATGCTGCCCTTTTCAAATGCAGTATTCACTATGCAGTCAGCTAATGAGTATGAACATGAGGAAGAGATCTCTGATCTCCCAGAATCATAACTCCGTACTTCCCACAACAAATCACATACATCCTGCACGCTCAGCTTCTCAAAAACTCCATCAGATGCAGCCACAAGATAGGTATCATTTACAGTTAGGGGTTGCCAATCAGTCAACTCTGGTGCAGATATGACGCCATAACTGATGACAATCCAGTGCAAATGTTAAATTGCATGCAAACGTAATTCAAGTTTCTATGAGATGAAACCGGGGAATGCAAATTACTACCCCTAAATCAGAATCTCCTTCCAACAAAGAAAGAGTGCAAAATTTGCATATTTTTCTGTTGCTTGTGAACCTCACCTTTTAAAGGAGACGTCACCAATAGCTCTGGAAATAGCCAGCTCACCATTTACTCGAGGCACACCACCCCATTCAATAACATAGCCACCCGCAGTTTCCACACGTGATTTTTCATCGTATCTGTCAGGATGATGATCACTTGTCAATTCTTTAACGGAAAAATGCACCATTCCAGTGGAAGAAGCCAAGTCAAGGTTTTTATTGTTTCTTCGACGTGAAAGAGCACCATTACGTCTTTCCTGCCTGTATAATCTTAAATAAGCGGCTGCAACATAAGTACAAGAACATAAATAAACTCTGCTGCGTTCTTATATAGTGAAATCTAAACTAAACAGTACCACAGTAAATCACACTCCTACTCTGACATACAAGAACTGATTTGAGAGAGAGAGAGAGAGAGAACATAACTTAAATGTCTCATTATGCCATTTTTCACTCAAAATAAAAGTGCATTAAAACAAAAAACAGCTGCATTTAAGAAACCCTTCTGACCTTTAGCCTCTGCATGAGATTGAAATTTTTCCGAGCACAATAACGCCTTTGAGTCTCCAATATTTGCAACTAAGATTTGACCATCAGCAAGTAGTACAATTGTGGCTGTGGAGCCCGAAACCAGATTCTTTCTGGATGCTTCCTTCATAATCAATATAAGGACCATCAATACAAGACCAATTAGATAGAGCATTATTTGAACTGGGCAAATAACATTAGGTAAAACGTACCTTAGAAAACTTTGCATCCATATCATGAATTGCCCTCAACAATGCTTCTTTCAAAATTTCAAAGTGAAAAGAATCGTCAAGATTTGCTTGGAATGAATGCTTAAACCTGAGAAATCATTAACCAACTAGAGATAAGCACCAAAATGGTTTGTCCAGAAAACCTCCAAAAATAAAGGAACATAAAACAATCTATTCCTTCACTGGTCTAAGTAAGTTATTCACGTAAAACAGCGGAAAGCATTTCAGTGGTTTACATCAAAAGCTTCACATCATTAAATTGAGTAAAAATTAAAAACCAAAGATCCTTCTTTTCAAGAACCAAATAACAAAGACGGGGCTAATTACATTGAAATGTACCTTCCAAGATTCAATTCATGCCGATCAAGTAGGCCATCCCAATTATACCATCGGAAAAGAAAATGATGATCTGTACTAGTTTGCAAACTTCCTGAAGCTTTCTTCAAGATAGCGGAGTACGATGCATCGATGAGAAAATACGTATGCAAAATGAAATACTCCAGCAAAAGCTTTGAAGCCATTTCACTAGCTTCATCCCCATTATGCCCATCAAAAACAGCAACAATTCCCACTGTGACCTCCTTAATCCCCACTTTCCCTGCCCCAATTTCACATGCCAAACATCATAAGAAAAACCCAACAGCACGAATTGATCAAATCACAACAAAACCAACCAAATTCATAATTTACAATACAGACGCGAGAGAGAGAGAGAGATTGGGGCGCTTACCAGGGAAGGGAATGCGAACGTCGAGAGCGCAGAGAGTGCGATCCTCGAGAGACTTCCTGCGGCCTTGAAGCGTGGCGGTCTGGCAGCGGGAGGCGGTGATTCGAGAGTGGGAGGAAGCATACTCGGAGTGCGTCCAGCGAGGGCATTTAGGGGATTGAAAGACCGCCGGAGCGCCACCTTGTTTGTAGACCGTCAAGCACGTCGACGATTCGGCGTGAGAGGGCGTCGCAGCGGCTAGTAATAGTAATAGTAGAAATCCAAATCGGAGGAATTGGTGAGGTCTGGAGTCCTTCATCAACTGCCACTCTGCTCTCTCCTCTCCTACTATCCGTTGTAAAAATTCAATTTCTAAACAACCGACGATTGGAAACTGTGAACCCGTCCAACCCCGAAGCTTTCAGAGAGTCTCAAATTTTTTGAGAGTCCCTCCCTATGTCATTTATCTCCTAAGAAATTGTCACGAATCTTCATTTTAGTAGTGAGATTTGAAATTAATAGAATCATTTTTATCATTTCGTGAAAAATCTTCTTTAAATAAGAACCAAATAACAAAATAATTGATGATGTTCGGAAGAGTTATACTAATTTCAGAGATCATTTTAACTAAAATGTTTTTTTCTTAACGTGATGTTTATATTTATATACTCGATAAGCAACTGCCAGTGCGGCTCTCCATATCACAATTGCAAATATTACTTAGATGGTTATGTCATGAATCATGATACCCAATCTCAGTAATCGACATTCATTGTACAACATTAGTTTTATGGAGGCAGGATTCCCTGCCCCATTTCCCATATTCTCATCCCCTTCTATTTGTGCGATCACGATTAAGTTACGTCAATATTTTATATTACTATTATTTTTTATCTTATTGTCTTTATAAAAAAAATCAATATAAATTATTGACGTGGCTTAATCATAACCGCACAAAACAGAAATGAATGAGATTGCATGGGAAGTGGGAGGGCAGAGAATAAACTTTTGGAACATTTATGATCATATCCTCCCATCATAGTAGCCGATCCCTACAAAAATAAAATCTTCCGAGCAATATGGGATGTTTGTACTGCCTGCCATTAGATTGCCACCAAAATTCTTCCTGCGAGCAAATTATGGATCGGTTTTCTTCATTTGGAATTCATCAATGCGATTGATATCCGGGAGAAGGTTTAAAATTCTCCCTTCACTTTAGAGCTTGAGCTTAAGAACGTGTATAAACAGTAAAAATTCACTTTTATTCGCCTTTGAAAACGTGAGAATTGAGATGAGCATAGAGGATAGGGAGGACTTGTGAGAGTAGATGTGGTGGGTTGGCGTTTTTATAAAGATTAGATATGGACTCGTGGCTTGACGTGACTAGTTGAAAATCTTATAAAGATTAGATATGGACATGACTAGATATGATGAGTTATGAATCCACAATAAAGTGAGTAATTTAACATATTCTTATACATGAATTACAAGTTTTTTATTACTAATATCTGTCAATCCAATCTTATCTCTAAAACTCAATCCCTCCCAACCCACCAAACGACCAGTTTTATACATATTAGTGAGAAAACCCTAATAGCTGATGCTTAATAACCAAAGTGGGCCGGCACTAGACTGGGCTGGAGAACAAGAGAAGCCCATGAAACATCCTCTTGGGGTAGGCCAGCTCATTGAATTAACTACTTGGTGATGGTCCATAATACCTGGGAGATTTTGATGTATATAATTTTGTTCGCGTCTCCTTTACGTTGTCGTCTCACAAGGTGAAGTGAACGTCAGGACAAAGTTGCAAATGGCCCTCTACTATAGTAATGGAGATGAGTTATGTCCTTGTACTACAGCGTGAGTTCGAACTTCGTCAGTTTTTTCATCTAATATCTAGTCTAACAAATATATTTATTTGACCCCCAAAAAATGAGAGGACAAAGTTGCAAAGAAAATTTGAAAATCCCTTTGACAATACTACTGTTGATAAATTATAGTAGAAAATGTGCAAAATCTATAGAAGATGTAAAATTACATGATTTTATTATAATTATAGAAGATGTAAACTTACCACACACATTCCAGCAAACAAACAAAAAAAAAACTTACCACACACTAGTATAATTATTAGTCTTAGTATTCTCATCACACTCCCTTTAATTTTTCTTGAGTACTTGCCTTTAGACGTCTTCAATTGGCCTTGTGTTTGTTTGTTGCAAAGCAGTGTGCGTTCTAGCCGGTTCAGTTATCAAGATGTCTCAAGCAGGTTCAACAACTCCAACAATTAAAGAAATAATGACATTTTAGCCGGTTCACTAATTAATATATATTATTAACCATGTAAAGCCATTTGGCTTTACATGGTTAATATATATGTGTGTATGTATTTAGGGGTTTAATTTTGGTTTTTCTCTGTTTGGTTGTCCTATTATTTTTGGTCGTGGAAGATTATCCTATCGTTATGTTACTTGTGATAAAATTTTGTTGTTATATATGGAAGCTAAGAGGAGTTAATTGTTATGAATAAAAATTTTTGTTCGTTATTGCACATTATCGGTTTCAGTATATACACATGAAGGAGTTAATTAAGATTATTTTTGCATATGTTGAAATTCGGTTAGTAGTGATACTACTTGGTGCTACTACCGTTGCAGGCCATGCATCCTTACCCAAAAAAGAAAAAAACATCAGATGTTCGGGCATTACTTGAACTCGTCACTCCCCAATGTACCCTCTAGTTGGCTCTTGGCCGAACAATACTGAATACGTTCAGTGGCACTCAACCGAAACATCTAGTGTCGCTTTGCCGAGACTTTTTTTTTACCCATTCGGTGTTAGCTTTCCGAACAATTCACAAATTTAGAGTTTGTCAAAAGTGAAAAATTATGGATGATTTTGTTGCCATATTGCTTTTCCAGGATTTGGTTTTTGTCCCCCGTCCTTGCACGACCTTTTTCTTCTTCAGTAATTTAATAAACGTGAGGGGCTGATCCCCTTTTACCACCAAAATAAAAAATAAAATTAAATAAATAAATAAATTTTATATATATATATATATATAATGTGTCATTTCATCAAAATTGAACGCGGAAGAAGACGAAGTTGGGTTCTTGAGGGTTTGGAGGGGTGAGTCGTGAGTCTGTGTGCGAGGATGCAAACATCGATGCATAATTCAGATATTTATGTCCCATGTTGTGATTGTGAAGTTAATCAAGATGCAACTTCAAACTCGTGGAGGCAGAAGAAACAAAAGACCATATTACGATGAAAAACTGTTAAAGTGTTAGGCTGGTCAACTCATGAACTCCTAAATGGCAATCAGATTTGGATTTGGTACCCAAAAACCTAGGACCAATCGTGCCACCTGTCTACTAAGTAGGTCAAATATGCAATCACAAGCCAAAACAGTCACATGGCCGGCCCTAAGATTCTGAAGGTTCAAAGCAAGCCCTCGAGAAGGGGTCCTTGAGTTTTCAAATACAATAAAAAAGAAAAAATCTCTTAGACATCTATGAAACAAGGAGTCTTTTAACACTTGTCCCCTAGTTGTAAAGCCAAATGTAATAGCTAAATTCCTAATTATATGTGATTTGCATGATCTTCCTATGATCTTCGCTAAGTAACACGTGTGTTAAGAGGCAATCAAGGAAACAATGTCTAACGTAAGGCAGATGATTCACTCCTAGAACCAATCTTTAGTCTAAAGTCTTCAACACTCCATGCATGATTGAAATGTAAACCCAATCCATAATTAGGGTATTCAACCTACCTATTATATTTGTACTTTTCTCTATCAGTCATGTAAATTATCTTTTCATTATGTAATGTTGGATAATAATTGAAACTGTTTATTTTCAACGTTATCTTACAATTGCTTCATGATAGAAAACAACCAAATGGAAAATAGTTCAGACTTTTATTAACAGTGCGATAATTCATTTTATAATCAAAGATATTGGATTTGTCTAATTAGTTGATTACAATAAAAAAATGACTAAACGATACCCGATTTAGTTATTTGTAAATAAAATGACATAGGTCAAAGTTTTCATACCATGAATAATAATAATAATAATAATAATAATAATAATACTATGGTGGCAGACAATCTAAACAGAGATAGCTAACATGCTTTGGGTATGAATCATGATTTCTAACGGATGACCTGAATCAAAAACATCATACCATGCATGTTGAAAACTAGGGGGTCAAAAGTAGAAAAAAGAAAGTTGCCATCATACACTCGTTGGAATTTTCGCCTGATTAAGACTCAAACTCTAAATTTGAATGGTAAACCCATTCATTATTGGATCTCCCTCATTAATTTATCATTTCACTCAAAATATCTAGCAAAGTCGTCCTATAGTTTCAACAAGATCCAGTGAAAAAGGATAATGATAAATTTTTAAATTAAATTTTGTAAATCAAATGATGTAGTTGTTGATGATTGAATTATTAATTAAATGTGGACTAATGTCCTTATATCATAATAATGACACATCATTTGGTTTAAAATTTTGATATTCCTAATAAATTTAAAAAAATTGTTTGCATACCCAGTTTTGGGTTTCTCCAAATGACCAATTCTTAAAAAAAATTGTGTCAATTCAACAACAAACAAAATTGAACGTGGAAGAGCATGAAGTTGGGTTCTTGAGGGTTTGGAGGGGGTGCGTCGTGTGTCTAATGGTCAAACAAACATCGATGCATAATGCAGATATATGTCCCATGTTGTAATTGTGAAGTCAATCAAGATGGACATTCGTACCGCAACTTCAAAATCGTGGAGGAAACAGAAGACCAAATTACGATGGAAAATTCTCCAAAAAATAAAAAACGATGGAAAAGTGTTAAAGAGTTAGGCTGGTCAACTCATGAACTCCTAAATGGCAATCAGATATGGATTTGGTACCAAAAAACCAAGGACCAAATCGTGCCACCTGTCCACTAGGTAGGTCAAATGCAATCACAAACCAGACTGGTCCTTCTTTGTGAGAATCTCAAGAATCTTTAAATCGTGTCCGTTTATTGGACATTGTGCGATCAGTTTTCATCAAGTACTATTCATGTTCAATTTTAAATAAAAAATAATTAAAAATAAATTTTTACCGTGCAATATACGATGAACGAATACGATTTAAAGATTCTCAAAATCCTCACAAGAGGACCCGGAGAGAATTCTCATTCCTAAATTCTTAGTAAGTACCTGTACCCTGTACCGAGTACCGCGTACTTGCATTTGGGGCTTTGAGTCTCTTTACACTTGCCCCGTACTTGTAAAGCCAAATGTAATCACAAACCTAAATTCCTGATTATGATCTTCCTATAATCTTCTCGATGTAACACGTGCATTATGTGGCAATCAAGGAAACAATGGCCAACGTAAGGCAGATGATTCACTTCTAGAACCCAATCTTTAGTCTATAGTCCAGCACTCCATGCATGATTGAAATATAAACCCAATCCATAATTAGAGTATTTTACCTACCTATCATTTGTACTTTTCTGTATCAGTCCTGTGCTTTCTTTAGTCTAGAGTCATGTTGCATAATATTCGAAATCGTTTTCATCGTTAATTATCTTACAATTGCTTCATGATAGAAAACAACCATACGGAAAATTGTCCAACCTTTTATTAACAGTGGTAATTCATTTTATAACCAATGATATTGGATTCGTCTAGTTAGTTGATTACAGTAAAAAAATGATGGAACGATACTTGATTTAGTTAACATTTGTAAATAAGATATCCTAGGTAAAAAATAGCATACCACATGCATAATAATAATATGGTGGCAGACAAAATAAACAGAAGATAGCTAACATGCCTTATGAATCATGATCTTTAACTGATGACATAAATAAAAAATCATCGTTCCTTGCATGATGCAAACATGTGATCAAAAGTAGAAAAAGAAAACAACTAACATAGACTCAATCGTAATTTTCACCTGATTAGGACTCGAATTCTATTAGAAAATCATAAACCCATTGGATCTCTCTCATTAATTTATCATTTCACTCAAAATATCTCGCATGTGGTCCTATAATTTCAACAAGGCCGAGTGAGAATCAAAGAACAATTTGCATTATCTTACAAAAAAATATTGGCGATGCTTAACTTTTTATCGGATTAATCAAATGCAACTTGTCCTTAGTACGTGGCTTGTGACTGTGCATATTATATTGTGCCAGGGAAAACTGTTGCTCAGTGCTGGCCAACCCCAGGACTCCACTTTCCCTACACTCGTGCCGAGAAGGTGGCGTGTCGACTTCGCGGGCCACCACGTATGACTATTCTCAAATCAGACTAATTAACCCTATTGTTTAATGTGATTAAATTAGTTTGCACTAATGTATTATCCTAAGTATATTTTAACAGCTAAATAGTTGATACTTGTCGAGTAGGATTCATCCACGTACCATTTTTTTAGAGACCCAAAGAGGATATTTTAACTTTTACCAAAAAAAAGAGGATATTTTAACTTTGCTAAAAATCAACGTTGGTGTCTTTGGTTTCTTGGTCATGCTCGATTGAGTGGGAGGGATTCTCTTTAGATTTAGAAGATTACTTTAATAACCACCAAAGTAAGAAATTAGATAACTTTTAATTAAAACCTAATTGGGGAAAGGTGGATATTTAGCCATGTGCCCTTAAACCCGTAAGAGTTTTTTTTTTAAGTTAAAAACAATATTTTTATTCTAAGTTATACCACGAATGCGAGATAGCTCGAAATATATAGGTTAATAGAAAAGGATTTAGAGTTTATGATTTTATTTTTTTTTATTTAAACACCTTATCTCATCTAAGTTCACCTCAATTTCTATCTACAGTTCATATAAAAACTTAAAATCTAACTTTTTCTAAGATCATCACATTTGTTCAAAGGATACCCTTAAACACCCCAACACCACACCCAACAACACAGCAACAGACGGCTACGGATCTGCTGCGCTGAGTTGAAAAAGAATTTTGTATAAATCTATAGCTATAGAGATGTTCTTGTCGGGTCTAATTGAGCAAGAAGAGGACTGTATTCTGTCTAATCTTCCTTTGAAAGATGATACAAAAACCTAGCAGCCACCCTGTAACCCCAAGTCTCCCAACCACCCAACCCTCCAACCCTAGCACGCGTCACCGCATGCCCCAACTTCCCCACCTTATGTCACCATTGTCTGCCTCCCTCCATCACTTCACCCAACCCTGGTTCAAACTCAGGTGGGGATTAAAAGTAAAAGCAAAGCTCATATCAACCATGAAAATCAATCACCCTCCATCGAAACCAAAGTCCAATGAACAGTTCTTTATTGAAATGATTAACCGTTAATCTATAAGTTTTAAGTTGACAAACTGAAATCATAAGATTGCTAGAGGAAAAGTATATTGTACGCAGAAAAATCGGAGAGAGAGATTAGGGTTTGTGAGGTGTGGGGAGAACATGTCCTCTTTTGTTTTCTCATTCACATACAATTAAAAATTAAAAAAAAAAATAAGAGAGGAGGTGGAGTTAAGTTAGATGGAGTGTGGTGCTTAAATAAAAAAGAACTCTTATATTTAGTGAGGAAAAACGTTATCTTTCAATGCAATCCGTCACTTGTAAAATCCTTAAATTTATATTTTTAACTGCTCGAGTTACAATTATATCTTATTTTTTCATCATTTTGTTTGGACTATTTAATAGAGTCTATCCTCTTAGAGTCGACATCTATTTTATAAGAAAAGAAAAACACCGCACCAAAGTTGATAAAACGAAAAACAACAAAAGAAAATGCCAGTATAACTTGAGAAGATAAAGATTTGTTAATGTACAAAGTATAAATATTTAAATCAACGGCTTATGATGCAAAACATTCCCAACGCAATTACACATCACTAATCGTCCTACAAATAATTTAGAATTGCTTAGTAGTCCCTACACCCTACTAACCAATCCAACAGTATTTTCATTTTTTCAACTCCAAACCCTCTTTTCGAGAATTATTTTATTTTGTGATATTTATCTTCAAATAATATTTGAATATTCATTAGAGAGTATCTATTTTAGAATCAGGATCCTTTCCGAGGCATTTGGTCAGGATCCTCCTGATCAGTGTTTGTGGGCCGTTAGATTTTTATCTAACGGTTACAATTATTATAATTTTTAGAGGGACTCCTTATTTATAACCGTTAGATAAAAATTCAACAGCTCACAAACACGGGAGGATCCCGACCAAATGCTTCGGAGAGGATCCTGATTCTCTATTTTGAATCACTCTTTTATGTTGCCCATTAAAATCATGACAGGTGCATATTAATTTTTGCAATAGTCTCTATTGTCCTATCATCCAAACATAAAATAAAACAAAAAAAACTTTAACCAAACACATCTTCTTCCCTTCAAATATGTAAGATCATTTTCAATGAGCTCCCTAGATAAGCTTTTAGTTAAAATTTTCAATGAGGATTTGAAAAATGGTTATGCTAGAAAGATCATCTTTTTAAATCATGTTTGTAGACCACAAGATGTGACTTTCGATAGTTGAATTTCTTCTTTAAATCATTAAAAATGGAATTTATCTATCTATCAACCAATACTTCGTTTAATTTACAAAATATGGTAAAAAATATAGTCTCCCTAACGTTTCTCTTCGAAATTTTTTATCTCCAATCACACTCCCTATAGACCACCTAAATAGAGATTGTACTAGTAGCTCCTAAATCTAGAGAATGAGAAAGGAGATTCTAAGGGCCCGTTTGTTTGACAGGATTAAGAAGGACTAGACTGGACTAGACTATAGTCCTTTGTTTGGTGTGCACCGGGATTAGCTTTAATGAGCTTAGCAGGGATTCGCTCGGATTAAAGACCTCATTAGCCATTCTTAACGAGGATCCCCAATTTTGGGCGGACTCGTAAGCCAGAGAAAACACGAGAGATTTTCTACGTTTTCCCTCATCGTCCTCATCTCTGCGTCTTCCCTCATCGTCGTCCTTGCCGTGCTCCCTCATCGTCGTCCTCCTCACCCTCGTCACTGCGTTTTCGCTCATCTGCATCTGCTCGGCCTCATCTACCTCGAGTTGTCTGGTAAGCTTCGAATCTTCGATTTATTTCGTTGATTTGTGCGGATTAGTTTGTGATATTAACTGAGCTTTATTTGATTTTGTTGTTTTGGGTTTGAGAAATTTTCAATCATAAACCTCTGCACTTGAACAAATTAGGGTTTTGATATTTAGGTGAAATTGATATTAGAATTTGGGGTTTTCATAAGATGAGATGGAACTTGGGAATTTAGGATGTCAAAGTTGTCAAACTTGGAAGTCCTACCCACATGCTGTTTACGAATTTTAAAATTTGGGGTTTCAACAATGGGAGTACTCTGTCTGTGCGTGTGTGTGTGTGTGTGTGTATGTGTGTGTGTGTGTGTTTGTGTACTCTCCGTGTGTGTGTGTGTGTGTGTGTGTGTGTGTGTGTGTGTGTAATTTCTATGTGTGTGTGTGTGTTTGTGTGTACTCTGTGTGTGTGTGTGTGTGTGTGTGTGTGTGTGTGTGTCTATGCATGTGTGTATTTAGTTAGTGTGTCTCTGTGTCTGTGTGTGTGTGTGTAATCTCTGTGTGTGTATCTTTAGTTGGTCTGTGAGTGTGTGTGTGTGTGTGTATCTTTAGTTAGTGGTACTTCTAAAAATATTTATAATTATGTTGTAAATTTGTAAATTTGGCTAACCCAAAACTGCAATTGTTAGTCGCAACCGAAAAAAACGACAATTGTAAGTCTAGTGCATAATGCAACTTGTCAAGGTGAAGTATTGTGCTAAATGTTGGCGATGAGGGGAAGACTGAGAAATGATATGGTGTTGAGGTGCGTCACACTTAAATGTGTTGCTTATTCTGGAATGAAGGTACTGATTTGGAAGTAGACTTTCAAGTTGTAGTATTTGGCTTCTTTTTAGAATCAATTGTTGCTCATGGGGTGTGTTAGTTTCTTGATCAAATCAATATTATATTAGGGTAATTGGGTATAATGACAACGATAGCGGTTCCATTCTCCATCCTCCATTTCATCTAGATTGATTTCCAGTGTTCATCTCACCGAGATCATAATGTTGCATAGCCACTACAGTTTTGCATTTTAACTAGTATGGTTGCTAAGTCGCCGTGTGCCTATTTTTTTAATGAGCATCCTTTGACTTCGCTGGTGAAGGACAACAATGAAGTAGGGTACAGTGATTGGACCAGCAGTCCTGGAGATACTAATGTTATACAGAGTCCCTTTCAGACACCTGTGTCTGCAAAAAGGGGAAGGGTAAACAACAGGTCAAAGGCTTCCAAGGGCGGTAGATCCGGACCTCAGACGCCTGTGTCAATTGTTGGTGAGTCTTCTTATCTCTTAAGTTTTTTGCTTGACCTTTACAGTTTTGACTAACTTGAACGAATCACCAAGATGAGCTTCAGATGGAGCCCCATGTGTGTGTATTCTGCACATTTGAAAGGATAGTGTGTGTGTGTGTGTGTGTGTATTCTGCACATTTGTTTGATGTCCGTGTGTGTGTGTATGGATTGGCATGATGTGACATGATATGGATTGGCAGCCCTCACTACTCTAAAAATTGACAGCAACTTAAAAAAAAATTAATTAGTTATTAGTTTTAAAGACATTTATTATAATTTATACTAGTTTTTTTTTTTTTTTTTTTTTTTTTTTTTTTTTTTTCGGAATCAATTTTTCTTTTTTGTTTGAAGAGAAACAATAGTTATTTTATTCATTATGAATTCATAATAAAATAGTAGCAGTTTTATTTGACATATCCTATGGTTTACGCTTAATCTATGAATCGTTTATCCTCCATCCAGTAATGTTTATCCATGTGATGTCACCCAATTATGGGTGGGGTCCATGCTTCAACCAATGAGACTTTAGAAATGTACAAAACCAATCGCTCTCCCAAGCTTCCACTCCATGGAACTTTCATTCCAGAACTTTCCTAAGGACCACTCCCTCTCTCTCTCCCCCGGTCCCCCCCCCTCTCCCTAAAAAATTCTTGCCCAAATGGAGGAAGAGTTAATGTGCAAATAAAAAAGGTGCGTGTTATCTACACACATTTTTAATTTATTATTCATACATTTTTTTAATTTATAATTATCGAATCGATTAAATTAAAAAAAATTAAAAAACAAAAATTAACAAGAGGTATATAAAAAATAAAAAATAGTGTATAGATAGCATACCCATTAGAAATTCTAGAACTTTCCCGAAACATTTTAAGAAAATTTGATTAGATCACTATATAACCCCCTCAGTTTTCGCAGCAGCTTCTTCTGTGACAAAACCTGCCAACTATATATAACGGCCTAAACCACTTTCCCAAAGAAGAAAGAAGAAATCCAAAGTCTCAAACTTTGCAGCTCTCTGCCCCCTTCTCTCCTCCCTCTCTCTCTCTCTCTCTCTCTCTCTCTCTCTCTTCCTTCCACTTTCATAACTGATTCTTGCCCTGATTCAGCTCAAATCTTCCTTTCCCTGATCAGAAATCCCGGAAAGTGTCCGCCTTTGAGCTCCTTCTCGGAAGCAGGAAGCTCATGACAACCGCAGCTCTGCCTTTTTTCTTGCATTTCAACAGCAACCCATGTCAGTTTTTACTCTCTTAAGCACTTACTTAATCTTCTTTCTAGCTTAATTAATTATCAAAATCGGATTTTGGATCCGACCCAGAATTCGATTTCGAAAAAAGTAGGGGAAATTGGTGCGACATTCAAAACCCACCAAGATTTTGTTCGTATTTCTGCGATTTTTAGCCATGAATTATTTGTACCCGGTGAAGGAAGAGTACCCGGGCTCGAGTTCGTCGCAACCAGGTCCGGGTTTCGACCAGATGGTGATGATGATCCCGCCGCCGCAGCCGATGGAGGGCCTGAACGACACGGGCCCTCCGCCGTTTCTGAACAAGACGTACGACATGGTGGACGACCCGGGGTCGAACCGGGTCGTCTCGTGGAGCAGAGGAGGGGCTAGCTTTGTTGTTTGGGACCCACATACTTTTGTGATGAGCCTCCTACCCAAGTACTTCAAGCACAATAATTTCTCTAGCTTTGTGAGGCAGCTCAACACTTACGTAAGTGTGTTTCACCCCCAAGCTGAAATCTTTACAAATTGGTTAGTGAAAATTTCGATCCTTTTTCCATCAAGTTTTACAGACCTTCAAAGTTCAAATGTGTGTGGAAATACTCCGAATTGGGAGATTTTTAACACTCCTCTTTAGCCTCGTGCACTTGATATGTTAGAGCGGAAAAAAAATTGTAAAATATTCAATTTAGAGGGCAGACGGCTAAGAAGTAAGTGTGAAAATCGTGTGTGGATGATCATTGATCTACTGAATGTCGTTTATCCGAGTCCCCTGTAATTTTCTTCCCATATTTTTCGAACCAATTAAGAAAATCCTCCCTAATCCTAAATGTTCTTGATCATCTGAGTATATTTTTATTTTTATTTGATTATTTATTCTAGGAAAAAATAAAGAGTTTTTCCTTCTGAATCTGCTTAGAAGAAGAGTGACTTCATTTGGGTGTTATCGAAGCTTCACTGTACTGGTTGTTTTCATTTCTTCAATTTTCATCTGGTCATGGATGTTACTTGTTGCTTTTTCCCCATCATCTCTTTACTTTTTCAATGTATGCTCCTTTCCTCCGTGCTGTCCTTTTGGGTGGTGATTTTCTCTGTCCTTTTTCTCTTTCTGCACTCCTCTCTCTTTTTTCAGCCTTGAGATTGAATAAATCAAAGAAGAATCAAGTGATGAAAACAAGGAGAAGGAGTGCATGAGGAAACGGTTCTGTATTCTCATTAGTGGCCCATCTTTCTTGATTTCTACTGGTGTCAAATTTCAGAATGTTAGTTATACAATACTCAATCTAAGCTCCTTGTGCAGTGCGTATATATAATATATATTTAGTGTGTATCAATGGGCATTGGTTGAAAGGGTTAAAGGAGAAGATTTAGTAGATTTATGAATCTGATTCGGCAATTAGGGTTTGTAATGTCACTGGTTCTTGGCAATTTTGGTCCTAATGTAATTTAACTTCTGCAGGGTTTTAGAAAGGTTGATCCTGAAAGATGGGAGTTTGCCAATGAAGGATTTGTAAGGGGTCAGAAGCATCTTTTGAAGAACATTAAAAGAAGGAAAGCACCTTCTCAGCCTTTTCCGGCACAGCAAGCTGTTGGACCTTGCGTGGAATTAGGCCGCTTTGGGATAGATGGAGAAGTTGATCGTTTGCGGCGTGACAAGCAGGTTCTAATGATGGAACTAGTGAAGCTTAGGCAGCAGCAGCAGAGTACTGGAGCCTACCTTCAGGCCATGGAGCAAAGGTTACAGGGGACAGAAATAAAGCAGCAGCAGATGATGTCTTTCTTGGCAAGGGCAATGCAGAACCCGGCTTTTATACAGCAGCTAGTCCAACAGAAGGAGAAAAGGAAGGAGCTTGAAGAGGCAATGACTAAGAAAAGGAGGAGGCCAATTGATCAAGGACCTAGCGGTGTTGGTGGTGGCGAATCAAACCAGGTTAAAAGGGAGCCTCTTGAATTTGGAGATTGTGAGTATGAAATGTCGGAGCTAGAAGCACTTGCGATGGAAATGCAAGGATTAGGTAAGGTGAGAAAGGAACAGGAGGAAACGGTAGAGCCACTAGACAGCGGGGATAAAGAACTTGATGAAGGATTTTGGGAAGAACTATTCAGTGTGAGGTTTGAGGGAGACTCGACCATTCCGAGTGCTGAAGTAGGCGAAGATGAAGATGTTATTATCTTGGCTGATCGCTTAGGTTACTGTGGTTCATGGCCAAAGTAGACTAGCTAGCTGCACTTCTTCGGCATTGCTCTCTCTCTCTCTCTCTCTCTCTCTCCCTCCCTCCCTCCCTCCCTCCCTCTCTCTCCCTCTCCCCTCTTCGGTTTTCACTGCCTCATTGACCATTTCTTTCAGAACAAGGCTAAAGCCTTCGACAGTTGTTTTCATAGTCTCGCATTTTGTCTCTTGGGTCTCTCTTCATGTGCCATTAGGCCATAACTTTCTTCTGAATTTCTTGGTATTGACAGGATAGGGGGATTAGCAAGCGGTTATTTCTGGAAAAGAAACCATCTTTGTTTCTGGTGTTTCTAACCCTGCACATGATAATTGATTGCCTCCTTTTCATCTTCTAATAATTTCCTCTCTTCTTTCTTTATCTTGGTTTAGGTTGCAGGCATTGGTATGACAGAATCTTCGGTAACTATTATCGTTATTTATCGCAAGGTTGTTATTTATTAATCTATGAAAACCACTGTTCTATGTACCATAAATAAAATAATTATCTATCTCTGCCTGTTGTAATCTATTTATGGCCTCTTTTAAATGAAGGTAGATTGTTGAGAAACTGTTGAACTTGAAAAGGAGTTGCTGCAAAAGCTCCAAGAAACCCTAAAACATGTTTTTGGGTCCAAGTGACTGCATTGGTAGTTTGTCAGTATGATTTTCTGTTACTGAAATGTTGTTTTAATTAGTTAGATGTAAAGAGAGCTAGGTAGTAATGAACTTCATAATGTCACGTTTGTACCGTGTAGATCGTAGATTGGTTCATGTCGGATACGGTTCTCTTCTCAGTCACTTCATCAGCTGTGGACTCTCAAAAACTGGTACAGTATGCTCTTTAAAACATCACCCTTTAAAATGTGTTCCTTACCCCATTGGTGTCTTACAGATGAAGACAGGATACAAGTACGAAAGTACTTCTACGAAAAGCACGAATTTGATCAGTTTGTAAGACTAATGCAACTTTGATCTGAAAGATTTTGTAATGTAGATGGCAGTGTCATCTCAACATTCTTGTAACAACCTGACTCTAACACATAAAAACCAGAGTAACATTTTGACAGGAAATCTGAATTTTGGATTACTTAAGAAGGATAGAAAGTTAAGTTCCATAACTTGTACTTGAAAGTTTCTATAGAACAAGATGGGAAGTTTGAAGTTTCTAACTTCTCCTCTGTGTTCCTATGTTAGTCCACGAGGCACGTTCTCGTGGACTGATCACCCTTAAAGCACGAAAATAAAAGCTTTTGCGCTTGAATTCTAATTTTGCTCTCGAATTCTAATTTTGCTGGAAGGAGAAATAAAGTATTTTCCTGCTCTTGAAATGCCTAGGCCATCACCACTTCTTGAGATCTACATGCTTTCCCAGTGCATGTTTGAGACTTCTTAGAGACGTTAAAAGTGTCTTTTGATGATCAAAAACATTTCTGACTACGTTATACATAAAAACTTTAAAAAGTATCTTTTGGTCTTGATAACACTTCGAGGAGAAGCTCTTAGCACGATTCTTTTTTAGGAAGTGCTTGGATTTTAATTAAAAAAAAAAAATCTTTAGAAGCACTTCTGCTGAAGTGCAGAAGAAATGTTTTTGACAAAATTAGGTTCAAGTGAACCCTTAGCGTAGCCTCTACTCACAAGTGCAGGTGCAATAGATTCGACTCAAATTGCATGTCAAGATGTGTTTGATTTATATTGAAAGTGAGAGTGAGTCAAGTCTATTTTATAAAAAGCGGCAAAGCTATGGGTGCTTTGTTCTATTTTCAAGTTTGGCGGAAATACAATAAGTGTGGACTACACGTGAGATGTGAGTAAACACGTTCTCAAACGAAAAACTTACAAAATTGAGCAGTTAGACCATCCTCAACCCATAAGTGCTAAACCCAACCCCCTTTCTCCCCGTAAGATGCAGTCTTTTTCACCTTCTACCCACTCTCTCTTAGTTTTAATCTATTCAGTCTAATAGCTAAAAGAGTGAGCAAAGATCATTTCCCATTCCTCATACACTTACTCTAAAGCCTTACATAAGATACAATTCCAATGGTATTATTGTCACTTCACCTTGGTTGCTCTTTTTTTTTTTTCTTTTCTCTCCCTTCATTGTTGAGGGGCCAACCATTAATTTCACAAAGGATGTCCATCACTGAAGCCCATGAATGGTCGTTTGGGCCTGTAATCCAGTGAAGTTAGAGCCCACACTGTTAGGCCTAGAAATTCTTAGCTTTCTTGGGGTTTGAGGTCGTCAATTTTCGGATTTCATTCTGTCTGGAATTTTATTTTATTTTTTATTTTTTTTGGTCAAGTGTCTGGAATTTTAGGCATATCCCATATTCTATTAGAGACAAAGCATGTAGGGCACGGCATTAGCTGTTTTATGAGCAAGTCAGAAGTCAAAAATATGAGATACTTGCAAGTCTGGAGAAGATTAGTGAAATGCAAGCATGTAAATTTATGGATTTCTTCTCAACAGAAAAAAGAGTGTTAGAGGATTAAATCCAATATAATACATTGTTAAATATAAATAAGCAATTTCATGTTCACTCCAAATCATGAATGAGTACTTTAGGGTTAATTTACTTGTTAGTTTGTTAGACCGACTCATAAAATTATTAAGAGATAATTAGAATGCCCCACTCTGTTTTTACAATTTTTTTATTAAACATTTGTGTCTTTTAAAAATTTGATTAAGACGCTTTGACTAGTGGGCACCTAAGCATTTTTTAATTTTTTTTAATTTTTTTTTTTCTAAATGAAAAATGTTATATGTTGATTTTCCGCTTAATCATTTTAGTTAATAGAGGTTTCTTGGCGTCTCAGAATCTATGCCCCTATGTTGGATAATTATTAACTATTAAATCATCTATATTATCTCTTAATTTTTGAATTTTTGAATTTTTAACATTTATTTTTCTATAATAAAATTTCATTGATCACAGATTACAGCAACAGAAAAAATGGAAATAGCCAATCCAACATGATGAAAACACCATGGACGCTACATTTATCTTGTTGAGTTCTAGTTTGATTGCATGGTTGTGTAGTATGCAACAGAAAACAAGTGCTTTTAAAATAGGAAGTTTTAACGAAAAGCCCGCGATACTGTTCACTTTAACGAAAAACCACATTTTTACACTAAAAAGTCAAATCTGGTACTATTTATTTTACCCTTTATTTTGTCCTTATCGTTAAAACTCAAAGTTTTCAAACCCTTTTCATTAGTTTTCCTTGTAGCACAATATAATTTGCATAAGAGTTGTTGACAAAAGGGATTAGTTGGAATGAGATTAATGTCATTCAGCATGAGATATATGAATGTGAATTTTAAATTGAAACCAAATTTAAATATATTAATTTCTAATTTAAATTGTACTCTTGCCATGTTGAAATGTACTAATATGACTTCAAACGTACATATGTCAAATTGAAATGTACCAATGCTGATAGGATATACCCATGCCAACTTGAAACGTACCAACATATCGTCTAGAAATGTACCCATGCCAAATTGAAACGTATCGATGCTGATATGAAATGTACCCATGCCAACTTAAAACGTACCAGCATATCGACTAGAAACGTACAATACTAAATAGAAACATAACCCATAACATCTACCACTAGAATCTATTTTCCAAATGTACCATGATACGAATACTCAAATCAAGAGGTTTGCGTAAAGTGAAAATAGAAAGGGAATGAACATGACTCACAAAGGATGACGGAAGAGTATTGACTGATAGAAAAGAAATGGCACAAAAAGATTGTAGAATGGTTGTGAAAGAAGAATATAAATATATATCATGTTAGAAGCATAAATAAATCAAATTTGAAATGTTTTAGATTTTTAAAACATACGTCTACTAGATTCTAGGAGATTTGGATAATTATTAGCTAATTGGTACATTATATATATGGCAAATTGTGTAATTTTGCATTAAAAATGCTACTTATAAAATATTTGGCACCTAAAATGTAGGAAAATGTTTAATAAAAATTCTAAAAGGAATAGATGTTTAATCTAACAAATAGAACAACGAGGCATTTAAAGCTAAACATCTCAATTATTAATTCATGTGTTATAATTTATTTTTTAGGGTCGCCTAATATA
Organism: Heteromeles arbutifolia; assembly: GCA_024362995.1. Lineage (NCBI taxonomy): Eukaryota > Viridiplantae > Streptophyta > Magnoliopsida > Rosales > Rosaceae > Heteromeles > Heteromeles arbutifolia. Next base: position 35,524,715 of record JANCRC010000005.1, on the reverse strand, counting down.
TTTTTATTGTCCTTGCATGTCTCTCAATTTTGAGATCGTTATGCTGGGAAGTTTGTTTCTGGTTACTCTTAGGGTTCTGACACTCGTATCATTTATGCTCTAGGATCGACCAATCCCTAGCAAGATGCCTACTATTCTTCCTCTGCATTGGTCTCATACTTGGTTTCCTTGGATTAAACTTAGTACATATGGTTTGTTTAAAGGAAATCCTAGTTCTGCTGCTTGTGGAGAAGTTTTTAGGGATTGCCATTGTCAACTTCTTGGTAATTTCTGCCAAGGGATTGGTTATCACAAAGAATTATTAGCAATTATTATTGGTGTAGAGTTTGTATATCAGTGGAGTTGGCATTACCTTTAATTAATTGGAAATTGGCTCTTCTAGTGTTATTTTTGCTCTCCAATCGCTTGATTATGATTATCCATGGCCTTTTCCTACGCAATGGTCTACTTGTCTAGACCGCATTTGGAAGATGACTCATCCCACATATATCACAAAGAAAATGTTGTTGCAAACAATTTTGCTAATATGGGCTTGTCTTCTCCAACTTTGGTATGGCATGATTCTCCTCTGTAGCGGCTCGTCCTTTTTTGTATTCAGACTATGTTGGCTTTCTTCGCTTCTGCTTCTCAAATTAATGTGCATCTCGACATACAAGTTTGTCTCACTTTTTTTTTTTTTTTTAATCCTGTGATATTGCTCGATCTATTTTGCAGGTTTAGACCTTTAGGTTTGGATGTAGTGGGTTAGGTTTCATGTCCCCCCAACCCCCCGCCAACTAGGTGTAATTTCTTTTTTCGTTATCAATAAAATTTTCTTCGTACCGTCAAAGTTTTCTTAAAAAAAAAAATTTACGTGTTATAACATTGATGGATATAGTGTAACTAAATAGATACAATACAAAAATAAATAAATAAATAAACGCATGTTTTATAACATGAATAAATTGATAACACGGTCTAACAATTACACCGAAAAATTAGGGCTTAGTGAATCACTGATAAATTAGTTCGTCTAATTAAGATTGGATTGCTTAGCAGAGAAAGTAAAGTGTCATGTCAAATATATATATACACACGTTTATATTATACTAGCCTTCATGCACGAGCTCACGCGCGTGCATAAGGTATTTTTTGAATCATAGCATGCTACACGCAACTTACATGTTTTAAATGTATTTATATGCGTACATTGACAAACGGAAAGTCAAATATTTTAAATGAATCATTTTAGATCATGCTAGAAGTAATCTCTCATAAACCAATTAAAACAGCTGAATTCACATAATAAAATCGGTCTCTATAGAATTTACATTAAGAATAAAGAAAATAATATTTAATAAACAATTGATTGAATCACAGTATTGCTAGCCATTGTGAGGCCAAGCTCACCCCCCTTAATGTAGATAATATTGTTTGTTTTAAAAAAAAAATCATTTGACAACTAATTTAATCACATTATTATCCGCGTGTGAAATACCTTTTTTATAACCGGCATTACACGCTTCTTACAATGTTTTGAACGTGTTTAAAAATAGAGAAAATAATATTTAATAAACAACTGATCGAATCACATTATTGCTAGCTCATTGTGAGGTTAAGCCCACCTTCTCCCCTTAGTGTAGATAATATAGTTTGTTACATAAAAAATAAAAAAATCATTTGACAACTTATTTAATTACATTATTATCTGGGTGTGAAAAACCTTTTTTATATCACGTGGGCACCATCAACTTTGTCATTTGTTTATTATTTTCTCTCATCCCTTTCATTTTTTTATTCTTTACACATGAGACAAAAATTTTGGTGTCACCCAATTTGACAAAAAAAATTGGACCAAACTGCCCCTCAGCCAAAAAAATTCAAAACCTGCCCAAAATCATATTTCAAATTATGCAAGGGTAAATTGGTAAGAAAATCTGATCTCCACTGTGCTGCACTGTTCATCAGCCTTCTCGCTTTCTTATATAGATTAAATAAGAATAAGATAGAGATGTATAAGGCGTTCCTGCCAAAACTTGCATGTGAGAGTGAGAATCTGGTAATAGAAAGAACCCGTGAACAAGGAATGGCCCCCACGGTGTTACCTTTCTTCCCAATTCATCAAAATTTGCCTTCTCTCTGCATGCAATGCAGAACAGAAAAAAGTTATATAAAATAGATTCAAATTAGAATCAACAAGATGATATATTATGAGCAACTCATATAAAATGAGTTATGAATTTACAGTTATGTTTGACTTAATTTAACAATACAATGTCATGTGATAAGAAACTTATATATAACGTTATTTTATTTGAACGTACGATCACCATAACGGTAAACCTATTCTATGTAAGTCCTTCTCCACAAGATATTGAATTTTATGTTTACTTCAATTACTTGAAAGGGTAGTTTTTTTTACGTCTCCACGCTTCTAGGGTTTCTGATTTCTCAAACTTTGGCTCATTGCTTGTTATAAGTTCCATATCTATCAATAGTAGTTTTATGCTTAATTAGCAAAATCCCAATTTTAATTGAAGGGTTGTCCATATACTCTTTAGATGAAATAAATAAATATTTTTTCTTATGTTGGTAATTACCTTGACATGACAATGACTGAGTTATGTTTCTCTTACTTCTCTCAACTAGAGGAGACTCGATGATTAACCACCGCTCCTTTATATATCCACATTTCTCATTACAGAATGAGTTTATAAGACGAGAGCTGTATATAAGGAGAGATATTCTTAATTGTATATATGAAAAGTAAAATAAAAAAGTGTTTCAAAGTTTAACAATATATTATCAGAGACTAAGACTAAACCCCATGGAACATTTTTGTTAATTGATAAATTGCCACCAACTTTCAGAAGCCTCGATGACCCTAATGAAAAAATTTTGACCTCTATTTGTCGATCTCCCCTATTTGTCAAATGTCCAATTTTAATTTTCTGTTAAAACCAAGTTCATAAACAGTAAGATCACAATCAACCCAAACACTAAACAACAACAAAGAGACCTCAAAAGCCAGAACACAGCCAAAGGCAAGGATCTTCAGTTAGCACCAAAACGATTCGATCAGTTCCTATTTCCCCCACCCCCTATAGTTTTACACAAACTTTGGTTAACTTGGTGAGGAGGGAAACTGGTAGGGAAAATAATTTTGGGCAATGTGTTTACAGAGAATATTGCCTTCTTTTTATCTTGGTTAAGAATTTTGCCTTCTTAGGTTATGATGATGTTACAGTGCTATACTGAAATGGCTTTCTTTCTCTTTTCCCCAACTTTGGTTATGATTTATTAAATTTTTTTATCTTTATGTATTTTGTTTTTTTCTTCTTCAGCCAATTGTACATCGCACTGTTTTTTCCTAAAGGTGTTAATCAGTGAAGCATAAATCTCATCTTATCCCAAAAGAAAAAACATGAATCTCACTAAAAAGGCCCTGCATATTCAAAAGATTTAAAGATCAAAAGAAAACCCACATAGGATTCCAATTTCCAAAGGATTTATATGTGCAATAAAAAAAAAATTAGAACAACATGCAGTTCACAAATGGGTCCTATGCCCTACACGCCTGAGGCTTAAGGGATTGGTTTTGCATGGTTGCTGCCCATGTTATGTAAGACACGCATGGCTTCAAAAGGAAGAGAATCCCTTGCCAAGGACACTTTTAACCATGTGTATTGTAAATGTACAGGCAAAGGGTTTGCTGATTTTGGTAAAATGAAGGGGACAGAATGGGCAATTTGCTTGTGGCTTTAGATTTGGGTTTGGAATAAAGAAAGTTATAAGAGAAAAGGAGAAAAGAAGGTAGAGAGGGCCTTCTAAATTCCCCCCTGGTGGGGTTTGCTTGGGCACTTTTATATACACTAGGATCTGAGAGAATATTAACAAAAGAAAGACACACAAAGGGGCAAGAAAATTCCTCAACTATACAATGACCACCAACAATTGAGTTGAATCAAATTCTAAATCCCTCCAACTAATTCAATCACAACTTTGATCGAATAATTGCATATAGAGAAGGTAGTGTGTTTAAATCAACAAAAATCATTATATTTCTGAATAATTATATATGGTTTCAATAATAAACAATATTGTTGGCGCTTTCTAATATCTCAATTCAATAACCAGATCTGACATTTGTCATATATTGTCAATCAAGTTTGTCAATTCATGCATGCTCTGCACTACCATTCTTCTCTCCATATTGTAAAATGCATCTTATAATATCATAATAATTCTCTTGGCCTTGGCCTAAACATCAGTTCGGGACGATAATCACCTTCTTTGCATATGTACTCTGATACTGATGGAGCTAGTTGTCCCAATAACAAACAAACACAATAACGTGTAAAGTATTCAATTAAAGAGCAGATACCCTAAAGAGTACTAAAATCGCAACCCATAACCAATGTTTAGACTCTTCTTAACCGAACTATTCATATTAGCACTTATAATATTAGGAAAAGGATCGATTTGGGAAATTGGGAGGAATGATTGAATAAAGGTAAATAAAGGTAATCAGCTATTCAATAGATGATCATACATTAATTAAGTTTAATACATTAATCAAGTCTAGTTTTAATGCTTTGTAATGTGCATAATAATAATATATATAGTGTGGCACAGTATATACTGTATATATAGTTGTAGTCAGTCAGTGGATCAATCATGGTAGTAGTGGGGTATTATAAAATACAAAAAATAAAGTTGAGAAAGGTCGGTCCATGCATCTCTATATCTCTTTGCCTTTTCACCACCCTTGTCCCTTTGCTTTGACAAAGCTTTTTAAGCTGCTTCTTATTCTCCTATAAGTCTTCCTGTAAACAAATATATATCCCTCCTTTCAATATTCAAATCAAGGTCCTTTTGGGGGTTTGGGTGTTTTATTACAGCAACAAAGGAAAAGACAGAAAGTGCCAGCGTCATACTTCCAAAAGAAAAACTAGCATTACTCAATAATTAACTCATAAAAAAGATAGTGAGAGACAGATAAAAAAAATTACCCAAAATATTTTGAGTGGATTTGTGGTTCTTCCTCGTCTTTGCTTTGGCTGACTTCCTTTGCAGAATTTCTAGCTTTTTCCCTAGCTAGCTATAGACTTTTTCTCTACTTGTGTGTTATTTCTTTTTCAATAAATTAGACTTGTAAAATTAACATATTTGCTTATTACACATCAATATTCAATATGCAAGTGGATTTTATATATCATTTGTGTCGGTTCTGCATGTTTAAATAATACTATTCTTTTTTTTTTTATCTAATACAAAAAATTAAAAGATAAGCGATATTAGTTCTTCGGAGTAAAACAATATAAAACACAGAGTGTCTCCTCTCAAACCAACTATAAACGAAGAAACCTACACTCTCTCAGAATCCACCACCCTTTCGGCCCTCCCCTATTTTAAAATAGGGTAATGCTAGGAAAACCAAATTTTTATAAAACAAATGATGTGGATGTTGATGATTTGATTATTACCTAAGTGTTGATTAACATGCTTATTTTTATTTTCTATTGTTGATACATCGTTTGGTTTGAAAATTTAGTTTAAAAATTTAGTCTTCCTAACATTATCCTTTAAAATAACACCACCCTTTCTTTTTCATCTTTTTTAAAATTTTATTTTCTTCCAAGAAAATTTAGTTTGACAAAAAAAAAAAAAATAGAAATTTCCAAATTTTCCTACCCCCACCCTTGTTTTCCTTAGTCTCCCACTATTTTAAAATAGGGTAATGCTAGGAAAACCAAATTTTTATAAAACAAATGATGTGGATGTTGATGATTTGATTATTACGTAAGTGTTGATTAACATGCTTATTTTCTATTGTTGACACATCGTTTGGTTTGAAAATTTAGTCTTCCTAACATTATCCTTTAAAATAACACCACCCTTTCTTTTTCATCTTTTTAAATTTTTATTTTCTTCCAAGAAAATTTAGTTTGACAAAAAAAAAAATTAGAAATTTCCAAATTTTCCTACCCCCACCCTTGTTTTCCTTAGTCTCTCACTATAATCATCACACCGGTGCAGAAGTAGTAGTGTACATTATAAGCCTACAACAACCAGCTGCTTCTGAGTAGTACTGAAATATCCTCTTCATAATTTCCCGTCACTCTCTAACTTCAAATTTATAGAATCATATAAAGAAAAAAAAAGGAGAGGGTTACTGGAGAGAGAGAGAATTGTCTGTATTCTTTCCATGTTAGATTTGCATGGCCAACAGCTCTTGATGATGATCTGTGAGAGAGAGAGAGAGATTTGTATTGGTGGTGTTGCAGAGTTGCTCAGGGAAGCAATCCATAGTTCTCCTAGCTAAGATAGTGACTTGGAGGGGAGATCGAATAACCCATCATCATCAGAATCAGCATCATCACTACTTCACGAGATTGAAAATATTTTCTTTTTGCTTTTTGCCTCCTCAAAAATGAATATTTTTTATTCATTTCCTGCTAATTGTGTGTTCAAAGGCGCAAATAACAAGTGAATGCTAAAGTGTAACAGAAGGAGGGATTTTTCAGTGTGATCAGTACACGAGGTGGTACACCACGTGTCATTATACAAATTGTGGGATATGTGTGCTAAAAAGCTAATAACTTAAAAAATAAAATTTCTCACCACTTTTATTAAAACACGTGATGTACCACTTGTACTCCCATCACAATTAAAAATTTCTCTAACAGAAGAAGTTCTCTCATATTCTCTTATATCTAAAGATCTCTCTTCTCTCTCTCTCACTCTCAGTCTCATCTCTCAGCTTATCCAGCTCGCTTTAATTTGTTTTTTCTCTCTTTGGAGTTTTCCTTAGTCCAAAGAAGCTTGGACGCTAACCATGTTTCCTATCTCCATGTCCAATTCAACTTCTTTGTCTGAGGAAGGTAATAGTGTTTCTTCAGACTTTGCTGCTGCCTTAAACCCTCTTCTCCTTTCCACCAATATTTCTCCTCATCAGTATGATCGGCCACCTAACAAAATAAAAAAGAAAAGAAGCCTCCCCGGAAACCCAGGTATGTAATAATCTCTGGTTGATTGATTCCAGGAATTCTAGGATTTGACTTTTGTCGATCATTTTACCGGTGTTTGCAGTCGTGTCACAGTAAGACTCTTTAATTATTTTCATTTTTTAATACAAACGATATTATCCACTAAATTCATTCATATGACTATGGGGAGAGAGACTCGAATTTGAGTGTGCAGAGGAAAGCAAAGCTCTAGCCAACTTGACTACTTTTAGATTAAACTAATATCTTTGTTTCATGTGTTCCAGACCCAGATGCTGAAGTGATTGCATTATCCCCCAAAACCCTACTTGCCACAAACAGATTTGTGTGTGAGATTTGCAACAAGGGTTTTCAGAGAGATCAGAACCTTCAGCTTCATAGGAGAGGCCACAACCTTCCATGGAAGCTGAAGCAAAGGAACAGCAAGGATCAGATCAGAAAGAGAGCCTATGTATGCCCTGAGCCCTCATGTGTTCATCACCACCCTTCAAGAGCGCTTGGTGACCTCACAGGGATCAAAAAGCACTTTTGCAGGAAGCATGGGGAGAAGAAGTGGAAGTGTGACAAGTGCTCCAAGATCTATGCTGTTCAATCTGATTGGAAGGCTCACTCCAAAACCTGTGGTACAAGAGAATATAGATGTGACTGTGGAACCCTTTTCTCCAGGTGATTGATTAATTTCCCTTTATTTTCTTTAAACCTTCAAAGTAATTATAAATTGTGTTTTTTCTTGAATTTTCATGAGTTTGGAACCCAATGTGATTCATACAAAACATTGGCCTTTTGTTTAAATTGGGAAGTCTCATGTGATAATTAATTACTAAGACATCGTATCATTGTTTTTCCATGGTTTTTTGTTTTTTTTTGTTTTTTAAGGTTGTTTTTACACAAGAATAGTAATAAATTATGCCTGGAATATATATCTCTGAAGGTTTGAATGCTGTGTGGCAGGTTGCACCAAAATGTACACCATTAATATAAGCGACTGTTGCCTGAAACCTGCCTTCTGTAGATAGTGCTCGTGCTTGAAAATTTAAATATGTAAACTTTTTTATAAAAAGAACAAAAAATATGTAACCTTTTTGGTTTATATATGTTGTGTCCTCAAGTTCTTAGATGAAAATAATCCCACTAGTTTTTTGAGATGGAGTTCATATATTCTTCCTTTCTTTCCCCTTCTGGCATTTTTGCAATGGAGTGTCTGCATATAGTCTGGAAAACAATGATGGAGAACCTAAGAAAAAGTTAAAGAAGTTCAATTACTTTTGGGATACATTTCATGGTTGGGGAAAACCCGTGACCTTTTGTTTTATTTGTATTTTTCTTTGTTTTTCCATTTAAGCATCAAGCGTGTGGTATATATCAATTACTTGCAGAAGGCAGAGAGTCATCATGAAAACTGATGAATCTGCAAAGAATATCTGCTGCTGTCCTCCTTCCTCAGTTGCTTTCTTTTTCCTCATCAATGTAATATCTGATCTCCTGAGTTTTGTGTCTTAGTTTCATGCACGAGTCCCTTTTTTCAACTAATTTTTTTGGGTCTTCGTAATTCTCTCCAGATTTCCATTTATCAATGCTTAATTATGTTTGCATGCAATACTAAACCCATCATCAAATTATGGCATGCATCTTATAATTATATTTTTCTTTGGATTTTTGACGTTTTAGTTTTAGTCCGTGTGATAATCTTATTCACAATTCCACATGCATGTGTAGTATACATGTCCCAACAACCTTTTCGTTGTCTTCCACCTATGCAGGAGTCACATTAAACAAATGTAAAGAGATATTTGCACCATCTATGAACAATGTGCTTCTATTCTTTGCATGTGTGGCCTTCCTCTTCCTCTTGTTTTATTAAATCCCTCCATATATTTTGACTCTCGTCATTTCACTTTTTAATTCAAAACGAATTTTTAGTTCAATTAAAGTACATTAGTTTCTGATGATCTGTTATAACTTATGAACTTTGTGATACAATTAAAAGTTAACAGGTTTTGAGTTCGACCATCTCTAATTAGACCAATGTATCATCATATACATTTTATACTAATACATTATTGACACTAATATATTATGTTACATAGTTTTTTAAACTCTCATAACAATTGAAACTTGCTCCTGTGGCTTGTGATCAAACATTTTATAGGAAGGATAGCTTCATAACTCACAGGGCGTTCTGTGATGCTTTGGCTGAAGAAAGTGCGAGACTCTCAGCAAACCAATTTGCTACAGCCGCCATCACCACAATTACACCTCAAATCTCCCTCTTCCCTTTTCCAACCCACCGACAACAACACTTCACAAACCCAAACCCACCATTGCCACCCTTCACTACTATCTCCCTCACCCAATGGGACCCCCCACAACCTCATCAAAACCCTAAACCTAGCCCGAATCCCACCCAAAACTCCCCACTCCATCACCTCATCAAGCCCGAATCTCATCCCCATTTCCCGCCACCACCACAACAACCCCACAAGGGTTTGATCATCTCACCCTTCCAAAACCTCCATGTCAGCACACAACCCAACTCCAACCCCACTACGTCATCTGCCCACCTTTCAGCTACTGCACTCCTCCAGAAGGCTGCAACCGTTGGTGCAGTAGTAGCCTCTGGAGCCCAACAGGGACAGTCAGCGGGCTTGACCGTGGGAGAGTTTGGGACCGCGAGCCACATGATATCCACAGAGTATCTAGGAGGAGGGTTCGCGTCCGGAGAGCTCGCGACGTGGCGCAAGACTGACAGTCTGACAAGAGACTTTCTAGGTCTGAACGGGGATGGCACGGGGCATAATAATAATAACGTTCGCGGTGTTCACGTCAAGGACATGGTAACGTACGCCGGTGGCGTAGGGTTCCATCAGCCGCCGTACGAGCGTCTTCGTGGCCATGATTCGCTGCTGAAGCCCCAGGGTTTCGGGTTCGGTGAAGGTAAAATGGAGTTTTATTATGACGGAAATAGCCCTGCATCCTATGTCCCGGAAACCTAAAAATGTCGAAATTAAAATGAAGGCCTCTTGAGAATACCTTCATTGTGTAATTGCAATACTTTCCCTCTAGATTATCACACTTAGTTCTATCTCTTTTGAGACTTATAATTTCTGCATTTTGTTACTTTATATTTCTTCAAATTTGTTTGTTATAGATGACTTAATTAATGGTTTTCTTTATTTTCTTATTTTCGTGGGGACCTTCGATGATAAAAACAAAAAAAAAACAAAAAACCCTAAATATGAAAAGTACGTGCCCATAAGTTTTGAGAAAATTACATGAGGGACTTTCAGGGCCGGCCCTGAGGGTAGCCGGGGTAGGCGGTTGCCTAGGGCCCCAAAATTTTTTATACATCTTGTATATAACATATAAATATATAAAACGTAAAAAACATCACAATTACTTCGTTGGTGCAATGGAAATAGTTCCATTTTGTTTCCTTTGGGGTGGGGATTTTGAAACACCTTGTAGGCATTAGTTTTTGTTTTTTTTTCAAATCTATGAAATTAATGGTCCCAATCGGCCAAATCCTTTTTTTTTTTCCTTTTACTTTTGAGTAACCTCCAAGAAAAAGAAATCATAGAAATGGTGAGATTTACTCCATATATATATATATAAAGGGAGCACTCCAAAATAGTGAAACAAATACCATATATTGCCCCTTAAAAATTACAAGAATTAAAAAGAGTTAAAATAATTCAACAAATATTCATTTTGAATGAATTTAAAATTTTCAACTTTAGAAAAAAAATAACAAAACCTCACATTAGTGGGTGGTTTACGTTTAACTTCTTATTTATTTTCAAAAATATTTTAAATACAAATTGTATAAATAGAAAAAAAACTTGAGTTTCTTAAATAAAGAACATACAAAGGCCAATTGTCACATGCCTACGCTTGTGACAAGAGGCTAGTGAAATTAATGGTCCCAATATGTCCAAATGCATTTTTTTTTCTTTTGCTTTTGAAAATAACCTAAAAAAATAACTAAATCCAGAATAATCATAACTTTGTAATCCTTTTTCTTTCAACTTCCCAGTCTTTCCATTTCTATTGAATGTTTAAGCAACTATCACTTAGTCCTGAAGATTGTAATTTGAGGTAACCAAAACTTTGAATTTAAATTTTCTTTTTCAATAATTTATTGTTAAACTAGGTTATTCTAAAATTTGATTCGCTAGTGTGATGTTGATTTGAGAAAGAACACAAGAAAACCACTTGGCGTTGTTGAATTATTATATTCGTCAATCAAGTTTTATTATTTTTAACTCTCTTCATCATCAAGTTTTATTGCTCTTCACTTTCAATCTTAGACTCTTGACTGCAAACACTTGGTGCATTTGCGTCTAAAGACATGTGACATGTAATATTTAAGTAATGTTAGTATATCTTTTTTCTTTTGATATTAATTTTTAATGATATTCGATGAAGAAATGGACTTTTTATGTAATTAGCGAATTCTTTTAGCTACATACCAATATACAAAGAGTCGGAGATCCGAGAACGTTAGGGCCCCACTTTGAAGGCTCGCCTAGGGCCCCCAAATTCTCAGGGCCGGCCCTGGGGACTTTGCATGGCCAATTTTTTAACCTAATACAATCTTGAAGGTCTGATTGGTAATCTCACTTGGTCGTCAAAATTTGAGCAAACTTAGGAATTTTGTATTATATTTGTGTTAGCACTGATCGTATCGTAGTTGGCTAGTTGGTAATTGGGGAGAGATTTTTCAATGTGACCGTCACACTAAGTGGTACGTGTATCCTTATATAAATGGTTGGTTATGTGTGTTAAAAGGTTAATAACTTAAAATTTTAAAATTTCCACCACTTGCATAAAAACACGTCGTGTACCATCCGAGTTCCCGTCATAACAAAAAATTTCTCGTAATTGGGGGACCAACGGGTGTATATGTATCAAAGAATGCATGCAGTGTGCCAGTACTACGTGCATCATTGCATGCACTGAAATTCCCATTGAGCCCTTGCAATATTTACCCACTCACTACAAGTAAATGACCAAAATAAAAATAAAAGACAATAAACGAGTGCAAAATTAAGAAGAGACGAAATGCAAGGAAGCAGTGAAGTATACATGTCGTTAGAGGGCCATAGAAATTGACGTATGTACCCTTCGACACTTCAAGTCGACCCACAACAATGTTGACACTTCGACAGTGGTAGTCCCGTATGTACGTACGTGCATGTATCATTTGATTAACCATAGACAGAGACGGAAATTCGAACTTTAAACTTCTTTAAACATAAATAAGAGAAATCCTGCTGAAGTAAGAGCGACTATACATTGTTCTGGAAAACTTGTCGGTCGGAGTTTACTCATGGCTTTTTCTTGTGAGTCTGTGACTGCCCCCACTGCATGGCCTTGTATATTAATATCGTGAACTGGCTTGAACAATATATAGCTTCAATAGGCCAATTAGTCAAGCAATGAATTATTGAATTTAACAAGTTGGTAAAGTACGTAGATCCGTGAATCACTAGAAATATCTAGAACCAATAATTATCGTCCGACAAATGCATAAACAAGTGGAAGTTGTTCAAAACAATTAAACAAATAAATAATATTCCATGAAGATAATTTTAAGACGTCAAATCATTTCATCCATTCCATATATGTGATGAATTTTATCATGATTTATGGAGTGTGGATTTTGGACCAATGTGAATAATTGAGAGATGATTTTCATACATCTTTTTTAACTTTTCATACATTTCTTTTTATGTTGGTCGTCAGGTTGAATATATCAAACGAAAACAACGGATGTGATTAAACATGAGTATGTCAAAGGCAAAAAAAAGTATGTGTTTACCATTTTCCATATAAATAATTGAGATTTTCTTCTTTTTGAAAAAAACTAATGGAGAATTTGAAGAGCTTTTTAAAGACACTTTTTTTTTTGGGGTTTTGGATTAGTGAAAAATTGGGGCATTGCAAAGAAACATAGCCTTTTCTAAAGAGAGATAAGTGAGCCCTAGACTGTATAACCTGTTGTAAGCGTGAGTAGAGAAAGGCAAGCTGGGTGTGACGGTGTGTGTGAATCTGTGCTGGGTGTGGTGGTGGTCCGGGGACATGCATATATACTAGCTAGCTAGTGGTACAATAAACCCAGCTAAAGAGAAAAGAAAAGAGACACTAATTAGCAGCAGATGAACAAAAAGAAATGAAAGTTTGTAAAATGTCAACGGTTGTGAAAAAGATGCTAAGCTCGACAGAACTTTGAAATAATCCTGAGTCTTCTTTTGTAGGTGACGGACTTGCTCTTTATTAATTTCTGTGCAACATCCCCACAGCCTTTGGTTTTGGCAGCTCAACCTTGCAGCAAACCCTAGCTACCATATATAATTGCACTAGTCATGTTTTTTGTTCATGGACCCGTCTGCTTATCGTCACATCTTGAACATTCATCCTACCACATATATATATATATATATATATATCAGTCATGTTTTTTGTACATGAACTATAGGGTTTAGGGCTTTGAATGCTAAGGTCTTAATTAATCCTAAAAGAGGTGTCACTAGCTAATTGGTTTGATTTGCTTAAAATGATGAACACAGTTTGAATAAAGACCAAATAATCACACCGGATTAGGACATTGTTTGATCAAGTTCGGAAGCCCTACGTTGAAGCATATGTCCTATATCGGAAACCTCATCAAGTTAATCTTTTCCTATATTGAGTGATTCTATTATTAATTACACCGAGGTCTTTTGTATAAAATATGTACCTATTGAATTTCACAATAATTAAGTTAGAGACATTATCAGTATAATTAGTAGTAGGTCACTAAATCATCTCTAAAACTTTTATGTGTGATTAATAATGGGTCACTGGTTTTCTCTCACATAAACATTCTTTCAGACATTTTTGACCAGATAAGGAATGAATCCTTGTTACAACTCAGTATATCCATCAAGAGAGAGAGAGAGAGAGAGAGAGAGAGAGAGAGAGAGGCCTAGGGATTAATGAAAGGAAGGTTTGGGTGGTTATGGTATATCCAAGCTTTTAGAAAGTTTTATATATAAGTTGCAGTGTTAAGGTACAATATATGCCATTTGTCTTGTAAAAGGGATTGCAACTTTTTATCTCTTCCTCAGCTCCCACAACCAGACAAACTAAAAGCTTCTCTCTTCTCTTCTATTCCCTCTCTCCCTCCCTCTTTCTTTCTTTCTTTCTTTCTCAGCATCCTTGCATTTGTCATAGTCCACCAGGGAATCTCACCTCAACAAAACCCTCTCCTTTTCCCCCTTTAATTTGTCCTTCCAACCCCAATAATTACCAAAACCCCTTTTCCATGCTTTTCTATCCTTTTAGTTTTCCCCCTTGTACTGCAAATTTATATACAAAATAAATTAAGACTTGCATAATTTCCATGACTTCTCTAATCTTTAACTTCCATGTTTTTGCTTGTGCAAGAGAATAATAACTTCTCTGCAACGGGGATATATCCATTCTCTTCTTTAATTTTTCATAAATCACGTGATTCATACAGAAGGTGAAAAAAGGAAGAGAATGAGTATAATATGTGATGTGGGAAAAATGAAGAGAATGAGTACATTCTCATTTTAGGTAAGTTTCGCTCTTTCAAAAGAGGAATGATATAGGAATCACACATTGGTACTTTTATTTTAGAAAACTGGCCAAAATGGTTGCTATTTAAATTCTAATTGCTAAAAGGATTAGTTTTTAGTATGTTGTTAGTGTTGGATGTTGACACGTTGTCATCAATTTTGATCGTTATGTCGATAATGATAACTAAGATCATTTCATAAAATAAAATAAAATTTTGATTTTTGATCATTGTAGCTAATTTTCTTTCTTTTCTTTATACAACAGTATCAGGAGATAGGATTTGTGCTAAACCAGTCAATGAGCCCGCCATAATTAGATTCGAACTCGCCGTTTATGGTTGTCGATGAAACCTCTCACTTTTTTACTTTTTTTGTTTTTTTGAGAAACAACCTCTCACTTACAAATGACGAAATTATCACTAGTGTTGATGTGGCATCAATTAGATACCCCTGCCAATTGCTTCTTGTCTGAATAAGAGAATGTCATGTAAGTTGAGGGATTTTATAAATAAATAAAAAATAAAAAAAATGGTCTCAAAAGTCGCCCTTAGAATTTTGTTCACTGGCCTCTATACATCTGCTTCTCTGCACTTTACAGTTTGGATGACCGGTTTGTTCATGTTTTCAGCACGCTTGTGGTCCTTAACTAGTAGGTGTTCTTTTTCAGCAACAATATTTGGAGAATTATTGCGAGATACCGAAACACTGTTACTGTGTATAATCAATCCACATGTTACAAGACGAGTGGATATTTATGAAGATTATACCCTTAGCGTACAACTCGCCATCCACCAATATTTGTACTGATTATACCAAGTTGTGGTGTGCCAGTACCACCCAATAATTTTCCAAATTACGCTTCGTCTTGCTAGACGCCGTTGTTTTTCAAATGAGGTAACAAAGCACGAAGTTGCAGATCATATCTAACTACACAGAGTGTACCACCAATCATACTCTCGTACTTGAGCCTGTAAATGAAGACTTGTAAAGCACAGTCCAGAATTCAAGCAAAAAGAAAAGTTCCGGTAATGAAATGTGCATCGATTTGCTCCCCTCGAGATACTGCCGGGGACCAATTTCTGTATGAAGTTTCATCAGACCCCGGGTTTTGGCCCCCTCCAATCCACTCCCAAATACTTATCCAATACATTCTTGTATGCCTGCAACAAAGAATACAGTAGTAAGAATTTGGAACGATGAGTTCAGTATCCATCGAGGATTCTGAATCGTGTTAAAGTGCGTTAATTTGTTAATGAGCAGCTAGTAACATTTTACACCGTACATACAAGTAGGACAAGAATAAATCTGCATCTCAACGAAAAATCTACGAAGGTTGTTTAATAGGGGGAAATAAGGTTGTCAAGGTGAAAAGATCGAATAATTCATGAGTAGAACCCAAATTTCTCAAATGAAGCGGGACTCGAGCTGTACAACTCTAATTAAAGGTAAAAAATTTCAAATACATCCAAAACAATCCAGTAGAATTGCATACATAAGCAAACTTACATGGCAATAATATTAGCATGATATGAAATGCCAATATATTAGCGTGATAAGGTTCACTGACCATCGAAAAA
This sequence comes from Heteromeles arbutifolia, assembly GCA_024362995.1. Lineage (NCBI taxonomy): Eukaryota > Viridiplantae > Streptophyta > Magnoliopsida > Rosales > Rosaceae > Heteromeles > Heteromeles arbutifolia. The sequence continues at coordinate 35,508,569 of JANCRC010000005.1, read as the reverse complement.
TTTACAGTAAAATTGCAAACTAGAAATGCTAAGGTCGTGCATGCAAACAAAACAAAGAATGAACTCGTTACGAACTTATGATCCTTGTTCCCTGCCCGGCTCTAATCAAGACTAGATAATCTTAACAAATAAAGGGTAACAGAACAGTGGCCGTCTCCACCGGGAACCACGTGAATTGACTGTAGGAGTCTATGAGATCAAGACTAACTAATTTTTTACCAATCACAAATTTGTACCGTCTTTTGCAACTCATACATGCCTGGCTATTACTATGATCTTTAAGAGCAAACTTCTAGGTTAATCATTTTTTCATGGTAGTTCATACCATCATACCAAAGAGATATTTTTCTTAGTACTTCATATGGTAGATGAGCCCGTGAACATCTTATTTCCGGAATCGTCCCCGACCCAATTTATTCTTACGAACATTATTGCGTACCCATCTACCTAACATGAAGATATGGGAACAAATCAAGAATAATCTCTTTGCACATTTACACCACAATTTGACACCAGAAATTTATGATATCATGAGTGCCAGAAGACACGTTTCAACAAGAGCACAGCATTACCTGGAGTGCAAATAATTCTTTCCCCTTCAAAATTGCATCCATTGCTGCGAATTGGTCGTCAAATGCCCCATAGAAAGCCTGGTAAAATCTGTCCCTGAAATGATAAATAAGGATAGAAGGTTGTCGGTGAATACAGGTACTTACCTTTTTTACTAAAGAATTAATGACAAATTAGCATTTACCGTTCTTCCTCAGTGATCAGTTGATCCATTCTCTCAAATTTACGAGTAAGTACTTCGGCTCCCACTGGTGAAAGCAAGTGCAGTATTAAAGCCTCCAAAGTTCTTGGGAAATTTTCCTGCAAAAGATTATATAGCAGTTGCACATAAGGATGAGAATTTTTTTTTTTTTAAAAAAACAAAATAATAGTGGTCGATCATTCGATTTACTAATATATAGTTATCCAAAAGTGGCTCCCCTCACCACCTTGCCATGAAGGGATTACTAAATGGTATGAGACTCGCTAAAATTATAGAGCGTAAGAGGATTAAAAGACAAACAGGAAGAGGGGAGTATCCTGCCCAGCTGCATTCTCGTAAAGAAACACAGAAACAAGATAAAAGCAGTCAAGCCTTCAAACATACTGGATTTAATGAAAGGAGGAACTATCAAGGATCACTTTTCCATTAGATGGGACAATTTTCACAGGTAAAAGCATAAAAACACAGTTATAAAGTACAAGGAACCAGAATAGTAGGCAAAAATAGGGAATAAAGATGGCCCTTTGAATCTAAAAGAAATGAAGCTCCTCTAGATGACAAATTTCCTCTATACAAGAAAGATAACCTGCTTGCCAATTAAGCTGTTACTGTTTGGCATGGAAGACGCACCAAACATTTGCTAGTAACGAACAACTCTCATGAGCCGAAAGTAGAGTCACCTATTATAGTCTACGAGTTTAAGTTTTATTGTGAAAGTAAAAATGTTCAAACTCACCACCATGGCAAGAAATACATTTATCAAAGTGATGGGATGAAGAGTCCAAAAAATTTTAGCAACCGGATCATCTTCCAAGCCAAACGAACTCAGTCTCACGACTTTGATGCGTTCATCTTTCACACTAGCTGCAGGAGCAGTTGTTGAAGCAGATTGCACTGGTTGTCTTTGCTCAGCAGCATTAACATGACCATGAACTAAAGAAACAAGTTCATGAAGAGCAAGGACGGCAAGGGGTTCCAGTGCATGCGACATAAATCTTTGTTCTACTTCCTTCCCTTTAAGATCGTTTCCCTCACATGCCTGATCCAAACCGTTGTGATTGTGATCTGGGTATCATATCAAGTTAGGGATGTCAGTAAACAGAGAATTTACAGGGCCATAAAGATTCACTACAAGTTTCTTTCACCAAGTAATCTTAATACATGATGATCATCACTGAGCTCATAGAAACTGACTTATCTGTCCTTTTTTAAGCACTATACCAGTATGCCTGTTCATGTTCTCCATTTGAGCTAAAGAAGCAATAGGCAGCACTCGGTCCTGTCCTAATGTAAAAAATTGAAAAAATAAAAATACTTATAGTGCTCAATTGAAAACTTCTGATTCAAATATATAAAAGGGTGGAAGAAAATGCAGTAGATTTGACCACCAAGTTTTCAAATAAGACAAACATAAAATGATAAAACATAAACCAATATAGAACCATATGTTTACTTATATGTTTCCATATTATAACTTGTTATTATGAAAATATACGCACAAATATAAGGATGTCTACCTCTGTGTGTTTGCGTGTGTGTGTGTGTGTGTGAGAGAGAGAGAGAGAGAGGTACATACCATTTCTCTATCTGTCAGTCTTTTAATGCAGATTGGACAAGTAAATGACGAATGAGAGAGAAACAAAATCATGTTAGTTTGTTCCGGGAATGCTCTGCTTACTAACCAAAAAGGAAACAATACCACAAACCTTCTTAATATTATGCGCAGATAATATGCATCCATGTGTTCGGACATGTTTAATGTTACATTGGACCGCCACCAAAAGTTCACGGCAATGGTCAGATCATCACTATCCACCTGGTGGAACCTGTAGCAAAAATCAATAACCACTATAAGTAAAAAGGTTGCACTAAAATCATATATTATCAGAAGACAAAAAGACTCCTAATGAACACTCTAATGGATATTAAACCTTACCAGCCTTCAGGAATGAAAAGTGCGTCGCCTGCCTGAAGAATAACCTTCTGCGAGTGCTCCATTAAACATTGTGCTCTTGGATAATTTGAAAAGTTTGGGTTCTCTAAAGGAACAGAACTGCCAAGTGGGTGTAAAGTATAAGATTGAAAGACTGCAATTCATTATCTTTGTCGATAGCACAATAGATACAAATAACTAATACAAGCATAAAATTTTCATAATTAAATAATTATAAAAGTTATTTAATTTGAATTCATATTATTAATACAAGTACTATACCTATGATTTGATGCCTCCCCATATATTGGCATAGGGTATAACATAGGACTTGCTGAAGGAGGCCATAAAACCACTGTGAAAGATGCAAGCTTCTATCAGACAAATCAGAAAGAAAAACTCTATTTAGACATATTTTACATACAAACATAGTTGGGAACACTGAACAAAGTTCAGTTCTATCTTCACACCAAGTTGTTATACAAATCAAATCACCCTTAAATTGGTGGCCCTCCAAGAATAAAACTAAAAAATTCACTTTTGCCGGAATGCAAGTTAAGAACAAAAGATAAAACCATTTCACTTTCTTGGCAGCTAATCATTCAGTGATATTGAGGACCGGTAACATGAAACCTATCTAACCACTCTGTAGTTGGACAGAGCATTATGCACTCAGAGGGCCAGAGAAAATGATTCGACCTTGTTTGCAGCCAGAGACTACGCAGAGAAGGTTATGGTGTGGATCATAGTGAGTGCTTGATCTAGCTTGAGCATTGTTCATCCACAGGTTGATAGCAACTAGTACTTTATCCTCCAAAAATACAGGCTACAAAAAACAAGAAGTGGTTATTGGAAATCAAGGATGAGAAAAAAGGGTTCTCTAGTGGAAGGCTGTAAGACAAACAACGACTGTAACAAGAAATTCACGAACCGTTTGGATGTCCTCCCTCAAAGATCGCAGTTGAACCCTCTCTTCAGTTTCAGTATTGATTATTGGGACCTGAATTACACATAATAAAAGTTACTTCCCAAACATGTGACATTTCAAAAAAAACTAATAAGTCTAAGGGCTTGTTTGGATGTGCTTTTAAAATGACTGAAAGTGTTTTTAGAGAAAATATTTTTTGGTTTCAAAAGCACTTAAAGTGCTTTCTGCAAGAAGCACCAGTTATGTGCTTCTTCCAGGAAGCACTTTAAGTCTTTTTCCAAAATTTACTTGCATTTTTACAAAGGATTGGTTCCAAAAACATTTTCACCAAAAGCGCTTTCAATCATTTTAAAAACGCATCCAAACGAGCACTAACATATTAAATAAAGTATATCCGAATAATGACTAATCAAGCCATTAACAACATTAAAGAGAATAAAATATATTATATCCATTATCTTAAAGCCTTTGAAGGTTAAACCTGTGCTAAATAGATTTGGTGAGGAGCATCCTCATAGGGCTTACTGTCATACTCAGATGAAGCCTCCGGTAGCCCATGCCGATCTGATTTAACACAGGAACCATCCTCCGAATGATGCATGCGTTTCTTACATAGACCAATGAATGCAGAAAATGGCAGCAGTACCTACAGACGGAAGGGGTAGTAAACTAGTTAGGGCTAATGAGATCCAGATGAGAGTAAAATTCAAAGTTCCAGACCATTCACAATGGCCATAGAAATTACTACCCTCTCATGGCTTCTAATATCACCGTAGAAGACAGGGGCCGAATCAGATAGCATAGCCTCCACAACACACAATCCGACTCGTTCCTAATTTTCCATTCATAGAAACCATATCAAGCACAAACTTTAATTCAATGAAAGCAAAGAAATCAACGATCTACGCAACAAGCAAATAATGAAAGAATGAAACAAACTACTTGTTAATCCCTGAAAAACTACACAGTCACCTCCCTGAGGCCTAATTCAGTAGTAGGAATGGATTAGCACACCAAAGGCTCAGAATTCGAAACAAAACTAGAATACATTATGCATGAGGACATCATTAAGCAAGCATTTGAGGTTGATCCTACTCACATAGTGTTGCTGCTGTGGTAAATTATTAAGAACTCGAAAGAAAGCAATTTAATTTTGACCAAATAATCCCTAATTTTCTCAAATTTACAACCAATCACTACACAGAACGAAGCCGAATTGACGAGAACAAAAAGGAAAAAATAAAGAGAAAAATACCTGCAAATAATCGAGACCGCCATGACATGGATTCCAATTGGAGAAAGCTTTCCAATCTTTGACGCAGCCACTAAAAACCTAATGAGAAGAAGAGAGCAGGAACACGCAGAGCAAGCGAGAGCGAGCAATTGCTTGTGAATTTAAGCAAGGCGGGAAGAAAATTGCAGTAAATTATGTGAAAATGTAACGAACTTACGGCGGGAACGTTCGTGGATTCGATCCCAGACGCGAAGTCTCTGGCCGAAGGAACTTCGTTCAAGCTTCGGACTCGCATAGACGACTCCATTGCTGTGCTGATTCGCTCTCCGACTCACTGAGTTAGGTGAACTAGTACAACATAGCAGGAGAGAGAGAGAGAGAGATTGAATTTTAGAGAAATTTTAGGCAGGGTCATTAACTCTAATGAAATTAGAGCAATGGTTACTAAACTACAAATTCATGATAATTAATTCTTTAATCTATCAAAACGTGTATTTATGATTATTTTTTACAACTTTGTAAAAATTTTCGTTAAAATGAGTCACGTGTCACGCACGGAGGCTGAATTAAGGGGCAAATATGAAAACAAAATGAGAAAATTGTGCAATGGTCTCTCAACTTTAACGTTATTGAAGCTTTAATCCCTAAACTTTAACCAAATCAGAGAAATTGTCCCTTAACTTTAATCCAAGTGTAATGATAGTCCTTTCACTGTAACTCATTTAGACGGAAGTTCTGACGGAGGTGGCAAAAATGACTATAAATGCACTTTTTGATAAATTAAGAGACCAATAATCATAAATTTTTAGTTGAAAAACCAAAATTCTAATTGAGTTAAAATTGAACAACTTTGACACAATTTTCTCTTGAATTTAAGTCGGGAATGATTGCACGGTGGCGCTCAATGTTTCCACTTTTGCGCAAATACCCCATAAACCAAAATCCGTTACAATTAACGACGCAAACGTCAAACCTTGTTGCAGATAGCGAAAGCTAGGCCCAAAAGAAAGCCCAAACATGTGGTAATCAAAGTCACGGAGGGAACCAACGGACTTCATAACGAATTAACCGAATTTCAAGCCTCCTTATTTTCCCACTTCAGGAAACAGTCTCTCTCTCTCTCTCTCTCTCTCTCTCTCTCGATTCAGTGCAGATAAAAAAATGGAGAAACGAAAGCGATTTGAGACCGCCAAGATTTGCGTGGCGTACGGTTTTCTTATGAGCTTCATCGGCAATGGCAGTGTTGCTACTGCTCTTTCAATCACCGTGACGGAGTTGGAATGCGTCTCGGAGCAAGTTCTATACGAGGGAGATACGGTCTCCGGAAACTTTGTTGCAATCGACCACGACATCTTCTGGAGCTCCGACCACCCTGGTATCGATTTCACTGTAAGCTTCCAATGCAGAACTTTCGTGTCAAATAATATAGCATGTTACGTTGTCGGACTGTAAATCAAAATGTGTCGAATAATTTGCAAAAGATCATTACATTTTCCTTGGCGAAAATGATTAACTTTTAAGATTTGATTGGTGTTCGAATGGGGGGTGCAAGCAAATGCGACTTATGTGTGGTTTATGCAGGCCACAGCTCCAGGAGGCAGTATTGTGTTTTCGCTGAAAGGAACGTCTGGGGATAAGTTCGCGTTCAAGGCACCGAAAAACGGAATGTACAAGTTTTGTTTTCGCAATCCTATTTCGACTCCTGAGACTGTTTCGTTCTACATTCATGTTGGCCACATCCCAAATGAGCATGACTTAGCCAAAGACGGTTAGTTCGTCGTGTTTTTTGTTCCATGATAGCGAAATATATACAGTAGGAGCCCCTTGTTTGTTTACGTCCGATTATTCATGTTGATAAAATGGGTCACATTTAACCCATATTGATTGTTACTTGGTTGTTTTTGGTTTTTACCACATATGTAACGGGAAAAAACCAAGGTTATATTTTCATTTCTTGTAATTTTGGTGTAGAACATATGGACCCTCTGAATATTAAGATTGCTGAGTTGAGAGAAGCACTGGAAGCTGTCACAACAGAGCAAAAGTACCTTAAAGCACGCGACGCTAGGCATCGACATAGTAAGTCTCATTTGCTCGAAAAACTTACCTATTTCAGGATGTATATATATACACATGTTTATATAGCACACATCACATGAAATTGAACGCAACATTTTCTAACAACGCTTGTATATCTTCTGATGACGATTTTGTGTGGTTGCAGCAAATGTTAGCACCAATAAACGAGTGATCTACTTCACACTTGCAGAGTACCTTGTGTTTGCTGGTGCAAGTGCTCTTCAAGTGTTGTACATCCGCAACCTGTTTAGCAAGTCTGTTGCCTATAACAGAGTTTGATTAGGTTTCCATTTTCCTTAATTTTCTTCTAATAAATTTATCATAGCTATTCAACCTGAAACACAGAATGCCGGCTGTCAACTACATGATGCCCTCCCCTCATTCTTTATCCAGGCTTGGAAGTGACAGCGTACGACAAACTTACACAATTATCTAATTAAATAAGGCAACATTATTTATCTCTTTTTTATTGGTAACTTTAATTAAACAAGGCAGCATTACTAGCACTTCGAACACTTCTATCTGCATTTTTCCTTTTGTTTTCATGCTTAACTGATAGAATATGTGATACCGATTATAATCGAACTCATATATTGTGTGTCGAAGTTACAGAAACGAGTTTCCATTCAGAGAAGTACAATAACTCACAATACAAAAATTAGGCGGTTCATTACTAATGGCACCGAGACATTTTGAAATCAAATTCCACACTCGGATAGGTGTATCGAGCCTATGAACAATATGCTAGGTCGGATGTAGAAGCGGATGCAACAATCTATATATTGTAGATGGTCAAGTATTACGATCAGAGAACATTGTAGATGTGAAATAGAAATGTTGCGTTCAACGAGTGCATGCAAGTTTTTCTCCTGTCTTAGACACGAGATAACGATGCCTCAAATATTTATATTATGGATGCTAAACCAACTGCATTGTCCTGTATACTTGTCATCTACTAGCAAATTAAGATCCAACCATTTCCATTAGGCATGGATGAGTGGTGGTTTTACGCCATTTTCTCTTTGTTTCCTTTGCGTTGAGATAATTTTAGAACTTCAAAGGGAAGAGGGCCCCACCCAACAGCTGAAAATTTTAAGCCCAATTGTAACCACTCTCCACTTTATTTCTTACGAATCAGTCAACGGCCCAGATTTGTTTCATCAAGCAAATATTTTTAATTTAGTGATATTATATTGTGCAGGCAAAATTCCAAGGACTAAAACCTTATCCATTTATGATTTTTTGGAGTCCAAATATTTGATATTCCAATATTATACCATACGAATTTCCAATTTAAAAACACAAAACTAAAAGTGAAATTATTATCAAACGGTCCTAAATATTAACTGTATAACAATTTCTTGAACATGTTAAAATGAAAATGACAAAAATATGAGGTTCAGTTCCATTTGGGGTGGTCTTCTTTCGACCTATAAAATGACATCATATGTATTAAAAAGTAGACATATTCTAGCTAGTTTCACCTAACCAAAATACCATGTTTGAAAGAAAGAAAGAAAATGTTAACTACGACAGTGTTGCAAATTGACCTGATCATGTTAGTTAGCATCAAATTCCTTTTAGTACGCTTGCCAAATATAATATTGATCATAAAAATCTCACATACTACATATTGCACTTGTAAGACGCGTGATTCTCACAAAATGTACTTCTAACATCATGCATCGCTCTTGTTTATAAATTAGGTAAATGCAAGAAGAAGTGATAGTTTCTCCGGATCGAGATTTGGAGTCAGCGAACACAAAGATTCGGACCATTCAAGAGAGAGAAATAGCCATGGACCCTTGATTTGTGTGAAGTGAGTCAGTGAGATGGGTTAATGGTGTTCATGGGACTTAAAATGAGTGATCCTCTAGATCTGTCGGCTCCAAACATTGAGATCCAGAAAAAATCTCACTTCAGTTTTTTCAATGGTATATTAAATAGATTTTGTTATACCAATGTCATTATAAATGTTGATTTTTATTGTTAGCTTATAGTTAACAAAAGATAATAACATTTTATTATTATTATAACAACATGGATTTTTATGTTACGAACGTAATATTTGTACATCAATGTAAAATGTTACGTGTAACATCGTAGAATGTTATGTGTAACATCGTTCAACTAAATTATTACCCCTATCCTTTCAAAGCTCAAGGTTTTGAAGTAAATATTAAGCTTCCACCTACTCTCTGTCAACATGGTAGTAGGAGCCGTAGGACATCATGCCTTCCTTAATTAACACTTTAAATCCGATTTATTAAGTTGGAGACGTAAACATTTGATATGAACCGACGTACATTATATTTAGTCACGCACAATTTAAAAGTGGCAACTCCTTAGCACGTTGCTATGGTGGTGGGGTCCACTTCGGTATTAATTTGGCAAAATGAAAACTAATGAAAATGTCTTGAAAACTTTGAGTTTTAACGATAAAGATAAAATAAATAGTACCATGATTGACTTTTTAATGTAAAAATATGATTTTTCGTTAAAGTAAACAGTACCGGGAGCTTTTTATTAAAGTTCCCCTTGGCAAAAGCATTAGTCTTCCCGAAATATACAAGCATATTGATCTTATTGCTTCACAAATTGGCGAGGTGAAGTTCTTGTTTGTTCTGCAAAGTGGGATGCTTTTGGTTTTGAATTTTTTATAATATTTTTTGTGAAAATGTAAACGTTACTATTAAAATTTAATAAAGTTTATATTTTGATAAAAATAAATAAATATATATATATATATACAAGCATATTGGAATGGCCATATTAAGTTCCATGTACATATGAGCATGAAACATGTATCTACTTACCTACCATATCATAAGTTGTCACAATATAATCATATATCGATCAGAATGGTTTTACATAGTATACCTCGAGTACTAATTTAAATTAGTAAGTTAATGTATAATGCATAATGTTAAAATTTAATCTCGACTTACTCCCAATGTAGCGTAATTGACTCGAAAAAGAAGCAATTTGATTATTATTGTGAATAATTTAATTTTTATAAAAAATAAATAATGTGTTCTTCGATTAATGTGGTCACAGTCAAACAAGTAAATGAGTTTTGTTGCAAGTAAATTTTTGTGTGAATGATTTTCATTGAACACTTAAAACACGTTTGGTTTTATGATGGGATATATTATGTAATTGATCCAAACAAGTAGTTTATCATCCACAAATAAATTGATTTTATTTTGAATTCCTTAAGATGACTTAAGTTCAATTATCGCCAAAGACGAATTTGAACCACATTATTGTTAGCCTATTGTGAGGCTAAGCCCACCCCCTCTCACTTAGTGTAGATAATATTGCTTATTCAAAAAAAAATATTTATCTTTATAATTTTTCTAACATTTTCTATGAAATTTCAAAACCATGCTTGGCCTATCCCTTACTCGTAGGGTTGGGTGACCGAGTTAGCACCCATCATTGCATTTGTACACAACAAAGTTTTGTTGCGCTATCTAGCGCGTAAACTTGTCTCCTACCCCTATTTTGGTTATTAGTAGTATAATATTTTTTGTGAAAATGTAAACATTGCTATTAAAATTTAATAAAGTCTAGATTTTGATAAAAAAAAATATATATATATATATATATAATTTAACAATAGCAGTGGACCATTAGTAGTATAATATTTTTTGTGAAAATGTAAACATTGCTATTAAAATTTAATAAAGTCTAGATTTTGATAAAAAAAAAAAAAAAATATATATATATATATAACAGCCCGTCCCGAGATGTTCATATCAGGGACGTGAAATGACGTTTTTACCCTTAAGTGTTAGTGATTGTGTGTGTGTGATTGGGCTATGTTTGGACCCAATTGAAACTAAGCCTAATAATTTGATTTTGTTAGTTGGGATTGGATAAGAACCAAACACACACACACACTCACATGCACACATGCACTATTTCTGTCTGTCGGTCTCTCATTTTTCTCGAGTTTTCTCCCATTTTCTCTACAACCTGTACGGACATCATCACACCTCTCGATCGTGGCACGGATCGAGACTTCAAACTCTATTTTCACGTTCCTTGCAACCTTGTGAACCCAACCATACCTTTAGTTTGGTTTGAAACCCTCGAAAACCATTGAAACCCGAGAGCACTATTGGTGGTACTGTTCATGTGCTCGCAAACCAAGGAGTTTTAGGGAATTCTAAGATCACTGGGAGTCTTAGAACCTTCTCACGAAGCTCGGAGAACAATTTTGGTGGTTTTTGGACATCGGGAAAGCTAGTTTTGAAGTTGGCCGGATTTCGTGGTTTTTCTCCAGCGAGATTCGGTCGTGTTTTGAGCTTTAAAGAGGTATAAAACTCTTCCCCTTGTCCTAAGCTTTGATTTGGTGTAAATTTCAAGAAGTTTGGTTGAAAATTGAGTGAGAAATCAAGGTTGGAAGTTTTACCCAGTTTCCGGCGACGCAGCGGCGCCGGCGCCGATGAACTGGCGAAGAAGATAACGGAATATTCCTAACGGAGTTAACGGCGTTAGTTAACCTTAACGGAATATTCCCTAATGGCGTTAGGGTTTCCGTCAGCATGCACGACACGTGACCGCGCGTGGACGGCGCGTGTTGCTGTGCCTTGGCCGGCGCGTGAGGGCGCGTGGGGCTTCAGAAAATTATTCTAAAAATATGAAGGTGTTCGTGGGTTTGAGTAGAGCATGATGATATATTCAAACACCCCAATTGAGCAATGTATAAGAAGTTATTACCTAAGTTTTGTTATGTGCGTAATTAACGATTGTATAGTTGTTTCGCATATAGGTGAGATTTATCTTGAGGACGAGCGCAGCCACACGAGGCTTGGGGGCTACGATCCGTCTACTTATCAGTGAGTGGGCTTTTGTTTTCAGTGTATATATATATATATATATATATATATATATATATATATATATTTGGTTGATTCCTAGAAATACGTTTTAAATGATTTTATGAAATTGAATGCCATGTGGAATGCCATATATATTTATTGCTATGTTTATGCGATTATATGTTGTGGCACTGCGGACACTAGGTAAGTCAGGTGAGTATGTATTTTTGTTATGATGATTATGGTGATATCGACATATGGCTCATTTACCTGCACATCGGGGTTTGTGCTCCGCCATAGTAGGGCTTAGCTTTCACGTGATCGTTCACCTCCCGCACCGTACGCTCACCTTAGATCCAAGGCAGGTGTCAGCCTGTCGTACAAACCACTATAGGTGGTTCCGACTTGTAGGTGACTTGCGATTCGTCGCCAGCCTTCACGTGACCGTAGCACAGAGCGTCTTTATATACCCACCTTGTCGTACAAACCACTACAGGTGGTTCCGACCTGGGTGCAGGTTATTGATTGAGAGTTTGGATTGAGGATTTATTTGAGGAGCCATAGATTTAGCCGTACAGGTCACGATAGGTGACTCCGGCTGACTTATATGCATTGTCGGCATGTTATGCATTGAGATATCACCTGATTGACTTTGATGATATTTGTTGCATGCTTTGATATTGGATATGGTTTATTCGGACATGGCAATATTTGAATGTTGGTTTTCAGTATGAGTACGTATATATTTTTCTGGGAAGTATATATATTTTACAAAGAGGGGTTATAACTTTTATATTGAAGTGATTTTGGAAAAGCTTTGTTTTTGCCCACTCACGCTTTTGTTTTGCGCACCTCCAGGTATTAGATAGCATTGGTGGCAAGCGAGGTTTCAAGACAAATCTGACGGTGCACTATCCATGTAAATATTATGGTTATTCTGTTAAGTCATTTTGGACTGCACCTAGGATGCTCGAACCTTGTAAATTATGCTTTTGTCCTTCACACTTTACAATGATCTTTTATCGCTGGTTATGTTATTTTAGTACTTATTATCTTTATATAATTTTCCGCACTTCGCACATGGCTACGTCACGCTCACGTGACGGCCAGCACGTCCCGATATCTAGGCCGGGGTGTGTCATACACACACACACATATATGTATATATACGAGCATATTGGAATGGCCATATTAAGTTCCATGTACATGTGAGCATGAAACATGTCGGATCGATCTACTTACCTACCATATCATAAGTTGTTACAATATAATCATATATCGATCATAATGGTTTTACATAGTATACCTCGAGTACTAATTTAAATTAGTAAGTTAATGTATAATGCATAATGTTAAAATTTAATCTCGACTTACTCCCAATGTAGTGTAATTGACTTGAAAAAGAAGCAATTTGATTATTATTGTGAATAATTTAATTTTTATAAAAAATAAAAAATGTGTTCTTCGATTAATGTGGTCATAGTCAAACAAGTAAATGAGTTTTGTTGCAAGTACATTTTTGTGTGAATGATTTTCATTGAACACTTAATATACGGTTGGTTTTATGATGGGATATATTATGTAATTGATCCAAACAAGTAATTTATCATCCACAAATAAATTGATTTTATTTTGAATTCCTTAAGATGACTTAGGTTCGATTATCGTCAAAGACGAATTTGAACCACATTATTGTTAGTCTATTGTGAGGCTAAGCCCACCCCCTATTATTTAGTGTAGATAATATTGTTTATTCAAAAAAAAAAAATTATCTTTATAATTTTTCTAACATTTTCTATGAAATTTCAAAACTATGCCCAGCCCATCCCTTACTCGTAGGGTTGGGTGACCAAGTTAGCACCCATCATCGCCTTTGTACACAACAAAGTTTTGTTGCGCTATCTAGCGCGTAAACTTGTCCCCTACCCCTCTTTTAGTTATTACAATTACCAATCGTGTGTAACACATAGGCCAACCGCCCCTAACCTAATAAGAACAACTATTCTTATGACCGAACGAGGAACAAACAATTTGAGCATTTGATTAGTTATGGCTTTTGCCCTCACCAATACCCTTGCTCGTTATGGCCCTCCTTTACGTGCTAATTCACCCCTTCTTAGACGATTGGTAGTATAATATAACAATAGCAGTGGAAGATTGATATTGTAAACTCCTTCAACATTGAAAAAAGAAAAAGAAGTACTAGTAGACTAATAGCTAATTGTCCGATAGATAGCGGATCATCCGAACTAAATCGAAAAAATTGGTGTTGACATAAACCGGTTCGATTATTAGTTTGTCCACTTAAACTTGATTGGACCACTCATATGTCTCTATTTGTTTCTACATGTGTTCTTATTGGACATCTTACAAAAACAATAGAGAAATTTGTAATTGTGACGGAAACACAAGTGGTGCATCACATATTTTAATAGGAATGGTGTGAACACATATCCCATAATTTATTTAATGACATATGGTGTACCACTCAGTGTACCGATTACATTGAAAAATTTCTCAAAACCATAGAACTTGCACATAAATTCATTCATTATTTCTCTTTTTATTCCCTCCCGATTTACTACTTCCTATTTTACTTCTTCATCTCATCTTCGAAGCAGACACAATCGACAGGATGAAACAAAAAACGAACCAAACTGATTGATTTATTTGACTCAGTTCTCAGTTTAAAAGATGAATTGTACGAAAACGAACCGGACCCATCCATGATATATGCCTTTGCCATTAAGGCACAAACAAGTGTTACATCAAAGTTAAATGCTTCCAACGACAAACATAAGTATAATCGATCCTCCTTTTCCAAAAGCTCCCATTTGAATCTTTGATTTGCTTTAGCCGCAAGAGAGAGCCAGGATCCTCTTCGGATTCTTTTGGCGAGTATCTTAAAAATCCGTAAATCATATATGTTCATTGTACGATCAATTTTGTTAGGTGTGTTTGGTTTTAAATAAAAATATTTAAAATGATTTCTGATCGTACTGTGTATGATGAACGGATACTATTCACTCATCTCTTGAATTCTCACAAAAAGAATCCGGCGAGGATCATGATTCAAGAGAGAGAGAGGCAGTCACGTCTGGCACGTTCATCTCATTACGCCACGTGGAAGCCTGGGAGACGTGGATCCCATGCTGACGTGGTCGATGATTGCATAGGAAAAAAAATATTATTTTCAATTATTTTTTGAATATTTTATTCTAGAGAGAGAAAGTGTTAGAGAGAGAGAGAGAGTACGAACAAGGCCGTCCGAGAACAGGCACAACATTTTATATTTGATTTCAATTTGTCGCTTTTTCGCACACAAAATTTAAAAAAAAAAAAAAATTTGGAAAAAAAATTTGACTGAAATCCGGAAAAGGAAATCCGTCGCAGAGAAGAAAGAAACGAGCAGCGAAGCGCCGAGATTCACCGAGCTCGAAACGCCGGATCTTGCTGCTCCGGTACGCGACCCGACTCCGAATCTGATCGCTCTCCGTTCGGGCGCATTGGTTTATTAGCTCCGTGATTGTTTGATTCTTCCGGGAAAAATATATTTTCCTGGAACTTTTTGCGGTTTGGAAAAAATTGAGTGCGAGGTGTCTGTGGCTGGATCAGATCCTTCTGGACGAGCTTGGATCTGGTGCGGCGGATGAGAGAGGAGGTGTATGTTTCAGGGATCGAAAGGGAAAACGATGAAATGGGGAACATTGCTTAAGGACTTAAGGGAGAAGGTCGGTCTCACTCATTCGCCGTCGTCTTCTTTATCTGCTTCAGCCTCCGCCGCCGCCGCTTCTTCGTCCTCGTCTCTCTCTGCCAATAACAATGCTAATTCAGCTCTTCACGGCTCGTATTCTCCTTCAAGGTACTCCATTCCTTTTCTTTTTCTTTTTTTCGCTTGTTTAAATTATTGGGTTTTCGATTCTGTAGGTTAATATTGATAAAGTAGTAAGTTTTCAGTACGCCATTGGGTTTAATATGTTTAGTAATTTCTTGTTAATTTGGGGTTTAATAGGTTTTAGGTGGGCCGTGGATTGAGTGTTTTGGCAATACTTCAATGGTGTTATGCACTCTAAGAAAGCTTTTAGTTTTTAATTTGTTTTTTAGTGAATGAGCTGTGATGGGGATTTGTTGACTAGCTTTGCAGCTTGGTGTATGATCAAATGCGAGATTGTTAGATTTGGCTCGTCTAGTCTCACCCAGTGGATAGTCTGTTGCCGCTGTCCATACAAATTTTGCGGCAACTGATGGTGTCAAAATGGATGAATATGGCTTTTAATTCTGTTGTGTCAGAGTGGTTTAGACTTTAGAGTGTAGCATGGTTGCATTGCCTTGGCACTGATTTCATTGACATCTCAGCCATGGCACTATGTTGGCAAGTCCTGAGTCATTATAGGTTATATGTGATCAGCTAACGCACCCGTCTTTGAATGGGTTCCTGTTTTAGCATATCCTGGTTTGGGTTAGATTTTAGTCATCAAAACTAGTGGCTTTAGCTCGTTTGTCATTGATTGATACCTTTGCATTCCAAACATTGTAATGCCTGAATGGTTTCAGAAAGGAAAATGCAATAGTCTATGTCTGGCGGATAGAGAGGCTAGCCTATACATGCATGTATAATCTCTCTCTCTCTCTCTCTCTCTCTCTCTCTCTATATATATATATATTATATTAATGCATGCAAATAGTTTGTACAAAACAATAGAGGTGAAGGATGTAGCTGTTAATTTCTGCTGGCGACTCAAAACGTGTTTGGATTAGCATAAGAAGTAGCAAAAAGTTAGTGCAATCTTCTGGTACCAAAGTAAAGAGTTAATGCTGTCTCTTTTAGCGGAGTCATAACATAAAATCAACATCTAAATTTATGATTTGCGTTCTCATATATATTTTCCACAAGGAAGCTTGGTATTAGTTATTTGTAGATTCTATATTTCAATTTGATACTGGAGCATTACAAGATCATTAACATCCAATGCCTGTGAAAGCAGAGACAAACATGAATTGGAATTGGACTTCAAGAGATTTTGGGAAGAGTTCCGGTCATCCAGCTCTGAAAAGGTTTGTTTTCATTACTTATTCCATATATTATCTATTTTAGTAATGTGATGCAGAATAAATAACGAGAAAAAGAGGAGAGAGTGTCTGGATGAAATAGAAGAGGAGGGGGGGGGGGGGCGGAATGAGACAGAGATGAAAAGCAATAGGGAGTCCGGAGTTTCAAATATATGAATATATGATAGTCAATCCTCAAATAGGTTTTGAAAAAAAGATCCTCAAATAGTTACATCATGACCTATTTATAAAGCCTTTCCAGAAATCAGATCTGCAATTAACTTTCTAATCAACTGAAATCACCAGTGAATTCCCCAATAACCTCTCTAAATTAGGATAAAACATTTCAAATCATTAACTTTTATTTTTAGGCAGGATCTTCATCATAGTGTATTTTTCTTTTATACATGTATGCAGTTATTTTTTGTAACTGAAAATCATGGGTTCTAATTTTTTTTAATTGTACATGCAGGAGAAAGAAGCGGCCTTGAATTTAACTGTAGATGTCTTTTGTAGATTAGTAAAGCGGCATGCAAATGTAGCTCAATTAGTTACCATGTATGAACGCTTTCCCTTTTCTGGTCTTCTGCGTTGATTAGTACATAATTTCTTCGAAAAATGGGAAAAAGATGTTTTAATTTTACCTTGTAATATAGATGCAAGTTATGTATACAATATTTCCTTTAAGAACAATTCATTATTTGTTTGACGTTTATGTGTGTACTGAATTGGTTTTGTGGTGCCACTGCAAATCAAAATAGATCAGTTCCCAGCATAACCAGCCAACTTTGTGTTGCTAAAGCTGGGTTGGACAAGTATTGGTTGTTTACTCCACTTTATTTCTTCTGTCACTGGTGTCATTGAAAACATGTTTTTCCTCATTTTATTTTTGTTGGATCCAATTACCAAAATCTGTTGTCATGTCGAGTTGGAGACGTTTATTTGATTTTAAATTTGAGTATGAACAAATGCATAATTTTGTTTGAATTTTTAAAGTAGTTTTTTATTTTATTTTATTTTTTACGTTAGAAAATGAATCCCGAAAAATGACTTTCGCTTGGTTTGGAACTTTTTGTATAAGTTAAACTCTGCCACTTCTATAACTGTTGGTTGCAATTTATCTTACCTTGAGTTTGTTGAGCTTGTATCCTGGAAAGAGGGTAATATTCCAGTTTGTTGACTAACAAGTTTTGATGAATACAGGTTAGTTGAAACACATATATTCTCATTTGTCCTGGGAAGGGCATTTGTAACAGATATTGAGAAGCTAAAAATCAGCAGCAGAAAAAGACATTTGGATGTGGAAAAAGTACTGAATTTTTTTTCAGAAGTCACAAAGGTTGGCTTTTATTTTAATGGGTGTCATCATTGTTTTCCCATCTGTTTCCTGAAGTCATAATCTTATTTACTTCTGTGCAGGATGGCATCAGTCCTGGTTCAAATTTGTTAACTGCTTTACAAGTTCTAGCTTCTGGGGTAAAATTTTGTTAATTTCACTAGATTAGGATACCTCTTTGGTTGTGACGGACTTGAATGATTTTTTGTCCTCCATTCGTACCCTGTTCATGCTTGTATCCTTATGCTGTTTGCAGCCTATTGATAAACAATCACTCCTTGATTCGGGTATATTTTGCTGTCTCATTCATATTCTCAATGCCCTTCTGGATCCTGATGAAGCCAATCAAAAGCAAAAGGCTACTGATCGTGATGAACTATTTTCAACTGAGAAAGATTATGATGGTGATGCTGGTCAAGTCCGTCGGCTTGAGGTAGCTTTTGCTTAATGGTATACAAAACCATACATGTTTGTTACACAAAGATGTATGCAAAGATTGATTTGAAAACACAATAGGCTTAATTGCTGTTATGTTGTGTTTGGTAGAAGGAGAACCTTGTAGCATTTTGAAGTGTGACATTTTTTGAACATTGCCATGATTTGTGGGTATTCTAACATCTTTATTTCCCTTGTTTTTATGTTGTGTTTGGTAGAAGGAGAACCTTGTAGCATTTTGAAGTGTGACATTTTTTGAACATTGCCATGATTTGTGGGTATTCTAACATCTTTATTTCCCTTGTTTGAGGTGTATAGTTGACATATTTGAACTACAGCCAGTAGTGTGTGACATTTTTCTCATACTGAACTTAGTCTTTGCTTGTACGTTATTGTGCTGTTCATTATCACTTGCCCTATTAGGCCAAACCTCTTATTATTACTTTCTCAGAATTTTTTTATTTATGTTTGATATTGATTTTCAAGCCTGTTGTAATTGCTATGTTATCGGTTCATGGCACGTTTTAAACTTTCTTTTGGTTTCTAACCTTTAAATTGCAGGTAGAAGGGAGTGTTGTGCATATTATGAAAGCGCTGGCAAACCATCCTTTGGCAGCACAAAGTTTGATTGAGGATGATTCTCTTCAGTTGCTCTTTCAGATGGTTGTGAATGGCTCTTTGACAGTCTTCTCTCGATATAAGGAGGGCCTGGTTCTGCTGCACAGCATCCAGCTTCACAGACATGCTATGCAGGTACATACATTGCACGTATTGCGTGCCCTATTTGCAGAGACATAATTGGATAGCAACATTTTCCACAATTATAATATTAAATCAGTTTTAGAACCCTTAATTTGGATTTTGTTTGTGCTAACTTGTGGTTTTCTTTCCAGATTCTTGGTCTTCTTTTGGTCAATGACAATGGGAGCACAGCACAATATCTTCGTAAACATCATCTGGTATGGTGATATATTATGTGTGCACTGTAATGGTTAAATCCTAACTACACTGAATATGCCTGCTTAACTCACCATCATAACTCCCGCATACTCTTTAATGTTGTATAAGCATATAGTTTTATCAGGAACATAAGCTAGCCAATGATGACTACACAGGCTATGCTGACTTTTTTAATATGTATTATTTTCAAATCATGGCTTGATCCATGGTTTTTTTGTTATCGTTTTAAAATTATGATTTTCTGTTCCCCCCTGTGCAGATCAAAGTTCTTTTAATGGCCGTCAAAAATTTCAATCCTGATTGTGGTGATCCTACATATACCATGGGCATTGTGGATTTGCTGCTTGAATGTGTGGAATTGTCATATAGACCTGGTAATTGGCTCGTCAGTTTTCCTTCTTTGGTTGAGCTAAACATCTCTTCCTTGTGGTGTATTCTTTTAATATGATTTTCTACAGCTTAAGTATCTGTTGGTTCTGATATGATACATTTTTGTCATGTAGACGCTGGTGGTGTCAGGCTTAGGGAGGATATACATAATGCCCATGGTTATCAGTTCCTTGTACAGTTTGCTTTAACACTTTCCTCAATGCCGAAAAGTCAGGGGTTCCATTCTGTTCATTTTAAATCTTCGGACCAAAATTCTGCCTCAGGCGGTTCCCATGCACAGGATGTTGTAGACATGCAGGATTCCAGGGGAGAAAAAGGACCCTTAGCTGAACAACTTTCTCCCACACTGTCTAGGTTGCTTGATGTTCTTGTTAATCTAGCTCAAACTGGCCCAACTGAATCGAAAGGTTCCAAGTCTTCTCATACCAGGTCCAGTGGCCATAGCAGAAGTCGTACACCATCTTCAGACAGATTGGCTGATGAAGTTTGGGAAAAGGACAATAATAAAGTCAAAGACCTTGAAGCAGTTCAGATGTTGCAGGATATTTTCCTCAAAGCAGATAGCAGTGAGTTGCAAGCAGAAGTTCTGAATAGAATGTTCAAAATATTTTCGAGTCATCTTGAAAATTATAAGTTGTGCCAGCAGTTACGGACTGTTCCACTTTTCATCCTAAATATGGCTGGTTTTTCTCCATCTTCCCAAGAGATACTTCTAAAAATTCTTGAGTATGCCGTGACTGTTGTGAATTGCGTCCCTGAGCAAGAGTTACTGTCACTTTGTTGCTTGTTGCAGCAACCAATATCATCAGAGTTAAAGCACACTGTACTTTCTTTTTTTGTAAAACTTCTATCTTTTGACCAGCAGTACAAAAAGGTCCTCCGAGAAGTTGGCGTCCTGGAGGTATTGTTGGATGACCTGAAGCAGCACAAGTTGCTTTTGGGTTCAGAACATAATCAGTTGGAGAGAAAGTCCAGCTCAAGCAGCTTTAAAAAGCACTTGGACAGCAAGGATGTAATTATTTCATCACCCAGGTTAATGGAATCTGGTTCAGTGAAGCTTCTTATGTTTGAAGTTGACCTTACAATTACTATTGCGTGGGATTGTATGGTCTCTTTATTAAAGAAAACCGAAACCAATCAATCATCTTTCCGTGTGGCTAATGGTGTAACTGCTGTTCTCCCGTTTATTGTGTCTGACACACACCGTGCAGGGGTGCTTAGGGTATTGTCATGTTTGATCATTGAAGATAGTACCCAGGTTTGTTAGCTTTATTAGTCTTGTAACTCTGTAAATTTTTTCAATTTCGATGGTTTTGCATTCAATTCTTGTCCCTTTATATCCTCTTTAATTTTTCATTCATATATTTCTGAAATAAAAATGAGTGACAAATCCAGAACTTTCATAACATAGAATCCGTGGATGTTTTAGCAGTTATAGAAGCTTTTGTGCAGACTGCAATAGTGTTTGAGTCATCGAGCTTTGCCATTGTTGGTTGTCAAAATAACTTTGCTTCTCATTTTTGACCAGGCACATCCTGAAGAATTAGGTGTGATTGTTGAAATTCTAAAAAGTGGAATGGTTACCAGTGTTTTGGGATCTCAATACAGGCTTCAAAATGATGCAAAATGTGACACTATGGGGGCTTTGTGGCGCATTCTGGGAGTTAACAACTCAGCTCAGAGGGTTTTTGGTGAAGCCACTGGTTTTTCTCTTCTGCTTACCACACTCCATAGTTTCCAAAGTGACGGAGAGCATTCAGATCAATCTTCTTTAGAGGCTTACATTAAGGTGATTACGTATTTGTTGCGTCTAGTGACTGCTGGAGTGTGTGATAATGCTGTTAATAGGACAAAATTGCACACAGTTATATCATCCCAAACTTTCTATGATCTTCTGTCTGAGTCAGGCTTGCTTAGTGTGGACTGTGAAAAGCAAGTCATACAATTATTGTTTGAACTAGCTCTTGAAATTGTGCTTCCACCCTTCTTAACATCAGAAAGTGTTACATCCTCGGATGTGCTTGATAATGAGTCATCAAGTTTTTCGATAATGACCACATCAGGTTCATTTCATCCTGATAAGGAACGGGTGTTTAACGCTGGTGCTGTCAGAGTTCTTATTCGGTCGTTACTGCTCTTTACTCCAAAGATGCAGCTTGAAGTTCTTAACCTTATTGAAAGGCTTGCTCGTGCTGGTCCCTTCAATCAGGAAAACCTCACCTCTATAGGTGCGAAAAACAATAATTATTTGCTTAAGTATCTAAATTTCTGACCAGTATTCTCACTTTCTACTTTGTCTAATGTATTTAGGTTGCATTGAACTTCTGCTGGAAACCATTCACCCCTTCCTTTTGGGCTCATCTCCATTACTTAAGTATGCTCTGGATATTGTTGAAGTTCTTGGGGCATACAGGTGGGACTTACATACATCTATTCGAATTTATTTGTTTTCTCTGTTTGGTTCTCATTGTTGTTTCACTTTATTTTTATCCAAATTCTTTTCCTGTGCAATTATGTATGGATTTCTGGGAATTGAGGTGTCTCTCAGCAATGAGTGGTGGTTTGACTTTATTTAATTTGAATAACAAGATTTTTTTATGTATGTGGTGGCAGGCTATCTGCATCAGAACTTCGAGTGCTTATTAGATATGTGTTGCAAATGAAGTCAATGAAGTCAGGTCGTATACTTGTGGACATGATGGAAAGGTTAATTATCATGGAGGATTCAGAAAATATTTCCCTTGCGCCATTTGTAGAGATGGACATGAGCAAGATTGGTCATGCTTCCATTCAGGTTTCTCTGGGAGAAAGATCATGGCCTCCAGCAGCTGGTTATTCATTTGTCTGTTGGTTTCAGTTTCGAAATCTCTTGAAGTTGCAAGCAAAAGAAACAGAGTCCAAAGCTGGTCCTTCTAAGAAGTGGGGCAGTTCTGCCGGGAAACATCATGAACGGCATATTCTCCGGATGTTTTCTGTTGGTGCAGCAAATAATGAAAATGCATTCTATGCAGAATTATATCTTGACGAGGTTGGTGTTCTTACCCTTGCAACTAGCAATTCTTGCTCCTTATCTTTTTCAGGATTGGAACTTGAGGAAGGCAGGTGGCATCACCTTGCAGTTGTACATAGCAAGCCAAATGCTCTTGCTGGATTGTTCCAAGCCAGTGTTGCTTATGTGTATCTTGATGGAAAGCTTAGACACACAGGGAAACTAGGATATTCTCCATCTCCGATTGGAAAACCTTTGCAGGTAACCGTTGGGACTCCAGTTACTTGTGCAAGAGTTAGTGACTTGACCTGGAAGGTCCGTTCTTGCTACCTTTTTGAGGAGGTGCTCACCTCAGGTGGTATTTGTTTCATGTACATTCTTGGTAGAGGATATAGAGGGCTCTTCCAGGACACAGATCTTCTTCATTTTCTCCCTAACCAGGCATGTGGTGGTGGTAGCATGGCTATCTTAGATACATTAGATGCTGACTTGACCTTGGCTTCTAGTACACAGAAGCTTGACATATCTAATAAGCAAGGAGACTCCAAGGCAGATGGCAGTGGAATTGTTTGGGATTTGGAGAGACTAGGTTCTCTCTCTTTACAGCTCTCTGGGAAGAAGCTTATATTTGCATTTGATGGAACCTGTGCAGAAGCTATTCGAGCATCAGGGGAGGTCTCCATGCTCAATCTAGTTGATCCATTGTCAGCAGCTGCTTCTCCTATTGGGGGTATGTTTAGGACAAGGGTTCACATATTGCATCCAAATTTTGACATTTATATTATTATATACAATTGTATATATATGTGTGTGTGTATATATATATGCATGCATGTATGTGAAACACTGGTGGATCTAGAATTTTGGAAGTCTTCTCTATTTCCCTTGTTCTCATTTTTAGTTTTGTGCAGGTATACCCCGATTTGGGCGTCTTCATGGGGATATTTACCTATGTAGGCAATGTGTAATTGGTGATACTGTCTGCCCGGTCGGTGGGATGACTGTTATCCTGGCCTTAGTTGAGGCTGCTGAGACTAGGGACATGCTACACATGGCCCTTACCTTACTGGCCTCTGCCCTTCATCAGAATCCTCAGAATGTGAGAGACATGCAGAAATGCCGGGGATACCATTTGCTGGCTGTCTTTTTGCGTTGTCGAATGTCATTGTTCGACATGCAATGTCTTGAGATATTTTTCCAGATTGCTGCCTGTGAAGCTTCATTTTCAGAACCAAGGAAGTTGAAATATAATCGAACTAATTTGTCACCAGCTACAACTATGCAGGAAACCAGTTTTGAGGAACTTAACTTGTCAAGGTTTCGTGATGAATTTTCTTCAGTCGGATCTCAAGGAGATATGGATGATTTTTCTGCCCAAAAAGATTCATTTAGTCATATTTCAGAGCTTGAAAGTGCTGATATTCCGGCTGAAACCTCAAATTGCATTGTCTTGTCAAATGAAGACATGGTTG
Organism: Heteromeles arbutifolia; assembly: GCA_024362995.1. Classification (NCBI taxonomy): domain Eukaryota; kingdom Viridiplantae; phylum Streptophyta; class Magnoliopsida; order Rosales; family Rosaceae; genus Heteromeles; species Heteromeles arbutifolia. Next base: position 35,484,163 of record JANCRC010000005.1, on the reverse strand, counting down.
AACATGTCTTGTTGGATTGGACATTGTGGGTAACTGCTCCAGTTGCAATTCAAATTGCACTTCTTGGTTTTCTAGAGCATCTAGTGTCCATGCACTGGTACAGAAGTCATAACCTTACTGTTCTGCGCCGAATAAACCTTGTTCAACATTTATTAGTTACTCTTCAGAGGGGTGATGTTGAAGTTCCCGTTTTGGAGAAATTGGTTGTATTGCTTGGTGTCATTTTGGAAGATGGGTTTCTCTCTTCTGAACTGGAACATGTGGTTAGGTTTGTGATTATGACATTTGATCCACCTGACTTGACACCCCGACATCCAATAATGCGTGAGGCCATGGGAAAGCATGTAATTGTGAGAAATATGCTGCTGGAGATGCTTATTGATCTGCAAGTAACCATTAAATCCGAAGAGGTGCTTGAGCAGTGGCATAAGATTGTGTCTTCTAAATTGATTACATATTTTCTAGACGAATCCGTTCACCCAACAAGTATGAGATGGATCATGACTCTTCTTGGAGTTTGTCTTACTTCATCCCCTACATTCGCACTAAAATTTCGCACCAGTGGAGGTTATCAAGGCTTGACCCGGGTGCTTCCAAGCTTCTATGATTCCCCAGACATATATTACATTTTGTTCTGTCTGATATTTGGAAAGTCTGTCTATCCTAGATTGCCGGAAGTTCGCATGCTAGACTTTCACACACTTATGCCAAATGATGGAAGTTTTGTGGAACTGAAATTCGTAGAATTGTTGGAATCTGTTATTGCCATGGCAAAATCTACATTTGATAGGCTGAGCGTTCAGTCAATGCTTGCTCACCAATCTGGTAATCTTTCCCAGATTGGTGCTGGCCTTGTGGCAGAACTTGTGAATGGAAATGCAGACATGGCCGGGGAGCTGCAAGGTGAAGCATTGATGCATAAAACATATGCGGCACGCTTAATGGGTGGGGAGGCATCGGCCCCTTTTGCTGCTACTTCGGTCTTGAGATTTATGGTTGATTTGGCAAAAATGTGTTCCCCTTTCACTGGTGTCTGCAAAAGAGCAGAGTTTCTAGAAAGCTGCATTGACCTATATTTTTCTTGTGTCAGGTTTGCCATGGGACTGAGAGTTTCTGACATTGATACTATTTACTTGATCTAAATTTTACTGGTTTTATTTTGGAACTTTTCTTTTTACTCGACTCACTGGCTTTATTTTGGAACTTTTCTTTTTACTCAACTCACTATCTGGTTTCTTACAGAGCGGCCCATGCTGTGAAGATGGCAAAGGAGCTATCTGTAAAGGCAGAAGAGAAGAACTTGAATGATTGTGACGATTCCTGTAGTTCCCAGAACACATTTTCTAGCCTACCTCATGAACAGGATCAGTCTGCCAAAACCTCCCTTAGTGTTGGAAGCTTCCCTCCTGGTCAGGTGAGTTCAAGTTCTGAAGACATGGCTGTTCCCCCAAATTCGGGGACTGATGATAAAGCAGAGACCAAGGCTACTACAGCCCAGCAGGAATTACACAAATCAGTGCAAGACGATGTACAAGCTGTTCACAGCTTAGAAAGTGATAATGTTGACCAGGTTTCTGCCACCTCCAGCACAAATGATTATAATTTCCCTAAGAAGGTCACCCTGGAGCCCATTAAACCCGTGGATTCTCAGAGTTCCACATCGTTTACCATGCTTGATTCTCCCAATTTATCAGAGAAGTCTAGTTCTAGACTCCCACTCACACTCTCTCCTTCTCCTGTTTTAGCATTGACATCTTGGCTGGGAAGTGCAGGCTATAATGAATCCAAATCTCCCTCAGTTGCCACTCCTTCCATTGATTCTTCTGTGACTACCACTGAATTTGATCCATCTTCAGACCTGAAGTCTTCTGGGCCTTCTACTGCAAGTACCTTTTTTTCAGCTAGTCCAAAGCTACTTCTTGAAATGGATGAATGTGGCTATGGAGGTGGTCCTTGTTCTGCTGGAGCCACTGCTGTTTTAGATTTTATTGCAGAAGTTCTGTCTGAGTTTGTGACTGAGCAAATTAAAGTATCACAAATTATAGAGGGAATCTTGGAAAGTGTTCCATTATATGTTGATGCAGATTCCATGTTGGTATTCCAGGGATTGTGCCTTAGTAGACTGATGAACTTTCTGGAAAGGCGTCTCTTGCGCGATGATGAAGAAAATGAGAAAAAGCTAGATAAAAATCGTTGGTCCTCAAATTTAGATTCATTATGCTGGATGATAGTGGATCGTGCATATATGGGCGCTTTTCCTCAACCCTCTGGAATACTAAAGACACTCGAGTTCTTATTATCTATGCTACAATTGGCAAATAAAGATGGTCGAATTGAAGAAGCTACTCCTAGTGGGAAGAGCCTATTATCTATTGGAAGAGGGAGCAGACAACTTGATGCTTATATACATTCAATTCTTAAAAATACAAATCGTATGATACTGTATTGTTTTCTGCCATCATTCTTGTCTTCAATAGGAGAAGATGATCTGCTTTTATGCTTAGGTTTGCTAGTTGAATCAAAGAAGAGAGTTTCCTCCAACTCTTCACTTGATAATTCAGGAATTGATATCTGCACAGTCTTACAGTTATTAGTTGCTCACAGGCGAATTATATTCTGTCCCAGCAATATGGATACAGATATAAATTGTTGTCTTTGTGTCAATTTAATCTCTCTCCTCCGTGACCAACGACAGAATGTGCAGAACTTGGCTGTTGATATTGTCAAGTATCTCCTGGTGCATCGTCGGGTGGCTCTAGAAGATCTGCTGGTCTCAAAGCCAAACCAAGGACACCAACTGGATGTGCTACATGGGGGATTTGACAAGTTATTGACTGAAAATTTTTCTGCTTTCTTTGAATGGCTTCAAAGTTCTGAAGTGATGGTGAATAAAGTACTAGAGCAGTGTGCTTCCATTATGTGGGTACAGTATATTACTGGATCAGCAAAATTCCCAGGAGTGAGAATTAAAGCTATGGAGGGTCGTCGCAAGAGAGAAATGGGGAGAAAATCAAGGGATACATCAAAGTTAGATCTAAAGCACTGGGAGCAGGTGAATGAACGGAGATGTGCACTAGAATTGGTGCGCGATGCAATGTCCACTGAGCTAAGAGTTGTGCGTCAAGACAAGTATGGATGGGTTCTGCATGCTGAGAGCGAGTGGCAAACCCGTCTTCAACAACTTGTCCATGAGCGAGGAATATTCCCAATGCGAAAATCCTCTGTCAATCAAGATCCTGATTGGCAGCTTTGTCCAATTGAAGGTCCATACAGGATGCGCAAAAAACTTGAGCGCTGCAGATTGAAACTTGATACCATCCAAAATGTTCTTGATGGACAATTTGAAGTAGGGAAAGCAGAGCTGTCCAAAGAGAAAAATGAGAATGATCTGAATGCTTCTGATAACGATTCTGAACCATTCTTTCAACTTTTGACTGATAGTGCCAAACAGAATGGCCTTGATGGTGAGCTGTATGATGGATCAATTTTTAAAAAACCAGATAATGCCAAAGATGTTGCTTCTGTTAGGACTGAATGGAATGATGATAGAGCTAGTAGTCTCAATGAAGCAAGTTTGCACTCTGCACTCGAGTTTGGTGGCAAATCTAGTTCAGCATCTGTCCCCATAGATGACAGTGTACAAGAAAGATCTGACCTAGGGTCTCCATGGCAATCTTCTTCTGCAAGAATTGATGATGTCAAAGTCACAGATGATAAATCAGATAAGGAACTTCATGATAATGGTGAATACCTGATCAGACCTTATCTGGAACCTTTTGAAAATATACGATTTCGATACAATTGTGAACGAGTTATGGGTCTGGACAAGCATGATGGTATATTTTTAATTGGTGAGCTTTCTCTGTATGTGATTGAAAATTTCTATATCGATGACTCTGGGTGTATTTGTGAAAAGGAATGCGAAGATGAACTCTCTATCATTGATCAGGCTCTTGGTGTAAAGAAGGATGTTAATTTGGATTTCCAGTCGAAGTCAACTTCATCTTGGGGAGCAACAGAAAAGTCAGGAGTTGGGGGAAGAGCATGGGCCTATAATGGTGGTGCATGGGGAAAGGAGAAAGTCTGTACTAGTGGTAGTCTACCTCACCCTTGGAACATGTGGAAACTTAACAGTGTTCATGAGCTTTTGAAGCGTGATTACCAGCTGCGTCCTGTTGCTGTTGAAATTTTTAGCATGGATGGATGTAATGATCTCCTGGTGTTCCACAAAAAAGAAAGGGAAGAAGTTTTCAGAAATCTAGTAGCCATGAATCTTCCTAGAAATAGCATGTAAGCAATCAATTCCCAATTTCCTCAATTTTTTTTCCAGTAGTCCTTTTTGCGTTATAATTGTTGTATTTATATATTTTTGCATGATTTTTTGGTCTACCAGAGTGTGTGTGTGTGTCAGTGTGTCAGAGTGTGTGTGTGTTCCGTGTTTGTGTGCCTTTGTTAGGGACTCAGGATGTTGAAACTATGCAAGCGTATATTGTGGAACATAGCATTTATGATATGAACTGCAGATTTACCTATATTATTGTTTTACTTGTGTATTGATGGTTTCCTGCCTAATATCTTTTGCATCACCTTTCGGATTTTTTCCAGTTTATTTAATTCATAATTCTATTCATATTAGGTTGGACACAACCATATCAGGATCAGCAAAACAAGAAAGCAATGAGGGTAGCCGACTATTTAAGTCAATGGCCAAGTCCTTTTCAAAGAGATGGCAAAATGGAGAAATAAGCAATTTCCAGTACCTCATGCATCTCAACACGTTGGCAGGACGGGGGTACAGTGATCTTACCCAATATCCAGTTTTTCCATGGGTTCTTGCAGATTACGAGAGTGAAAACCTGGACTTGTTAGATCCAAAAACATTTCGTGGACTTGACAAGCCAATGGGTTGTCAAACTTTAGAGGGTGAAGAAGAATTCAGGAAAAGGTAATATGAATTCCATTGTTTTATTCTTATTCACTTTTAAGTTGTGTCTTTGGATGAAGTTTTTCCTGTTTCAGTTCTATATAGTTGTTTTAACCACATGAAGCACTTTCTCTATCATGGTTTTCTATATGCAGAAATACATTTTTGGATGTATGTTATCAGTACTGTTTCTTTATTCATCTTATCTTTCATTCACTACTCAGGTACGAGAGCTGGGATGATCCGGAGGTCCCAAAATTCCATTATGGTTCTCATTATTCCAGTGCTGGGATTGTCCTCTTCTATCTTCTACGCCTACCACCTTTCAGTGCAGAGAATCAAAAGCTACAAGGAGGGCAATTTGACCATGCTGATCGTCTTTTTAATAGTATTAGAGATACTTGGTTCAGTGCAGCTGGAAAGGGCAACACATCAGATGTGAAGGAGTTGATTCCCGAATTTTTCTACATGCCAGAATTTCTGGAAAATCGTTTCAATCTTGATTTGGGTGAGAAACAATCAGGAGAGAAGGTGAAACATCTTAATCCCTTTACTAAGAAAAAAAAATTATTTGACGTTCAAGCCATTAACCACCCTTGATGGCCCAAAGTCCATATACCATTCTCGTAGATGTGTACAGCTTTTTTTTTTTTAGCTTTCTAATAAAAGAAATTAGATGTGCAAACAAAGGTTTTCTTCTGTTGTAATAGTTTAGGTAGAGGAAATGCGTTCTGTACTCTGGCCCAATGCTATTTGAATCTTCTTTTTTTCTACTGTCTGAGAACTGAAACATTCTCTCTTTAATTTCTATCATTAGGTTGGTGATGTTGGCTTACCTCCATGGGCTAAGGGCAGTGCTAGAGAATTCATCAGGAAGCACAGGGAGGCCCTGGAATCTGATTACGTTTCACAAAATTTGCATCATTGGATAGATCTCATTTTTGGATATAAACAGAGAGGAAAGGTTTGTATTGAGATTCATTTTTGGCACACTGCAACTCATTCATAAGCTTTTAATAGGCCTCATAAAGTTGTGCACCTGGAAGTTCTTCAATGAAATTTGTGGCATCATTTTAGTTTCATCTTTCAGCTCAGTATTTACTCATCTAGAGACACATTGCCCACGTATATGTGATTGCATGAGATATACCCAAACCTAACTTGAACTGGTGAATAGTGAAGTCATCTTTGCGTGTGCTTATTTGTGCAACCGATTAGATATTACATGCTCAATTTTTCTTGGTAACGTACTACATGCTCAATTTAATAAAGAAATTGTTGGTTGAAAATTTGCTGAGATATAATACTACCCGACTATTTTTTATTCTGGATCTCATTGTGCCAAACACTTGTGTTAATTGCACTTACTTCTGGTCCTGACTTCGTGTTCTACTTTACTCTTTCCATTTTGATCTGCTTTTCATTATAAATTTCCTTGAAATTGACAGGCAGCTGAGGAAGCTGTGAATGTTTTCTATCACTACACGTACGAGGGGAGTGTAGACATAGACTCAGTGACAGATCCTGCAATGAAAGCCTCAATTCTAGCACAAATTAATCATTTTGGGCAGACACCCAAACAGCTATTCCTCAAACCCCATGTGGAAAGGCAGGTCAACAGCAGGGTTCCTCATCCACTAAAGTACTCAAACCATCTTGTTCAGCATGAGATACGCAAGACATTGTCCTCTATAACTCAGATTGTTACTGTCAACGAGAAAATCCTAGTGGCAGGAACAAATTGTTTGCTTAAGCCAAGAACGTATACCAAGTATGTTGCATGGGGTTTTCCAGATCGTAGCTTAAGGTTTATGAACTATGATCAAGATCGACTCCTATCCACACACGAGAATCTTCATGGGGGCAACCAGATTCAGTGTACTGGCGTTAGCCATGATGGTCAGATTCTGGTCACTGGGGCTGATGATGGCTTAGTTTCTGTTTGGAGAATCAGTAATTACGGTCCTCGTGTTTTGAGACGCTTGCAGTTGGAGAAGGCACTTTGCGCCCACACATCCAAAATTACATGTCTTCATGTTAGCCAGCCTTACATGCTGATTGTGAGTGGATCAGATGACTGCACTGTTGTTGTATGGGATCTCAGCTCCTTGGTTTTTGTTAGGCAGCTCCCTGAGTTCCCAGCGCCGATTTCTGCAATTTATGTGAATGACTTGACAGGGGAAATTGTGACGGCAGCTGGAATTTTACTTGCAGTTTGGAGCGTTAATGGGGACTGTCTTGCAATGGTTAACACATCTCAACTGCCTTCTGATTCAATTCTTTCTGTGACAAGTTCATTTTCTGATTGGCTGGATACGAACTGGTTTGTAACCGGTCATCAGAGTGGGGCTGTTAAGGTTTGGCAAATGGTTCACCACACCAACCTCGAGAGTTCCCAACAGAAGTCAACGAGCAATGGATTGGGGGGTTTAAATCTCAAGGATAAAGCACCAGAGTACAGGTTGGTCCTCCACAAGGTGCTCAAGTTTCATAAGCATCCCGTTACTGCCCTTCTCCTTACAAATGACCTCAAGCAGTTACTAAGCGGGGATTCTGGCGGGCATTTGCTGTCATGGACAGTGCCAGATGAGAGCTTGAGAGCTTCAATGAATCAGGGGTGATGATCCTAAAGTTTTGATTCAGGTATGATAACTTCAGCAAATGGGGGCAGCTTTCGGTTCTAACTAAGACCCGGACCCTCATCATGAAAAGAACAGACGTGGTGCTAGTACTACATGGTAAAAGGAGGGGCAATTACAACAGCAGGGCTGGCCTGGACCGGAACAAGGCAAAACTTATACAGGATTGACAGGAAAGATGAATCCACTCAAAAACCAATTGTTAAATGTTGAAACCCACGCAAGCGTGCTGCCTACCGGGATCTTTGCTAACCTGGGTTGAGCATCTGTTTGGGAAGGCGATACTCGATGCTCTCCATTTCGGACGAGGAGCATCCAAGTCTTAACAGCTTTTTTTTGTTTGTTATTTTTTATGTAAATAGTTGGACTAACAGAGTGTGTGATGGAAGTTGTATAGCAGAGTAGTGTGCCAGGAATGGGGACGTTTGGGTGAAAAATTGATGGTTCCAGTGTGAATGTGGAACGCTTAATTTGTTCTATTGTGGGCATTTTTTGGCTACGATTCTTTTTGAAATAGTGCATTTGGGCACTTATTATTGCCCATTTCATTTTGTAAGACTCTCTCTCTCTCTCTCACAAAAGGTTGTGTATGTTTTCTTACACACAATTGGGTAGTTGAATTGTTCTAATTCATAACTTGGTCGATTATTCATAACTTCTCCAGCGTTTACTAAAACTCGTATTAAAATTATTTTGGTTCTTTACTTCGTTGTGTTTAGTGTTGAATAATAAGTCAAAAGCTTGACGGTACTTTTCTCGTTTTAAGTAAACATATCATTATGGAGTACATAACAACAAAACAAGGTATTGGTTAGGTCAAGTTGTCCAGTAGTATTGTGTTTGAGTTCGAATCTCCATCCTTGTCTATTAGCTTACGATATAAAAATGCATGCATTCCACTTGTTGTAATATGTGTCACTGCCAACGATATAATCCCGCGCAGCGCTCACGTACTCTGCTAATGTAATGGCTACTCCAGCCCGACACTACTGCTCCTCCACTTCCTCCGCCATGCACTGCACCCAATGTCGAAGAAAACTCTGCCAAACCTGTCTCTCCACTTCTCAAAACACCCTCAAAACGCCATTAAATTCCCTTCCCTGGAGGAGGTTTGCGACGGAGGAAGACTCAGGGAAGCTTTTCACTGACTGGGCACTTTGTTCACACATCCAAATGGATTCGATTCTGATTTGCAGCTTCCAATGCTGGTAGAAAGCATTTTAGCGGCTTTTGGTGCGTTGACATGCGTTTCTTTGGACAGAGTTCGAAGGGGTCAAATCTTTTATGGTTCGATTATATATGATTGAGTTGCGAAAACTTCTGGATAGGTATCTTACATCTGAACTAAATTATTTCTAGTTAAAGAATCTTTTTCTAGTTGTTCAAGAACACTTAGAAGATTCTCTTGAATAAATATGAGCTTTTAGCAACAACATACTATTGGATGGTAGTCCCACTTATAAGGTCAAATCAATACGTTCTAAGAAGAAATATTTGAATATTCAATCTGGTGTTACAAAATGCAGTTGTTAACCTTTATTGAGAGTGGATACGTGAAATATGCAAAGCGGATGTTCGAATTGATTGACTCGAGCTATGCCACTTTATGAAAGAAACAAATGTTGAACCTGATGCCGTAGCACTCTTTAGTATACTATCGGCTGTATAAAGCCTCCAGTACGATATATTTGTACCTGGTATCATGTGACAAGTTGCATACTGAAAGAGAGAGAGATGTGAAACCAATTTCCTAACTATTTTGATAGGATAACTCGATTTCAAGATTATATGTGATAAAAACTCTTCCAATAATTAAAATTTGTAGATTAATTATTTCAACCAATTTTTAAGTTTATTAGTGAATGGAAAGAAAAATCTAGTCCATTTCAAACTTGTCAATTTAAAGCATAAACTTCTCCATTAGAGAATTTCCAAATGAGAGGAAATCGTAGTAATGATCTTTTAATTTTAACTCAATTGAAGTAATGATCACTCAACTAAAAATTTGTGATTATTAGTTCCTTAATTCATCAAAACGTGCAACTGTGAACCTTTTCATCAACTCTGTTATAACTTTCGTAAAAATAAGTCACATGCCACTCATGTGAGGCTGAATAAAAGAGCAAATATGGAAAACCAAATGAGAAAAATTGTAACAATGGTCTCTCAACTTTAACCTAATTAGAGAAATGATCATTTAACTTAACATGACTTAGTTTGACATATATTTTGACGGAGTTAAAGAAAAAGATTATAACCGCACGTTTTAAAGAGTTAGAAGATCAATAATTAGAGATTTTTAGTTAAAAAGTCATTGCTCAAATTCAATTTAAAAAATTTTCGTCCCAAATTATACTTTGAAGGGCCATATAGCCTTGATAGACTTTCACAGGTAGCTAGCTAGCTAGCTAGGGCGTAGAAAAACGAACCGTCTGCAATTAGAAGGCACGCAGACGCGGGGCATGGATGGAAGCAAAGAGGATCAACTGTGTCTGTGATCAATCTCCATCGAAACACGCACTCATCCATCGGATCAGATCCCATGCCTTTAATTCTCCCCATTTAGTTTCTCTGCCCTCCTCGCTTCCACCACCTCCCTCCACCAAAATTAGACCAATGTCACAGCACAGCTGCACTCTACTAATAATCTAGGGCAGTCTCATACTCACAGCTTCATTTTTATCCACCGTCCGATTCATTGACCATGGTGGTATGATCTTGACGATATGAGTGGCTAAATGTTTTACTGCTAAAGTTTGATTTTGTTATTTTGTTAGTATATCTTGATAAATCCAACAATATGTAACCTTTTTTTTTCAATATTGACATGGTTAACTCGATCTTGATTCGTTTTGTTTATAAGAATTAAGGTTTAAGGACTCTTCAAGGAGTGATTTCAAAAGGGTGGTGCCTATAAAACAAAAAAACTCATACATTTCAATTTTCAACATTACAACTGATGTTTCATGCATTTCAATTTTCAACATTGCGTGTGGTGCAGTATCATGGTGTTAAGGTGTTAAATTTCTACTTACGTGTTTCGAATTGGAAAACTCCTTCAAAAAGAGAACAGTGTCCTGTAATAACATAATGCTCATAGCATTTGCTGCTCAGTTAGAGCAAGTCCAGCGTTGGACAGTGCTCGGGGGACAGGGGAGAGGAAAGGGCCCGAGGCCCGGTGGACAACCCTCCAGCCTTGGAGAGCTCGAGTGAGGGTGGGGGCCCGAGCACAAGGGGGGTGGGGAGTTGACAGGCCTGCAGCCCGAGGGCCAAGTATTTTTTTATTTTTTTTGTGTCAGCCCGAGGGCCTGCAGCTCCATTTCCATGTTTTTTTTGTTTTTTATTATTTAAGCAAACAAAAAGAACTAATATTTTATTAACTATTGCCAGGGGGAGGGTTCCAAGGGTGGAGATGCAAAAGATAATTACTGTTCATTAATGGTAGTTACTATTCATTAAAGACAATTACTGTTCAATAGGATGGATTAAATAATGGATTACCAGGGGAGGGCTCCAAGGGTAGAGTTGCTCTTACCACGCTTGCAGCAAAAATGATAAATTGACAACTGACTACTCACTGTGATCGAACGAAGAGACATCTTTATAAAATAATTGTGATGCTCTTTCAGCCATAAGAAAATCCAAAATAAGTATAGAGGCAGATTCTTTACTCTTTTTTTCCATACATTTTCATCGTCTCTCTATTTGTGTGGTTACGGTTAAATCATATTTTTTTGTTCTATTATATATATAAAAAAATCAATATAAAATATTGACGTGGTTTAACTGTGACCACACAAACAGGGGGACGATAGAAGTGTATGAAAAAAGAAGAGCAGAGAATCTGCCTCTAATAAGGATAACATTCTTCTTATATTTTCTTTGCTTTCTTTCTCGCTAGCAGATGAGCACACACTTTATGTATGTGAACAAGTTCATTTTAGTTTTTGTTATTGATTAAGGAGTGTGATTAGTTTTTAAAATTTTAAAAAGAGTATGGAAGATGATGAGACAATTTCTCTTAATAAGTGCATATTTTTTTCTTAATATTACACAATTACTGTATTGTCATAGGAAAAATAGGGATATGATTGTCATTTTGTCAAAAGGTACAAAATTAAAGTCTCTTCAACCGCTCACCTCCTTCCATGTTTTTCTAAAGCGTAACCGTTTCAATTTATTCAAACTATAAAAAAAAATCATGATTTCACTTACGTAAACATTGTGTTTCAAAAGTAAGGGCAAAATAGGAAAAAAGGGGAAAAAAGTTGACAAGGAAGGTTTTTTTAATAATAGTACAAGCAAAGAACACAAACTTTGTATGTGTGAACAATTTCTCTTAATAAATGTATATTTTTTTTTAATATTACATAATTACTATTTTGTCATTTTTATGTAAATATTGTGTATCAAAAGTGAGAGTAAAATTGGAAAAATAAGTATATGATTGTCATTTTCTAAAAAATAGAGGGTAAAATAGGAAAAATAGGGATATGATTATCATTTTATCAAAAGGTACAAAATTACTATTTTACCCTCCTTTTGTCAATAGTGTGTATCAAAAATGAGGGCAAAATAAGAAAAAAATGAAAAAAAATTGACAATGAGGGTTCTCTAAATAGAACAGATTATTCAATTATTGTAAGAAAATCTGAACTATTATTTTTAAGCCACTCTTTAAAGATCAATTCAGTTAAAATCAATCAAATTTGAAAAAGTTAGCTATCTAACAGTTATCCACAAGTAAACAAACTAAAAAAATATACTGTTTCAACCTTTACGAAATCTTACAAAACGAGAAGAAAGAGCCAAGAATGTAAAATTAAAAAATCCATCTCAGAAGTTCGGTAACATCCCCTTACTTTTACTTGAATCAATTTTTTGTCAACCCAATAATTTAGGTATCGTGGCCTTTGTGCTGTGTAGCAAACAGTGATTCTGAATTTTTGTTATGTACGTTTTAGAACAAACCCTATCTTATCTTCATCCATTCCTCCAGTCCACAGTCAAACAATTTTCTTAATTTTCTTTAGGGTTTTTAGAGAGAGAGACTCAGGGTTTTGGCCAGTGCAAAGCCGCCCTATATATCTTCCAGCTGTGACACCTAAACACTGTTTTAGCACAGCTAGCTGTTACCTATACAGATTTATAGCTGCAATTTCTTTGCTTTCTTAGCTGTTATATATGTCTCAGTCCTTTTCACTCTTGGCCTTGTCCACACGATGATGCCTCTTTTAATTCACTGCTACACAGAGTGAAGGGGAGGGGGGTTAGGGTTTTTATGAACCTCTTTATCTACCTCTTTAACATCTGTCTCATTTCAACCAATGCAAATGCAACATCTGTCTCAGTTTCCCCTATATATATGTTAACACATGCCCTCGGGTTTCTGCATCTTTGGTGTTCTTCTCCTCCAAGCTTATTATCATTGATACACACAGCTTCCTTATTTCTCCCTGAGCTTTCCCAATTAATTTTTTTTTTTTAAATTCATGTTCTTTCTTTCCAATAGAAAAAAACCCCTCTTTTTCTAGGTAGTTAATGGAGAAACAATACCTTTTATTTTCTTACAAAGATCTGCTCTAGATTTAGTTTTTCCTTGGTCAATACTTTCGTTTAAAATTATAATTTCTTTATATATTGAAGTTTATGCAATAAGTTCATAAACTTGGGTTTTTTTTTCTTGTATATATGATTCAGCTTTATATATTTAACTTCGGATCATTTTTATTTTCATAAACGCGGATGATCTTTTATTTTTGTTAGCTCGTGGATGTTCATGCAATATATATTTCCTAAACTTTGGTCCCTTTTTTTATTACCGTATTTTCATTCTGTGCTTCAGTAACCCTAACTTCTTGAGATATTCATCGTTCTCCTTTGTTCATCCACATAATCAAGAGAGCTAGTTGACCTAGTCTCTGCGTAAAGAAAGAAAGTTCACAAGGGAAAAAGTGAAGCTGCCAGCATGATCTAGCTTTGGCTAAAGATATATACAATCAAACATATATATGTGGGTATCAGTTCTATTAACCCTAGCTAGGTCATGCTCTGACAGCCTCACTCCTTCCTGTTTTGGGAACCCAAAACACACAGAAAGCCAACCGTTCTCTCAGCCTTTGGAACAAGAAAAGCGGCAGAAAGTTATGAGATATCACTGTAAGTATATCATAGTATATTCCTCTGGTCTTAGATTTATTTGTCATTCCTAGCATGCGTTCTAGATTCTCTCTTTTTGCTCGCAGCTTTTCTCTAATAATTTATAAGCTGCTCTGTGATCTAATCTAACAATGTAAGATTAACACACACCTTGGTGATGTGTGTGTGTGTATATATATTATGTAAATATAATTTTCTCGTGTGTAAATATCTATACGGAATTGGTGTTTGTTAAGATTTTAATAAACTGGTGCGTAGTAAGAATTCAGACTCTACCAGATATTTACTATACGTGTACTTTTTATTTGTGTCGATGGGAGATTCGAACTTGAAATTTTTCGGTTGAAGCTACAATATTCGGAGAGTTCAAAACTGTCACTTAGTTCCCTTAGATCCAATACAAGTGTCCTTAGATTTTTCGTTTTGATGAAGTTTGGTATTACACCAAGAGCTAGAAATCAAATGTTTGTCATTTTCAACGTGTATTTTTGAATTAAGATTTAGAGAATTCAAGACCAAGTTAATATGGAAATAAAAATGCTCAGCCAGAGAAATTTATGCAGAAAATGGTGTGAAGCTAGGCCAGAGTATATGAATATAAATAGCTTGTGGAATATATTCCCAAAAAAAAAACTTCTAGTGTATGTAATCCACTCTTGTGCCAACTGGAACTTGAGGTGAATGTAAGAAGTGTTTTTCTAGCTGACTCCAAATTTTCGTTATAAAGGTTCGAGACTACAAACTTATGGGAGTGTTTGATTGGCTGGACAGTCTGGACTAAGATTGGATGAGTTATTAAACACCGATTCTAATCTGAACTAAACATAGGCTTATTTAACAACTGATTGACTGGCCTAAGATAGATAGGATGAGCTATTTAGCATCAATTCTAGCCTTAACCAACCGTTGGATTAATGAACAACTGTCTAAGCGATGATGTGATTTTTTTAGGCACATCTTTTTGCTTATTTCTCCACCCACATGAAGTGTCATTTGAGTAGAGAAATAGTCACAAAATTATGATCTAGTTGCATTTAAATGTAACTTCCTAATTATCTCACTAGACTCACGTGCTTAAGTGTGTGCTGAAGGTTTTTTTGAATCACCACAAGTTATGCGTGTAAAATTTACACGTTTTAAATATGTTTATATGCTTAAATTGACAAAAAAAATAAAGTTAAATATTTGAAATAAATGAATAATCTTAGATCGTGTTAGAAAAGAATTCTTCATAAATCAATAATAGCAGTTTAATTTACATAATAAAATTAATCTTTATAAAATAATTAAGAATAGAAAAAATAATACTTAATAAATAATTGGTTGAATTACATTATTGTTAGTCAATTGTGGGGGAAAGCTTTCTTTTTTTAGTGTGGATAATATCGTTTGTTAAAAATAATAATCATTTGACAACTAATTTAATTACATTATTATTTTCGGGAAATTTTTTTTTTTATAATCGGCATTACACGGTTCTTAAGAAGTTTTAAACGTGTTTGAAAATAGAAAAAATAATATTAAATGAACAACTGGTTGATTTACATTATTGTTAATTTATTGTGATGTTAAGTTCATTTTTTTCTTGAGTGTAGATAATATTGTTTGTTAAAAAAAATAATCATTTGACAATTAATTTAATTATATTATTATCAATGTATGAAAGATTTTTTTCTATAATCGGCATTATACGATTGTTAAGATAATGTGTTTAGAAATAGAGAATCTAAAACATATTATTGATAGTATATTGTGAGGTACTAGTAAAAAAATAATGCACATTAATTATTTTAAAAATATTGTTAAAATAACAAAAATACCTGTGCTTTATTTGATGTATTATTTTGGAATGCTTTTGAAGGTAGATTTTTTTCTATAATCGGCATTATACGATTCTTAAGATAATGTGGTTAGAAATAGAGAATCTAAAACATATTATTGATAGTATATTGTGAGGTATTAATAAGAAAAACAACACATTAATTATTTAAAAAATATTGTTAAAATAACAAAAATACCTGTGCTTTATTTGATGTATTATTTTGGAATGTTTTTAAAGTTTTTTTTTGTTTGGAAGGTATTTGCTCAATTTTTAAGTTTGGTGACACCAAAAATACTACTCACTGTTCTCTTTATATATAGATGAGAAGGAGGCGAGGGGGGCAAAAAGTGTATGCACTTGCACCTAAGTTCTTGCCCCAGGGTGCATGGGTCACTCCTTCAATAAGATAGGGTAGATTTTGTTTCTTTCATCAATATTTGTCCCTTGGAAAAAAAAAAATGGAGTAAGAAAATTAAAGGATGAGACATGTTATTAAACAATGAGTGACCGATAGAGAGCAATAATGCAAGATTGGCAATATCTCATCACAAGCTAAAGAAAAATTTGAAATATCTCATCGCGTGTCAAATGTTAAATGTCTTGTTCACGTGTCCACACTTGTCTTTTAGTATAAAACGAAAAATAAAAAAAGTGAAAGTGCCATGTATAAATTTATCACAACGAGAAAGATCCTTGTACCTACTGCAACGTCCAACTTAGCTTTATTTGCAGTTGAGTTTATAAAGTTCCAGTTGCTCTTTCGAACAAGTGAATAATATTTTATGTATAAATTCAAGGGCCAATGAAAGCAGCTTCTTTGCAAATGAGATATTTTTTTACATTAAAAATGTAGTTTTTCTAATAGGGCGAGAGTTTTGGAGGGTTAAATAAACAACTAGAGGAAAAGAAATTAGTGGAGATTAAACATGCATAATAGTGCATGACGTGATTTCTTTCCACTGCATATTCAAAATGTAGTTAAAAAATAAAGAAAATTAATGAAAATAGATCGAAAATTTTGAGTTTTAACGGAAAAGATAAAATAGAAGGTAAAATGAATAGTATCAGATTTGATTTTTTTAGTGTAAAAATATGATATTTCGTTAAAGTTAACAGTATCGTGGATTTTTTGTTAAAACTTCTTATTAAAAAATATGGGTTGAGCTTCGTCAAATTTAGTAGAACATATGTTATATTTTCTCATATGCACCCTAGTGGCGGATTCTTAAATTTTTCTTTTGGTGGGCAATTGATTAAAAAGCTTGTTGGTGGCGTTTAATGATTGAAGAAGGAATTGTTGAGATGAAAGTAAAGTTGGTGAATTTGGGTGAAATAAGTTTTCCTCAATTTCTCATGCTCGCACATGCAATTGTTGCCTATTGCAACACTGTGGCACCTGTGCACTCAAATTCGATTTTTTATCCTGATAATTTAAATAATTTAATATAAAAAATCGTTTTTATAAAAAAAATTAAAATAAAATGGTAGTTAAATAAAAAATCATGAGTTTTGTATCCGAATCAAGCCAATATGTTTGGGAACTTTTATTTAGAATATTTTCTTTTCCACTTTTCGAAACCTTCTCACCGGGATGACTCTGCATGCATCCATTGGTTCCATCTGCCCTTTTAACCTACCAAGGGGATCGAAACAAATTCAAAGCCAACAGAATCTCAATATCATAACCGAACGACTTTATCAGAATATGTTATAAATCATTTTCCCATTTGCTTGTATCAGATTGTTCACTTTACACATTGGACTCCCAAACATTCGATTTTAGATTGCTTTTATTGTGCAGCTGACACCAATTAGGTTCTCAAGGATCAAGCATTCCACAAATCACATTCTGTTTCATAAAGGAAGGTTGATTTTCACAATTAAAACATGTTAACCACTTGCAAGATTTCATGTGTAATTCTCTAGAAAGTTACATGCATGTATCATGTATGAGGTGAATGAATTTGTGCTTCTAGAACTTTAAACATCTGAATATATATTTTTGTTGCTGGTCTAATGGTCACTTTAATTATTATTAAACAATTTATGGGGTTTAAACTTTAAAGTGTATTGCTCTTATAAAACACAATAGGGTTCTCTATGATCAAGCATTTCGACGAATGACATACATTTTCTATTTTTTCTCTTTAAATTGGAGAACTTTTCAATCTACTTTACCATCAATAATTCATTTATGTAATCATCTGTATTGTGTCATTTATACATGTATAATTTTGTAGAATCATCTGTATTGTGTCATTTATACATGTATAATTTTGTAGTGCTCATGATCTTCAGAACTTAGAGCATCCAAATTTAATGTTTATTGCTCGTCCACATTTCATCGTCGAACTTTTCGTGAGGATTGAGAGTGCCTATTTTCTCCCTAACAAAATAACAAATGGAGAGATCATTGATAATGCGGGAAACCAAGAAGGAGAGGGAGGGAAGATTGTCACATGCATTTGTTTTGGTTGAGATGCGTCCAACTTTCCTTTTCTCCTAAATTTGCTAAGAAGCGTGCCAATGGTCCCCAACAAACTCATTGTGTTTTGAACTCTTTTTTGGTTCATGTATGGTGTGGAAGAAAGTTCCACTTAAAGTTGATTAAAGCTCAGGGTAAATAATAGAAGAGGTCACTACCATGTCTGCATGGTGGTGGCATAAGAGCCTGATAATATTCAATTTGTCTTACTTTGGACCACTGCCACCTGTTCTCTCCACAACTAATTGATCACTAATATACTATTTCTAACCTTTAATTAGCCCTTAATTATAACAAATTCACCACCACAGGGACTAACACAGAGAAGAGTCTGAGATAGGAAGGCACTCTTTGGCTTCTATTTATATCGCCCTCTTCTCCTCTTCTCCAAACACATCCCACAGCTAAAGAAAAATAGAAATCTCTCTCTATCTCTCGCATATGGATTAGGGTTTGCTTTGGATGTCGTGGACCAATAGCAGTTGAAGCTGCCAGCATGATCTAAACTTCCCTCTTGGTCAAGGAAAGATCAGATCATGTGGTAGCTTCACCTGTTGATGGGGATCACGAAAAAGAACACTCCCTACTATCACGATTCTAGCCCTACACCATCTGGATAGCATCTTTATGTGATTTTCTTATTTGGGGAATCATTAATTTGGCTACAATTTTCTTTCATTTCTGTGCCGCATATGGTACTGTTTCATCGTTTTTTCCCTTACACTTGTCCTTTTTTCCTCTCGTTTTTGTTTGGTTTCTAAATTCTTTTTGTGGTTCCACTTCTAGGATTAACTTTGTTGTCTCTTTAGCCTTGTGATGGATTTGGTTTTTATCAAGCACTACAACATAGCTGATCGTATGCCGCCTGACATTTCATTGTTTGAAGATGCTACTGGCGCTTTAAAAAAGGTCATCCTGCATTCTTAGCTAGTGAAATAAAGAAGGTAAAAGAGCATGGAGACTTTTTTAGAGTGCGAATATGAATTTTCATGATTTATCATATTTAATCCAATAAAGGCAAGCCTTGCAACAGAAATGTTACTCATGTTTTACCAAGAGATCACGGGTTCAAGTTGTGAAACAAACTCTTTGCAAAATAAGGGTAAGGTTGCTTACGATAAACATTTTCCCTCCCTCTCTGACCCTCGCAAAGAAATGAGCCTTATTGGCTTGGGATCACCCTTTTTATCATATGTAATCCAGTATACACATGGTGGTCCATTTGCAGAACTTTATTTTGCAAAAGAAAACCATGACTTGGCCAATGAGAATTAACATTGAGCTAAAAATGTTCATATGGTATTCCGGAATCTTAGCTGCTTGGGGTAATATTCAAACTACTGTTAGGGTTTTGAGTGAGAATTTCTCCAGTCCAAAAATGTTTGGTGCTTTTGAGATTCCATCTTATCAATTAACCCTTATACTTAAATTAAGCCTTTGATTATATTGCAATAATCCCTTTTAGATGTTTAATATGTTGGTTTTGTTAAAGAACAATTTAATGGTGAGATGTGTCGTAAAAGAATGCATTAACAAGGGGGAAAACACTTGAATCTTTGTGCATGGCTGCACAGCCTGCAGTAGTAGTATTATATAAGCTTTTAACTGTTCCATCATGTATATTGTTAATTAATTAAACCTCTTTGGATATCATTGTTTAAACGTTGGAATTGTTGGAAAAATAGTCGTATTTAGTTTTTTAGTGTTTGGTTTCTTGGGCCTAAGTCCGTTTAGGTTTAGAGTTTGCTAGTTTTGCATATGTACGAGTCTTATATTCGTTTATTTTCGCAGAGTTAATAATGATGTATTCTTATGACTTTTGTAACCGTTTTGGTATTCTTATTTATTTTAATAATATTTTTACTTTTATATTACGTTGTTCGTCCATTTTTTGTTCATTCGTATGTGGACTGATTTGCAACTAATGAAAGTACTTGTGAAATTTCTGCTATTGAATTTGAGAAATCAAGTTTATTGTAAAGTATGAGGTTCACTATTGTAAGGTCAATTCGTTTTATATTGGCAGTCATTATTGAATCACAATGTTTCATTTACAATGTTGAAAGTGTAGCGAAAATCTCTACACCCATAATAATATAGTAGGGCTTGCAATTTCTACGACTTGTAAATTTATCTACGTACATAAGATTTTGTGTTTGATTCTTTTACAATATTAATTATATCAAAGAATTTCTCATACCTCAAGAAGATGAAGAGAAAATTTGTGTTTGATTTTTCTTTCTTATAAGATCTTGAGTTTGATTCTTCTCTCTCGTAAGAGGTTTTTGTTTTTGTTTTTTTGTTTTTCATATACCCTTTGATATGGTAATGGAGTTAAGGCCCTACAAAAACTAAAGAGCCTTCCAATTAAGTTCAACCACTAGGTCCATTGTGATGTTGATATATTTAGGTGAACGATATTTGTGAAAACTTGCTCCCGAATTGAACGATACGATACAAGTGAGACTTGTAATTTGACATACTGGAGGCTGTCACACCAATTTGACGTAGAATCTGCAAACTAACGTGAAAACTGAACAAAAAATAAAACAAATTAAGAAAACGATCCACCCAGAGAAAAGAGAACTGCATTTTTAGTTTGGTGTCGGAATTGTATGTGCGGAACCTCTTGAACGTATCGAATTTCAGGTCTGCATTCCACATGGTTCGTTTTGGATTCCATTCGTTGCGTTGGTGATCACATGTGAGTGGCCAGAAATGGTTGAAACACCTCTATTAGTTTTTTCGACTTCCAAAAAATTAAACTGATGTGATTTCGCCACGGGCTAGTCCCTTTAAAAGAAGAAAACTGCGCGGCACGATTGCAAAATAGACAATGTCGCTTCTGCCCTACATCATGATTAAAAATGAAAGGACATTATTGACCTTTTGTGTTCCATTTGCTTTCAAATCACGCAATTTCTCAAAGACCAGATACAAACTGTTTATTTGGCGCGCCCAATCTCTCTCTCTCTCTCTCTCTCCACTGTACCGAAGAAGAATACTTGGCAGTTCACAAGCAACATGTAACTGTGCAGTACCAGTGAGTTTTCAAAAAACTTATACTTTACTCTGTGTTTTTGCCTTTGCCTTTCCTTTTCTTATTGTTCAGTTTGGTAATGAATCTGATTCAAAAAATCAGTAAATTTGAACTTTTTTCCATGTGAATTCGATGAGAGAATTAGATTTTAGAGGATGATGATGGGTTTTTTGTATCTGCAAAAGGAAAGAAGCATGCAAATTAAAAGGGTGTTCCTTTACTCCTTCACTTAATTGTAACAGGTGATGGGGGTGATTGATTGATTGATTCATCTTCTCAATTGGAATTTTCTGGAGTTTGTGTGTGTAATTGTTTTTTTTTTTTCCCTAAAAGTTTGTTGAAAATGATTAAATGGGTTGTCTTAAGGGAAGCAGCTTGATTTTGTTTAATCTCAGATATTAACTGGAAATTTGGCTGCAGCCTGCAGGTAATAATGTGAGGGGAAGGCTGTGAAAGGGTAAGATCTTGGGTGTAACCGTCGTAATGTCCCCCCAACTCTCTATCATCAGGTGATGAGAAAGATAGAGGGAGGGAGAGACATTACAACGGTTACACGGTCAAATCTCTCCTGTGAAAGGGATTGTTGCCATGTTCCACCAGTGGTTGGTTTATGTAAGTAATCTCCAATTACTATTCCTGCTCAGTTCATACTTGCTGATGTTTGTCTTTGTAATTAAATAGCCTTAATCCATGATTAGGGTTTAGCAAACTTCAATAACTCCTACAATAATCAAAAGAAATGTCACTGTCAGATTGTTTTACATGTTATTCACTGAAATTATGCAGAAGTTGGAATTAGAGTTCATATACTACATCCTTTCAGTTTTCGCTCTTTCGAGTCTTTTGTTTTAGCCAATTCTTGAATGTAAACATGTATAACTGATCTTATCTAATCTGCGTCTCCTGTGCTTTATAAACAATTAACCAATCTTATCTAAGTTAGAAAAAGATTAAATTCGGCTTCCTTGGTTCTCGAGCCAAACCCAAGACTTGAAGTCCGAGATGCTCACACATTTCTTTTGATTGAGTGACCTCTTGATAGTTTTGAAGAACGGTTCATCTGGAACTGGTATGCACTTCACGATCCAACCAATTGGCCATGAAACAGCTGCAATTGCGACACAAATTGCCCATTGCCACAAAGTCAACCTCTCTGTGCTTGCAAACTTCTTCAGGAACTCCACCATCACAACTTGAAGAACGATAGTTATCCCCACAATTCCAATAAACAATTTG
This sequence comes from Heteromeles arbutifolia, assembly GCA_024362995.1. Lineage (NCBI taxonomy): Eukaryota > Viridiplantae > Streptophyta > Magnoliopsida > Rosales > Rosaceae > Heteromeles > Heteromeles arbutifolia. The sequence goes on along the minus strand of JANCRC010000005.1, from coordinate 35,461,858 downwards.
TTCCTGTGAATTCCTTTGAATACATTCTGCTTCTCCATGCTCCTCGAGTTGAACTCGTTGAAAATTTGACAGAGTACGAACGTGTTGAAAATCAAAGTATCATTCACCGCAGCAGTGACATTGAAGATGGACTCGCCACTGAACTGCAAGGTTAAGAGGATGGCTATTTGATATAGAGCTTGACATAAAAGGTTTCTCCACATAATATTGGTTATGAGCGGTGCAGTTCGACCTACAGGTTTCTTCTGCATTAGCTCATCCGTTGGCCGCTCAGTAGCAAGGGCGAGAGCGCCTAGTGTATCCATGATGAGATTCACCCACAGCAACTGAACTGCTGTTAGGGGAACTTCACCAGCTGAAACTGCGGCGATAAAGTTGATTACTAGAGCTGCGACATTAACAGTTAGTTGAAACTGGATGAACTTCTGTATATTGTTATAAACACATCTCCCCCACCTCAAAACTGTGGCCACAGAATTGAAGTTGTCGTCCAAGATGATGATGTCTGAGCTTTCTTTTGCCACCTCCGTCCCTTGGATTCCCATGGAAAGTCCTATATCAGCTTCTTTCAATGCAGGTGCATCATTTGTGCCATCTCCTGTGACTGCAACCACATGTCCTTTCTGCTTCAAACACTGCACCATCAATAGCTTGTCGAACGGGGAGGATCTTGCCATCACGCGAATTCTATCGACCTTTTTCAGTCTCTCTTCCGGTGTGTAGTTTCGGAATTCTGCTCCTTCTATCACTTGATCACCATTTTCCACATCCTCAGTCTTTAGTATTCCACATTCTGTAGCTATAGCTTTAGCTGTGAAAACATTGTCTCCAGTAATCATTTTAATTTGCACACCTGCAGACATGCATATTCTCACAGCTTTGGTGACCCCTGGCCGACATGGATCTTTGAGACCAACAACCCCTAGCAAGATTAATCCATCTTCTTTTAGCCTTGGGTGGGCCTTGTTGTCGTTGCTGTATTCAATGTCTTTCTCTGAAATTTGAGCATGAGCAAAAGCAATGCACCGGAGGCTACTAGCAGCCATGCCTTGGATTGTTTTCTCAATATTTGACCTACCATCTTCATCCAAGGATTTTATAGTCCCGTTGGTTTCATAATAACTCGAGCACATTGCAACGATCATCTCAGCAGCTCCTTTCCAGTGCACATAGATGGTGTTATTCTTCTTCTTCTTTATAAGAACCCCGCTTCGTTTCTTATCTGAGTTAAACGTTTCAACATGAAGAATGTCATAACTAGGCTTCAACTTGTCCATGTCCATACCCAAATCTGAAACAGCCCAATGGAGAATCGCTTTCTCTGTTGGACTACCAGAAATTTCGGGTTTTGATCCCAAAAGAGGCATGTAAACACTTCCGGTAGTGTTCAAGCCAACTCCTTGATGGAATAATTCACGAACATTTGATGTGATTGAATTATCTTTCTCAATGAGATCTTGGCCGATAAAAAATTGAGTCACTTCCATTTCATTTTTTGTCAAAGTTCCTGTTTTGTCAGTACAAATAACGGTTGCTGATCCCATCGTCTCACAAGCTTGTAGTTTTCTGACCATAGCCTGATCATTCATCATTCTTTTCATTGAGTAAGCAAGTGTTAGTGTGACGGCCAACGGAAGACCTTCCGGGATTGCCACAACCACAATAGTGACTGCGGCGGAAACAATGCGAACTACTCCGCTCAACACACTATCTATACTTTTGTTGCTACCACTGTACTCTTTTTTTCCATAATCATCTTTTGTGTTACCAGTGAAATAACGAATCAACAAGACTACAAGAACTAGGAAGGCAACTGCAAGGCCTACCTTTCCAATAGAAGAGGTTAGTTTGTCAAGCCTTTCTTGTAATGGTGTTCTTTCATTTGAGTCCTGCGATATTGAGCTCATCATTTCTCCCCACGCAGTGTTCATCCCAACTGATGTGACGAGCATTCGAGCATGGCCATCTACCACCTTTGCACCGGAGAACAGGAATGGGTTCTTGGTGGAATCAACTTCAACATGGTCACTCTCTCCCGTCATGCTTGACTCGTCCACTTGTAAGGAATACCCATCTAGGAACAATCCATCTGCAGGTATTTGATCTCCCATGTTCAGAACCACAACATCTCCAACTACAATATCGAAGATGGAGATTTCTTGTCTCTGTTTGTCTCTAAATACATCAACTTTGATGTTGCTACTGATTTTAGACAATTTGTCGAACTGTAATTCTTGTCTAAAGTTACTGAGAGCTGAGACAACAATGACAATGAATACAGCAACAAAGATGCTTCCTCCCTCGTACCAGCCTTCCTTCGCTCCATGCTCTTTGATTCCAAATCCGAGAGAAAGCGCCGCACAGACACAGAGAATCAGAATCGTTGTATCTTTCAAAGCGTCCAGCACAAAATATAACAACCCTTTTGGCGGCTGCTTGTGGTAGGTATTTGAACCAAAGATTTCACGCCTTCTGTTGACTTCTAGCTCTTTTCCAGGGATGCCATTTTCAGGGTTTGTTCCGAGAGAAGTGCTGACGCCGATAACTCCTCCAAACTGGTTCAGAGCACCCAGGAGTTTATCCTGCACCACTCGTACAAGTCCTGCATGATCAAATTCAGTGTTGGGGAGAAAACTGCGCCGATCAGTTTCAGTAATGATTTCTTGGTGGGAAGTGCTTGGTTTCACATCCAGTGCAGTGTAAGAATAGGAGTGCAAGATCTCGGAGTCCTTTTTGTAGTTGTTTCTCTTGTTTAGAAGCTGTTTGGGAAGCGAAAGCATGGCCCGAACAGCATATATTGTTGCGTAGGCCATGCGCCATCTCATCTTGGCTCTGGTGAGGGTGGTGGTGGTGATGTCGAGGAGCAATTTGCCATAACCATAAGGCGAATCGCGGCTGCTTAACATGGTTTGTCAGCAGTTAGAACTTTGAAGAGTTCACACAGTGAAGAAAATAAAGTCGGAAAGAGAGCCTAGTTGAAACAAATTAAGAACTCCATTGTCATGTGTATTTTGCTCTGTTTTATAGCCAAATTCAGTCGGTGATTGAAAAAGAGGCAATGTGTGACATGACACGACATGAATGACATGAACCGAACACAATACAAGTATAAGACTTGATGTGTACACGAGCAACGTTATGATAGCATTGTATTTGTATCTCTCTTGTGAAATGGAAAGCTACTCCCTCCAAACTTTAGGTTGGATTTTTTTAAGGTCTACCATTCAATTGTGTGGTCAATCACCCTAAAAACCAAAAGGTTTCTTGCACTACATGCAATGGGGAAATTTCCTCTCTTGTGGTGGTCCTCCTACTGTGTACGAAATGACATTTTTATCATGCTTCAATTACTTGATATATGGAAGGAAAACTTTACAATAATGGTTGTACCATTGTCTCACCCTACAATTCTTTATTAAAAGTAGGCTTTACCATTCTTTATAAAAAGTAGGCTCTGCCATTTGATTTTATAGCGAAAATGGTCTTAAGGTTTAAATTTTTTATAAAAGTGATCTTTAAGATTATCCATCATCGATCATTTTGGTCCATCTGTGAAAAATCTCTCTTGAATTGAAGAAACCAATGGTTCAAGTGGAGGGGTTGATTTGACAAAATTACCCTTAATTTAATAGAGGTTTTTCACGGAATTACCAAAATGATTGACAGTGTACAATCTCATGGATCATATCTATGAATTTAAAAGGGTAAATTACATTTTCATACATCAGGTTTGGGGCATATGTCAATTCCTTACAACATCTTCGAAACATTTCATTTTCATACCTTAAGTACTATTTTATTTCAAAATAATACATCCGTTACATTTTCCATCCATGGATCCGTTAAGTGGTGACGTGGCAGTCACATTTGTGCCACATGGCAAAAAAAATAATTTTTAAATTTTTAAAAAAAAAACTTGAATCTTCTAAATTTAAAAATAAAATAAAAAAATAAAAAAAATAAAAATTGAACCCGCTGCAACCCAGAAGAAGAAGAGGAAAGGAAAAAAGTGTGCAAATTACATTTTCAAACTATCCATTAGGCCGAAGACAAATCTTTGGGTTTGGGTTTAAAATTGTAAATTTTTTTAGGGTGAAATTAAATTATAGGAAACTTCATTCTAATCCTTGACAAATATAACTTTTAGACTAAAACCATGAGTAAGATCAAAATTTAATTATAGTCCCTTCATACATTAATCACCTCATTTATTAATTATATTTTGATGTTTAATTATTTATCTTTTTCCTCCTAATTTTAATGTATTAATTATATTTCATTATAATCATAACATATTTTGTTGTAAACATTTAGATAACTAATTTTTGTTATACAATATCTTTTGATATACTTTGTCTTTTTCATTTAGGTACATTAATTTCATTATAATACATTTTTGTGCATACATTTCGATACAAATATTTAGGTACATTTATTCAATATAAATACATTTCGATATTTAGTTACATTAATTCAATATAATAGATTCCGATGTATATATTTTGGTAATACATTTCAGTACTAATATTTAGGTACATTAATTGAGTCTTTTAAGTTTGAAGAATGCTAACAAAACTAATGAATTAAAAAACTGTTTTTGGTCAAAAAATAAATTCAAATGTGTATATTAATAAATTTAAATATTTAATTGGAGACATTGAATAAAATACATACTAGTAAATTTAAATTAATGATAAGGGGATTATAATCAATATGTAATCTAACACCAAATTTTTATTAAAATTTCAATTTTTTACATAACGCTTGTGTTAGGCCCACACTTGCGGTTTACGTACGTAGTTAACAATTTGGTCCCTAAAATTTGGCACCTTGTTTGTACAATATAAATTTTGTGAAGGGTGCCTGATCTTTTACATAAATTACATTATATGTATTCATTTACTTGAGTGTTTACTATCTGAAATCGAAATCGAACTAAATACGTGCAAGTGTTTTCTTACTTTCAAAAGTTGAAATGAGAATGAAGCCATTTTGATTATTGACTCATTCCAACCAAAGGTAATATAAAAAAGTGAAAGATTACTTTGGTACAAATTATTAGAACTCGTTTAAAAGTGTTTTAAGTGTTTTTTAAAAAAAACACCAAATATTTGCTGTTTGCAGGAAACACTTAAAAATGCTTTTTTTGCAAGATTCAGTTGGATTTTTACTAAAAATTAGTTTCAAAAATATTTTCACTAAAATGATTTTCAGTCATTTTAAAAGTATTTCCGAGTGAGCTCTTAGTGATTTCCTATACATTCACAAGCCTTTCCTCAGAAGTCTCTGCCTTGCAAAATTCTAAAATAAAATTATTGACTTTATATTGGGTACACATTACTTTTGATTCCCTTGTTAGTGCAATTAATCAGTGAAATGACTTGGATTGAAAGTGCAATAACACGACTCTCCTTTATTTCTCGTTCAAAATAAATAAACACGATGCAGACAATGATACACCACCCACTAAATAAGTTTAATATTTAGGTCAATAGGAAAAGCGTGTTGAAAATTCAGCTTAGTTGTACTCATCATTCTTCTTATGAAAATATTAGGTTTACTGTTTGAATGCAAGTACCTTTTTGCAGCAGCCAAGTTCTTTTCCTTCACAGTTCCTGCAAGTCCAGCATCTTCATGATCATCAACGTCGGACACAAAACGGTAGTGATCAATTTCTTCGTCTCCATACTTTTTTGCCCTGGATACTATCTCTTTGGGAAGCTCAAGCATGACACGGATAATACGTAACGCCAAAAACGCCATCCGCCACCTCCTCTTAGCTCGGAGGGCTGTGTCAAGGTCGTCAAGGAGCGACGGGCCGCAATTGTAGGCCGTGTCGCTGCTGCTTACCATGTTTCTTTTTAGGTCTTAAGAGTTTAAGAGTGAAAGAGATTAGTGGTTAGTAAGAGATTAGTGGTTGATAGAAAGAGAGTTCATTCTAATGTGCATGGTTGAGTTGTATTTATAGGCAAAAAAGGGTAGCTAACAATGAAATGAGATGAAGGCATACGTTCATGTCAAAAATTGTCAAGCAGCAATAACACGTTTATTTGGTCAATACAAAGTTCTTGCTCAACCATAAAAATAATAGGACGGTTTTTAACATTGTTTGGCTTCTTACAGGAAATTTGGTAGAACAATTTGACTAGAGAAGTTGTTACCTTGGGTGGGAATAATATGCGGTCGAGATCAAAATACCCTTTTGTGAAAAGTTGTTGTCAGGATGAGATATTCGGCTGCTCCAACACAAGGTTTTCTCTCAGTAAGGGGAAAATTCCTGCAAACCTGCAAGAGAGGGAAATTTTGTTAGGATTATATAGTTATGGCAATTCTCAGGGAGACTAAAATACATGGGGTCTTGTGTTTATTTTTTTGAGAGAGACGTCTTATTACGAGTAAGTAAGAGCAAGTCCAGCGTTGGACAGTGCTCGGGGGACATGGGAGAGGAAAGGGCCCGAGGCCAGGTGGACAACCCTCCAGCCTTGGAGAGCCCGAGTGAGGGTGGGGGCCCGAGGGGGGTGGGGAGTTGACAGGACTGCAGCCTGAGGGCCAAGCATTTTTTTATTTTTTTTTTGTGTCAGCCCGAGGGCCTGCAGCCCCATTTCCATGTTTTTTTTGTTTTTTATTATTTAAGCAAACAAAAAGAACTAATATTTTATTAACTATTGCCAGGGGGAGGGTTCTAAGGGTGGAGATGCAAAAGATAATTACTGTTCATTAATGGTAGTTACTATTCATTAAAGGCAGTTACTGTTCAATATGGTGGATTGAATAGTGGATTGCCAGGGGGGAGGGCTCCAAGGATGGAGTTGCTCTAAAGAGTCATTCGTTCTTGCCTTCACAAGCTGACGCATATTGAAGTGATTTGTTCAAAACAAAAAAAAACAAGTTTATACCTATGTGTTAAACTGTAATAAACTTGTAAAGAGAAATATCATTAGAATCGATAGGCTTTTTAGATAAAATGTTCATTGAGATTAGCATAACTTCTTACTGTAGTATTTGAGATTTAAAATTGATAGAACTGGTCACTAAGGTTGTTCATAGTATTCATTTTGGTTCTTCTGTGAAAAATCTCTGTAAAATTGAGGGTATTTTGTCAAATCAAACCCTCCACTTGAACTGATGGTTTTTCAATTTAACCGAGATTTTATACATAATGATTAAAATGATTAACGATGGACAATCTCAAATACTACTTCTATCAATTTTAAAAATCAGAAACCAAAATGAAAAATTATGCCAAGATCAAGGAACATTAATTGCTCTGATGAATGGAAAGCACTCAATTCAACTTAAATGACAGAATTGCTAGTTTTGTCTTGGGGAAATTGAAGAAAAAGCAACTATTAAACAGTGACTTGGGTCCCCACTAAAGACATCGACAAAAAATTTCCAGCTCGATGTAAACGAAATGACTCAGATTATCTCAGAGAAATCTATCAAATAGAAATAGATAGGGAAACAACTGGAAAGATTGTTGGAAAGGAGGCAGATTCTCTGCCCTCCTTATTCATGTGCCCTTCCGTGCCCTCTTGTTTTGTGTGATCACGGTTAAATCACGTTAATATTTTATATTATTTTTTTATAGAGATAATAAGATAAAAATGAATAGTAATATAAAATAATGATGTAGCTTAACCGTGATCACACAAACAGGATGTCACATAAAGGTACCGGAATAAGGAGTGCAGAGAATCTGCCTCCTGTTGGAAATATTGTGTTATGAACAAAGTCACATTGAGACATAGAAGTTGACATAAATGTTTATTTCTTTATATCTTTTGTGAATATTTGAAAGGTCCGCAACGTGGGTTGTCTTTTTTTCTCACTAGTTTACTAATTACTTGACCCCATAAAATAGAAAATATGGAGAATTTTTCAATGTATTCGGAACACAGAGTAGTATACTATTTATTATTAAATAATTGAAGGAAATTTTTATTTTTAAGTGTCTTTTCACTAATATAACGACTCATATTTCGGGTACACTAAAAAATTTCTCAAAAATGTGACTTTGACTATTCTCATCTTAATTGTTTTCATTGTCCCTCGATTCATTTCCAAACTCATCATTGTTTTTTTTCTTCTTTTAACAGCAAAAATGGGACAATTGATGGCAAGTCACAGTTATCCACTTCTTTTGGGCCTAAAGAGGTTATGGAAAATTTTACCCTACCCTTGGCCACAATCAAGCAGACTCAACAGCTTGAAGCATTGAATCCGGAACCTCCCTTATTTTTTGTTTATTGGGGAGCCACAATTCACACTTCTCACTAGGCCACTTGTTATCATTCAAAAATCATCATTGTTGGACTTGGATTGTCTGCCCTCCCACTTCCCATCCCCTTCCATCCTCTCCTATTTGTGCGGTCACGGTTAAGCCACGTCAGCATTTTATATTCATATTGTTTTTTATCTTATTATCTCTATAAAAAAATCAATATAAAATATTTACGTGACTTAACCGTGATCGCACAAATAGGAGGGGATGGAATTGGAAGGGCAGACAATTCAAGTCCATCATTGTTAGCTCTTAGTCAATTAATGTGTACGGATTTGCCGGATGTTCAAATTTGAAGCCTCCTAGAAGTTTGAAGCCTCCTTTTGGCCAGAGATGACCCACAAGTTTGCATGTCTTGAATAGTTGAATTTTAAGGAACACAACTTGAAAGAACACAATAGCAAATAGATTGCCAAATTTCATCGTTTTTTTGTTTAAAATAAAATATCGGCGTTAAAAGGAAAACTTTTTGAAATGAGCAATTCATTACCAACTATCTCATGTCTAATAGTACGCTCGAATTTGCCGAATGCTCAAATTTGAAGCCTCGTGCCTTGAAGCGACCCATAACTATACATTAAACTTTAATCAACACAAATCAAAACAAAACATTGCCGATTTATGGTATTTTATTTGCCAACTTTTTGTTCAAATATTTTAATTATGACACCCAAATGGAGGGGTTCCAGTCCAATATTAAATAACAAGTGTTTAATTAAGCTAATGACAGTTTCAAATTAGAGGAGCCGCTGTAAGCTGTAACAACCAACTTTTGTCCGTACATTTTTGTCCGGTTTTTGAAAAGAATTGCCGCCAAGCCGGACTTGGATACATTAAATTCATTTATTTTTCTTGCTTTTGCAATATGCATAAAATACAGCAACCCATTAGAGTAAATGAATTAATTTATCACACCCTTTACCACAGTGATAAAAATATGTTGAGTCTTTGCATGACGACGACGAAGCTGTGTGGATGGGCACAAATTGGGCACGTTCACGCACACCGGTGGGCCTGCCATTATCCCTAGCTCAATTTCTCGGGAAAATTTGGCCCAAAACGAATTTTCTCCTTTTAAAAAACTACGGTCATTTTTCTTCTATTTTTGTTATAATTTTTTATGTTTCTTCTGAAATGATATTGCTAAGGCGGCTGATTACGATTGGCTTCGACGTTGTGGCAGCGACAAAGCAATGTAATTTGCGCGTCATTTGATTTTGAATAGTTGTTATTGGCCTTAAAAAAAAACAATAATACGCAAACTCGATGTATCTCACGAAAATATTAAAAAGAAAATGCCCTTTGAACAAATATATAATGACTTTTCTATGCCAGTAGGCTTTTTATAGCAGCTTCTTTTCTTTTGCTAATGCATTTTTCACATCTTTGAGCATATATTTTTTAATTAAAGGTCGGTTTACGATTACTTCTAGAAAGGATAAAAGTGTTTTCTAACAATTAAAAGCGCTTCCAACTACGTTTAACAGATAAAGCTAGAAGCACTTTTGGGTTGTAAAAACACTTTAGGAGAAGCGCATTCATATGCTTCTTTAGAAAGCACTTCCAATTGTTTTCTTTAGGAAGCACTTAATATTTCAACAAACACTTCTACATGTTTCTAATAGAAGTGGTTAGCCTTTATGAGTAAAAGTGTTTCCTACCGTTGCAACCTCAAACGAGCCCTAAAAGCTAAAGGCATAAAAGCAGAAAGACAAGAATAACACGTGTGCAATGGTGTGGGATAAAACTTAAAAATTTATGCCAGAAAATTTTAAGTTATAAATCAGAAACAATTTTTCTCTTCCAATGGTTATGAGCCCAAGATTATTAAAGAATGATTTTAGCTCAAATTGTTTTTATGGTAACTTTTCAATAATAAAATTCATGTAGGTCATCCTAATTTGTTTTTATGGACATTTTAACTAAAAATAGTTAAATTTGGATATATAATGAAAAATCACACAAGCTACCCGATTCTTAAACGCAAGTTCATAACATATGCATCACATGAAACATGAAAGTCATGGAACAACATGAAAAACCCTCACATAAGTATTTATAGAGTTTTTCGGTAAAATTTGATATAAATAATTTTTTTAATTGTTTTAGCCATTTGATTTAATTTTAGGCCATCGGATCTTCTTTTACCATTAGATTTGCTGATATTCAATCTATGTTGTTTGATGTAATGGAATTATAAATTTGATTTAAAAAACAGTTCGAATTTGAACCGTTGTATCAACCAATGACCCAATTTTTATAGCTGTCAAATTAAAAAGAAAAAGTCATTGGGCACATTGCAAGTGGCCAACAAAGGCGTCAGCTCCTGGGGGCCAGTGCTGACGCTTTGTCCCGTGTCATGCACGTCGAAGCTGTGTGGATGCACACAAATTGGGTACGTTCACGCACACTGGTGGGCCCGCCATTATCCCTGGCTTAATTTCTAGGGGGAATTTGGCCCAAAACGAATTTTCTCCTTTTACCACCGTGTTTATTTATGTCCCTCAACTCTTATTTTATTTTATTTAATTCAATAGCCAGAAATACAAGTGTGCAAAGGAAGAAAATAAGTGTGCAGAAATCGCTACAATTTCCTAACAAATTCTCATCCATCGGATTCCACTTTCTCCAACTTGCCATTTCCACATCGAATCGTATCTTCAATCGCTTCAGTTGGTGCAGAAAAATCTTTCTTTTTTCAGAAAAAAAGGCAGTACTAGATCACAAGAATCACCACTTTGTACAAATTGCACCAAATGCAATTTCCTGGTGGTTTCCACTCGTCAATGGTGGAAGAGCTTTCCACGACTAATGCCACCATACCAGTCAAACAAAATGGCCTACCTCATTAATCACGACATTGACCAAAACCAAGTTGATCTTACTTTAACGGCAGAAACCCCCAAAAGGCCGTCGCTGCAACTTCCCAGCAACTTCCACGCACTAAATGCTTTTCTGTTTTTAAATTACGTCCTTGCCGCGTGCTTCGGTTACACCGGCGATGACAGCAGCATCCGTGATATCTATTGGGTATGTTGAACTGTCCTCATTGAGTGTTTCACCGGTTTAAAAATGACCTGTCAGGAAAATGCAGAGTTTTATACGTATAATATACAGCTTTTGATATTGTTTTTAACCATACGCATGCGTACTGTAAAGGGAACGCAATTTGCGCTACCGGTCACCATCAACACCTTGGTGATATTCGTGCAAATAGTGCTCCCTTTACTACGTATTTGATCACGAGATAAGATGTCATTACGACAAATTTTGATCATAAGATGAGATATTATTACTACAAAATTGATCACAGATTCACAAGACAAGATAGCATTGATACAAATGTGCTCACAAGATAAGATACCGACACACTACGTTTCCATATTTTTGTGTGTATGAAATTGTGTAAACACTCTACTGCCATTTTCTTTTATTATTTCGGAGACCATAACAAATCCAGTTTGATATTGTGTCAGCATGTAAATGAAGCAGAAATTTCCTAATTAAATAGCTTGTACGAATTTCTGCGTTTCATATGAATCCACCAAACCTAGCGGTGCAGAAATGCAAGGAAACAACCACAGCTAAGTTGACTAAATTATAATTTTCAAAGCATTTAAGTTATACATTTTGGTGAAGCATGTAAGATCGAAGAAGTTCTTGGCCTTATAAATATTTTCATAAATTTTTAATGTCAAACACACCAAAACCAAATAAGTTTCTAAAATACATAGCTAAGTTTATTTTTAAAAACAAAATAATTGTTTGTATAACAAACCTGCATACATTGAAGTTTAAAATCCTACGTATGCCGAAAATCAACGTAGTTAATTTATTTTATAAATGAAAATGATGCTTTCAAGAAACTATTTGCCTATATCCAAGGTAAACCCTTATAAACAAAATAAAGTCTATTGATCTTAATTAATTTACAAAAGAAATTGATTCTTTTCAGATATGTGCAACGTTATAAAGATAAAAATTCATAAGCAGACAGTCTATGCAGAATGACCTCGCAAGGATAGTCCAAAATCATATATCCCCTAGAACATATTTTTGTGTGTATGAAATTGTGTAAACACTCTACTGCCATTTTCTTTTATTATTTCGGAGACCATAACAAATCCAGTTTGATATTGTGTCAGCATGTAAATGAAGCAGAAATTTCCTAATTAAATAGCTTGTACGAATTTCTGCGTTTCTTATGAATCCACCAAACCTAGCGGTGCAGAAATGCAAGGAAACAACCACAGCTAAGTTGACTAAATTATAATTTTCAAAGCATTTAAGTTATACATTTTGGTGAAGCATGTAAGATCGAAGAAGTTCTTGGCCTTATAAATATTTTCATAAATTTTTAATGTCAAACACACCAAAACCAAATAAGTTTCTAAAATACATAGCTAAGTTTATTTTTAAAAACAAAATAATTGTTTGTATAACAAACCTGCATACATTGAAGTTTAAAATCCTACGTATGCCGAAAATCAACGTAGTTAATTTATTTTATAAATGAAAATGATGCTTTCAAGAAACTATTTGCCTATATCCAAGGTAAACCCTTATAAACAAAATAAAGTCTATTGATCTTAATTAATTTACAAAAGAAATTGATTCTTTTCAGATATGTGCAACGTTATAAAGATAAAAATTCATAAGCAGACAGTCTATGCAGAATGACCTCGCAAGGATAGTCCAAAATCATATATCCCCTAGAACATATTTTTGTGTGTATGAAATTGTGTAAACACTCTACTGCCATTTTCTTTTATTATTTCGGAGACCATAACAAATCCAGTTTGATATTGTGTCAGCATGTAAATGAAGCAGAAATTTCCTAATTAAATAGCTTGTACGAATTTCTGCGTTTCTTATGAATCCACCAAACCTAGCGGTGCAGAAATGCAAGGAAACAACCACAGCTAAGTTGACTAAATTATAATTTTCAAAGCATTTAAGTTATACATTTTGGTGAAGCATGTAAGATCGAAGAAGTTCTTGGCCTTATAAATATTTTCATAAATTTTTAATGTCAAACACACCAAAACCAAATAAGTTTCTAAAATACATAGCTAAGTTTATTTTTAAAAACAAAATAATTGTTTGTATAACTAACCTGCATACATTGAAGTTTAAAATCCTACGTATGCCGAAAATCAACGTAGTTAATTTATTTTATAAATGAAAATGATGCTTTCAAGAAACTATTTGCCTATATCCAAGGTAAACCCTTATAAACAAAATAAAGTCTATTGATCTTAATTAATTTACAAAAGAAATTGATTCTTTTCAGATATGTGCAACGTCATAAAGATAAAAATTCATAAGCAGACAGTCTATGCAGAATGACCTCGCAAGGATAGTCCAAAATCATATATCCCCTAGAACATGTAGTTATGAGGTCCAAGATGCCTTAAACTGTTTAATGTTTGGGTCTAAAGTTGTTGGTCTGTATTGATGTTCAACCTAGGTCAAAGTTAGTACTTAAAATGAGGGTTTAGTTTGTGCTCTTTCGGTCCAACGAGCCCCGAGTGCCATCCGTGTAAACTAAATGCAGTAACACCTAAGAATATTGTGCATTCAAGCTCGATTAAATCAATTACAAAGTAAGGATGCAGTCAAGAGAAGGGCAAGATAGATTCAAATCAAACAAGGTCACCCATTAACCTGTTCAGTTCTACACGCACAAGTCACAGTAAGGCAAATGTAGAGTTTTATACGTATAATATTCCATGCACAACTTATGATGTTGGTTTTTGTCATATTGCATATTGTAAGGGGAGTGCAATTTGCGCCAACGGTCACCATCAAAGCTCTAGTGATATTCTTCAGTTGCGCAAATAGGACTTCCCTTTACTACATATTTGATCACGAGATAAGGTATCATTACGACAAATTTTGATCACAAGATGAGATATCATTACTTCTTTTCAAAAAAAGATGAGATATCATTACTACAAAGTTAATCACAAGATGAAATATCTTTAATACAAATTTGATCACAAGATAAGATATCGACAGTACGTTCACAATATAAGATAACGGAGCAGAAATTTCCTCACTACATAGCTTGTACGAATTCTCTACTGCCATTTTTTACTATCATTTCGGAGACCATAACAAATCCAGTTCAATACTGTGTCAGCACATAAACGAAGCAGAAATTTCCTTGCCAAATAGCTTGTAGTTATTTCCGTGTTTCATGTGAATCCACCAAATTTAGTGGTGCAGAAACACAAGGAAAAAACCACAACATCAAGTAGCAAATTAGATAGTGTAAGTTGACAAAGTTATATTTTTTTAAAAGCATTAAGTTATATATTTTGGTGAAGCATGTAAGATCAAAGAAGTTCTTGGCTTTATAAATATTTTCATAAGTTTAATACGTCAAACATACCAAAACCAAATAAGTTTCTAAAATACATAGCTAAGTTTATTTTTAAAAACAAAATAATTGTTTGTATAACTATCCGGCATATATTAAAGTTCAAAATCCTACGTGTGCCAAAAATCAACGTAGTTAATTTATTTTATAAATGAAAATGATACTTTCAAGAAACTATTTGCCTATATCAAAGGTAAACCCTTAGGCCCTGTTTGGCAGATCGGATAAAGGATCGGATAGGATTAGTTATACGGAGCCGGGTGTTTGGCGTCCCTTCATACTAAATAAGCACCGGATTAATCTATCCGGTCTGCTTGTTTAAGCAGGTATATGCCTGCTTAATAAAACCAACCAAAAGGCTCGGATTATTTAAGCAGGTCGTCGTCCTCCCTGTCACCTTCTCTCACCATCGTCATCCTCCCTGTCACCTCTCGCCATCGCCGTCCTCCCGTCACCTTCTCTCACCATCGTCGTCCTCTCTGTCACCTCTCGCCATCGCCGTCCTCCCCGTCACCTCTCGCCATCGCCGTCCTCCCTGTTGCCTTCTTCTGCAGTCGGGGAAGAAGAAGAAGAAGGGAGTGAGAGGGAGGGAGTTTAGGGGGTGCGGTGGAGAGATCTGGGGAACAATTATTTGGGATTATGCAGTCGGGGAAGAAGAAGAAGGGAGAGAGAGGGAGGAAGTTTGGGGGTGCGGAGACATCTAGAAACAAAAAGCTGATTTCAGTTTTTTTTTTTTTTTTTTTTTTTAATTAAGTTTAATTTTATTTTAAGTTTGATTCCTCTTATCCGGTATAATACCAAACACAATGTAAATAATACGGTCATTAGTCCGATACTGCACCAAACGCCCGACTAATTTAGTCAGTACTATCCAATGGCTATTTATCCTATCCGATAGAAATAGTCAGTACAGTCCGAGCTGCCAAACGAGGCCTTATAAACAAAAAGGGGTGCACCCCTTTTTACTTCTCCCACACCCCTTGTTAATTTTTGTCCTTTGATCTTCTTCAATTCTTCTGATCCGACGGCCGAAAATTAAAAGGGTGTGAGAGAAGTAAAAAAGGGTGTGTGGATATCACACCCCAACAAAAAAAGTCTATAGAGTTAAATTAATTTACAAAAGAAATTGATTTTTTTCAGATAGCTATGTGCAATGTTAAAGATAAAAATTCAGAAAGTCTATGGAGAATGACTTCACAAGGATAGTCCATAATCATATATCCCCAAGAACATGCACCTGTGAGGTACAAGATGCCCTAAACTGTTTAATATTTGGGCCTAAAGTTTTTTGTTTGTATTGATGTTCAACCAAGGCCAAAGTTAGTACTAAAAATGAGGGTTTAATTTGGGCTCTTTCGGCCCAATGAGATTTAAATCCTAAGAGTGCCATCCGTGTAAACTGAATGCAGTACCACCCTAAGAACATTGTGCATTCAAACTCCATTAAATCAATTTCACAGTAAGGATGCAGTCAAGAGAAGGGCAAAGATATATTTAAATCCACCAAGATCGCCCATTAACTTGTTCAGTTCTACATGCACAAGTCACAGTGAATCACTACTAATTGGTACCCTATTCACGCAAGTAACGACGACAGATGCATTCACCCGTAGTTTTAGCATTGCAGCAAACCCATATCAGACATATAGCAGATTTGACAATCTAAACAAAATATATCAAGCAAAGCGAAAACTGCAGTACGAGGCGAACTTTACCACATAGTTGCACAACCAAATGTTTCTTAACACAATGAACAATCAGATTAACATATCCTTTCTATCACTCAAATGACTGCCATCGAATTCTTACAAGTTATAACTAAATAGAACTTGAACCTGTACAAAAATTCCTATCCGAAACCAAAATCATACGAAGCTCATTCGATACTATAACACATTTATATTATACTCCCAAGTTTCGAACACTAATTCAGAAATGCATTGAAACTTTTCTACTTTTTCCATGTTAAATCAAAGAAGCAGAGTTCAACCGAACATACCTTTTGCACAATCCCACTTCATCAGCAACAATTTCGTCCAAAATTTCGCCACAAATGCACCAACTTTCACCTCCATTTTCCAAAATCTCACACCTTCAGTGTCAAATTCTCACCGCCCAAAACTCCATCAACCTCACTATCCGAACCAAACAACTCACCAGCCCTATAATTCGTCATTGAACCCGAAATCCCCAATTTTTCCAATCCAATCAAATTGACCCACGTACTCCGATCCGCCACAGTTCCCCAGCACACCAATCTCTCAGTCTGTTTCACCTTCACGCCTGCAATCCTCGCTTCTCTGAAGGGCTTCAAACACTTCTCCTTCGCAAACCCGCCGCACTTCTCTTTTGCTGCCGTCAAACAACCCTCCATTTCTCGCTCCTCGCACTGCTCCCTCTGCTTGAAGTCCTGCGCTTTCTGACCAATCAGAGCTCGCCACCACGGGGGCTTACACTTCTCCGATCCGCTGATGGCGCACCCGATCCTTGCGCCGGCCTCGCACTGCTCCACCATCTTGGACTCGCAGGCTCTGTACGCGTTCGCCCAAGCTTTTGGGTCTCGAAACGCCAGGACGTATGGACCGGAGGACGGGTCGTCGGTTGGGCTTGCACGGACCGGTCCGCGGAGTAATGGGACCGGACGGTCGAATTGTAAGGTTGCTGCAGCGGCTGAATGCTCGTCGATATGGTTCGATTCCGAAGCCGCCATTTTTAGGATTGAGACTTGAGAGAGAAGAAAAGAAGGCGCCAGCGGAGGTTGGAGATTTGGCGCAAAGCTATTGTATTCTGACACGTGTGAGTTTCTCGTTTTAAAAGCCGTACGTGAGAAAGTGCAAAATGATATTGTTTGTGGTGTGAGTTTCAATTGAAAAAATAAACAAAAATGGACTCATTTGAAAATATTTTTTATTTAAAGTGTTTCTCGATTGAAAATGGTAAACAATTTGAGAGTGTTTTGTGAAGATCTCTATAAAAACACATTTATAATATAAAAACGTTTTTAATCATCGTAAAACAATTTTAATGATAAGAGAGCTCAGCTTATTTCCAACTAAAGAAATTATCCCAAATTCTAATTGGGTTGGGCTTAAGAGGAAAAAGGGAGCTTCATTTTCTTAAAGTCCAATTATGCTTGGATTCAAGGTCCAATTACACAATGCAGGTTTTCTCTTAATAAATAAATTATCTTCTTTTTATTTATTTATTTTTAGGCATACATTTTTTTAATAGAATTGATATTATGATCTAATCTAAATTAAGAGAAATTCAAACTTAGGTGCAAATACGCCGGATACCAAACAATACAGCTGTAATTTAAAAAATTCTAAACAAATTAAGTTGTGAACAATAAAAGTAAAATGGCACCTCTCATATAATACAACCATAATTGCACAATTTGCATGGCTAACTACTAGACCATCACCATATAATACAACCATATGAATGAGTATAAGGATTAAACACATGATTTAATTTTGATCAATTTTTCTATTTCTATTAACATGATTAAGAAAGGAGGAAAAGATCAACTGAGCATCATCATCCTTGCAAATTCTTCATAGCTAACTAGACCATCACCATCTAAATCAGCTTCTCTGATCATTTGTTCAGCCTCTTCGTCAGTCAGTCTTTCTCCTAAATTTATCATCACTTGTCTCAGCTATAAAAGAACAAAAAAAGTACATGGAGACATGAGTAACATATCAGGCATCATCTGTTATCCCAAATTTTTTATACCAACTGATGTGACGCATAACATGACAGTTGTTTACTAATCGTAAATATGTGAAGCTTAAAGTAAATCCGAACATGAAGAAACCCTAATTCTGACACATCAGTTGGGATTTAAAAGGCCGGGTTGTCAATTGGGCCAAATAAAACTAAAGTCAACTATAATTTTATGTGTACCTCACAGGCTGAAATGTAGCCATCTTGGTCTCTGTCGAATACTTTGAAGGCTTCTTTGAGCTCCTCAGCAACATTTTCCTGCAAGATTAAATACAATCTTCTTCAATTAAACTGGTTCCAAAAGCTTAATTAACACTATGAGGTTTAACAATTTGATATTATAGAGCTTAATTACCTTCATCTTTCTTGACATAATATTCAAAAACTCTTCAAAATCTATGGTCCCATTTCCATCAGCACCAATCTCACTAATCATGTCTTGGATTTCTTCTTTTGTAGGACGTTGATCCAGTGACTGGATCACTGTTGCTAGTTCTTCCAAGCTAATAAGTCCTGTAAATAAAGACTCAATAAAAAACCCTAGCAACTCATTGAATTGAGCACGAAAGCACGTGATGGATAAATGCGAGAGGAATCGATGTATACGATTGTAGGAACTCCCGTCCCCAGTCGAGAAGAATCACTTAACGAAAACATACGTAAAGTAATATGATTAAACGTGAACTGATAAGAACATACCATCTGAATCCTTGTCAATGAGGCAAAAGGCTTCCTGGAACTCAGCAATTTGACCTTCTGTCAATGCATCTGCCATTTTTTTGGATCAAAAGCCGAGAGAAAAACAAGTTAACTTTCTGTTTGGCAGCTAAGAAAGTTGTGTTGCTGTATGTGGAACAAAGAATGGTATTTTGGAGCTGCCTTGGAGCGTTGGAATTGTCTGCGTCGCTTTCACATTATAAGTAGGCAAATAAATTTAATTGAAATGGTCAAACACGCAGCATGCATGTGAATATTTTCCCCATTCAAAACATGGAAATTTTCTAGAAGTGAGGCCTCGAATCTTGAGTCAACGGTTGAAATTGAATGCTTTGATTATAAGAATTTTCCAAATTACTTACTCTCGATACGAGTTTTTCAATTATGACGCAGTCATATGATATTTTATTACTAATTTATTTGCTTTATATTGCATAGTTTTTTTTTTTTTGGGTCAAAAGTACTTTTTATTACAAAAAAAAACTTTACAACCTGATAAGGCCCAAAGCACATGTTAACACCCAAAAAAGGGGCCACAACAGAACAACACAATACCAAAGCTAAGGTTCAATTAGGCGCAAAACGCAAAACACGAACACCAAACCTAGAAACTTCAACCGTCTCCTTCGCCGCCAGAGGTCGTCCCAAGCCGTCCAATTCCTCTTTCACAGTCAAGCAATACCTCACCAAATGCCACATCAAACTCCAATATGCTACCCGAGCACAGCTATACAGTAAGTATAGCCGGCAACCAAACGAGAGAAGCCAAATGTGGAGATGAAGTTCGTGGAGATCCACGAACGACACTGCCAAAAAAGGCAGATAATAAGAAGAAAGTGGTGGTGTTGGAAACACTCGAGCCAGTGAAGCCACTGGAACTTTACACACAATCTCAATAGGTTGTATGGCTGAAGATCAGAATATGGATGAACACCTAGGATTGATATAGTATGGGAAAGAGAAACCAAACATATCAGTATAACAACCAAGGCTAAAAAACAGTAGAAGTAAGGAAAACATATAATAAGGAAATAGAGGGGAAGACTGCGACCGACCCCAGCCGAAGCTAAGGTCGGCGCCATTGGTTTTGCTGAAATTTGGAGGCCTCACACGAAGGGGTGAGAAAAACTCTCCAAAAGAGAGAACGACTCTCACAAGAGCGAGAAATTAGGGTAGGATATTTTAAATACCTTATATAGTGCATAGTTTATACATCAACATTATATCCTTGGTACATTACATATTAACTATATTGTCTACCCATATTGCAATGCGCAGATTGGTAACAACTACAGTTCTACAATGCGGCCACGTTCCCTATTAATCTTTAGGCGTTTGAAAATTAAGAAATGACGCCTAGACCTGCTTAGGCACCCGCCTCACCCGTCTAGTTCGCGACTCTTACTTAGACAGTAGATAACTTTTTTTTTTGCATTTGATTTTTTCATAAATTGTAAAAGACTTGTTGAATACTTGGATGAACACTCGTTATATGATTTCTCCGATGTTTTCAATACGTTCTTATATTTTATAATCTGTATGTCATTCTATTTTTACAATTTATGAATTTTTCCAAATATAAGTAGACATTTAATTATATGTAATATAATAAATTTAATCCCCCCATACGCCACACCTAGATGCCTAGGCGTTAAATTCCTGCTCACCGTCTGACTATCACCTAACATTTTAGAATCTTAGTAACAGCACGTGACGTTTTCTCTAGAAATTCAACAATTTTTAGAGTCAAGAAGGACATGACTTTGATGTTCATTTTCAGCTTATTTTTCACTTGCCGTTGTTGACTTTGTGACCTAAAAATGTAACCAATCGAGTTTTAAAGACACCCTTAATATAATACATCTTTGTGAACGACTCCAGGTATTGAGCAGGAGCATGCGGTTTGACAAAATTCCGGAAGACACGGCATTGCTTAATTAACCTAGCTACCTAATGCGATCGTCTGAAAAATGGTGGCATAATGATTGTCTCGTGTTGAAACAATATGAATTGAGAGGACCTAATGTTTGTTTGAGAATGCTTTTGCACAAAACACTTAATGGTTATAAGCGCTTACGTTAGAAAGAATTTTTAATTAAAGAGTAAGTGGTATATTGATAAATGGTTACGATATACTGATTACATCAAAGTCCAATACGTCGTAGGCTATAACAAGTTAATCACAAAATGATATATATAATTCTTAAGAATTTTTAGTATATGGTCCTTAATTACTAATGTTTATTGATTGAGACCTTATTATTTTTCAGATTTTGAACTATGTCTCTAGCATTAATGTATTAATGAGTTCACATGTTAGCTACATATTTTTTTAATATAAAAATTAGTAATTGATTTAGTGTTTAACACTCACACCCTTCTTAAACTTTTAATTAATTTTCAATTCAAAACATTTCCAAAAAAAAAAATATATTAATATAAGTTTGTACCCATTAATTTTTTTTTAAAAGGATTTTCAATTTTTTAATCGTAAATGTACCCATTCATATAATTGTTCAATTTTTTTTAACTTTAAATGTACCCAATCTTAAATATACCAATTTGTTATATATAAAATGCACCATTTTAAGTATAAAATATACCCATTTTTTGATATAAAATCCATTCAGTTTTTTCCTAATCCATTTTTTGAACTTATATGGATACATTATATTTCGTTGATTTGAGAAGGTATCCAAGTCAAGTTTAATCGAAAAAATTTAATAATGTTATTAAGCCTAATATCTATTATTGTTTTTTGGTTTTGAAAAATGTACCCATGTTTTGGTACAATAATTTTTTAGTTAATTTTGATGAATGTGATATTGGAGAGTATAATTTATTTAATATTTTTCATCCAATAAATTATGAGTTTTATTCAAAATCTCATTAATATAAACAACTACAATTGCAAAATTTAATTTTTAAATTAAAAATATAATAACTACATAGAATACATTATCACATTAATGTGAGCAAGGACTTCGATAATGACACACCCCGTCCCGAAGGAGGGCATGCTGGCCGTCACGTGAGAGTGACGTAACCATTTACACAGTTCGGAAGCTTAAAAAAAATACAATTGTGAATTCTGTCAGAACACCGTTGGATTCCTCGTGGCCACCAAAGCTCTGCTATCTCAAACCTGGAGGGGCGCAAAACAAAGTTGAGTGGGTCAGTAAAACAAATCTTTTCAAAACTTTCCTTTATCAAAGTTCTAACCACTCGCTGTAAAACATGTATACTTTCCCAAAAAAATAGCATATATAAATATATATATAGCTTCAAAAATCTCAAAACACCATTCTTTATCACTTTTCAGAAAATATGCCATGCCATGCGTCAAAAACATAATATGGATGCATCAATATAAATCAGGTGAAATGATGAATCAACCGGAGACCCTGCAGTGGTCCTGTACGGCTGATTCTAGAGCTCAATATCCAATCCAGCCGGAGTCACCAACTGTGACCTGTACGGCCCTGCCGGAGTCGCCAACTGCGACCTGTACGGCACTACGCTGCACATGAGTCGGAACTACCTATAGTAGTCTGTACGACTCGGATGGTGTAATAATACGCTCTAGTGCTTCTCTCATCAATCATCTGTGCACATAATCTAAGGTCACCTACTAGTCGGAACCTCCTCTAACGGTCTGTACGACTAGCATGTCGGAACCACCTCCAGTGGTCTGTACGACTAGCATCTACTTGGATCCAAGGTGAGCGTGTGATGCGGTGAATAACATAAGCACTAACACCAGGGGTGCAGGTTATGAGCTATCAACATAAATCACATCAAACAATTCAATGCACCAAATATAACTCACCTGATACTCACCTGTGCGTCCGCAGCACCAATTCACATATATGCATCATATAATATCAATTCACATATCTCATATAAATTCTATGCATGGCATTTCAAATCAC
The DNA here is from genome assembly GCA_024362995.1 of Heteromeles arbutifolia. NCBI lineage: Eukaryota > Viridiplantae > Streptophyta > Magnoliopsida > Rosales > Rosaceae > Heteromeles > Heteromeles arbutifolia. Next base: position 35,438,811 of record JANCRC010000005.1, on the reverse strand, counting down.
ACTTTCAAATCATATTTCACTTAAATAGATTTTCTGGGAAAAACTCCTTTATATAGGTATATACGTAAAACAAAACTGCCCACTCACCTGGAGTTCGCCCTGCAACTCCCTAGCACAACACATCAAGGCGTCATGGCGATCGGCGCCTAAAACAATCATCAAATCATACCTCAGAATCATATCGATAGAATATATCACTTATATAAAACACGTCACTATGAAGTTCGATCCGGAAGATCTGCAACTCAAATTTCCAATCCGTAACTTCCAGAGGTCCACAATAAATCTCTAGAACAACATCCTAAAATTTCATGACCATCCAACGGTCGGATCTCCACCAATTACCAAACTAAGTGACGGTTAACATTATATTTTATGAACTTACAACTCCAATTCCGGGAGATCCGTAAATCGGATACTCGATCTGTAAGTTCTTATAATCCTCAAATATTACGTATTACAACGTATCAAAGTTTGGTGACCATCCAACGGTCGGATCGTCAATTCATATTTTGGCCTAACCATGCATTGTATCGAAATTAAGTCCAAATGATCAACCAACGTTAAGCCACTATCAAAACTGAACTCAGGACATCCAATATAGCTTAAAAATAACATTGGCGGCCCACTGGCCACGCGCCGCCGTGGGTGGCGGTCGGCCGCCCCGGCTCGCCGGAAAATCCAACTTTATCCAAAAATTACCAAAATTTACAGAAATGAAGATCTCAATGAGTAGAACAACTTTCATACCTGTGGCCAAGGCCAATTCGGTCGGCAAAGCCTCCAATTCCAACAAAACCCGTCGGAAACCCTAGGTTTGGTGTGCTCCAATTCGACCTCCAAACTTGTTCCAACGTCTCAACCACTGCTTGGGCTTTGTTCTAGGCCTCAAGAGGATGCCATGGGTGGTGGTGATTGGAAGAAATTGCTTCACATCTTGACGGAAAAGGACCCAACCCGTGCGCCCCCTTTTTGCACGGTTTCTTCTATTTTCACCATCAAATCTCTCCAAATTTGAGATGGAATGGATAGAGCAAGGGTCCTAGAGTGTTTCCCATGAGGTTCCTTGAATCAATTCGCCGGAAAAACGGGTGAATTTCGCCGAAATGTGGGTGTGGGTGCCGCGGGTCGAAATGGGTCGCGGGTGAAGACCCGTTTTCTTCCTTCTCTCCTCCGCTTCTCGCCTTCTCTCCTTTCCTCCTTTCCCCTGTTCCGATTGGCCCTTCTCTTCCTCTCTCCTCTCCCCATTCGTCCGGCTCCCTCCTTTCTCTCCCGGAGCTGCTGCTCCTTCCTCTTGGTTGGGTAGTTTTTGCCCAATCTCTTCTTCCTCCTTTCCTCTCCAGCCGGCCACATACACACACATACACACACATATAATTTTATTCCTATTAATCCCAGCCATCCATTTATTTCCTCATTAAATCTGGGCCGTCCATTTTCATAAAAGAATTTCCATATTTTATTATTATAATTCCCAAAATGCCCAAACTTCAAACTTTAATATCTTTTTCGTTATAACTCCAAATCACGAACCGCTTGCGCCCACGCGTCCGTAGCGACGAATACTACGAGGATATGTCAAGAAAACAAATCTTAGATGGCACGACACAACGATTAACCTCGAACAATGCGCGTGCCTCAAAGGGCATTTTTGTAAAATCATTTATTAAAACTTTAAAAAAATCTTAAAATCAGGGACGGGCTGTCACAATCTACCCACCTTATAGAATTTCGTCCTCGAAATTCAAACAACCAAACAATCCATTAATAATCATAGAGCAACTTTGGGTACCTCTCTCTCATCCAATCTTCAGTCTCATTAAGTAGCTTCTTCCACTGAATGAATCCTCCAAAAACTTTTTACCAAGGCCCACAGTCTTATTTCTTAGAACTTTGTCTTTCCAATCCAAAATGGTCACTGACTTCTCATCATAAGTCATATCTGGGTTGATTCCCAATGGTTAAGGAGATATCACCTGTGCAGCATCTGAAACATAATGTCGAAACATAGATACGTGGGACACGCCACGCGCTTCCGACAGCTCTGGAGGCAACTCAAGCCTGTAAGCAACTTCCTCGACTCGCTCGGTGATCACATAAGGTCCGATGTCTCTAGGACTTAACTTACCTTTCTTCTCGAACCGAATCACACTTTTCCAAGGTGAAAATTTCGAACACACCCAATCACCTACATAATACACTCGATTAGTGGCATCTCTGCTAAGCTCTTTTGCCACTCCTGGGCTGCTTTCAGGTTGAACTTAATCACTTGAACATTCTGAGTAGACTCATCCATAATCTCAGGGCCCGCAAAATTTCTTTCGACAACTTCTGACCAACATAAAGGTGTACGGCAAGTTTTTCCAATAAATGCCTCAAATAGCGACATGCTAATACCCGAATGAAAGCTGTTCTAATTACATTCCCTCAAATTCAACCACTTATGCTAAGCGTCGCCAAACTGCAATATTGAAGATCTTAGCATATCCTCCAACATCTGAATGGTCCTCTCAGATTGCCTATCTGTTTGAGGATGATAAACCGTACTATAAAGTAACCTTGTATCCAAAATCTCCTGAAATGCTATCCAAAACTTTGAAGTGACCATCATATCCAAAAAGCTCAACAGATCCGTAAGCCCGAATCTCTTTTCCATAAAACAAATAAATAATTGTTGCACTTGTTTGGAAAGGTTGTTGCTCTTCACTGGAGTAAAATGCGCTGACTTAGTGAGCCGATCAATTATCACCCAGATGTTATCATAACCATTTCTTGTACGAAAAAGCTTGTACACATAATCCATAGTAATATTTTTCCATTTCCACTGTAGAACGGAAAATGACTGCATCAATCCAAAAGGCTTCTTTCTTTCCGCTTCAACCTACTGACCAATGATACACATACTTACCTATTCAGCAACTTCTCTTTTCATACCCGGCCAATAGTAAAATGGTTAAATGGTATGATACATCTTGTTATCTTGCATAAGGATGCCATCTGCTTCTCCAACTCTGAGGTCTTTCTTTTTCCCGTTATTCCTTGCAATAATTAATTCTTGAATTTCTTCATCAATCCTCTGGGCATTGAGTATACGATTAATTAAAATAAGCCTAACTTGGATACTAGCAAGCAAGGCTTCTTCTCGTTCTTCCATTTCTAACTTTACTCCAGTAGATCTGAAATCCACAAGAAGAGGAACATAACAAGCATACAAAGCCTTTATTCTCACGAGAGTCTTCATATTAAGTACATCAGCCCAAACATTTGCACGATCACCCTGGTCGTGCAATCATAATCACTAAGCAATTCAGTCCACCTTCGTTACCTAAAATCAAGATCTCTCTGAGTAAGACAGATATTGGAGACTCTTATGATCCGTAAAATCTTGCACTTTTCACCAATAATATAATGTCTCCATACCTTCAAAGCAAAGATGATAATCGCAAATTCCAAATCACAAGTAGGGCAATTCATCTCATGAGGTTCCAATTGCCGTGAAACATAGGCAATCACCCTACCATTTGCATCAATACACATCCCAAACCATTAAAGGAAGCATCCTTATAGACCTCATAATTCCCGTTATCATCTGAGAGTGCTAACACAAGTGGATGAGTGAGGAAATACTTCAACTGTTGAAAACTTTGCTCACCATTTTCATCCCACTCAACTTGGCCTCTTTTCTCGTCTATCTCGTCAATGGTAAGGCAATGACTGAAAAATCTTTCACAAACCGTCCATAGTAGCCCGCTAAGCTAAGAAAACTCCGAATCTTAGTCATGGTTCGTGGTTGTTCCAAATTCTCAACTTCTGCCACCTTTTAAGAATTCACTTGAATACTTTAAGTAGATATAACATGTCCCAGAAATACCACTTGATTCATCCAAAATTGGCATTCGCTAAACTTAGAATACATCGACGATCCCTCAATCTTTGTAATACCAATTTAAGATGTCTAGCATGCTCAGCTCTAGTCTTAAGTATACCAGAATAACGTTAATGAGAACGATAACAAACCTGTCGAGATATTCCTGGAATACTTCGTTCGTCAAACTCATAAAATTCGTCAATCCGAATGGCATCACCAAAAACTCATAAAGACCATAACGAGTTCTGAAAACCGTCTTAGGGACATCATCACTCTTAATCTTCAATTGGTAACAACCAGACTTCAAATCAATCTTTGAAATTACACAGGCACCTCTAAACTGATCAAACAATCATTAATACTCGGTAATGGATAACGATTCTCAATCGTTACCCGATTCAATTATCCATAGTCAATGTATAGCCTTAATGTCCACATTCTTCCTCACAATTAAACTGGGGCTCTCAAAGGTAACATACTAGGTTGAATAGAACCTTTATCAACCAATTCTTGCAACTGACTTTTCAATTCCCTTAACTCAACATGAACCAATCTCTAATATAGGGTCCGTACCTGGAAACAAATCAATAGAGAACTCCACAACTTTGCTTGGTGGCAATCCTGTTAAATTCTCAGGGAAAATGTCAGGAAAATGTCTAACCACCTTGACCTCTTCCACACTACTCAGAGCAATATCTCTTAGTACCGCATGAACTATATATCCTTGGTAACCTTCCGAAACCATTTCCTTGCTCTCACAGCAGAAATAACGGCATGCCTCACTCTGATTTGCATACCTCCAAAAGTAACCTCTGGTCATCCAGGTCGATGGAAAGTAACTGATTCCCCGAAGCAATCTATCTTGGCACAATTATAATACAATCAGTCTGTGCCTAAAACCACATCCAAATCCACAATATCTCACGGGATAAGATTCACTGGCATAACAACCTCGTCCACCATCACTGAACACCCTGAATAACACCATACTAATGTAGGATGACCTACCTGTTTACTTGCTTAACGAATCCAACGGATAAGTTATTAATATTACGGTCTGCAGCCCGCAATACTGATAAATCACCGTTGTCTCGATAAGTAAGCAACAATCTTCAAGGGTGCAATATTACCATCTTGCCTTTCATTAGAAATACATATACACACCTCGATCGTGCTCATTCATTACTCTTTTTGGCAACATCGTCCATAACAAGAATCATATCAGCTAGAAGAACTAGAACTAGCTTTACTTCTTTTGAAGCTTTGAGTCTCTTAAAGTCCTTAAAATTACTAACCTTTACCTTTGCCATCTTTCCTCTGATTCACAATCTTTTCCTCTTCTTCATTACTATCGCTGGACATAATCTCAGAGTCCTCAATTCTCAATAAAATCTCGTAAAACTCCTGATAGGAAGCACAATGGATAGTGGTCGTCAAAGAACGCCAATTCTTCTTATTATCCAGTTTAAATGACATAACATTCCCACCGGATTAACAACAACATTCAAATAGTAATGAGACAAGTCAATAAACTTTCCATAATACTCATTCGCTGTCATCTTTCCTTGTCTCAAATTTTGTAAACTTTCGCTTTTTACCATCAATATATGCCGGAGGGATAAACCTTTTCTTAAACAATTCTTTAAACAACTCTCAAACAGCTGTTTCTTCCGGTGACATCATATAAGACTTCTGTCTCCACCAGGATGCAAATTCAATACTCAGAAACCAGGTAGTCGTCTCTACCTACCTTTCAAAAGAAAGATTCCCTTAACTTGCATAAACCGAAATGCCTTTTCCAAATAATTAAGCCATCGCTCTGCTTCCTCCAGTCTTTCATTTCCATAAAGTGATTCAGCATCAACTTATAACCAGTCTTAAGAGAAAAATCCTTGAATAATAGACTGAATCACAATAGCAATAGTTTCCCCTAACTGAGCTATACCAAGGAAACTAAACTCATCTGAACGACGTGGCTCACTACGAGGCGGTATAGTTCTGACAGAAGACACTAGGAAATTCTCAAGATACACAGAACTGCAACCTAGGCTTTGATACCAACTGACACACCCCGTCCCGAAGGAGGGCATGCTGGCCGTCACGTGAGAGTGACGTAACCATTTACACAGTTCGGAAGCTTAAAAAAAATACAATTGTGAATTCTGTCAGAACACCGTTGGATTCCTCGTGGCCACCAAAGCTCTGCTATCTCAAACCTGGAGGGGCGCAAAACAAAGTTGAGTGGGTCAGTAAAACAAATCTTTTCAAAACTTTCCTTTATCAAAGTTCTAACCCCTCGCTGTAAAACATGTATACTTTCCCAGAAAAATAGCATATATAAATATATATATAGCTTCAAAAATCTCAAAACACCATTCTTTATCACTTTTCAGAAAATATGCCATGCCATGCGTCAAAAACATAATATGGATGCATCAATATAAATCAGGTGAAATGATGAATCAACCGGAGACCCTGCAGTGGTCCTGTACGGCTGATTCTAGAGCTCAATATCCAATCCAGCCGGAGTCACCAACTGTGACCTGTACGGCCCTGCCGGAGTCGCCAACTGCGACCTGTACGGCACTACGCTGCACATGAGTCGGAACTACCTATAGTAGTCTGTACGACTCGGATGGTGTAATAATACGCTCTAGTGCTTCTCTCATCAATCATCTGTGCACATAATCTAAGGTCACCTACTAGTCGGAACCTCCTCTAACGGTCTGTACGACTAGCATGTCGGAACCACCTCCAGTGGTCTGTACGACTAGCATCTACTTGGATCCAAGGTGAGCGTGTGATGCGGTGAATAACATAAGCACTAACACCAGGGGTGCAGGTTATGAGCTATCAACATAAATCACATCAAACAATTCAATGCACCAAATATAACTCACCTGATACTCACCTGTGCGTCCGCAGCACCAATTCACATATATGCATCATATAATATCAATTCACATATCTCATATAAATTCTATGCATGGCATTTCAAATCACACTTTCAAATCATATTTCACTTAAATAGATTTTCTGGGAAAAACTCCTTTATATAGGTATATACGTAAAACAAAACTGCCCACTCACCTGGAGTTCACCCTGCAACTCCCTAGCACAACACATCAAGGCGTCATGGCGATCGGCGCCTAAAACAATCATCAAATCATACCTCAGAATCATATCGATAGAATATATCACTTATATAAAACACGTCACTATGAAGTTCGATCCGGAAGATCTGCAACTCAAATTTCCAATCCGTAACTTCCAGAGGTCCACAATAAATCTCTAGAACAACATCCTAAAATTTCATGACCATCCAACGGTCGGATCTCCGCCAATTACCAAACTAAGTGACGGTTAACATTATATTTTATGAACTTACAACTCCAATTCCGGGAGATCCGTAAATCGGATACTCGATCTGTAAGTTCTTATAATCCTCAAATATTACGTATTACAATGTATCAAAGTTTGGTGACCATCCAACGGTCGGATCGTCAATTCATATTTTGGCCTAACCATGCATTGTATCGAAATTAAGTCCAAATGATCAACCAACGTTAAGCCACTATCAAAACTGAACTCAGGACATCCAATATAGCTTAAAAATAACATTGGCGGCCCACTGGCCACGCGCCGCCGCACGCGCCGCCGTGGGTGGCGGTCGGCCGCCCCGGCTCGCCGGAAAATCCAACTTTATCCAAAAATTACCAAAATTTACAGAAATGAAGATCTCAATGAGTAGAACAACTTTCATACCTGTGGCCAAGGCCAATTCGGTCGGCAAAGCCTCCAATTCCAACAAAACCCGTCGGAAACCCTAGGTTTGGTGTGCTCCAATTCGACCTCCAAACTTGTTCCAACGCCTCAACCACTGCTTGAGCTTTGTTCTAGGCCTCAAGAGGATGCCATGGGTGGTGGTGATTGGAAGAAATTGCTTCACATCTTGACGGAAAGGGACCCAACCCGTGCTCCCCCTTTTTGCACGGTTTCTTCTATTTTCACCATCAAATCTCTCCAAATTTGAGATGGAATGGATAGAGCAAGGGTCCTAGAGTGTTTCCCATGAGGTTCCTTGAATCAATTCGCCGGAAAAACGGGTGAATTTCGCCGAAATGTGGGTGTGGGTGCCGCGGGTCGAAATGGGTCACGGGTGAAGACCCGTTTTCTTCCTTCTCTCCTCCGCTTCTCGCCTTCTCTCCTTTCCTCCTTTCCCCTGTTCCGATTGGCCCTTCTCTTCCTCTCTCCTCTCCCCATTCGTCCGGCTCCCTCCTTTCTCTCCCGGAGCTGCTGCTCCTTCCTCTTGGTTGGGCAGTTTTTGCCCAATCTCTTCTTCCTCCTTTCCTCTCCAGCCGGCCACATACACACACATACACACACATATAATTTTATTCCTATTAATCCCAGCCATCCATTTATTTCCTCATTAAATCTGGGCCGTCCATTTTCATAAAAGAATTTCCATATTTTATTATTATAATTCCCAAAATGCCCAAACTTCAAACTTTAATATCTTTTTCGTTATAACTCCAAATCACGAACCGCTTGCGCCCACGCGTCCGTAGCGACGAATACTACGAGGATATGTCAAGAAAACAAATCTTAGATGGCACGACACAACGATTAATCTCGAACAATGCGCGTGCCTCAAAGGGCATTTTTGTAAAATCTTTTATTAAAACTTTAAAAAAATCTTAAAATCAGGGACGGGCTGTCACAGATAAAAAACTAAAAACCAACAAAGTTTTATTCAAATAACATTAATAGTTAGAGACCATATCCAAAGTCTCCCTAATTCTTAGCAATGACAACGTAAATAAATTTCAGTAGCAAAGTCTTCAAGGTTAAGATTTTGTTAAGTTCGAAGATAAATTACGTCTAATGCGTAGCATAGCACCATACAGTTGTTGAATATTGTTGCTCACATATTACATAGTGTATCTTAATGCTTATGCAAGTCAGAAGGAACAATTGTTTAAAGAGGAAACAGAAAGGAAAATGGGAGGAAATAGATGAGACTTGACCCCTAAAAAAATTAAGGTGTAGTCAAATGTGAATTTGGCAAGATTTTAAAGACTTTTAAAATTCATGGATTTGATTGGATTTGCAGAATTTTGGGGATTTTATGAGGATTTTTGGGGATTTTTATGAATTTTGTTTGTAGATTTGGATGGATTTCCAAAGAAATTTTTTTATTAAGGATTTCCAAAGACTTTGAATATGACACATCTAGACGTTTTTATCCAATTTAAAAATAAATAAAAAATAGAAAAATAACACGAAAAAAGGAAAAGAAAAAAAAAAAATCAAAAGCCACTGACGTCCCCCACCACAGAGACGCCGTGGGGTTTAGGGTCCTTGGAAAATCCGGGTTTAGGGTCATTGGAAAATCCATCACATTTCCAGAAGTTGCATCGACCCAGTTTTGGGGCTGGTTTGGTATTGCTGTGCTTTGAAAAAAAAAAATTACTTTTGATGTGTTGTGAGAATAAGCAACTGTGAAATAAAGTATCAGAGTGTTTGGTAAACTTTTTTGTAAAAGTGTTTATGGAAAAAAAAAAAACAGTATTATAGTGTTTGGTAAACTTTTATGTAAAACAGTTGTGACTGTGTGAAATGACCAAAAAGAGTATAATACTAGATGTGTCATTAATTTAATTTTCTCCATCTGCATCGAGTAGTCTCTCCCACTACCCCACTATTGAACCAGACTTTCCAAAAACCAAAAACATCTCTCTAGAAGTCTCCCCCATAACCCCAATTTTCTCTTTTTTTTTTTTTTTTTTTTTTGCTCTGTCTTCTTCTTTTTTATTTTCTACTCTGTTCCTCAATCTCTCTCCCCTGTCATTTGATTTGCAGTACATACATGGTTTAGTTGCTCGATGAGTTCATTATATACATTGGGCAGGGCCAACGCTTTAGGATGCTGGTTTCTTTCTTCTTCTGGGACTAATCATTTTTTCTTTTTGAAACTGTATAGTGTGAATTCGATCATACAAAACAGTTTCTTGTATTTAATTTTGGGTATTTGGAATAACTGAGTTTTTGTGTTCGTCTGGGCAATCTGGGCTCTCCTAATTTGCAGAAATACGAAGATCAGTTGCCTGTAAGCGGTGCAATCTGGGAAATCTGGGCAAATCTGAGATGCCAAAACCGATTCTAGTCCTCGCCGGAAAAGATGTTGGTATTTCTCGGCGTGTTTTTGTCGGCATGGGAGTGAGAGAGAACGGACAAGAGATAGGAGGAAGGACAGAGGCAGAAACAACGTCCTAACGTATGGAGTTCAAGGTCAATAACGGTGATTGTTGAAGCTAGGAGTGAACGACGTTGTGGCGGGATCGACGAGGACGACCTCCTAATTGAAGTCGGCAACTTTTTCTTGTTGGTATTATGTGTAATTATTTAATTGTTTAAGGTCATTTTGGGTGTTTGAAAGTTTCATTAAAGGGTTAAGCGCTTCTTGCAAATTAGGTTTGCGCATAAGCTGTGGAAGCAAAGAAAGCCGGTTTTTCAAAGCTAGCTTTTGCTGCTTTGAACTTTTAGTTTTTTTTCACCAAAAACTGTAAAAAAAAGCTGAAGTTAAATGTTTACCAAACACAAAAAAGCTCCCAGCTTTTTTTAATACCTGTTTTTTTTTAAAAGCACATCAGTACCAAACCAGTACTTGCTCGCACATCATCCTACTCTTCCTAGTAAAGCATAATCTGGTTATGTTCTTGTGTACTGTAAAAAACAAAAGCTATCGTTCCTTTGGTTCAGTGTTGAAATTTTGATAAACTTTATATGCCCATTTAGGTCCGTTACACGATTTTTGAAAGCCGTCATCGTGGATTTTTATTTCCGCATGCAGGGGAAAATGCCTTAGTCCATCATGAATATTATTGATATTGTTACAATTAATCACCTATTATTAGGTGTTGAATTCTATCATAGAAGGCGTTCGTAATATTAGGGATTGAAACTTCCATACATTAATTGTATATTATTTTGTCATATTACTGATGTGAGATCTGTTCTCTAACAAAATGAACGTAATTGATGTTCTAGTTTATGGGTAATTCATTTTTTTTATATATAAAAGAGGGGTTTCCAGATTCTTTTGTTTCTGGGCAATTAAAAAAAAAACACATTTTTCATTTTCCTGAGAGTAACTTTCATGACACACCCCGACCCGGAATGTTCACTTGGACTTCGAATCGAGTTGTGCTGGCCGACACCATGAAGGTGACGAAGCCATAAAGTGTAGTGATGTGGAAAATGTGAATAAATTTAAACCTAAAATGCCTACATGTAAGAGTGCGAATGTGAGCGGGAATGAACTCATTTCACACATGAAGTCAGAGCATAAGTAAAGTACAGCCACAACAACAATTTGCCACAAATCCTCGTCGACACGAAAGCTCAGCCACTAAAACCTGGAGGGGTGAAAAACAAGGGTGAGTGGGCCTGAAAATAAAGCTTTGTAAAACCCTTTTCGAAAACATAATAACCATTCGCCGTAAAACAAGTATAGTTTCCAAAATATACATACTAGGTTTAGTATAAAAAAATACTTTCTAGAGCCAGTAGTATCTCAAGAATGCAATACTTCACATAAAATAAATACATGATGTCCGTAATCACATATTCTCGCATAAATAAACATATCAGATCGAGTGTTCATCGACAGATGCTGACACACGAGTTCATGTAGAGATATTCTGACATGAACATGACTGGGTGTAACAATGATATACGCTCTAGTACTACAATCACGTGAAAATTGGCGCTATGCGCAACACATACGAGTCCTAATTGCCTATAGCAATCTAAGACAGGACTGGCATCTACAATGGATCTAAAGTGAGCGTACAGTGCAATGTGCACATACACGTGAAAGACTGGCCCTGGACCGGATGAGTACTAACATCGGTGCAGCAAACGATGATCAGATAACATAAATATAGTAATGCCACAATGATTTCTATAATTCTAGTCAACATAATATTATTCATAGCGACAAATTTAATTAAGGCATCCCGTAAGATTTATAATGGTTTTCTAATTCTCATCGTTATGTCATTTCCTATAAACATTAATTTAATTACGGCAATCATATATTAGATGTATATATGGAAACTAAATAAATATATGTATATATCAAAGAAAAGACCCACTCATAAATTATGTCGTCGAGTCGAACCCGCCTTACGGGCATTAAAGATCCTTACGATGCGTTTCACCTAGAAACGAGACCATTTATGTAAAAATAACGTACTAACATAATTACGCATTTTCGTACAAAGTACGGGTAATAAAGGAACTATTTTAAAACTGTCGAATTTCGAAAAAAGGACAGCGGATTCGGATTTGGCACGTCGAGAAACCTAAGGAGGGATCTCAGGTTCCTCCACACGCCGCCATAACTCGGAGGCTCGGAAGGCCACTCGCCACCGCACTCGTTGCCACAACTCGGCGGCCCGAGAGGCTACGCGCCACCGCACGCCCTGGGTTAAGTAGTCGAAAAGTTAGCTGAAAAAGTCGTCGGCGCCGCCGTACAGTATCTCTGGGGAGGCACGTGTGCTCCACGCGCCGATCATTGCAACATCACGTGCGGCCCATACGCCTGCAAGTACATGCCTACTCGCTTTCCTCGAGGCTAGAAATTTGCAGATTTTCTTCCCAACTTTCAAAGCTAATTCCCAAATTTGTATATTCTCATCCCTACCTAGCACGAGGCCTTTTGGGAGCTCACTGGCTTCGGGTTCCGTAGGAACTCCAAAGTTAAGCGAGAAGGGGGCCAGAGCACTTCCAGGATGGGTGACCCACTGGGAAGTTGCTCGTGAGTTCCTAGAAACAAAACCGTGAGGGCATAGTCGGGGCCCAAAAAGGACAATATAGCGCTACGGTGGTGGAGTGGGCCCGGGAAGTGATCCGCCCCTGGCCGGGATATGACAATTGGTATCAGAGCCAATCCCTGGCCGGAACTGTGCCGACGAGGACGTCGGGCCCCTAAGGGGGGTGGATTGTAATATCCCACATCGCACATGGGAGTGATCCTTAAATGTATATTCTCATCCCTACTTAGCACGAGGCATTTTGGGAGCTCACTGGCTTCGGGTTCCGTAGGAACTCCGAAGTTAAGCGAGAAGGGAGCCAGAGCATTCCCAGGATGGGTAACCTACTAGGAAGTTGCTCGTGAGTTCCCAGAAACAAAACCGTGAGGGCGTAGTCGGGGCCCAAAGCGGACAATATTGTGCTACGGTGGTAGAGCGGGCCTGGGAAGTGATCCGCCCCGGGCTGGGATGTGACAAGAGAGAGGTTCTAACGCTTACCTTGGTCGGGATTCATGGAAACTCGTCGGGAATCCATATCTAAAACAGAGCTCCGCTTGAGCTCCACGACTCGATTCTAGTGACCCAAACTTGGGTTTAAGCTCGTAGGGGTAAGATGATGGTAGTCTGGTGTGAGATGATTTGGAGTTTACTGGTACATCGAAATATTTGTGTGGTGGTGGTGTCTCGGTGGTGATTCACCAAGAGAGAGTGAGTTTGAAATGAAAGGTGAGAGAAGTGAGAGTTGAAAGAGAGAGAGAGGTCCGGGAAATATGAGAAATGAGGGAGAATGGGTTGTGGGCCTTACGTGGCTCACAAAATATCTCTAAATATGAAATTACTAAATCACCTTTCACGTTTTGTAGTCCCATAAAATCTTCATCGTAACTCCAAATTCGTTTCCGCTTGTGCCTACGCGTGTGTATCGATGAATACTTCGAGACTAAGGTAAAATAGTGGCTCGTACACGTCACGAAATGACGGTCAACAAAAGTCAACAATCTCACCTCTAGGGTATTTTCGTTAATTCACTCTTCTAAAATTAATAAAATCATAAAAGTAGGGACGGGTTGTCACATTTCATGCATTCTTACAATGTCTATAAAAAATTACGGGTGCATTTATTTGTTCGCATTGAGCTTTATGAACTGAACTGACTTAACTAGGATTACTAGTCGTGTTTGGTGCAAGCAAAGACGGACTTTAATGACTAAGTCAGACTCATGTCGACTAAATACCTCACTACGTGGTCTTAGAGAGACCTCGAAAAGTAGCGGATGACTAAGCCAATCCAATTCAACTCAATCTTTGTATCTAGTCCAGTCTGAAATAATCTGATACAACAAATGCACTTGGATTACTTACCCTAAAAGTTTAAAAAATTTAGGGCATGTTTGGTACTCTACTTGAATCCAACTTTTTAAACTCAAAAACAATTTTCAAGTTTTAGACCTTAAAAACTTGTTTGGTAGGACTATTTTAAAAAACTAAACTCAAGACTAACTCAAAAATATAATCTATTCTCTAAAAACATAAAAAGTAAGTTTTTAGAGTTTTTAAACTTACACTCACTACTTTTTTTTTTCTCTTTCCTCCCGTCTCACTCCAAATCTGTCTCTCTCTTTCTTCTTTCTCTCTCCTTTTTTTTTTTTTACCTTTTTCGTCTCTTCTCCAATCTGCTTTCTTCATTCTTTCGGTTATTTCTCTCACTCATTTTCCTCTCTATCTCGTCCAATCCTCTCTTATTTCTCTTTCCTTCAATCATCTCTTACTTTCTTTCCTCCTTTCTCCTCTTTCTCCCTCTCCTACAACCCCTTCTTTTTAGATCTCTTTGTCTAATTTAAGTCGTAAGATACAATTTTTAAATCGCAAACCAATCAAGTTTTTGAGTCTTAAAGAAAATTGTTTTCAAGAAATGTTCTTAAGAAATGATAAATTTTTTCAAATAGGATACCAAACATGCCCTTAATCCTCTAAAATCTTTTTTTTTTTTTTGAACAAACGATATTATCTATACTAAGGGGGAGGGGGTGAGCTTAGTATCACAATATGCTAGCAATAATGTGGTTCAAATTCGCCTTTGGCGAGAATTGAACCTAAGACCTCTCACTTATAAGTAAAAAAGAATACCATCAGACCATAGCACCAAGTGACTCTAAAATCATAATTTAACTATTCCCCTTACAATTTTTGTTTCTTGGTTAGAGGCAATGACCAAAATATCGCCGATATTATCGTTTTTTTGAGATGATGATATTTCGTGACTTATCCTTTTAATTATCGTTAATATATCGCGATATTATAAAAAATATCACGATATTATCGATAATATCGCGATATGAAACCCAAAAATACTTCAAAAATTCTGAAAAGTCTCAATCTTGGGCATAGAGGGATTCGAACCCCTCTCATTTGATTCCTTCAACGCCTTGACCACCATATCACTTATGTTTTTGTGAAAATATGCTAAAATATTTTTATATATATATGGTTTTGTTTTGAATTCTTTTTGCAAGAAACAAATTTGCACATATTCCAAATTTTTTGTGGTATTATATTTTAAATTGTGTCAATTAATTACTTAGTCAATGTGTAACATCCCAGATCGCCTAGGGAAGTGATCATTAAATGTATATTCTCATCCCTACCTAGCACGAGGCCTTTTGGGAGCTCACTGGCTTCGAGTTCCGTAGGAACTCCGAAGTTAAGCGAGAAGGGAGGGGGCTAGAGCACTCCCATGATGGGTGACCCACTGGGAAGTTGCTCGTGAGTTCCCAAAAACAAAACCGTGAGGGAATGGTAAGCCCAAAGTGGACAATATCGTGCTACGGTGGTGGAGCGGGCTCGGGAAGTGATCCGCCCTGGGCCAGGATGCGACACAATGACATGTGGTTTTTAATTTTTCTATTTTTTATTTGATCACTTACATGTAGGGCTGGAAAAAATTCCCGAAAATTCCAAACCAAACCGAAAAAGTCCCAAACCCAAACCAAAAAATCCCAAACCAAAACCATCCTGAAGTTCGGGAATCCCATCCTGAAAAATACCGAAATTTTCGATATGGGATTGGTTTCCAAATCCCATTTGTTTGGTAATCCCGAACCCTTCATATCTCATTCCTGTTAGGATGAAATCGAGCGACTCATGGAAAGAATCTGAGACTCAATCTTCAAATGATTTTGCTTATGGACAACGTCAACCAATCTCGGATCCATATGGGTGACATGTTAACAATTACATGCAAAACTATTTTGGGGATTTATCATTTGATGACTACTCTTCACAATACACTTACTCTACACATAGAGATGATGAAGATAGTGAAAATTTTGAACCTCATAGGAACTCTATGTGGTACTAAGTCACTCATGTATCTTACCATGCAATGTTTAAAGTGTAAAATATTGTACTAATTCATTATATATAAATGATTATGGTGTGTTTAAACTTCTTTCATTAATTACTACATATTTTCTACACTCACAATGTTTGCCAGCTCGCTATATAATCAACTTAAATCAGTTAAATCCATCATGCAATGCATTTCCTTCCAATTTTTTATGATAAACTAATAGATAATTGACTAAATAAACATCCTGCAAAGTTTCAATAAAAATTTCCAAGTTTTTCTTACAATTTTTGTGGTTTTTATTCAATTTTTATCGATATCGATAACATCCCTATATTTCTATCGAAATTTCCGTATTTTTGGATTACCGATATTTCCGATATCATCGATATTGAGGAGAGAAATAAAGTTTAGGAATTTTTAATTTATTTATTTTCAGTGAGAAAATAAAGCGTAGAGATCTACCGCAAAACCAGGTACCGCGTGGCAGGCGATTTCCGCTCAGACCAAGATAGGTAAGAATCGTAAGATCTCTCTCGGGGGTTTTAGCGGAAGCGCCAGCAACAGCAAAGCAGCGGCGAACCATCGTCTCTTCACTCTCTCCTCGCTCGCCGCCGTCGCCGCCGTATTTTGTTTCCGATTCCGGAACTGAATTAACTCAGCCCGAGTCGAGCTCAACCATCAGGTAATCTTCAATTTCTCATACGAGCTTTCACCTACAGATTTATAATTCCTGTACTGCAACACTCTGTTTCACAGTAACGGATGCAATCCGAGAGTTTAGAATTAGGGTTTTCAGATTGATAAGAAACGTAATTGGACCTTTAGGTTTTAGGTTTTGCGATTCCTGTTGAGGGTATGTGGATTTTGGTTCTGATGATTAGCTGAAAGAACTAAACTTGGAGTAGTTGTGATATTGGGGCACGTTTGGCATTCGAATGTAATGCCGATGGAAAACCATGGAGCGGAATCTGAATTATGTGTTTGGCATGGAAAAGGATCAATGTCAAGATGCCAAACCCCTGGAACTAAATAGAACCTTGCATTTCCTTTTTCCGATTTCTAGGGTTCTCAGATTCAGTGATTGGTTTTTTCTAGCTGTGCTTAATGTTTCGCTATATCTTGTTCAGAAAAAGTTCCTTCAATTTGTGTTTTTTTGCTGAATTACATGCAAAGATGCTTTCTTGAGCTAAATAGTATGTAGATTTTACTTTTATCTATGCGTGATTGTTACGCAGGCTTACGCTGTAAACTCTTGGTATGTGTTTATTTACTTCTCTTGCTCTGATGTTCTTGAGACAGGAAAATATGAGCAAGAAAAAGAACCCTCGCGTCTTCTTAGATGTATCAATTGATAGGGACCCTGTGGAACAAATTGTTATTGAGGTACGTAAAAATTGTAACACTCTCCCTTGTTGGATTTTGTAGCTTGCTTTACCTGTTTCAAAAGGAAACTTTTAGCTTGCATTTTGATATAGAGTTATGCTAAACTTGTTTCTCCTGAAAATTTGCAGCTTTTTGCTGATGTTGTTCCTAAGACGGCAGAGAATTTCAGGGCTCTCTGTACAGGTATATGGGAAAGTTGATTTTTATTTTTAGTATAATTTGATTGTTGTGTTTGTTGGATACGTATCCAGTTTTGATTCTTTAAAAGTTTGAGGAAGGCAGATTTGGTTTTATTGTAGATATGTCTGGAAAGAAAAATATGAAAACATATCAGATATAGGATTGGTGAGCATTGGAACCACATTGGTGTTGCTGAAATAAATCAGTTCGTAAACCCATCTACTGTTACTTTATTGGATGTGTAAATCTGGTTATAGTGTTCGATTCCATGCTTTTTGTTTTTCATGGTATCAAATTTCTTTTGCCTACATTCGTCATCGGTTAAATGACCTATAATGTGACATTTTATGCTGCCTTCTGTTATAGGTGAGAAGGGCATTGGAAAGTCTACAGGAAAACCTCTCCATTACAAAGGATCAACATTTCATCGAGTAATAAAAGGATTTATGGCCCAGGTATGTTGCCTCTTTTCTAGTGAACTGTCATCATCAAATATTACTTATCTTCCTGAAAGGACAAATCACTCTTTAGTGCTGAATTATTTATTTATCTTGTAAGTACTAATATGTCATAACCTCGTCTCTCTTTTATACAGGGTGGTGATTTTTCAAATGGAAATGGTACGAATTTCTTCCTGTAAATCATTTATTTGTTTGATGAATGCAAATTTTTTGTTTTACTTGTAAATTCATGCCCAGATGTGTCGTTTGATTGGTTTGCAGGCACTGGTGGAGAAAGTATTAATGGAGGAAAGTTTGCAGGTAGATTTTTTTTCTTGTGTGTGTAGGGACTTGCATGCGTCATAACTGTTTAGTTGTGGTCATGATTTTCATTCCCCTTGCAGATGAAAATTTTAAATTGAAGCATGATAGACCTGGTCTTCTGTCCATGGCAAATGCGGGTCCAAACACAAATGGTTCCCAGTTCTTTATAATCTTCAGGCGCCAGCCTCATCTGGATGGGTAATTTAAATTGCTTTTTTATTCATACTTTTATGTGAGATGCCATTTATACTCATTACCTACAGCCATAGATCTTCTTCATTTCCATTGTTCACCACTTTCAGAGACAAAGTTTTATGTAGGGTTGTTTTATAATTTTAAAATGATTGAGTCATTATCTTTGTCAGGAAACATGTTGTTTTTGGAAAAGTTGTGAAGGGAATGGATGTAGTTGAGAAAATTGAGAAAGTGGGAACTGCTGATGGAAAACCTTTAGAAACCGTGAAAATTGTGGATTGTGGTGAATTCTCAGAAATTAAAATCCCTGTTGCAACAGAGAAAGAGAAAGAGAAAGAGAAAGGTAATGTGTGCTTACATAAGTACTGACACAAGAATTATCTGCCTTGTAAATACTTTATTTTGGCAGCATATTTGATCAGTTTTTCGTCCAGGTAAAAAGAGGAAATCAGGAAAGGTTCCATCCTCTGAGGATAGTTCTGATGAGGAAGCTAGAGGAAGGCGTAACAAATCCTTGAAGGAAAGAACTAAGAGAAGAAGATATTCTTCATCTGACTCCCACAGCTCAGAGTCTGAGTCGGATTCTTCAGATTCTGATTCTGATTCTTCTCTATCTGACTCAAGTTTGTCTAGTGATGGAAGGCGCAGGAAGAGGAAATCTGTCAAAAAAGGTAAGCATCAGCGTTCAAGGAAAAGAAGAGATGGGAAAAAAAAGAGGAAGAGCGGACGGCATTCCAAGCGATCAAGGCACAAGTCAAAACGGTATGTTTCCTAGTTACTTTAACTGCCACTTCTTTTCTGTTTCTGCCTGGGCCTCCTTTTATTTTCCATGCATGTTTATTATGACCTTGTTTTCAGGAGATTGGAAAGTTCAAGTGACACAGAAAGTGAGAGTCCTAGAAGCAGCAGAAGCAGTTCTGATGATGATAAAGATGGTCGTCATGTTTCTTCTCGTAAAACCAGCAACTTAAAGCATTCAGAAAAGAAACTTCCAACCAATGGTATCTCATCTATATTATTACAAGATGTCCTCTGTTACCTGATAATAGTTTATGTGAATTATTTGTTATTAATGTTTATGTGTGCGCGCCTGCTCGTGCAAGATGGAAAGGTCTTAAGTAGCTTTGTTTAATAGCTTTACTTCATCTAATAATGCATTTTGAACTCGTGGTTTGTTGTGATGTTCCAGACGTGGGAAAAGAACCTGCTCTAGTGAAAAAAATTGTTGTTGAACGGAGGCATAATCATGGTAGGAAGAAAACTGAGGGCAACTCATCCCAAGAAGAAGGTGAATTATCTCCAAAGAATGATGCACCTTTCAACAATGGGCATAATGCAGAAGCTAAAACTGCTAATCAGAACTCCGACTCAGATGACTCGAACATCTCCAGGTTTCTACTGTTGGCTTGCTTTTCTTCTATCTTTTTTACTGCTGTTGGGTTTATTTAGACTTGTTCATGTACAGCTGATAGTTCTTTGATTGCTTTACAATTTCTGTGCATATTTTATCAGCAGAAGTCCGACTCGCAAAAGGAGGTCAAGAAACAGCCCTAGGAGCAGGCCAAGCCCAAGTCCTGATAGAATTCATAGTGGAAGTCCTCCAAGGAGTACTGGTGAGAAAAACAGAGCTAGGAGTCCATCGCATAGCCCTGTCCGCAGAGCTCCTGAACCTTCTACCACCAATCATGAAGGGGGTTTGTCAAGAAGCACTTCACCAAATGGAAATTCAAAGCGCGTTAGAAAAGGGCGTGGCTTCACTGACCGCTTTTCCTTTGCACGTCGTTACCGTACTCCATCTCCAGAGTGTTCACTCCGTAATTCCTATCGTAATAATGGAAGAGACACTTATAGAAGTAACCATGATAGGTAATTTCAGTGTCAAGTTAATGAATTATGAGTAAGAAAGTATGAGCTTAAAATGAATTATCTTTTGCATGTCTGAAGGTACTCAAGCTATAGAAATTTTTCCGAGGGCTCACCTCGTAGACGTTTGCGAAGCCCACCAAAAGGCGGAAGCCCTCCCAGGTTCTCTCTGTCTCTCTCTGCCTCTCTCTCTCTCTCTCTCTCTCTCAACAAGCCTGAAAGCATATGCTTAGCCATTGTATACACAAAACATATGAGGTGAGAAAAAGTAAAGTCAGAGCATAAATGATCTTTTTGTTAGAGACGAAAGAAATACAAACATTTCGATCATGGTAGACCGACATGTCTTTTTTCTTTTGTTTATACACATGCAGAGAGCTAGACGCATTTTATTTAAAACCCATTAATTAATAAGGAAAAATATGTGGCACCATCCCTGAGTCCTCTCAGAGAAAGATAAATTGTAATGCTTCTTATATATCAGAAGCATTTATCCTATCCATCAATACATGAAGCCCAGTGGATGAAATTAATAGTAACAGATTTTTGAAATTTTGATGACTAGGGAACGAAGCACGTCATCTTATATTACCTGGTGATTTCAAATACTGGAAGAGGATCTTGTCAAATTTCTCTTAATTAACCAGAATTCTAGTTTTTCTGTATTTTGCTCCGGCATTTGATTGGATTTGTCATCTGTTCTTTTAAGTTATGTGTTATTTTTTTTATGGCATATTGAGACACGAATGTATCATGCTGTTGATTGGTTTTTTTGTATATATAGATACAGGAGCAGGAGAAGTAGGAGCATTTCCCGCAGTCCTGGTGGTTATCGTGTCCGTAATAGGGACCGCAGCCACAGCCACAGCCGTAGTCTGAGTCCAGTTGACCGACCTCCTGTGAGTGATAGACTAAAATCCCGCCTTGGACCCCGAATTGGTGATCAGCACTCTCCAGACAGAGGTAGGCTTAAGTCCAGGTCGAGGAGCCCAAGGCCCTCTTATTCCAGATCTCCAGATGCTACTCCTAAGCGTCGTAATAGAACTCCTAGGTCTCCGAGCAGGTCAAGATCAAGCTCCCCGCCTGCTCAAAGGGGGTTGGTTTCATATGACGACATCAGTCCTTAAATCTTTTTCTTGGTTCCGGCACAAGACTAGTGGCATCTTGAGTTTATGTATATCTACTTAGAATGGATCCGTCGGCATTCTAGGCTTTTATCTGTGTCGTTAGATTTTGCTTTTGCATTGCAATGTAATTTAAATGTAATCGATGGGATTTCATTAGCGACGGCAATCATCGACAATTCTGTCTCGTCCTGTATGCATAAACGACGACAACTATGCCTGCCTACTTGTTCCAGTAGTAAAACCAGAAAGGCATTAACTCTCTCAGATTGGTTGGCCCTTGGGTACAATTTGATCTTTGATCCACATGTATATAGGCACCAGCACGTAGTATGTTGCTGCCATGACACCCAACATGAACCGCACGAAGAACGACCACGGATTTACAGGCTCTGTCACGTCCTCTGCTTTCGGACCAAGCTGCGTCGGAACACAATGATAGATAAAAGAGTAAACAAGATAGTACATAGGATTAAAAGGAACCACACATCAAAGAACAAAATTGTAAAGCCACCATCTGCTCTTGGAATCGACTGCAATAGCATTCGAGTTCAACAATCCGTTATAGTGACCGGAACTTGCACGACTTATACCGGAAATCTAACGTTTCTCCGTTTCTATAAACAGTAGCAGCACGGCCAATGTATATACTAATCGAACCACTACACAATTTGAATCCACTGGTTTCATCCAAGTGCTTGAATCGCAATCAACCCTAAACGCTAGAAATCGAACATGGAAAAGCATTAATCAACAAGAAATAGGTCAACCAGAGTTCTCCAGAAGAAAATACCTGTAAAGGAGAATCCCCAGATGCAGGTTTAATGCCTGTTACAGAACATCCCATAATCAATCCATGGCGGCGAACCCCACGATACCATTTTGGGCCAATTCTTTTCAGCTGGACATCTTTAAACCCTGCCTTCTGGAACCACTCAATGTACTCTTCCTCCTTTGGGAAAAGCATCCATACATCGGCAAAGAAGCGAGGTAACCAATTACGCATGCTTTTCCTCCGAGTTTTAGGACCCTGTATGCTTCCTTGATGCCACGCTGCGGGTCTGGCCAGTACTCGATGCTGAGAAAATGCAGTCATACAGTCCCATTAGAAAGACTGCATAAGTTAGCATGTGTGACTGAAAATTCAAGATGAGCTGAAGGTGAGTACCATCCTGCACGCTTTTACCACATATTTGAGTTCAATTTCAATCATTCAAATGAAGTATGCATTTGAAAATCAAACATGGTTTTCGTGTTCCAATAGAGTAATAGCATTCTCTTTTGACAAGACGACATTCCAAACCACTCAAGCCTACGAGGATGGGGATTTGAACACTGTCTTAGCCAACTAGACTAACCCACATTTGCGTTTAATAGCATCCTAAATAGGCAAAGACAACCCTTAAATCGACACAAAATCAACACATTACATAACAAATTTGCAACTTGAAGATCAAGCAAAGCTAGAAAGCACACCAAATGAAAAGGGTATGTGCAATGTACCTCCCAGCAGACACATATCGATCAGCGTAATCAGTTCGAAAAGGGAGGTCCTCAGCATCACCCTCAATAATCTTGCACTCCTTCAGGGTCTCCTTCTGTTTCGCCTTGGCAAGCTGGTGAGGTGACTGGTCGAGAATGGTGACATTCTTGGCATCCACATGCTTCACAATCCCCAGAGTGGTGAACCCTGTGCCGCCACCAACATCCACCACAATCATTCTCCGATCAGTGAGCTCCGCCGGCTCAAGCGCCTCGTCCCTCATGTCCTCAGTCCAATGCCCGGGGTTTATAACATGATCATACACAATTGAGAGGAATCTGTAGAACCAGAATGCCTCCTTCTTGTGCTGAATAAACCTCGGCTGGGAAGCTGGCCGAGGAGCCGAGATGCTGCTGCTGCATCTGGGCACATTGATTCTAGCGCAAGATTTGGGTATTCTTGCGGTTGAAGCAAAACCCGTTTTCAGAAACTGCTTCCCGTGAAGATCCGACCCGTGAAAACTTAACACATTTGGGGTTATTGCTCTGATAAGGGTGAGATTCTCAGCCCCATTGAACATTGCGGAGACCATGTTGATAATTTACAAAGAACCCAGATAGAAAAGCTACTGACTTCCACTCGGGTTTTCAGTTAACTGAATAACATCAATGGAAATTCAAAATTCCGCATGCCAATGGTAGCAGTTTTCTGGGGGTTTAAAGTTGCTCTGTTCACTTATCTCTCTCTCATGAAATGGACATTTTACAGTGGAGAGAGAGAGAGAGAGAGAGAGAGAGAGAGAGAGAGAGAGAGAGATAAATTACTGGTTGAGGGAGCTTTGAGCTTGAGAGGGAGAAGCTTTTCTCTGAGGGTTGAAGGAGCACCACAGGTTCTGGCGAGGAGGGATACGAACAAAATGCTTGTGAGTGAACTGTGACGCAGCGTTCTTGTGGTGCTACTTGCAGCGACGGCAACGTGATCATATTCTCCAGTAAATTGTAGTAACGCTTCTTAACTTTAATCAAATTGGAGTAAAGATCTCTCAATTAAAAATCCATTATCATTGGTCTGTCAACTCATCAAAACATGTAGCTATGGTTATTTTCGTCAACTTCTTTAGAATTTTGTCAAAATGAGTTATGTTGGAAGTATTATTGCTACAATTTGGTTAAAGTTCAAGGACCATTTTTATAATTGAGTTAAAGTTGAGGGACCATTTCTCTAGTTGGATTAAAGTTTAGAGATCATTGGTAATGAATTTTTAGTTGAGAGATCATAGTTGCACGTTTTGATGAGTTGAGGAACCAATGGTAATGAATTTTTAGTTGAGGGATCATTGCTTTAATCGAGTTAAAATTGAGGGACAATTTCTACAATTTACTTTATTCTCTTCTCCTTTTTATATTTGTTTAATTCCTATTTTTGAAGGCCATATTAAAATTCCAAAACTTTTTATTAAGACAAATGATTGTCTACATTAACTTAATGTACTTTATATTACGATGCGCGGAATTCAGGACGAGTGCAAATGATGGAGTACAATGTTTTAGCTAATTTAACTAAAATTGAAGTTAAAATAATGCTTTAAGTTTAACCAAATTGATTAGAGAAGTGTGATTCTCTCTTTGCAGCCAAATTCAAAATTCCCTCCAAATAAATTAGACAATTTATTGTAGGGGTGTGATATTCACACACCCTTTTTTACTTCTCATACAAACTTTTAATTTTCGACCGTCCGATCTGATGAATTGAAGAAGATCAAGGGACAAAAATAAACAAAAGGTGTGTGAGAAGTAAAAAATGGTGTGTGGATAGCACACTCTTTTATTGTAAAGCATCATTTGTAAAAATAAAAAAAATAAAAAAAACTAAAACATGCGAATAGCTTGTAGGGGCGGATCTATTAAGGGACCAAGGTGGTCCTAGGACCACACAAAGGCTCAGAAAAATGGCTATGAAAACCTTCAAGGACCACCCAAATCTGGGCTGTGTGGAGGAAAAGAGCAGCCATGGCTGCCGAGCACTTTCTGCAAAACAGAAGGAGAAAGAAGATGACTTTTTTTTCTTTTGTTCGTCCCTCCTCTTCCTATTCTTCTTCCTGCTGCAGATTTCTTCTTATTCTTCTTCTGCAGATCGCGGAGGGAGGAGGGAGGAGGGTCGCGCGGGGAGAGGGAGGAGCTGGGTCTCCGGCCGCCGGGGGGGGGGGGGGGTGGTGACGGGAGGAGGGTCGTGGGCGGGGGGTTGGTTTTTTTATTTCTTTTCTTCCTCCCTCCTCTTCCTCTTCTTCTTCCTGCTGCAGATTTCTTCTTCTTCTTCCTGCTGCTGGGGTTTCATTTTTTTTGTTTGTAAAAATTCAGGTTTTTTTTAAAAAAATTTAATTTTTTTTTTGCCACGCGGCAGACATTTTGGTAGCCACGTGGCATATATGTGGCAGCCACGTCAGCATTTAACGGATCAATGGATGGAAAATGTAACGGATGTATTACTTTGAAATAAAATAGTACTTAAGGTATAAAAGTGAAATGTTTTAAAGATGTTGTAACGAATTGAAATAGAGCCCAAACCTGAGGTATGAAAGTGTAATTTACCCTTTTTTCTTTCAAATTACTTGACCAAAACGAGACGGTTTTGAGCCAAACCATTAAGGCCATCTCCAACCGAAGGGTCCAGAGGGCCAGAGGGCCGAAAATAGCCCGAAAACCGTCTCCAACCGAGGGCTAGGCCAGAGGGCTTTGGAATCTGGGAGGGCCCCACGGAATCGGAGAGGGCTAGAGGGCTGGAGGGCTGGCTGCATGCAGCCAGCCAGCCCGGGGCTGGCCATTTTTTTTTTAATGTTTTGTTATTTCTGTCGGTTATAACCGACATAAATAATATTAGTGTCGGTTATAACCGACACTAATAGCAATTTATAGTCTAACGGCTAGTTTTCAAATTGCTATTAGTGTCGGTTATAACCGACACTAATAGTGATTTATATATAACGGCTAGTTTCCAAATTTTTTTATGAATTTAAACCTTTTTTTTTTCTTTTTTTTTCCTATAACTTCCTATAATTTCCATTTTACAAAATTTGCTTCAAATTTTTTAAATTTTTTTTTTTTCTATAACTTCTATTTTAAAAAATTTGTTTCATATATTTTTTTTAAATTCCATTTTGTTCCTATAACTTCTATTTCACAAAATTTGTTTCATTTTTTTTTTCAATAACTTTCTATAACTTCTTATTTTTTTCTATAACTTTCTATACTCCTACGATGGCGGATAATGATGTTGATTATGGATATTAAATTTAAGTTGTTGTAGTTTTTAAATTTAATTTGTCGTTTTTAAATTTTAGTTGTAGTTTTTAAATATAAGTAGTAGTTTTTAAATTGAAAGTGTTGTTGTTTTTAAATTTAAGTTGTTGTAGTTTTTAAATTTAAATAATAAATTATGTTTGGCCCTATGTGTGACAGCCCGTCCCTGATTTTAAGAGTTTTTAAAGTTTTAATAAAGGATTTTACAAAAATGCCCTTTGAGGCACGCGCATTGTTCGAGGTTAATCGTTGTGTCGTGCCATCTAAGATTTATTTTCTTGACATATCCTCGTAGTATTCGCCGCTACGGACGCGTGGGCGCAAGCGGTTCGTGATTTGGAGTTATAACGAAAAAGATATTAAAGTTTGAAGTTTGGACATTTTGGGAATTATAAGAATAAAATATGGAATTCTTTTATGGAAATGGACGGCCCAGATTTAATGAGGAATAAATGGATGGCTAGGATGGAAGAAATGAGTTTATGTGTGTGTGTGTTTGTGGTTGGCGGAAGAAGAAGGAAGAAGAAGAGATTGGGCAATCTGCCCAACCAGAGGAAGAAGAAGACAGCTCCGGGAGAGAAAGGAGAGAGCCGGACGAATGGGGAGAGGAGAGAGGAAGAGAAGGACCAATCGGAACAGGGAAAGGAGGAAAGGAGGGAGAAGGTGGCGCGGGGGATCGGCCGGATCCCCTTGACCCGTTTTCGGACCTGGTCGGCACCCGTGTCCATGTTCGTCGATTTCCACTCGTTTTTCCGACGAATTGATTCAACAAACCTCATGGGAAACACTCTAGGACCCTTCCTCTACCCATTCCACCTCAAATTTGGAGAGATTTGGTTGTAAAAATGGAAGAAACCGTGCAGAAGGGGGCGCACGGGTTGGGTTTATTTCCGCCACGATGTGAAGCAATTTCTTCCAATCACCACCACCCATGGCATCCTCTTGAGGCCTAGAACAAAGCCCAAGCAGTGGTTGAGGCGTTGGAACAAGTTTGGAGGTCGAATTGGAGCACACCAAACCTAGGGTTCCGACGGGTTTTGTTGGAATTGGAGGCTTTGCCGACCGAATTGGCCTTGGCCACAGGTATGAAAGTTGTTCTACTCATTGAGATCTTCATTTCTATAAATTTTGGTAATTTTTGGAGATAGTTGGATTTTCCGGCGAGCCGGGGCGGCCGACCGCCACCCACGGCGGCGCGTGCGGCGGCGCGTGGCCAGTGGGCCGCCAATGTCATTTTTAAACTATATTGGATGTCCTGAGTTCAGTTTTGATAGTGGCTTAACGTTGGTTGATCATTTGGACTTAAATTCGTTAAGATGCATGGTTAGGCCAAAATATGAATTGATGATCCGACCGTTGGATTGTCACCAAACTTTGATACGTAGTAATACGTAATATTTGAAGAATGTAGGAACTTACAGATCGAGAATCCGATTTACGGATCTCCCGGAATTGGAGTTGTAAGTTCATAAAATATAATGTTAACCGTCACTTAGTTCGACAATTGACGGAGATCCGACCGTTGGATGGTCATGAAATTTTAGGATGTTGTTCTAGAGATTTATTGTGGACCTCTGGAAGTTACGGATTGGAAATCTGAGTTGCAGATCTTCCGGATCGAACTACTTAGTGACGTGTTTTATATAAGTGATATATTCTATCGATATGATTCTGAGGCATGATTTGATGGTTGTTCTCATGACGCCTTGATGTGTTGTGCTAGGGAGTTGCAGGGCAAACTCCAGGTGAGTGGGCAGTTTTGTTTTCCGTATACACCTATATAGTTATGGGTTTCCCAGAAATCGATTTTTGAATGAAAGTATATTTTAAAATGCCATGCATAGATTTATATGAATATGTGATTTAAAAATGCCATGCATAGAAATTACATGAATTATGTGAATTGATATATGATGCATATATGTGAATTGGTGCTGCGGACGCGCAGGTGAGTATCAGGTGAGTTATATTTGGTTCATTGAATTGTTTGATGTGATTTATGTTGATAGCTCATAACCTGCACCCCTGGTGTTAGTGCTTATGTTATTCACCCGCATCACACGCTCACCTTGGATCCAAGTATATGCTAGTCGTACAGACCACTGGAGGTGGTTCCGACATGCTAGTCGTACAGACCATTAGAGACGGTTCCGACTAGTAGGTGACCCTAGATTATGTGCACAGATGATTGATGAGAGAAGCACTAGAGCGTATTATTACACCATCTGAGTCGTACAGACTACTACAGGTAGTTCCGACTCATGTGCAGCGTAGTGCCGTACAGGTCGCAGTTGGCGACTCCGGCAGTGTCGTACAGGTCACAGTTGGTGACTCCGGCTGGATTGGATATTGAGCTCTAGAATCAGCCGTACATGACCACTGCAGGGTCTCCGGTTGATTTATTATTTCACCTGATTTATGTTGATGCATCCATATTATGTTTTTGGCGCATGGCATGGCATATTTTCTGAAAAGTGATAAAGAATGGTGTTTTGAGATTCTTGAAGCTATATATATTTATATATGCTATTTTCTGGGAAAGTATACAGGTTTTACAGTGAGGGGTTAGAACTTTGATAAAGAAAAGATTTGAAAAGACTTGTTTTACTGACCCACTCAATTTTGTTTTGCGCCCCTCCAGGTTCGAGTTAGAGCAGAGCTTTGGTGGCCACGAGGAATCCAACGGTATTCTGACAGAATTCACAATTGTATTTTTAAGCTTCCGAACTGTGTAAATGGTTACGTCACTCTCACGTGACGGCCAGCACGCCCTCCTTCGGGACGGGGTGTGTCAGTTGGTATCAGAGCCTAGGTTGCAGTCCTGTACATCTTGAGAATTCTCTAGTGTCTTTTGTCAGAACAATACCGCCTCGTAGAGAGCCACGTCGTTTAGTTGAGTCTAGTTTTCCCTATTTAGCTCAGTTATGGGAAGCTAGTACTAATGTGACTGAATCTATTATCCAAAGTATTTTTCTCTTAGGACTGGTTATAAGTTGATGCTGAATCACTTTATGGAAAATGAATGACCTGAGGGAGCAGGTCGATGGCTTAATCATTTGGAAAAGGTGTTTCAGATTATGCAAGTTAAGGAAATCTTTCTTTTGACGGTAGGTCAAGACGACTACCTGGTTTCTGAGTATTGAAATTGCATCCTGGTGGAGACAGGAGTCTTGTATGACGTTGCTAGAGGAAACAGCTGATCGAGAGTTATTTAAAGAATTGTTTGAGGAAAGGCTTAGTCCTTCGGCATATATTGATGGTGAGAAGCGATAGTTTACAATTTGAGACAAGGAAAGATGACGGCAAATGAGTATTATAGAAAGTTTACGGAGTTGTCTCATTACCATACATATATTGTTGAGAATCGAAGACTCAGAGCTTCAAAAGGAAATAAGGCTAGTTCTAGTTCTTCCAGCTGAGGTTTTAGTGCCACTGGTCAGAGGTATGGTGGTAGATTCACTGGTGATTCCAGATTTCAGAGACAAGGTGATTCAGATAGAGGGAATGTACCTTTGTGCCGTAGGTACAATAATGGACACTTTGGAGAGTGTAGACAAGAAAGCAATGGATGCTTTACATGTGGATAAATGGAACATAGAGCTGCAAATTGTCCCCAGAATCAGTAATTGCCTCCGTAGTCTTCTTTGCCACCACTAGCGCTGATCCATCAGGTACCTGGATCTAGTAATTATGGTTAGATGAGCCGTGGTGTACAGGATTAGAGTCGTACAGGTCACAAGAGGTGACTCCGACTTATATACTAGCAGTGATCGATGAGTTATGAGTACAGCCGCACATGCCACATTAGATGATTCCAGCTGGGTGGACGAGCTATAGATTCAGCCGTACAGGTCATATTAGCTGACTCCGGCTGATATATTTCTTGGTATTGATGATGTTGCCAAAGAGAGTAATGATGGAGCACGATTGAGGCGTGTATATGTATTTCTAATGAGAGACAAGATGGTAATATTACACCCTTGGGGATTATTACTTACTTATCGAGACAACAGTGAGTTATCGTTATTGCGGGCTGCAGACCGTAATATCCATAACTTATTGTTGGATTCGTTAAGCGAGTAAACAAGTAGGTCATCCTACGTTAGTATGGTGTTATTCAGAGTGTCCAGTGATGGTGAAAGATGTTGTTATGCCTATGAATCTTATCCAGTTGGATATTGTGGATTTGATGTGATTTTTGGCACAGATTGGTTGCATTATGATCGTGGCAAGATAGATTGCTACGGGAAATCAGTTACTTTCCATCGACTTGGATGACCAGAGGTTACTTTTGGGGGATGCAAAGTGGAGTGAGGTATGCCGTTATTTCTGCTGTGAGAGCAAAGAGATTGTTATCGAATGGCTACCTAAGATATTTAGCTCATGCGGTACTATGAGATGTTGCTCTGAGTAGTGTGGAAGAGGTCTAGGTGGTTAAACATTTTCCTGACGTTTTCCCTGAGAATTTACCTGGACTGCCACCAGACGGAGATGTGGAATTCACTATTGATTTGTCTCCAGGTGTAGAGCTTATATTATAATTGATTCATGATGAACAAAAAGAATTGAAAATTTGGTTACAGGAATTGGTTGATAAAGGTATCATTTAACCTTGTATGTCATCATGGAGAGCCCCAGTTTATTTATGAGGAAGAATGTGGACATTAAGGCAATGCTTTGATTATAAGCAATTAAATCGGGTGACAATTGAGAATCGTTATCCATTACCGCGTATTAATGATTGTTTGATCAGCTTAAAGGTGCCTGTGTATTTTCAAAAATTGAATTAAGGTTTGGTTATTAACCAATTGAAGATTTCAGTGATGATGTCCCTAAGACAGTTTTTAGAACTCGTTATAGTCCTTGCGAGTTTTTGGTAATGCCATTCGGATTGACGAATCTTATGAGTTTGACGAATGAAGTATTCAAGTGAATCCTTAAAAGGTAACAGTGGTGGATAATTTGGAACAACCCCAAAACGGGACTAAGGTACGGAGTTTTCTTAGCTTAGCAGGCTATTATGGACAGATTGTGAAGGATTTTTCAGTCATTTCCTTGCCATTGACGAGACAGACGAGAAAATAGGTCAAGTTGAGTGGGATGAAAATGGTAAGCAAAGTTTTCGACAGTTGAAGTATTTCCTCACTCATGCACTTGTGTTAGTACTCTCAGATGATAACGGGAATTATGAGGTCTATAAGGATGCTTCCTTGAATGGTTTGGGATATGTATTGATACAAAGATAGGGAAATTGCTTATTCTTCACGGCAATTGGAACCTCATGAGATGAATTGCCCTACTTGTGATTTGGAATTTTCGGCTATCATCTTTGCTTTGAAGTATGGAGACATTATATTATTGGTGAGAAAGGCAAGATTTTTACGAATCAAATGAGTCTCCAATATCTGTCTACTCTGAGGGATCTTAGTCTTAGGCAACAAAAGTGGATTGAGTTGCTTAGTGATTATGATTGCACGACCAGGGTGATCGTGCAAATGTTTGGGCTGATGTACTTAATACGAAGACGCTCGTGAGAATAAATGCCTTGTATGCTTGTTATGTTCCTCTTCTTGCGGATTTGAGATCTACTGGAGTAAAGTTGGAAATAGAAGAACGAGATGAAACGTCGCTTACTAGTTTTCAAGTTAGGCCTATTCTGATTGATCATATACTCGATGCCAGAGGATTAATTAAGAAACCAGGAATTAATTGAGGCAAAGAATATCGAGAAAAGAAAGATCACAGAGTTCGAAAATCAGATGGCGTACTTATTCTTGAGACCTGGATGTAGGTGCCTAATGAGATAGAATTAAAGGAAATAATTTTGAACAAAGTGCACTGTTCAGTTTATGCAATGCATCCCGGAAGTACTAAGATGTATCATACTATTCGATCATTTTACCATTGGTTGGGTATAAAAAGAGAAATTACTGAGTAGGTAAGTATGTGTATCATTGGTCAGCAGGTTGAAGTGGAAAGAAAGAAGTCTTTTGGATTGATACAGTCACTTTCCGTTCTTCAGTGGAAATGGGAAAAACATTACTATGGATTATGTGTATAATTTCCTCGTACACGAGATGGTTATGATGGAATTTGAAGTGGTAGATGGTCGGCTTACTAAGTCAGAACATTTTACTCTAGTGAAGAACAACAACCTTTCCAGACAAGTGCAACAACTAATTATTTGTTTTATGGAAATGAGATTTTGGCTTACGGATACATTGAGCTTTTTGGGTATGTTGGTTATTTCTGAGTTTTGGTTAGCGTTGCACGAAGCTTTGGATACAAGATTACTCAATAGTACATCCTATCATTCTTAGACAGATAGTCAGTTAGAGATGACCATTCAGATTTTGGAGGATATGCTGAGATCCTCAGTATTGCAGTTTGGTGACGCTTGAATTAAGCGGGTGGATGTGATGGAGATTGCCTACAACTACAGCTTTCAGTCGAGCATTGGTATGTCACCGTTTGAGGCACTTTATGAGAAAAGCTTGTCGTACACCTTGATATTAGTCTAAAGTAGACGAAAGAATTTCTGTGGGTTTTAAGATTTTGGATGAGTCTACTCGGATTATTCAGGTAATTAAGTCTAACCTGAAAGTAGCCCAGGAGTGGTAAAAGAGATTAGCAGATGGATGTGCCATTAATCGAGTGTATGCTGTGGATGATTTCGTATTTTTGACGTTCTCTCCTTAGAAAAGTGTGATTCGATTTGGAAAGGAAGGTAAATTAAGTCCTAAGTGCATCAGACTTTATGTGATCACCGAGGGAGTCGGTGAAGTGGCTTACAGGCTTGAGTTGCCTCTAGAGTTGTCGTAAGTGCACGATGTGTTTCGATGATTCGACATTATGTTTTAAATCCTTCACGTGTGAGATATCCTCAACCATTGGAAATTTATCCGGATTTGACTTAGGATGAGGAACCAGTGACTATTTTGGATTGGAAAGAGAAAGTTCTGAGAAATGAGATTGTGCGTTTGGTTAAAGTTTTATGGAGGAATCATTCAGTGGAAGAAGCTACTTGGAAGTCATGAGATTGGATGAGAGAGATGTAACCAAGTTGTTCTATGATTTTTTTAATGGATTGTTTGGTTGTTTGAATTTCGAGGACGAAATTCTATAAGGTGGGTAGATTGTGACAGCCCGTCCCTGATTTTAAGAGTTTTTAAAGTTTTAATAAAGGATTTTACAAAAATGCCCTTTGAGGCACGCGCATTGTTCGAGGTTAATCGTTGTGTCGTGCCATCTAAGATTTATTTTCTTGACATATCCTCGTAGTATTCGCCGCTACGGACGCGTGGGCGCAAGCGGTTCATGATTTGGAGTTATAACGAAAAAGATATTAAAGTTTGAAGTTTGGACATTTTGGGAATTATAAGAATAAAATATGGAATTCTTTTATGGAAATGGACGGCCCAGATTTAATGAGGAATAAATGGATGGCTAGGATGGAAGAAATGAGTTTATGTGTGTGTGTGTGTGTTTGTGGCTGGCGGAAGAAGAAGAAAGAAGAAGAGATTGGGCAATCTGCCCAACGAGAGGAAGAAGAAGACAGCTCCGGGAGAGAAAGGAGAGAGCCGGACGAATGGGGAGAGGAGAGAGGAAGAGAAGGACCAATCGGAACAGGGAAAGGAGGAAAGGAGGGAGAAGGTGGCGCGGGGGATCGGCCGGATCCCCTTGACCCGTTTTCGGACCCGGTCGGCACCCGCGTCCATGTTCGTCGATTTCCACTCGTTTTTCCGGCGAATTGATTCAACAAACCTCATGGGAAACACTCTAGGACCCTTCCTCTACCCATTCCACCTCAAATTTGGAGAGATTTGGTTGTAAAAATGGAAGAAACCGTGCAGAAGGGGGCGCACGGGTTGGGTTTATTTCCGCCACGATGTGAAGCAATTTCTTCCAATCACCACCACCCATGACATCCTCTTGAGGCCTAGAACAAAGCCCAAGCAGTGGTTGAGGCGTTGGAACAAGTTTGGAGGTCGAATTGGAGCACACCAAACCTAGGGTTCCGACGGGTTTTGTTGGAATTGGAGGCTTTGCCGACCGAATTGGCCTTGGCCACAGGTATGAAAGTTGTTCTACTCATTGAGATCTTCATTTCTGTAAATTTTGGTAATTTTTGGAGATAGTTGGATTTTCCGGCGAGCCGGGGCGGCCGACCGCCACCCACGGCGGCGCGTGCGGTGGCGCGTGGCCAGTGGGCCGCCAATGTCATTTTTAAACTATATTGGATGTCCTGAGTTCAGTTTTGATAGTGGCTTAACGTTGGTTGATCATTTGGACTTAAATTCGTTAAGATGCATGGTTAGGCCAAAATATGAATTGATGATCCGACCGTTGGATTGTCACCAAACTTTGATACGTAGTAATACGTAATATTTGAAGAATGTAGGAACTTACAGATCGAGAATCCGATTTACGGATCTCCCGGAATTGGAGTTGTAAGTTCATAAAATATAATGTTAACCGTCACTTAGTTCGACAATTGACGGAGATCCGACCGTTGGATGGTCATGAAATTTTAGGATGTTGTTCTAGAGATTTATTGTGGACCTCTGGAAGTTATGGATTGGAAATCTGAGTTGCAGATCTTCCGGATCGAACTACTTAGTGACGTGTTTTATATAAGTGATATATTCTATCGATATGATTCTGAGGCATGATTTGATGGTTGTTCTCATGACGCCTTGATGTGTTGTGCTAGGGAGTTGCAGGGCAAACTCCAGGTGAGTGGGCAGTTTTGTTTTCCGTATACACCTATATACTTATGGGTTTCCCAGAAATCGATTTTTGAATGAAAGTATATTTTAAAATGCCATGCATAGATTTATATGAATATGTGATTTAAAAATGCCATGCATAGAAATTACATGAATTATGTGAATTGATATATGATGCATATATGTGAATTGGTGGTGCTGCGGACGCGCAGGTGAGTATCAGGTGAGTTATATTTGGTTCATTGAATTGTTTGATGTGATTTATGTTGATAGCTCATAACCTGCACCCCTGGTGTTAGTGCTTATGTTATTTACCCGCATCACACGCTCACCTTGGATCCAAGTAGATGCTAGTCGTACAGACCACTGGAGGTGGTTCCGACATGCTAGTCGTACAGACCATTAGAGACGGTTCCGACTAGTAGGTGACCCTAGATTATGTGCACAGATGATTGATGAGAGAAGCACTAGAGCGTATTATTACACCATCTGAGTCGTACAGACTACTACAGGTAGTTCCGACTCATGTGCAGCGTAGTGCCGTACAGGTCGCAGTTGGCGACTCCGGCAATGCCGTACAGGTCACAGTTGGTGACTCCGGCTGGATTGGATATTGAGCTCTAGAATCAGCCGTACAAGACCACTGCAAGGTCTCCGGTTGATTTATTATTTCACCTTATTTATGTTGATGCATCCATATTATGTTTTTGGCGCATGGCATGGTATATTTTCTGAAAAGTGATAAAGAATGGTGTTTTGAGATTCTTGAAGCTATATATATTTATATATGCTATTTTCTGGGAAAGTATACAGGTTTTACAGTGAGGGGTTAGAACTTTGATAAAGAAAAGATTTGAAAAGACTTGTTTTACTGACCCACTCAATTTTGTTTTGCGCCCCTCCAGGTTCGAGTTAGAGCAGAGCTTTGGTGGCCACGAGGAATCCAACGGTATTCTGACAGAATTCACAATTGTATTTTTAAGCTTCCGAACTGTGTAAATGGTTACGTTACTCTCACGTGACGGCCAGCACGCCCTCCTTCGGGACGGGGTGTGTCACTATGGCCCTCGGTTGGAGACGGTTTTTTGTGACAGGGCTAAAACGAGCCCTCTAGCCCTCTGGCCCTCGGTTGGAGATGGAGGCAAATATGGCCCTGTACTGTTCATTAAAATATTAATATCTTGGAGAATCTTGGAAGGCCAGAGGGCTATGGCCTAAAAAAAATGGAAAGCGTGCATTTTTTTTATTGTGATTGGACATCCGGTCACATCTCTTTGGTTTAGATTCCACGTGAGGTTCTTCAATCCATACACATTGGTGGCTGAGGTGGGACCCAATTCAAAGTAGAAATCAATTTAGACTTTGAAAAGAGATCAAATCTTCTGCAGCCAAAATGGGTGTGGCCTTTCTGTGGTCCCAATAAATATTTGACACCTATTAAATTCATGACAACAAAATTAAGAAAAGTTAAGATATTGAATACGTGTCAGACACTTATTGGGGCCACAGAGAGGCCACACCCATTTTAGGTGCAGAAGATTTGATCTCTTATGAAGTTATACTTCAAGACAACAAAAAAATTTATTTTATTTTGATAGACAGATAGTGACATTGTCGGGGGTTTTTTTTTTTTTTTTCAATGTTATTTTGGTTTTTTCTTTTTTTTTCTTTTTTGAAGCTTTAAAGTTAGGACCATCACATACTAAAATTCTGGATCAGCCACTGCTTGTAACTATTATGACCATTCGCTTTTACATTCGAAATCTGTTGTTCAATTATTCACTCTTCTAATATCGTTTATATCCCAAAAGAAAAACCATCAACTAAAACTTGTTTATGCAAAAACGAAAATCATCTCTTAGTCGTTTCACTTTTGGAGTTGTAGTGAGCAATGCAAAATCGATCTCTTGCTGCAAGATGTGATGCTCTTGCATGGTACTCCATCACATATGAATTATGTCAGCATGGTAGGATAGATAAATGTAATGGACCACTTTTGGTGGAATCTAATTGTATAAGGGCTTTTTTTTATTTATTATTATTTTTTTTTTAACCATGTAACACTAAAGTTTGTTGGCTGTTTGCCCAAAAATGTGCTCCTTTCATTTGTTTCACTTGCTGCCCGATTTACGCCTTTTAACTTGATCTCAATTTATTTCGTCATCTTATCTACATCAAATTAGTCTCAAACTAGTTTTATTCTTGTTTTTTTTAGTATTAAATTACGAATTTGAACATGTAACTTACAATTGGTATAATTTCCTATGTGTTAGTAAAGTACAAAGGAAGTCATCTAGTGGAATAATTTAAACACCATATTTTAGTAAACGCAAAAAAATTAAGAATCAAAATAAGGCTTTTTAGCTAAAATGGTCATTGAGATTTGCATAACACATCACTTTAGTCCATGAGATTGAAAATCAATAGAAATGGTTCATGAGATTGTCCACCATCCATTATTTTGGTATTTCCGTTAAAACTCCGTTAAGTGTTCCGGAGCTCTTGGCCAGAAGTTTGGGCAATTTTCAAAGCTTCTTAACTCAATCGTTTCTTAACCAAATTCGACTCATAATATATTAAAATGAAGATAGGAAAGTGTAGAACAAGATTATACCATTTAGAAGCCCAATGGTTGCTGGAGATGGCTGGAAAATAGCTTCATAACTTTAAACGTTAAAGAAACGATTGAGTTAAGAAGCTTTGAAAATTGCTCAAACTTTCGTCCAAGAGCTTCGGGACACTTAATGGAGTTTTTAACGGAAGGACCAAAATAATGGAGGGTGGACAATCTCAGGGACCATTTCTATTGATTTTCAATCTCAGGGACCATTTCTATTGATTTTCAATCTCAGATACCAAAGTGACGTGTTATGCAAATCTCAGGAACCATTTTGGCTAAAAAGCCTCAAAATAATTCAAAAATTTGTTTCATTTAAGTACATGTTATATATTGGATTGAAAGTGATAAGTATTATTGAATGGCGCCAGTGTCATGATTCCAAGTCTCAAGACCTTAGTTTCACAGTAACTTTTAGGTGTATCTGAAACACATCGGCACAGTGTTATTATTTCATTCAAATTATAATAAAATTTTTTATATTATTATACTTTAAAAGTGAGACATATCAACATTATTGTACATCAATGTTATTACACTTAGATTAATTATATGCATGTAAATTAGTCTCCAGCTATCTTATTCCTAATTTTTGAAGTATTGGATTACGAATTTGAATGTGTAACCTACACTTTATAACTCTTTAAGTGTTAGTAAGTACAAAAGAAGTCGTGTAGTAGTATAATTTTAACACCATAAATTAGTAAACAGAAAAGAAATAAGAATCAAAATGGTTCCAAGACCTGTTTCATTTAACTACGCATGTTATACATTGGTTCAAAATGATAATTAGTATTATTCATTGGCGTCGGTGTTCAAAATGATAACTATTTCATTTTAGGTGTACCCGCAACAATACCATGTGGTGTTACAATTAATAGTGTACTAGCAGATGCCCACACACAATGTGTGTGAACAATTTCATTTTGTTTTGTTTTTATTATGAAATGGGATTAGTTTTTTAAATTCTAAGAAAAAAATCAGTTATGAAAATTGGGATAATGATGAGTGGTTTATTCTAACGTGGAGATACTTTTTACTTTTTTATTTTATTTTGTTTTTAATTTTTAAATATGGCATGTCATACTAACCTGGCTATGAGGTTGTCACATCTTGGCCCGGGCTCCAACCACAACCCGGGCACGCCTCGACTGTAGCACAATATTGTCCGTTTTAGGCCCCGACCACACCCTCACGGTTTTGTTTCTGGGAACTCACACGAGAACTTTCCAGTGGGTCACCCATCATGAGAGTGCTCTCGCGCGCTACTCGCTTAACTTCGGAGTTCCGATGGAACCCGAAGCCAGTGAGCTCCCAAAAGGCCTTGCGCTAGGTAGAGATGAAAATGTACATATAAGGCTCACATGATCCACTCCCTTGGGCGATGTGGGATCTCACAATCCACCCCCCTTAGGGACCCGACGTCCTCGTCGGCACACACGCGGCCAGTGTTGGGCTCTGATACCAAATTGTCACATCCCGGTCCGGGCCCCAACCACAACCTAGGCACACCTCCACCGTAGCACGATATTGTCCGCTTTGGGCCTCTACCACGCCCTCACGGTTTTGTTTCTGGGAACTCACACGAGAACTTCCTAGTAGGTCACCCATCATGGGAGTGCTCTCACATGTTACTCGCTTAACTTCGGAGTTCCAATGGAACCCGAAGCCAATGAGCTCCCAAAAGGCCTCGCGCTAGGTAGAGATGAGAATGTATATATAAGACTCACATGATCCACTCCCCTAGACGATGTGGGACCTCACAGAGGTTGTGGTAAAAAACAGCAAAATTTATATTCATGTAATTACTATATTGCCCTGATTATTTATTTGAGTTTAGTTTTGGTGAGAAGGTTAAAATGATAATTTTCTGGAGTTTTGATTAACAACCAAGATTTTATTAATAAGTAGTTTAAATTATTATTATTATTATTATTATATGTATATGTAGGTTACTTATATTAATCCCTGAATTTGCACAAACGTACAAAAACCCTTGCCAATATTTAAGAACAAATAACCTGTTAATTAAACAGAATTTACTTTAATATACTATGCTCCTTCGGAAGCATCAATCCATTGGACAGAGGAAGCCCCCATGCGAATGGCGGGAATTCCTGTGCTGTAAGTTTTACCGTCGTGGAAAACGAGAAAATTTTCAATGTGATCGGCGCACAGGGTGGTACATCATATATCACTGTACAAATGGTGGAATATGTGTGTTAAAAAGTTAATAACTTAAAAAATAAAATTTCCCATCATTTTCATAAAAACACGTAATGGACCATCCATATTCCTGTCACTCTAAAAAATTTATCGTGGAAAACGACATATAAGAGAGACGCTAAAACTTTGGAATCTCTCTGCAATGAAGCAATGAACGAAGAATCTTGGTCCAGTTACAGTTTTAGCCATCAAACATGCAAATATGTAGTTATCAACCTACAAAGTCAAAGGGACATATGAGTAACTTCACACGAAACAAAACCTTAAACCCTTAACTCCTCTGTCGGACGGCTTTCAGATTCATTAATCACGACAAAAAAATCAGGTAGAACTAAAAAAGATCCAGGCAAGTGACAGCAAAGCTCCGGTGATCCAAATTCACGATATAAAGCATTCATTGGCATCCCATCCATAATTCAGCGCACAATCATCATCTAATTGTAAGCCGGAAGCTCATTCTGTTTACAACAATTGATCACTCCTACACTTCAAAAAAAGATCGCGCCATTCTTAGGGACTTATCGCAGGAATTGCACCCCTTAGGGACTAACCATGCTTTCTAGT
This sequence comes from Heteromeles arbutifolia, assembly GCA_024362995.1. Taxonomy (NCBI): domain Eukaryota; kingdom Viridiplantae; phylum Streptophyta; class Magnoliopsida; order Rosales; family Rosaceae; genus Heteromeles; species Heteromeles arbutifolia. Next base: position 35,398,348 of record JANCRC010000005.1, on the reverse strand, counting down.
GCGAGAGGGTAAACCAATTTCCCGACACCCACATGGGTTTGCTCTCTGATGCGGGAGGATAAACTTTACACTCCGAATATCCAGACGTGGATGAGTCGAGCTGCCCTGGTGTAACTAGGTGCACGATGGCTTGTGCCGGGATTCCTAGAAGTAACCACAATGGTCGAAGTAGATAACCGAATGTACCGTTTCATAATTTTCAGCTTCTTTGAAGACAGTAGCCAACTCTTAATTCTTTGATCCTCAGAGAACCAATCATCGTATTTAGGATCATCTTCGTTAGGTGCCTTGATAGACCCATGAAGATAAACCATCTTTTTCCTTCCAGCGATATGGATTTGAATGAGAGGAGCCCGTAAATCATAGTTCTTCTCGTCCAATACCATACCAATGTTAAAACTAGAATTATCCGACTGCACCATAATTGGAGCAGCATCAGGAACAATCGCAAAACCAGTCGCTTTCTCCTTAGCCATCTGTCTTGCTGTCGGTACAACTCAGAACCTGCAGCGCTGTGATGGGAAACTGGAACAAGGGAATAAACTGACAGAAAACTAGGCAGCAACGACTCTAAGTCGCTCGCTGCAATTGGTCAGGGATGGGCAACAACTCGAACAACAATGACAAAAATGAACAAGATTTGAATAATGCACATCCAAACCTCTACCTATTCCGCACTTAAAAAAGAGTTCGACTATTGATTGATGAAAATTCAAGTTGACTCTCGCCTTACGAAAATTTGAAAGATGTAAATTCGCGGGTTTGGATTCACACTCTAATTCATATTTTGAATTACTTCCTAATTCATAAATTACTACTGAAAAAGAAACAAATTTAGGACCGGGAGAGAAAAAATGAAACCATTATTTCGTAATTACCGTATGCCTTTTAAGAGTTAAAACTGTGGCCTTAAACAGCTGGAGTTCTATGAAAATCAATCCTGAGAGGATATCAAAGCAAATATGGACTATTGGATTTACTGCTTCTTCCATTGAGTGACTTTAATTAAGAGATGCTTTAAACCTTTTTCATTTTTTCTCTTGCTCCCTTCTTTAACCACACCATAAGAACTTGTGTCCCCCCTTCAGTTACATGTTTTAGTCTTCTTCAACACCCATTTCCTTGCCTACAATATCATCATTTCGCGGCAGTCTGTTCTCTTGCAGGTACAGGCAAGCATTCACTTCCAATTCTACAACAATTTGGTCTCCATAGCTGAGTTGTTATTCACTTTATTATACAAGCGATATCTTAAGGTAAATTCATCTAAACTATGAGAAGTGAAATTCAAACTTGAGTTTAGAGGAGGGCCGGAAACATTCTGGTCTAGCCAACCTAACTAAACCCAGTATGTTTTCCCCAGTTTTTCTTAGGTGATAAAATTAGAATTGGGGACTAGCTAGTGGGGCTTTACAAAATTATAATAATGTTTAAATATAGTAGCTTTCAATACATTAATATCGCTTAATGTACTGCAGTTTTAGAGTAGCCTATAAGGAGTTTAGTTGGTGCATCAACAAATTAAGGAATAGGAAAATCCAATTAACTTTTGTTCAAGAGGAAAAAAGTTTTTCAAATTATCATTCCTTGGTAGTTTAATTTAAAGTTTAAGCTAGTGTTAAGAGTTTGGTTATATGGGGCAAGCACAATTAAACCAACCAAGAATAACCTAATTCCAACGAAATTGTGATCATTTTTCTTCTTGCTTGAAAGATTGGTGGTGGATCAAATGTCGTCTTCTTTTGGAGTCTTTGATATTAATTTCTGTTTGGATGGCAGGAGGGCCAACCGCAAGTGAGTCTTCATGAAATTGATCAACATGATTGGACGTAAAAATTCATGACTTAAATTGTAATATTTCTAAGGCAAATAAGATTAATCATATGTTGGGTGATGTAAACGCCTCTGGCTTTTTCTTGGTCAGCAACAACTAGTTTGATTTGCAAACTCATATACTTTTACAAATTTACTACACGATTAATGAATCTTGTGGTTTATTAGTCTGAGAGTGAGACACACTTTTACCTCTTGTGATCAGTGTGTATATAGTCAATAAACATGTAAAAATCAACATGTTACCCTTTTGTGTTTTAATGAAAAATAAAAAAGAATTAGGCAAAATTAATTCTTGGTCGTTGGTCGATGGTCGATCGTGTGTAAGAAACAAACAGAAAGAATAAGAGGCAATTCTACCCAACACCTCCGTTAGTCCCTATCTACCAAATTTTATTAATAAGAAAAAGAAAAGAAAAATGACTAGATACAAATAGGGTAACTAGGCAAAATCCCGCACAACAAACAAATCTACGAATCAGGCCCCAAAAAAAAAAAATAATAATAAATCAAGGAATGCAGTAAGTGGGACATCTTACTGATTACTTTCTCCAATATCTGTCCATATATATTTGGAAAGAGGTCTTCTCTGGACCTTTTTTTTTTAATCTACTAAATTTAGGGATCTTGGTCATTTAAATTTGATCAAATGATTACAAACAGATATCCATCCTAAAAGTTATAATAATTTTAACTGTTGGATCAAATTTCAATGGCCCGAATTTTCGGACTTGGTGAATTAAGAGGAAGGGATCCGGAGAGGATCCCTTTCCTATATATCTTTCCTTCTTGTCCAATATGTCTACAACAATAACAATCAAATCTTATTCTACTACGTGGGGTCGTCTATAAGAATTTTAGAACACCCCGATTTTGTTCCAATATCTTCCTTTAGTTCTAACTACTTCATATATTTTCTTTAGTCTCTTTCAAAGTCTTCCTAGGTATTCCTTTACCCCTTTTGCCTTAAGCGTCCTTCTCATAGTCGTATTTTCTATCCGGAGCATCCATAGGTTTTCGGGTTCACATGTCCAAATCATCTTAACATATTTTCTCTTATCTTATCTTTAATTGTAACCACTCTTATTTTACTTCGGATATCCTCGTTCTTAATTATATCATTTCTCGTGTGCCCACACATCCAACGAAGTATTATCATCTCTGATACACTCATCTTTTTTTCACGTGTTGCTTTTTGACTGTCCAACATTCTGTGCCATAAAGCAACGTTGGCCTTATTATTATCCTATAAAATTTTCCAAAATAATGAAAACATTCACTCTTTGCCACTTTCATTCTTAAGAAATTAAAATTAGGATAGTGTGTGGTTATATTTCTGTATACAAAAGTTACCAACCCGCACCTACAACACTTGTAAATACATAATTAATGGCTTTTTTTTTCTTCTTTTTTTTTTTTGGGAGCAAAGGTAACATAGATTACCAACAACAAACAGTACAACCAGTACAAGACAGAGGCCTAAGAACGAAAAAGACAAATAACCAACAGAGGCTTAACCAAAAGTTGAGCCCAAAACAAAGAACACACAGAAACAACCAGAGTCGCTGCAACATCCGCCAAAACCGCTGTTGCAACCACCAAAATAGCAGCCGTGCATGTCGATCCAGTCAAATTCGGTCCCCAAACAAAGTCACGCCTCACCAGGGAAAAGAATCCATTAGCTTCTATTGAGGATAGTGATGGACAAAATCTGGTGATGAGTAACAATAATAGGACTAAGAGGTCAAACAGATGATAAGTGATTCTTCTGGCACAAATAATAAAATATAAATTACTTGGATGATACTCTACAGTGGTAATTACCAATTAGATGGGTTCAAAATTCCAACAAATTCAGTTGGTAAATTCTCTCTTCATTGTCAAAACCTGTAACTTCCTATTACCTAATTGACCAAACACACCTTTTCATTTGTATATAAACAAATCTCACAGGCCAAGCTTCTTAGACCACTGCAAAGCTAGCTCAAATGGCGTCTGCTATTCCTTTTTCACCAACATTTCTAGTGGCTTTTCTTCTTGCTCTTATCTCTCTCTTGGCCTCTCCTGAGTTTGCCATTGCTGCAGCTGGCAGTGTTACAAGGCATTACAAATTCGATGTACGTATGATAAATACATAGATTGTGAATTCAAATTATTGATTGTTTATGTTATTTCAGCAAAATATGTAATCCTGATTCATAGTCTGACATCAAAATTGTTGCGGCTTGTAATTAAATAATATACCATGCTCTAAATGTAATTATAACATTCTAATTTTTGTGCAGATAAAGTTGAAAAATGTGAGTAGGCTGTGCACCACAAAGAGCATTGTGACAGTGAATGGCAAGTTCCCTGGACCTCGAATTATTGCCAGAGAAGGAGACAGGGTTTTGGTTAAAGTGCTCAATCATGTTCCAAACAACATGACCATCCATTGGTACGAAACAACTTATAATTAATCAAATATTTTTTTCTTCATTTTTTTTTGACTTTTTTGTGGATTAATGAAAATGTGAACACAGGCATGGCATCAGACAATTGCAGAGTGGATGGGCAGATGGGCCATCATATGTCACTCAGTGCCCTATTCAAACAAACCAGAGTTATGTGTACAACTTCACCATCATTGGCCAAAGGGGAACTCTCTTCTGGCATGCTCACATCTCATGGCTAAGAGCTACTGTCTATGGACCCCTCATCATCCTCCCTAAGCGCCATGCTCCCTACCCTTTTCCCAAACCCCACAAAGAAGTTCCCATCATTTTTGGTAACTAAACTTACCAAATTATAGAGAACCATTAATTAAACAAGCATTTCTCAGATATTGTAGATTTTAGGGTAACATATTATGTGGTGAAACTGTAAAGCTGTCATTACACATTAAATCAAGAATCCATTTCTTAATAGTTTAAATTTAACAGTCTGACAACATAACGTACTAAACTGAAATTATAACATAGCAGGTAACTTTCATGCATATACCACAACTAACATGCTAAACTTTTCATATATGTTTAAATCACTACAGGTGAGTGGTGGAATGTTGACCCGGAGGCTGTAATTAGCCAGGCTCTACAGACCGGAAGTGGTCCAAATGTCTCCAATGCCTATACGATTAACGGACTTCCAGGGCCATTGTACAACTGTTCCAAAAAGGGTACATACACATCGATCATGTGAACATTTTTTTTTCCATGAAACATATATAATCTTGTCACAAAAAGTTTAGTTATAATTTCTCTTTATTTTTGTGTTTTTTTTTCAGACACTTTCAGTCTAAAGGTGAAGCCTGGAAAGACATACCTCTTGCGATTGATCAACGCTGCAGTCAATGATGAACTATTTTTCAGCATAGCAAACCACAGCCTAACAGTAGTTGAAGCAGATGCTGTGTATGTCAAACCCTTCAATACCAATATTTTACTCATTACACCAGGGCAAACCACAAACGTGCTTCTCAAGGCAAAACCTCAATACCCTAATGCCACTTTCTTCATGTTAGCCAGACCCTACTTTACAGGCATGGGTACTTTTGACAATTCAACTGTTGCTGGACTTCTTGAGTACAAAGAACACTCAAATTCTTCTTCCTCCACATCATTGAAAAGCCCACTTTTTAGGCCAATCCTTCCCCAAATCAATGCTACTTCTTTTGTTGCAAATTTTACTAGTAAATTCAGGAGTTTGGCCAATTCTAAATTTCCAGCCAATGTGCCCAGAACTGTCAAAAAACGCTTCTTTTTCACAGTAGGGCTTGGAACCAACCCATGCCCTAAAAACCAAACATGCCAAGGGCCTACCAACACCACCAAATTTGCAGCTTCTATTAACAACAACTCATTTGTTCTTCCTTCAGTAGCACTGCTTCAATCTCATTTCTTTGCTCAATCCAACAGTGTTTACACCACCGATTTCCCTACTATTCCTCCCAAGCCGTTCAATTATACAGGCACTCCACCTAACAACACCAATGTGAGTAATGGGACAAAGGTGGTGGTGTTGGAGTTCAATACTAGTGTGGAATTGGTGTTGCAGGGCACCAACATTTTGGGTGCTGAGAGCCACCCTCTTCACCTGCATGGCTTCAACTTCTTTGTTGTTGGACAAGGTTTTGGAAACTTTGACCCTAACAAAGACCCGCCTAACTTCAACCTTGTGGATCCTGTTGAAAGGAACACCTTCGGAGTACCCTCCAGGGGTTGGGTGGCTATCCGATTTCTCGCAGACAACCCAGGTAATCTTTTGTTTGTTTCGAACACATGTGTCATACCCCAACTTGGGTTGAGGTGTGAATTCACATATATCCCGAATTGGGGCATGACAAAAAACTTAATTTCAGCATGCGATATAATTAGTAAAGCATCACATTTATTTGTGGGAAAAAAAAAAGAACTATTGTTGGAGAAGTGATCGGCTGGCACAATGTACTAAAACAATTTTTGCCTTTGTATGACTGAAATTGTAGGCGTTTGGCTCATGCATTGCCACTTTGATGTCCATTTGAGCTGGGGGCTGAGGATGGCTTGGGTAGTCCAAGATGGGAAGCTTCCTAATCAGAAGCTGCCTCCTCCACCGTCCGATCTCCCAAAGTGTTGACCGTTGACTCTTTTTTGGAGTGACTGAGGCACCTTTACATTTCCTTATTCTTTTTTGTAACCTTAAATTTTTGTTTTCACTCTCCCTTAAGAGTAGCCAAAGGCTTGCAACATTGGCACCCTTTACTGAAATTGGAAAGGAATTTGTGGAGGTTTTGTGTTATAGCCGGATTCTCCATGCTATTGTTGAAAAATAAACAATAATGATTCGATCCAGTAATGCAATTTAACAATCAAAATTCAAAAATTTTGGTATCTAACAATTTAGACAATACTATTCATGTGTTATATGTGTTCGTATGATAAATAGTTTTGCGGTTCTTTAAATTTGTTGTGAGATCTTGCCCTCCAAGGCTTAATTCATGAGTGAAAGCTTGTTTCTCACGGTTTGGCAAATGCGTTCCAAATATTGTAGAAAACCAAGAAATTGGGAGTGTCCTCCGGTCAAGGTACTATTTGGTATGATAGCCTATATATCTACTCCTTAGTTTCTCCTATAACTGGTTGAATTTTCATACTATGTGAATGTGAATCAAAATCTCAGAAGAAATTGGTGTAATTTTTTAAACATGAAGGTATTTAGTGAAAACACGGTAAACCTCAAAGAATATAATTGTATAATTAACTCTTCCTTTAAAGAGAAACATTGGTCTTTCTTGTCGAAAAAGATAATTGAAATACCATATTCCTCTCTTTTAGTTTGCACCACATTTATTATCTATATTACTACTGATTTATATAAGAGGACTTTATACAAATTTAAATAAATTGTTAGAAAAAGTTTGAAATAACTGAAGAAGTTGCCTTATTCATTACCAATTTCTCTATCATCTAGGACTATAAATCGGCTCAAAACAGTTAGAGTTTAGTTCGTGAAAGAAACAAGTCAAGCTTATGTTTAACTCGATAAGAAACAAACCAACTTGAACAATGGTATGTTTGTTTGGCTTGTAAAGCTCATAAGCAACGTGTGTTTTTTAACATGACGACTTGAGTTAGATTCTATGAAAGAAGTTTGTTTGGAACAAAAGATGATGATTAAGATTTAACTTTTGAAGTTATGTCTATTTTTATTTTCTATGTTTAGAGACTATCTTCAATTTGAATTTTTTTTAAGACGGAGATTAACATCATGTCCCCAGTCTTATTTTGTTTCTAAAGAAATTATTACGGCTTGATCAGCTATCCTCCCACAGAGTTCCAATAATAAGAAAAGAAAAAAAATCATTTATATGACAATCTTAAAGTATCATGCTTGAAAATTTCATGTGATAGTGTTTGTTTTATACATTCCATCATTAGAAATTATCGAAAAAAGGTACTGCCAAGTTATGAATTTTCATTACAAGACCGAACCAACTTCTTATACTAAATAGCTCGAAACAACTTTAATTCCGTATTGAGCTGGAATTTTTTAAGCTCACGAGCACGAATCATATATGAAACAAGTTAAGACAAGCTTAAGAAAACTAGCCAAACTTGAATAAGGTGATATTTACTTTTATTGGACTCATTACTGCCTTATCAACACGTGATATGACACAATTACAAAACACTTTGAGATTAGTGTATGGAAATACATGGGATACAAGCCACACTCCTAGATTAAATCAAACAAAGTACTTCTAAAGAGAATTTTTATTCAGTTTTTATCATCAAAGCAAGAAAAGGTGTGGCTTGCATTTCCAAGGAAGATAGGAGAGTTACCGCTATGTCTTATTATATTGGCTGCTCCCCAACAGAGGAGGATTCTCTCATCTTTTTTTCTCATACATCTTCATCATTTTCCTATTTGTGTGGTCACGGTTAAGCCACGTTAACATTTTATATTGATTTTTTTATAGAGATAATAAGACAAAAAGACGTGGCTTAACCGTGACCACACAAACAGAGGAATGATGAAAGTGTATGGAAAAAAAAAGGAGGAGAGAATCCTCCTCCCTCCCCAACAGCCAAAGGGAATCTTTCTCTTTAACAAATTTAAAATAAAATAAAATGATGCAGAACAGAAATATTACCAAATTCAAATTAAAAACAAAACTAAATTATGGATGTTGGCCTTCATGAGATTTGATTGCAATTTCGTGATCATGGTACAATTGTAGAACTTGAACACTGGAGACATGTATTTGATAATAGGATAATTTCTTACAATGTACATACAGAAGCACTTGTAACTCATCTCAATTGTAATTACAAGGGACAATTCTCTAACATAAACGAAAATAGAAGAATTATTAAAAAAAAAAAAAAAAAAAAACACTTCAGAAACTTGTGTGTTGCCGATCTCCTCTTGATCGGATGGGAGAAAATTTGATACATATATATATATATATATATATATATATGAGTTTGAAATTACAAACCCGACTTGTGACAGTCGGTCCCTAATTTTACGCTTTTAGGAATTTTAGAAGCGTGATTTTACAAAAATGCCCTAGAGGTAAAGGGTTTTTGGCTTTCGTTGATCAACGTATAGTGAGACGTACGAAATTCTTTTAGCGTATTCATGAAGTACTCGACTACACGGGCTCGTAGGCTCAAGTAGAAGAGGATTTAGAGTTACGGTTAAAGTTTTACGGAACTCTAACCCGAGAAGTACTTTTATTTTGATTTCTAGTTATATATATTTTTTATATGTCTATATTTTATAAACTTTATTATTCTATTAATTGTTGTTAGAATGGGAAAAGAAAGAAGAGGGGAGTGGCTGAGAGAGAGAGAGCCACGGGAGTGGCAGAGACAGAAAAAGGAAGGGATTGGGCAAAGCAGCCCAATCGGGGAGGAGAGAAAGAAGATGGGCATTGCCCAATCAGAAATATGGAGAGAGAGAGAGAGAGAGAGAGTGACAAATGGGAGAGAAGAACCAGAAAAGAAAGGAGAGACAAGAGAGGGGGTGCAGAGCACCCAACCCGAACCCTTTCTGTGACCCGTACACCCGCACCCAAACCGGTTTCGAAACCGGTGAAATTCCGGCGTTCTAAGCCTCTTTCAGGCGATTTTCATTCCATTTCCACCTGCAATCATCACCATACCTCTTCTCCTTCATTTTCTCTCAAGATTCGATGGAAATTGGATCAAATCCGTGGTGACACCGGTGGGTCTTGTGTCGATTCTTCCATTTCTGAAGCAATTTCTTCCAATTGCCACCACCAATAAACTTCCCTTGAGGTCTGGAACAAAGCCCAAACAACCTTGGAGGCGGCGGAGCACCGGAGGTGACGGATCGAAGTCACCCAATTCTAGGGTTCCGATGGGTTTGAGCAAAATTGGAGCTTTTCTCGGCCAAATTAGACTTGGCCACAGGTATAAAGTTTACTCTACTCATTGAGATCTTTATTTCTGTAAATTTTGATAATTTTTGGAGAAAGTTGAATTTTCTGGTGAGCCGGGGCGGCCGACCGCCACCCATGGCAGCGCGTGTGGCGGCGTGTGGCCTGAGGGCTGCCAATGATATTTTTAGCCTATATTGAATGCCTTGAGTTCAGTTTTGAGAATTGATTGACGTGGGTTGATCGTTAGAACCTAAACTAACTACGTTACGTAATAGGTCATTGTATGAATTGATGATCCGACCGTTGGATCGTCACTAAAATTTAATATGTTATAGTACATAATATGTGAAGAATACAGGAACTTACGGATCGTGAATCCGATGTATGGATCTTCCCGAATTGGATTTGTAAGTTCATTAAATAAAATGTTGGACGCCACTTGGTTTTGGCAATTGGCAGAGATCCGACCGTTGGATCGTAATGGAACTATAGGATGTTGTTCTAGAAGTATAATGGGGATATTTAGAAGTAACGGATCGGAAGTCCGTAATGCGGATCTTCTGGATTGAATCATAGGAGTGTGTTGTGTGTAAATTGTGTATTCTTTTGATAAGAATTATGAGTTATGATTTGGTAATTATTCTAGGTGCCAATCGTTCGTGACGCCTCTATGTGTGTGCTAGGGAGTTGTAGCGGGAACTCCTGGTGAGTGGGCTTTTTTTCTTCAGTATATATGTGTATGCTTGGTATTTTCCCAGATAATGTGTTTAAATGAAATAATGTTTTGAAATGCCATGCCTTATGATTATAATTGGAATATGAATTGGTATAGTATGCATAAATGTGTTTTGATGCTGCGGACGCTCAGGTAAGTTCAGGTGAGTATCTATATCGATGACAGAGATTGTTAATGTGAAATGATGATTATGTGAGATATGATGCGATACATTGAGAGCTCATAAACCTACACCCTGGTGTTAGTGCTCCCGTCAGAGTTAGGGCCTAGCCTTCACGTGATGGTTCACCTCCCGCAAAACACGCTCATCTTGGATCCAAGTTAGGTGCACATCCTGTCGTATAAACCACTTTTAGTGGGTTTGACTCGTAGGTGACCCGCGATCATTTGCATAGCCTTCACGTGATCGTAGCATTAGAGCGTATTGTTATACACCCAGCCTATCGTATAGACCACTATAAGTGGGTTTGACTCGTGTGCAGGATATGATTTGATATGATTGAGATTGGTTATGAGCTATGAGTTCAGCCGTGCAGGCCACACGGCTGATATGTTATTTCTCATTGAATTATCTCACCTGATTTACCTTTGCTATATTAATGAGACATTTGGCATGGTATACTTGTGGATTTTGCTAATATGAGCATGGTTTTGATATATATTTATATATTCTATTTTCTGGGAAATGATACAGGTTTTACGGCGAGGGGTTACTATCTTTGATAAACGAAATGATTTTGAAAAGCTTTGTTTTTGCCCACTCACACTTTCTGTTTTGCGTCCCTCCAGGTTTTAATTGCTAAAAGTTCATATCGACGAAGATTCTTGGCAAATCTCATGATAGGTGGCAACCTCAAAGGGTATAATCCTTATCCTCTATGCTCTACATACTTATGCTCTATCGTCACGTGTGAGGTGGGTTATTTCCCGCTCACCGGCGCACTCTAGTATTTAGGCATTCTTAGGTTTAAATTTATTCACATTTCTCCACATCAATACACTTTATGGTTTCGTCACCTTCCAGGTGTCGGCCAGCACAGCTCGATTCGGAGTCCTAGTGGACATTCCGAGTCGGGGTGTGTCACGACCCGTCTCACAAGAAGGTGATATATGAAGAAAAATAAGTACATATGGAGCTTAATTTCAACCATTAACATAATTAAAAATTATTAATCACCATGCTTGCGCCAACAAACAAGCATAGCAACACATCTTCTCATGATGTAGAATCTAGCCTTTTGTTCCTTGGCAACGCTACTACATTTGCGGCTGATGGAAGAGTTCTTTTGTGAGAAGCTTCTGTAGAATTATCAGAGAGACGAGCCATACGGTCCACTTCCAACAACATTGATATTGTCCCCAACTTGGTAATTACCACCTGCACAATCCGTCAGGTGTGGGGTTTTATCACAAAAGGCCTCGGTGTTAGTTAGAGTGAGGTTAGGATATTTAAACTATTAATTTTCCTTTTGTATGGCCGATGTGGAATTCAACATGCCCTCTCATATGGGACCCAATTAGTGGGTCACATGTGGGAGATCCACACATCAGCAACCACGTGGAGCCAAGGGGACTCACCCTACAAGCGAGCCAAGGGACCCACCATCATCGCGCGGGGCCAAGGGGACCCACCCATCACATGGCAGTACAGTACGGGCCCGCTCCCTGGCTCTGATACCATGTAGAATTATCAGAGAGACAGGCCATACGGCCCACTTCCAACAACACCGATATTGTCCCCAACTTGGTAATTACCATCTGCACAATCCGTCAGGTGTGGGGTTTTATCACAAAAGGCCTTGGTGTTAGTTAGAGTGGGGTTAGGATATTTAAACTATTACTTTTCTTTTTGTATGGCCTATGTGGGATTCAACAGCTTCTTGGAAGAAGAGACTTGGAGCTAGAGGCATTGTTTTTTTGTGAATAGCTTCTCAGCAAGGAAGATGTGCTTCTGGTTGAAGAACTTCTTGTGAAGGCAAACTTGGAAAAAGAACTTGATCGCAATGGAGCTCCTAAAAAACCTCGCTCCTGATCAGGCGAGCCCTGACTGGCTCAGCAAGGGTGACAATGTGTGGCAACTCAAGGTCGCCACGCTTGTTAGCATACAGAGCGTGCCAGGGCTTGTCATCCTCTACGGAAGCATAGTGAAAAAGAAGTGGGCAGTGAACTTGGCCTTCATGGCCCTGTACGCCTTCGCAGCAGTCTTGATCTGTTGGGTCGGCTGGGGCTACCAAAGGTCATTTGGGGACGAGCTCTTTAGGTTCCTTGGCCGACCCAACATGGCCATGAACCAAGGCTTCCTTCTTAAACGAACATCCAGTAGGTTTATTCCAACTGCAACCATGATTTATTTTTAGTTTGTGTTTGCGGCCATTACGTTGATTTTGATCCCTGGGGCTGGGAAGGATGAGCTTTTATGCATGGATGTTATTTGTATCCCTTTGGTTGACATTTTCTTACACAATTACTTGCTATAGTATTTTTAACTCCAATGGCTGGTTGTATAAGATGGGGCTTATTGACTACTCTGGTGGCTATGTCATTCATCTCTCTTTTAGTGTTGCTGGTTTCACTGCTGCTTACTGGATAAGTAAACACAATTTTACAACGTCAGTCATTTATGCTCTACGTGGATGAAATTTGACCATTGATGTATTATGGCCTCTCGAGCATCATTGGCCAAAAATTAACCATTAGAACTTTAGAGCAACTGATTGTAAAATACCTCATAAATTTTAGCTCAGCCAAAGTTTACTCTTTAGTGGCCCACACTGCCTACATTGTTCCGTACATGATATTGATCGAATAATGCTACACGTAGCACATATTTGTATCATCCCTCTATCAGAGGTAGCGCCCACCAACACATGTGGTTTTCATTTCTATGAGAGAGGTGATACAAATGATGGTACAAATATGTGGTAAGAGTATCATTTTTTTATATTGATCATTTTACTCTAGCCTATCAGTCGCGCTTTCTGTGAAATCTAGGCCCTGGTGAAATCAAACTCTGATAATAATTGTTAAGAGTTCATAAATAAAATTTGCCCTTAAAACCTGGTTTGTAAGAAGAAGGGTGCATAAAAACTCTTAAACCACCACGAGATATGAAGATCTTTCGATGTTAAATCGCTCGGTTCTAACAAGAACCACGTGTCTAAGATAGAACATTTCTAGTATGTCTCACATCTACTAGAAATTTGACATAAGCGTGAAAGATCAAACTTGAATACAAAAGAGCGAGCACATTATCCTATCCTAACCAATTAACTTAACACACATAATTACAAATATTGTTTTCCTTGTGGATGCAGGTTGGGCCAAGGGCAACCGATGACAGGGAGAGATTTCCACCAAACAACATTCTGCTGATGCTTGCAGGGGCGGGCCTACTTTGGGTGGGGTGGGCTGGATTCAACGGTGGAGGTCCTTACATGGTGAACACAGACGCATCTCTGGCCGTCCTCAACACCCACGTGTGCACTGCCACTGGCTAGCTGACGTGGCTCTTGCTTGATATTACTTTCTTTAGGAAGCCCTCTGTGATTGGCGCTACTCAGGGCATGATCACTGGCTTAGTTTGCATTACCCCTGCTGCAGGTATAAATTAGCCAATTCACCAAAATAACAACATAAAAAACAAAGCATTATTCCACTAATTGGGGCCGATAGTGAACTCTATTGTGCTTGTTTTTACACCAAGTCTTCCGTTAGCTTCAATTACTCAATGTCTTTTTTTGGAGTCTCTTTCCAAGTCTTCCTAGATCTTCCTCTACCCGTTTTGCTCTGATCATCTTTATCTCATAATCGCATCTTCTAACCGGAGCATCTATAGGTCTTCAGATCAGATAAACATACTACCTTTTATTATTTCTACAAACTCCTGCTTGTTTATGTTTCATAATTTTTTAATTTGAAAGCCGAATTAAATATCATGCTGCCAATTTGAAGTATTCAGCCAGTTCATACCCCCATCTCTAGTCAGGCCTACTCAAAATGATACATTTCTTGGTGCAATCGTAAATTGTCACGACATATTACATAACCGGTATGCCGTTTTTATTTGAGTAGTACATGATCACTTATTTTTTCATAATTTTTTTGAGCATAGGAGCGGTACAAGGTTGGGCAGCAATCATAATGGGAGTGATGTCAGGAAGCATCCCATGGTATACTATGATGGTCCTCCACAAGAAAATCGGCATCCTAACTCATGTAGATGACACCATGGCCGTGTTCCACACCCATGCCGTGGCCGGAAGCCTAGGAGGCATCCTTGCTGGCTTCTTTGCCCACCCGAAGCTCTGCCGTATATTCTTCTTAACCGAAAATTGGCAACACTACATTGGCCTTGCCTATGGAATCCATAGTGGCCAAGTCAGTGCAGGGTTTAAGCAAATGGGAATCCAATTCATTCCGCTCAGGCTCAACGGCGACCAGTTGCAGGTCGGTGACCACGCCATCAACGGAGAGGAGGCCTATGCAGTGTGGGGAGACGGAGAGAAGTATGATGGCTCCAAGCATAACTCAGTTTCTGGAATGGAAGAGTTTCCTGTGAAGGCGCCTAAAGCTGAGCCAAGAAGTTGATATGCTTTTCTTTTTTTTTAATTTTGGTTGTGTGTTTCTTGCAAGAAACGTAATATACACCTTATCTAATGTAATAAGAACTGAAAAATATGTACAAACTAGTTTGTTATTGTGATTGGAAGTTGAAATGAAAAGCTCTACTTTCTTTCTTTTTTGAGAAATGCTAAGGAGACTCTCTCAAAGCGTGAGACTATCTATAGACCATCTGTCACCTCATGTTTATGACACAATATTTTATAATATTGGCTCGAGAATTGACGTTAAACTGTGAGCTAGCAGATAGTTAATGGAGAGACCTACTTTTAAAAGAGTTCCCTTAATATTTTCTCTAAAAGCATTTAGCTCAAAAATCTTGGCCCTCAAAACCCTTTTTTGCACCCAAGTAATACTAGAGAGATCATTTTTCTATACTATATTTGTAGGCCACAATGATATGGCGGCTGATGATTGGATTTTTTTGTTCAAACCACTAAATCAAATCTAACTGTTAATTGCACATTATTTTATGGAGAAATTAGGTTCACATCCTTCTTTTTGCTACTCCATTGATTAAAATCCTATTCATTTTCAATTTTTGATCAAGGTTCTTGGGTATTAATAACATTATTAATTATTTGAATAATAAAATATTTTTATTTTTAAATATATTCCTTTAGTGTTAAAAATGTTACAATTAGTATATTTATATTTATGCCTAAATTTTTTATCATATATTTTTATTTTTAGTTTGTACCTATTTTTAATTTGCAAATATTTTTTAATTTGTATCAATTTTCTTTTCATTTTTAATTTGTACCCATATATTAGTTTCTTTTTGTGCCCATATTTTTTAAAGTTTTATTTTGTGTTTGTACCCATGTGTATACCGTCACGTGACATTGTATATTTAATCAATAATAGACAAATTACATATGGTATATTTATGTTTTGTGCCTAAACTTTGTATCATATATTTATATTTTTAGTTTGTAGCCACTGTTAATTTGCAACATATTTTTTTTAAATTTGTAGTGTTTTCTTTTTAGTTTTATATTGTACCCATGTATTAATTTCTTTTAGCACCTATATTTTTTAAAAATTCATTTGTACTCATAATTTTTTAATCTTTTTGTTGACCCTAAAAACTACCAAGCCTACATGGCGTGCAGGCCGAGTAACTAATGAGCTAACTATGTCCTTCGGTTGTGTGTAGGGCGTGCCAACTCGACGGCTGAGCTCGGCCAGTGAGTAAAATATGTTGTGTGGCGTTTGGGCACGCTGCTGACTTCTTAATCTTGCGACTGCGACCAAGGAAGGAACAATTCTCGGCCTTCGGGTTCTAGAGCCTGAAGCCAAGGCTGCTAGTTCTGCGAATTTTAATATTAAATTCGGCTGTCAATGTGCCGAATGTAGTAACCTGGTAACACCTCACTTCGCCGAGAAGGCTAATGAGATGACCTCGACCAACAAGGATTCGGAAATCCTTCTCGACCGAGACTTGGATAGATAACCAATCGGCCTCGACGCAGTGCTGTTTATCCAAACTGAAGGTGCTCCGCGGTTGAATGATTCTACGGCTACAGTGTTGTTTATCCAAACTGAAGATGTTCACCGGTTGCCTTCACAGTGCTGTTTATCTAAACTGAAGTTGTGTTGGCGAAAAGGAAAATAAAAATCTCAAGGTTGTTGAGAGGTTTCGCGTAGAGCGAGAGTTTGCGCAAGGCAGATTTGTGTGTTGAGTTGGAGAGAGTTTTGTCATTGCACAACCACTCCTATTTATAGAGACATGCATGCCTGACGTGGCTTAATCTTCAAAGGATTGTATTTGATCTTTGGTGTGGTTTGCATGCGCAGATTAATCTCCCATCAGTCCTTATCTCAAATTGGATCAGTACCAATTTAAAAAGACCACGAAAAAGCATCCATGTTTAATGGGATCAGAACCAATATAATCGCATGAGGTTATCATGCAGTTATCCAACCAAATAAAAATGTGTTTAATTCAAAATCTCCACATCCTTATTGGTCATTGGCCGTAGGATTTGATGGAATCAGACCACCAATTTGCATGCGCATGAAAATCTTTTTATAACATCCATGCTCATTCCTGAAGAATATGCTCATTATTAGCATATATTTCTATGCTAATAATTATCCCAATCTAGGATATTTGCGGCCCCATTATTTTTGGTGATCATCAGGGATTTCAACTTGGCATCCCACGCATAGAAGAAGACCATGCATCTTGACAATTCTAATCACACCCATCATGCTATCCCAATCTTTCTTATCCGACGGTCTAGAACCAAGCTCACTCAACGGCCTCGATCGCTCAGGCCGATTGTATAATTTTGGGTCCAAACACTTTTATATGTACCCTAATTTATATATAATGTACCCATTCTACCCATTCTTCTTTATTAATGTACCACTTTGTTATATGTGAAATGTACCAATTTTTTTGTAAAATGTACCAATTTTTTTAACACTATGGATACCTTCTTTTGCCTTTTATTATTTCTTATTTTTACATAGTTTTTATCCATTTATTTAATCAAAATGTTTGAATTTTTTTATTGTAACAGTTTCTAATGTATTATTATAATGAGTGATTTTAAATTTATAGGATTATAAATCTCATAAAATATCAAACAATTAATGTCAAAACCATAAAAATATAAATATTAATAGTAATATAATGAAGTGTACAAAGTCAAAGGACTTTGATCAAACTTTGCATACTATTAAAGTTTTAATCAAACAATGTTAAGAATTAGGGACCGCATCCAAAGTATCCCTTATTTTATTAAAAAATATTATGAACAAAGTCCTCCTAGCATTTTCCGTTGCACACTCGAGCTTTTGGTAAATCCAATCTACATCTGGTAATTTATTTTAATTTTAGTTATTTTTAAAACACGTGGCATGTATACAAGTAGAAACATAGGAAGAGATTTTCTTCGGATCTTCTTTGTGAGGATTTCGGAAATTTGTGAATCATGTCCGTTTATCGTACATTGTACGGTCAGTTTTCGTCAAGTACTGTTTGTGTACAATTTAAAATAAAAACTGATTGCACGATATACGATAAATAGACACAATTCACGAATCTCTAAGATTCTCGATTCTCATTTGGAACATAGAAGATGCCTACTCAGTACGTGAAAGAGCAGAAAGAGACAGACTCCCAAAGGCAAGTGGGAGATAGCCAACACAAAGAAAAAGCACTTTTTAATAAAGCCAGAGCCGCATCTTAGCTGCTGTTGTTTAGCCACTTGAAACACATTATCTAGTTTAAAACAGGGATTAAGTACTAATGAAGAATAATCAACAGAAACACTCTTTCCACGAGTCTTCAAACTTGTTCATTATTTATGGTATGAAATGAATGAAGAAAACGGCTTACCTTCCAAACTCCATTAGTCCGTGGAAGTTAGGTCATGCGGGTTTACTTGTATACATTTGTGTCGTGCTCGTGTCTATTCATGAGGCAAGTAGTATGCATCACAATACAATAAATAAGGGGGCGGCTGGAATAGGGACTAAAGTGGTCCTAGGACCATTTGATCCCGAAAATATACATGTAAAGGTCTTTCGATGATTCTTCGAATATTAGTACAAGTCCTTTTTGTGCTTACTAATTTTTGATGTAATGCATGTTAGGTATATCTTGACAGGTACGTCGATATCACTCCAAATTCTCTCTATATCACATTATCACTCATCAGACATATGCACAACAAACCCACCAAATGAATAAACTAATTATTTTTTTGCTCGCTTTGTGCTCTGTTCATTTTTAAAAAAAAAAAAAAAAACTTGTTTTTAAAATTGAGATCCCCGAGGTTCAAATTTTAGATCCGCCACTGCAATAAATAATAACATAATAATACAAATCTTGTACTATTCGTATGAAATATTTTTTTTCTAGGGAAGTAATGCTTGTGCATAATTCATTTTTCTTTTTCAAATAGAAATATTATCAGAGTTTTAACATAATATTAGTTGAACAATATTAATGATGTACACATCGAATTTCGCTTTTATCACAAATGAGTTATTTAGTAACATACATTATTTATTAGAAATATCGTTATAATAATACGTAATTAATTTAAAATATCGTTATGATAATACGTAAGTAATTTGAAATACCGGTTACGATTGTTTTATCTCCCAAGGGACAAACTAGGAAGTGGGAAAGCAAAATGAAGCCAAAAAGTCTTGATATGTATTTTTGTTTTTTCTTTTCCGTTTTTGGTGTAAGCTTGTTGCTTGAAAATATTAAGTCGATAGAGAGAAAGAAAAGTCGAACTTGTACGAAAATTCTCTTTTTCTTCACCCAACTCTCCGAAACACCACCCACCAGATCTGTGTGCTGATATATTACATGGGTTTGTAATGTGTGCGTGAGCTGGCGGAGAAGAATGGCGTCCGATATGGCGTCGTCTGTGGACGAACAGGCGCAGCAGCTGGTAGCTCCGGTTGGTTCAGTCGGAGGAGGAGGAGGAGGAGGAGGAGGCTCCACTGATAACAGAGGAAGGCATCGGATTCTCGCCGAACTCAGCCGCCTCGAACAAGAACTCAAATTCTTGGAGGTTTCTTCTTTTTCGTTTTCCCACTTGCTTGTTTTCTCTGAATGCTGTTTGTTTCCCGGGAAAATTCTTGTAAAACATTTCCCCCTTCTTATTTTTGCCTTTTTGATGTTGCAATTCTGGTTTTGTGTTAAAAAAGTTTGCAGCTTTGGGTGTTAAAGTAAAGAAAGTAACCTTCTTTACTTTAAAAGGGAAAGGTGAAAGAAGATGGGATGAGGTTTATTTTTGCCAGGACATGTTTTCTAGGCATTGGTTATATGAGGAAGAAAAGTTTTCTAGGTTTTGGAAAATGGGTTTTACTGATTGGGGCATTGGTGTTGAAGAATGTAAGAACCGGAATGGGTCGCTGGTCCGTCTCTCTAAAATCTTGACATTTGAGTGGTCAAAACATTGAGAAGTTCCACTTTTGTGGGAAATTTGGGATTTAGGGATGCAATTTCTCTGACTGTTTTTTGGTATTAATTTAGGGAAATTGTTAATGGAGAGGTGATGATTTTCTACAACTGGTGGGGTTAGCAAATTGGCTGCAGACTTGGTCAACAACACATTTGACTGGAAAACTGAAAAATGTAGCTTAATTCTTAAGTAGATTTATCATCATGGTAAACAGAAAGTTGCTCTCTTTCATATGGGTGGATTAAGAGCTGTTTTAAGGGAAAATCACACTGCATGAACTCACTAGATATAACTCGTTGTAGATCAACGGGGTGAATGGTAATGTTGTCGAAAAGTTCATTGACGTGGGATGTGTTGAACCACCACTTTTTGGCTCTGTGAAAATATATTTGATGATTAGATTGCAAAAAACACACTGCAAGCAGCAGTTGTTCTATGTTTTGAGTATATACATTCCTTCGTGTGCGTTTTGTGGTATCATGTCACATCATCAGCCCTTAATCAAGGTATGAAAGGAACATCGTCATAGCTCAACTTTAGAAAATGCTAACCACATTTCTCGTATCTAGGCTTCCAAGTTAACCTGATGTCCAGTTTTATTTTCTAAGAACTAGGAACAAAGTTGCTTGAATTGTATATGCATATGAATTGTCTGCTCTGCTTGTTTTATTTCTCTTGTGGAATTTCTTATGTTCCATATCCCTTGCATTATTCTAGGTTTTGTTGTAACAATTTGAGCATTTCTCCATAGATTTATATATATGTAGCTTATCCGAAACAGTGCTAAATTTGGCATCGATATATAAGCAGAAAACAGTCTTTCTGGTCCATGGACCATAGCTACACCCCTTTAGACAGATTAAGTGCTCTCTGTGATTAATTACTTGAAGAAACTGTGTATTTCACGGCTTTAATTTAACAGATATGCGTCTTACATTTATTCTGCACATGAGGTAGATGAGTTTTTTTCGTATTCGTGTTTAATGTTGTCTATATATAGTCTTTTAATTCTCCTTCTTTTAGTTAATGCAACCTTTGTAACTTTGATGCACATTCAAACTTGTGTCGATTGACATTATATTATCTGCATTGTTATCATATTTAAAGTACTGTAGAAGGTCATAATTGTGTGAGTATTTGTAGTCAGTCAATCTCATTTTGATGTTACTTTATTTCTTTGCATATCCAGGAGGAGTTGGAAGAGCTTGAAAGAAACGAAAATGTTTCAACCATATGTTCAGAGTAAGTATGAGTACCATAGATAAAGTATCCTGTCCCAAGTCTTAAGTTCCTAACATGAGAAATCTGATAAACTCGATCGATAGTAGCAGCCATATATAAAGTATCCAGTCACAAGTCCTAAGTTCCTAACATGATAAATCTGATAAACTCGATCGAAAGTGATGAGCAATGCTCTGTTTTTATTAATATTCCTTAGGTTGCTACCCTACATCGAAGGCAGGCGGGATCCTCTACTCCCAGTGTTAGTTCCATAACCAATCTCTTCACATGGCAATAATACAATTGGCTTGCTACAATCTCTAAGTTTCTAATGCTCCATCTTGATTTATTCTGGCTGCAGAACAAATGGACCCGTAAATCTGGTATGGGATCGATGGTTCGAAGGGCCGCAGGATTCACAAAGTTGCAGCTGCTGGATACTCTGATGATTTGAATCTGATGCAATCTAACATTTGTTGCCATGGTTTACAGGACAGGCTATAGCTAGCACCATCGTTAACCATATTGAATGTAGAATTGACCATTGACTTCATATGAAGTTTGTACATTAAATTCATCAGTTTCGCTTCTTCAGTGATCTCTTAAACTTTTTTTTCTTTTTTTTTTTTGTCGCTTTTTTTCTAATATAGTAGGTTAGAATATCGCTTTGTTAAAAAAAACGATGAGGATTCAGCTTCTCCTTTGATCTTGTCTAGGCTTTTAATCCCAACCGGATGTTCATCCTACGATCAGAATTTGGGCTTGTTTCTTGGGCCTTTCGTAGCCCAAAATTTTCACACCATTTCTATGTGTAAGCCCACGTTAACTCTCTGAAGGTTAATAGCTATCATAAATTTCCATCAATGTAGAACAACTGCCAAATCATCATCAGGAGCAAGGGAGTTGGCCTACATGGATGGAAATTTGTATGGGTGGTGCCATCCACAAAATTTGGATTCTCTCTGAATTTTATTGTTTGAAGTCTAAAGTCCAGAAAATATGGGTCCTTGGTATGTGTGAAAGAGAGATCGGAGTCTTTGTGCGAGATGGGTCAGTAGAATGAGTTAATGTGGGCTGTCAGACTCAATTTGATTGGTCTGGATTGTTTGGTGCTCTTTTATCTTACACACCCATCCGGCAGTTAGATTGAATGAACTAAAAAAAATCAAATAACAGAAATAAACAGGGTGTGTGGATAGCAGTAGCACTAGCCATTTGGAAAACAAATTCTTTTTTCTTTCTTATCAACTAACTGATGTATTAGGATTATATACAGCCTAATATTAAGGAGACGGTTTCCTTGTGTGATAATGATAAATTATTCTTAGCACAAAGAAACAAGGAGTCCATAAGCCAAGCGGATTTTAACTTGAGGGACAAGTAATCTAAAGAAACCAAAAAAAGTAAACACAGATCATATCTTCGACTTCAACTGGTCGACTTTACAGTTGGCTGTAAATTAAACCCCATAAAACCACCACCAAAATGTATATTGACGATCTTCCTCAACATCTCTTGGTTGAAATTCTTTGTCGACTTGTTTATAAAATTGTTCTTCAATGCAAGTGCGTGTCCAAGCAATGGTTCTCTGTCATCTCTGATCCATCTTTTATTCGCCACTTTATACGTCAACAAGGACATACCGATTCAGATTCGTATTTTTAGATATCAGCACATAGGTTCATAGGAATGAAAAAACACGATTTAATGGTTATTTTAACTTCGATTTTGATGATTTTTTACAGCTACACTCCTCCATCCTGAAAGAATGCAATGAACAAATTCAGTTTAAAAAATTTACACTAATGGATACCACATAATCTTATGTTATACTTAATAGAAGTATAAAATAAACTTTTTAAGTGTTTGTTGAATCTATCAATTTGACGAGATATGCATTATACGGAACTAGTTTCAACGATCCAACCGTCAAACTCATTTGTATATACTATGAGATCACATACATAAAAAATCACAAAAAACGAACATTCTGATATTAGCTAATGAAACAAAAATTTCCGACGGTTAAAAATGAAAAATAATGATTTAACGGTTATTTTACCTCAAATTTTGATGATTTTTTACAACTACACTCCTCGACCTTGAAAGAATACAATGAACAAATTCGATTTTCAGTTTAAAAAAAATTATACTAGTGGATATCACATAATCTTATGTTATACTTAATTTGATGGGATATGCATTATACAAAACTAGTTTCACCGTCAAACTCATTTGTATATACTCTGATATCACATACATAAAAAATCGCAAAAAATGAACTTTCTGTGATTAGGTAATGGAACAAAAAAATTTGACGGTTAAAAATGAAAAATCACAATTTAACGATTATTTTAGCTCCATTTTTGATTTTTTTACAACTACAATCATCGGCCCTATAAGAATATAATGAATGAATTTAATCTTCTATTTTGTTGTAGTCATATTTAGAATAGGAATGTGATTGTGTAAATTTTAGAGGATATGGGAATGTATCTTGTATTCCTATTAGGAGTTGATTACATATTAAATGTTGTAATCCTAAAAGGAAAGGTTTTACCTACATACTACTATAAATAAAGGCACAATGGGGTGAATCAAACACACCTCACAATTAAATCACTCTCTCTTCTCTCCAATTGTAGCCGGCCCCCTCTCTCTCTAAACCTTAGATCGTTCAATCAAATAGGCCTACAACACGTTATCAGCACGCTCTTGCCAGAAGCTGAGGAATTGACGCATCGTAGGAGGAGGCTATCATCCACAAAATTCAAAGGCTTATTATTGTTTTCTGCTAATCAGGTAAGCTTAAAATAAAAGAAGATATTTGAAACGTCCGCGAAGCATGAAAACATTTCCCCATGACGCATGAACCCCTCTATTTTTATATTTTCCTTACGATATATATATTGTATATGTTTATATATTTGTCAATATATATATTTGTTTCATGCATCGCACAATTAAATTGCTATGTGGAATTTGTGAGTCAAATTATAAAAAATAAATTAGAAGCATATTTAGGGTTTCCTAAACCCTAGGGGATTTTGAAAAAAAAAAAGGGGAAACAAAGGGGAAAATTACACACCACCGTGGCACCTTGTTGACAACCACGCCGTGTGCCTGGTTTGGGTTTTCTCACCACGGGCCTGCAGCCCTGCCTACACCAGCGCCCACAAGCTTTTATGCCTGCATAGACCTCGCTGTTGCCCCACCCCACAGCCGCTCCCACCAGCCTAGTTGGTTGGGTTCTTTTTCCCACGGCCCGCGTCAGCTAGCCCACAGGGCTGGGCTTTGTCCTCGCGCGCAGCCTTGCAGCCTAGTTCTACTGGGCCTGCCCGTGCCCCCTACCCTCATTCGGTCCAAAACTGAAACCCAGTTGCGGCTGGGATTTCTTCCATACCCGTAAGCCTTTAGGCCTGTTGTTT
Organism: Heteromeles arbutifolia; assembly: GCA_024362995.1. Taxonomy (NCBI): domain Eukaryota; kingdom Viridiplantae; phylum Streptophyta; class Magnoliopsida; order Rosales; family Rosaceae; genus Heteromeles; species Heteromeles arbutifolia. The sequence continues at coordinate 35,373,703 of JANCRC010000005.1, read as the reverse complement.
TTTTTTTTTTCATTGGACCCGTGGCCTACAAACCAATCCTCAGCTCTTTTGCTCACGGCACCCAGCCCAAATATTTTTGGGGCTATATTTTTGATCCAATAATATTATTTAGCTTCTACAATCGACCATGTATGGCCTGATTTATTGAATTAATTAAAAGTGACATGCAGTCCATTAATCTGATAATGAATATGAAATTATTGACCTGAAGATCACTTTTGGACATTAACGATTCAATAATTTATTTTTATACTTTTAACCGTAACATACTTTCGTAGTAACGAAGCTTTCACACTTGAGTTCCCGAAGAACCTCAAATCCACTATATTCAAATTAGTACATTGCATTCTGTGTTTCTTGCAAAAACCTCTCATTATGAACTAATTGTTCATAAAACTAAATTGAACCTGTAGTTTCAAATTTAGTGCCTTTGAAACCCGAAGTTTTCATTCAAAACATACCACATGAAACCTGTAGTTTTCATGCATAAATTAAACCAATACATGTCTATAGAACCTGTATGTTCTACGATATATGTTTATGGTTTACCATATGACTAATCACATTTTTCCCTCCGTTTTAGGGACATGTCGAACTTGAACAAGCTCGATTTCTCCGCTCTAGAAGTCTCTGGAAGAAATTATCTGAAGTGGGTTCAAGACGTGAAGCTCCATCTAACTGCAAAGGGTATTAGAGCCACCATCGAGGCACATATCACCAACAAACCTGTTGACAAAGCTCAAAAGGCTAATGCAATGATCTTCATTCGAAGACACATCCATGATGCACTGCAGACTGAGTACCTTGTTGAGGAGGACCCATGCACCCTCTGGCTTGCTTTGGCCGACCGTTTCGATCACCAGAAAGACATATACTTTTCTGAAGCAAGACACGACTGACAACATCTTCACTTCCAGGACTTTAAGTCCGTGAATGAATACAACTCTGAAGTTTGTAGAATCCGTTCACTGTTGAAATTCTGTAAAGTGGAACTAACCGAATCAGATCTCCTGGAGAAGACCTATTCGACCTTCCATGCCACCAATATTGTCCTACAACAACAATATAGGGCACATAAATTCACCAAGTTTTCGGATTTGATCTCTGTTTTACTTCTCGCTACAATCATTGGCCCACTAAGAATACAATGAATGAATTTAATCTTCTATTTAAAATATTTACACCAGTGAATACCATATAATCTAAGGGTGCGTTTGTTGCATTGGACTGTCCCGGACTGGACTAGCTGCAGGGACTAAGCTGGACTGGCTTAGACTAGACTAAGCTGGACTAGCTTAGTGAAGCGTTTGGTGCACTGTCGGACTAAGAAGTAGGATAATTAAAACAGTACAGTTACCAGTTTGATGGTTGCTTAGATTAGGACTACATTATTGTTCTATTTTAATTGCTTTTTATATTAAAGATATTATTAAAATTAATAATATTGGATTAGAGTGGGACTCAATAAAAATATAAAAACCAAATTTTCTTACCAATGAAAGAAACATACATGATTCAGGATGTGTTTGTTGTACCGGATTATCTCGGATTGGACTAACTTTCAAGACTAAGTTAGACTGATTTAGCTTAGACTAAGCTGGATAAGAATAGTGGAGTGTTTAGAATTCAAATACTTCTTTTGTCATTCATTAATTCATTTTACTATTATTCATACACCTTTTTTATCTTCAAAAAAAACAAAATACAACTATTTTTTCTTTTTTCATTCATTAATTCATTTTACTATTATTCATACACCTTTTCCATCTTCAAAAAAAACAAAATACAACTATTTTTATTTGACTCTCTCTCCCTCCCCCCTCCGTCTTTCTCCCCTGTCTCTCTTTTCTTCCTTCATTTTCCTTGGTTCTTCACGCCCAGATTCACTCCCAGTAAAACTCAAACCAGAAAAAATAAAACCCACATTTTTTCTTCTTTGCATTTGCTTTCTCTTGAATTCAAACCTATATTTTTCTTCTTTTAATTACTTACTTTCTCTTCAAATCAAATCCAGAAAAATCTCCATTTTTTTTTTCAATTTGCAGAGGCTTCGTCGAATCGTCGGATCTGCAAATTCATTTCAATCGACCTCTCCAAATCAACGTTAATCGATCTTGCAGAAGAAAGAGACAAACTTGCTGGCGCATCTTCCGGGCGAAGCTCTTGGCAAACTCGAGTAGGGCGCGACGGTTGGTGCGGGATCTGGAAGAAGAAGCAAGTTAAGGAAGACAAAGACAAAGTGAGTTGAGGAAGACGAAGACCAAGCAGACAAAGCGAAGCGATGGTCTTAGCAATCCCATCCTTTTTGGGCGGTCTCGCTAAGACCGGTTAGTGAAGAGTTTAGTCGGCACGGGTCCGACGTAGTCCCATTAAACACAATCCTGGCTCGCACCAAACACAAGATTAATATTCTTAGTAAGCCAGTCCAATCTAGTGATACTTAGTGAGTGCAAACAAACATGCCCTAATGTTATACTTAAGGGATTAACAAAACATGAATTTTTTTTTTAAATATAATCATGTCGGATTGATATAAAAAATTTGAAAATAATATAATATTATATTAGTTATTGATGTCGGCTATATCCGCCAGGATTTGGTATAAAAAATTTCAAAAATAATATAATATTATATTACGCATTTATGTCGGCTACATCCGCCAATATTTGCTAAAATCATTTAAAAAATAAATTTGTTGGAGTTAAGGGCTCGCTGCAGTATTCATGTTAGAAAGTATTGAACTAATGTCGGTTATATCCAACATCAGTGCTTTGTTATCCGACACTATTTTAACATGTTGTCGGAAATATTTTATCCGACACTAATCGTAGAAAACCGCCACCACTCTCCACTCACCCACGTGGGCTTGTCGCCCACTTGCTTATTTTATTGATGAGCCTAACGGCTCTTTTATGTAATCTAATGGCATACGTTCAAATGAGCTGTTGGTATCCAACAGTCCATATTTAATTAATTTAAGGTTTAATTTTTAATTTTTTAAATTTATTGAGTTCAACGGTTGAGATCTAATATAATCAAATCTATCGGTAAAAAAAAAAAGATCTAACGACTCAAAATTAAATCCAACGGTTAATATACATCTCTATCATGTGTTTAATATTCTTTCCATAGTGTTTCATGAGTTTCATGGTGTTGGTTTAGTGATTTACCAATATTTATCGAAATCTAAATATTTTTAGGTTAAAATGTTCATAAAATTAAATTAGGATAGTCTACATAATTTTTTTTTAAAGTTATTTTTAGGAAAAAAAAAAAAATCTAAATTCGTTCTTTAATAATCTGAAGCTAAAAGTTTTAAGCCAAGAGGGTTGGCGCAGAAAAGCTGGTTCTGGGTTAAAACCTAAATTTTCTGGACTAATAATTTAGGTTTTAAGCCAAAGGTTGGAGATGGTCTTATGTTTTAGAATTGTTGTGAGTCCTCTTATTAGGCTTGTTTCCTTGTATTTCTTTTGTATTGGGTTGTACTCTTACTTGGTTGTTTTGAATTGCCTTTGGATTTTCTAAATTTGTATGAGTATTTTATTTAATGAAGTAGCTATGTTTGAAAGAAAAAAAAAGAAGACTCCAGCTAAATAAGCAGTCTAAATCTCATTCCTATACATTGCATCATCATCAGCAGCACGGGAGTTGGCCTACATGGATGGAAATTTGTTTGGGTGGTGCTATCCATAGAATTTGGATTCTCTCCGAATTTTACTGTTTTGAGTCTAAGATAGAGGAAATCCGGGATTTTGGTTTGTGTGAACTCTCGGAGCCTTTGTGTGAGGTGGGTCAACATAATGAGTTAATGAGACTGTCTGATTCAATTTGACCGGTCTGAATTGCCTAGTGTTTTTTTTTTTTTAGTCTTTCGCACACCCTTCTCAATTTCTTGCCATCGAATCGAATAAATTAAAGAAATTCAAATAACAGAAACAAACAGGGTGTGTGGATATCACTAGCCATTTGTTTTCGGTAAAACAAATTCTTTTTTCTTTCTTATTAACTAACTGATATGTGCCACTTAGTATTACGGTCTAGTGGTATTCCTCTTCACTTGTAAGTAAGAGGTATTAGGTTCGATTCTCACCAATGGCGAATTTGAACCACATTATTGCTAGCCCATTGTGAGGCTAAGCCTACCCCGTCCCTCATAGTGTTGATAATATCGTTTATTCAAAAAACAAAACAAAAAAACAAAAAAAAAAAAAAACTAACTGATATGTACTATGATTATATACAGCCTAATATTAACGGGACAGTTTCCTTGTGTGATACTGTATCCTTAGGACAAAGAAACGAGGAGTCCATAAGCCAAGGGGATTTTAACTTGAGGGACAAGTAATCTAAAGAAACCAAAAAAGGTTAGGGATATGAATTCTTCTGATATATATACACAGATCATATCTTTGCCTGGTCGACTTTTACATGTTGGCAGTAAATTAAACCCCATATCTTGATAAACCACCACCAAAATTAATCATGTATATTGACGATCTTCCTCATCATCTCTTGGTTGAAATTCTTTGTCGACTTCCAAATAAAATTGTTATTCAATGCAAGTGCGTGTCCAAGTAATGGTTCTCTGTCATCTCCGATCCATCTTTTATTCACCGCTTTGTACGTCAACAAGGACATACCGATTCAGATACGATATTATTAGATATCAGCACACAGGTCCTTAGGGATGTATTATTATATACCGTGAGGTCGATTTCGGACGAGTTCAAAACGCGCGAGATTTCTTTCCCTTGGGGGCAATGTTCTCTAAGTTTATTCCCTTGGATGCAACGTGTGGTAGCGACGCATAACGATTTAATCTTGTGCTGTCGAGTCCGCGACTTTGAGCGTAGATCTGAGCGTGATTACTGTATCTGCAATCCGTACACCAAGCAGTCGATAAAGCTTCCTCCTCCCCCACGAGTTCATGACTCAACAGTACGCGCGGGGCTTCTATGCGACAATCCTTACTATAACCCTACTGAAGATGGCTGCACTACGGTCAAATTTAATACCGAGTACAGGTACAGGGTTGTGCGAATCCCTCGAAAATATGACGACCTAAGCTCATTCACAGTTGAGATGTTCTCGTCTGAGACTGGTGAATGGAGAGAGATAGTTATATTATGCTCCCCAGGCTCTAAGTTCGTTTGTGTCTATCGCCCGTGTATTGCTTTAAATGGAATGTTGTATTGGATGGGCCACAATGGCAGGCTTTTCGGGTTTGATCCATTCAACAACATGAACAGCACAATCCGTGCTACTGCTAAATTTGTTGACGACAACGAATTATGTTGTTTCATTGAATTTGGTGATTCCCCATACATTATGGACGCATTATGTTTTTATACTCTAGGGGTGTGTCGAGGGCGTCTGCGGCTGTTCCTTCAAGATGAGTCCGGCAAAAATTTGTATATTTGGGAGTGGAAAGAAGTAGAAAAACAGCCGGGCGATATTAATGGAGTCAAACTGATGGAGTGGAGTTTGATAAAAAGGGTTTCCTGGGAAGAAATGGTTCCAAAAGATAATCCAGAGATTGCGAAATGGCTAAAGGAAGAGAAGTGGTCTTGGACTGGGATGCTGGTTGGTGATCCAAACGATGGGGATGTTTTATATCTGCATCGTAAGCATGATATTTTACCATGCAACGTTCGTACAAAAACTTGGCTATGGAGAACGGAGCTGCAAAGTCCCAATAATTACAGATCGTTTCAATTTTCACATCGATGTTGGCCGACACCAATTCCTAGACTACATTATAGTTGATTTATTAACAAGTTTTTTGGATGATATTTGTTTTCTAAGTTATCTTAGCAGTTGTTATCTCATCATAATTGAAGAACAAGTAAGATATAGCTTGTTGAATTATGATGGACTTATTTCATGTGTTTAAGTTTGCTTTGTTGCTTGTTTTTCTATATATATATATATATATATATGTGTGTGTGTGTGTGTGTGTATGTGTGGAGTTGGATAAATAGCAGACGATTTTTTGCTTGTCGTTCAATTACTTTGAGCAGAATCTCAATTTATATATACCATAAACATGTTCGAATAGGGTCTACGGTGGTTTATGACGAATGACCCCAGAAGTTTGAGCAGCACCGTCCATGCACATTGCCGGCCCTGCGATGGAGGCTGCCATTGGACCCTCCAACCACCATTGCAGCTCCACTTTCAACCGTGCATAGGAGGATAGCCATTTGCTTCCTGAAATTCATGCGGCAAACCTCGATTCAAGGTAGCAGCTAGCAGCATCGGTTTTGCTCTGTTAAAACACAAAGTGGTATCGAGATAACCATAAATTGAAGTATCATTTATTGGCCCTGCTGGATAATCTGATGATCTGAATCATCTGATGCAATCTAACATTTGTTACCATGGTTGCAGAACAGGGTTTAAATTACTTCAATGTTGCACATGCTAGGGGCCGATAGCACCATTGTTGACCGTATTGAATGTAGAATTGACCATTGATTAACTTCATATGAAGTTTTTGTACATTAAATTCATTTTGCACATATTCCTCTTAATTTTTTATCATTAGATTGAATAAATCAAATAGAACAAATGGACATGATTAAATAGGAGTGTGTAAGAGGCTAAAAATATTGTGTTTATCATGCATATTTGAGCTAGGTCAGTTATTAAGGTAGGATATCTGCCCTTCCGCCCTTAAGTTTGAGTCTCTTTTTTCTTTACATTAGAGTAGATTAGAATATCGTTTTGTCTAAGATAAAATTGATGAGGATTCGGCTTCTGTCCAATTGTTGCCTGAGCTTTTGTTCACAACCGTTCATGTTCATCCTACCGTCAAAATTCGTTTTTGTTCTTGGGCCTTTCTCGGTCCTTGTAAGCGTTTTATTGTGAGTAAGGAACGGTCAAATTGAACTCATCCCAATTAATCAAAGCCTGAAACATCTTCTCTTGGCATTGTCTTGATGTTTTTTACAGCACAAAGCCCCACGGGAAACTAGAACCACTAATATCCCAAAACCAAGCCAAACGAGCCTCCGAGGGAAAAGAGTCCAACCAAATGCGAAACTTGGAAGAATTTTGACTTATCTTAGAGAGAGCAACCGCCACAAAGTTTGCGTCACGAAAGACATGCTGAATAATAATATCAGAAAACGACAAGCCAATTTCTGGATATTAGCCACCAAGGTCTTGAGGTTTCAGGGAATCAAAATGCTTCCATAATTGCATCAATAAGCAACTTGGAATCCCCTACCACAATTAGACGAGCATCACCTTTTGATAACGTAGTACGCAATATTCCATCCTCAAGAGCCTGGCCTTCAGCAATAAGAATGTTTGAGGCAAACTCACAGAAGAGCCCCAAGAGCCTGAATTGTTCAATAGCTTTAGCCGTCTTTGGAGGACATGGAAAACAAGATAAAACTTGAGATGGTGGATTTAAGGAGAGTTAACTTAGCCGCTGTTGAAAGAGAATTACTTTTTCAACTGGCTAACCTTTGTTGGACCTTGAGAATAAGTTCCTTAGCATTCACAGAGTCCTTGCAAAACACATCATTGTGAGCACCAAGATACTTGCCAATAGAGGCAGAGTGTTGAATCCGCTTACCAAATGAGCTACAAACCCCGACTCTCTTCATATCTATTATGATCAAAGGAAGTTTTCATCAGTATATTATAAGCAGTATGCAAAAGTTAGGAAAATTGACGGAAATCTACTTCCGTCACATTCAACGTGAAGCAAATGTTGTGGTGGATGCTCTTGGTAGGGTTGGTCAGTCCTCTTCTGACAACCGGTCGTGTTGCCAAACTCTTCCTAACTAAAGAAAACCGAGTAAAAGTGAGATTTTCTAAACACTCGCCCGTTTTCTAAGAAAGTTTAGCCATATAAATCTAGTTTGGTAAAAGAACCGAGTAATGTCAAGAGAAGAACTAAACCCTAAACCCTAATGCGGTTGAGTAACGTGTAAATAATGTTACATTAACATCACTCAACTATTGGATATACAAAACTATTGACAGTCATTTGCCGTTTAACTAGCATGCATGTTACAATAAACATATATATAGACTGTCTTGGTCTAACACAAAGTCTAGAATCATAGACTCTATAGAGTTTAAGAAGGTACTAGAATTACGTGACAATTCCTTCACATCAAGTATAATGCAGCGTTTACCAGAAAGTAAACACATGAATACTTACCTGTGTTCGATGCCATGTTTGGGATGCAAGCCAGTCTTCTACTCTCACTACTCAATAACTCCCTTACTGTGAATAGGTCTCAGTAGTATCTTAGGGTTTTTTCACATATGGGAGCAGGGACTACGACTTCCTATATATACATCAGTTAGGGTTACACCACCGGCCTATCAACGATTGCATACCCTTATGATCTTAACAATGAAAGAGTCTTATCATGATTCAATATCTTTGCATTAAACCCTTATCAGGATTTGTTTAAGTTAGCTGCATAGATATAAGACTCTATAATCCTTATGAAGTGGAGATCAACTATATCACTCTTATAACAGATAACTCGTAAAACAAGTTACCTATTATCCAAGCAATATCAAACACTCATTGTCATTCACTAGAACTTTACATTCTCCCACTTGAATGTCAATGAGAAATCTCAAATCACAAGGACTCATGGTGATCATTGAGCCTTCAAAATTTGCAACCAACTTCTCTTGACAACGTGTCACTAAAAGTTGAATGTTGAACCAAGGAAAACGAAGAACAAGTCGATCTGTACTTTGCACTCCATGATTACATACACATTTAACTTAAAGTACAATGTTGCCAACAAAGTCATGATAACAAGAACCATTAACCAAAACAATGATTCACAAAATAAGCACATTAGCTGTTAAGATAAAATATGAATGAAAACATCAAAACATACTAGCTGCTGATTGAATCAAAATAAATAGAGTACTGACTAACAAAATAATCATATTCAAGCATGACTGTCACAGTTAATAGAGTGTTTACTCCCACTCATTAACTGATTCAAAAGTCTCTCTAATACCCATATTGAAGACATGGCTCTTGAACACTCCCACTAGTAGGGCTTTAGTCATAGGATTCACCACCATAAGAGCCGTGCTTATATGTTGAATATCGATAGTCCATTTCTTAACTTTATCCCTCACTTTTAAGTATTTCATGTCCATCAATCTATTTGCGAAAGATCTATTGTTGTTCTTCGAGAAAAACACAGTTGCCTTATTATCACAAAATAACTTCAATGGTCTGTCAATTATGTCCACAACTTCCAACCCTTTTATCATATTTCTCAACCATATTGCTTGCTTGGTTACTGTGTAACAACCAATGAATTCAGCTTCCATTGTCGACGATGCAATCGACTTTTGCTTGGAGCTTTTCCACGATATCGCACCACCAGCTAGTAGGAATAGATATCCATTGGTGGACCTCCTATCATCGACACACCTTGCAAAATCTGAATCAGTGTAGGCCACCAATTCCAACTCATCAACTTGACTGTAGACAAGCATATAATCTCTGGTCCTTTTCAGATATCGCAGCATTTTCTTAGCTGCAGTCCAATGAGCTGCCCCATGATTTGATTGAAATCTTCCCAGTACACTCACTACAAATGCTAAGTCCAGCCTCGTGCATACTTGAGTATACATTAAACTACCCACAAGTGAAGCATAAGGCTTGGTTTTCATGCTGTCTCTGTCACGACCCGATCCCGACATACGTCCTGGATCAACACGTGACGTCACCAAATACTCGTATCTCAACATACCTCGCCTTCGGGATATGAATTAAAGCACCACTCAAGGTCCAATTTGCGTAGCAAATTCCGTATACTTTATGGCTGCATCTAACCTCCTCGTTAGACTACCTACGTACCCTCAATAGGGATCAAGCCATTTGTAGTTCGTCATTCATTACACTTCGACGATTATCACAATACGTTCAAATCGAAAAGCATAGCATTCCTCAATCAATTATTAGAGCTTAACAAGCATGAATTACTAGATTCACGGCAACATAACAAACCCACATGACATTCAAGGTTTCCATTCCATCCATCATATAAATCACTATGTTTTCAACATGATACCTCCATCCATAACATTAACATATCCAATAACCAACGAAGCACAATATTGTTCTCAAGCCACATTGATCACTAAATAATCATAATCATAACAATCATATCCAATGTCATTCCACAATCCCGTCAATTAATCCATTCATGAATCAGGGATGCATGATCTTAACATTTAACTATGTTAATCAATCAATGAGATAACATACCATTTCACCAATTCAATTAGAGAACTCTATATAATTCCCTACTTGGGTTATGAGTCATAACATGGTAATTCTAATTTGTATTCACAAGATCTATTGTGAGTAATTCTCATGCACTCAAATTTAGGATTCTAAGATAACCTTATGGAAATGAACAAGAGCATGGGTTCCGGACCACTCAACGGAATCCAACAACATCGGGTTCCGGACTACTTAACGGAATCAAAATATCAAATGATTTCTCATAATTTACCCAGACCTGTCGCATGTGAATTAAGTGCCTACATCATGGAAATGGTGCATCGGGCAAACAACAACCCGGATAAGCTGCGAAGCTCGTGTGAGCGACAATAATACAAAGTGTGATAATAGTGATAAAACCAACCATCAATCCCAGTTTATAAACTTTGAATATAAATCATTCAGAAGAAATTAATACCAAACCTTCGCAAACTCCGAAGGAGTCACCCAGACATCCAACGGTTCATCTGAAACAATCACAACATCTCACAACCATATTCTCATACAACACCATGAAAAGTAGGGTTATAGTGACGCAGTACAGCCGAGGCCTACAAAGTAACCAAACAGGAAGTGGCCCCCCAACGCGGTTTAACCAAGCAGAGCCACCCCTTAAGAAAGTAATCAAGTAGGTAGTGACCCCCCAATGCGGATTAACCAAGCAGAGTCACTCCTACAACTGTTAGGAAGTGATCACCCAATGCGGATTAACCAAGCATGATCACTCCTAAGCATATATGGCCATAAGGATCGCCCAATGCGGATTAACCAAGCAGGACCACTAATGACCCCCCAATGCGGATTAACCAAGCAGGGTCAAGGTAATCAAGTAGGTAGTGACCCCCCAATGCGGATTAACCAAGCAAAGTCACACCTACAGAACTATTAGGTAGTGATCACCCAATGCGGATTAACCAAGCATGATCACCCCTAAGTATAGATGGCCATAAGGATCGCCCAACGCGGATTAACCAAGCGCGATCCATATATAGTATGGTCCCCCAATGCGGATTTACCAAGCAGGACCATCCATGTACCTCCGCTACATGGTGCAGTCAAATTCAACACACAACCTACCCACCACTTAACCCCCATGGTTTACACGCAGTCACCTACACCATCAACTTTTCATGGCCACCAACTAATATGTCACCCAAGCATATAAGTGCTACCACATACTTCTAATAGGATTCTAGGATCACATTGTCATAAAAATAATTGTACACCTCATTCACATTACTAAAAGATAATTTAATTCACATATGTCACAACCATCATTAGTACCAAGCCAAATCATGTTAATAAACATATGTCTATGGCTAAATATATACAAATCACATTTCAATAGAAATCACCTTTATAAGATCAAGACATAATCACATATGATACTAATATAAAAAAAAAATCAAGGTAATAGCTATATCACATATACACAAGTCATTTTCTAATCAATGTAGACTCAATAGACTTCACTTAATCTTCCGTACTACTAATTTTAGTAATTAGGACGTTTCATGACATGTTGACCAAAAGTCAATTCTCGATCAACAGTAGGGTCCACAAACTTACGTAATTTGATCTGCAAGATCCGCATCTCGGATTTTCGATCCGTAACTTTCCAAAGTCCACTTTATGCTCAAATAACAACATACTAAAATCTCAACACGATCCGACGGTCGGATCTCCGCCAATTTCAAAATTCAAGTGGCGGTCTCTATCGAAACTATAGTCATATGACGAGATTCGTCAATCGAACATCATATATGGATTCAGGGTAATCAAATTAGTCTAGGAAGGGTAGGTGGAGTCTCGGCCCACGAGCCGCCACACGCACCACCGTACATGGTGGTTTCGGTAGTCGGAAACCCACTTTTTCCACTAATCCCAAATTCTACGAAATTTTACAGGAAGATAAAGCTCAATAAGAGGAACAAGTTTTATACCTGCCATAAAGTCCAAGAGTGAACCGAAGAAGGTCAATTTTGCCAACAAAGCCGGCGGTGCCTTAAACTTCCGACTTCGATTCGCAGCCTACGGTGGTCCAACGGGGTCAAGGCTGGTTGGGATTTTCTCCTGGGATGATAGGCTACAAAATCCAAGCAGTGGCGTCGGCCATCACTTCGCCGATTCACCGGAAATTTGAAAAGGGTGGCCGGAGCACCATTGGTTTTTGTCGGTTTTCATGGCCTAGGACCGCCACATACGGTGGTTAATCAAGGTATTTCTTAGTTGGGTTTTGTAGAGGGGAATGAGAGCTTCAAGATGGTGGTGGTGGTGTCGAAAAACTCCAACGGAGTTGACCGGAATCGGCATCGGAATATAGGGGGTCGCGGAGGTCAAAAAGGGTGATTTTCTGGGTTGTTTCGGCCTTTCTTTCCTCCCTCCCGCTGCCAACCTGCAGCTTTTTTTTTTTTTTTTTTTTAATTGGATTGGCCCCCTTTTCTTCCCCCAATAGCCGGTTCCCTTAATCCCATTTATATCATTGGGCCTTTTACCCTTCAGTGGAAATTAAATAATTTCCATAACCTTAAGTTTCACAGCTTCAAATGGCCGTAACTATATCATTATAATTCGGACTCGCAAACAACTTTCGCCTATGCGTTCGTGGGTTCGAGATCTATTCAAAAACACTAGTTATAACTTCGAAAGGTCAACGAAAGATAAAGATTGATTATGAAACTTCCAACTTGATAACTAATCAATTAAAATCTAAATTCAAATTAATTAATATTTCTCGAAAAATAATATAAAATCTCAATAATACAAATACGTAGATTAAAACAATGAAATCCAGGAACGGGATTTCACAGTCTCTTTCCAAATCGTTCTTGGGACTTTGATCATTACTGAACTTGTCTCCCTTCCCAATTGGTAATTCACCACTGGAGCAATTTTCCATATTAAATCTCTTGGTTATTCTATCAATATACAATCTTTGAGAAAGTCCAAGAGCTTTCTTGCTTCTGTCTCTAACAAAGTCCAAGAGCTTTCTTGCTTCTGTCTCTAACAATCTCGTTTCCCAAAACAAAATTGGCTTATCCCAAATCTTTCATGTCGAAACTGTTGGCTAACATTTCTTTGGTTGTTTGTAGAAGAGTCATATATGAGCTAGCAATCAAAATGTCATCAATATATAGAACTAAAAGCACAACTTTAGAACCACTTATCTTGATATACACACACTCATCCATCTTGTTTTCATGAAAGCCAAATGTTGACATGATGCTTGTTCCATTGTCAAGATGCTTGTTTCAATCCATAAATGGATTTATTTAATTTGCAGAACATTGACTCCTTCCCCCTTTCAACAAATCCTGGTGACTGGTGCATATAGATGTCTTCCTCAAGATTGTCATTGAGAAAAGCGGTCTTAACATCCATTTGATGAAGTTCTAGGTTAAAGTAAGCAGTTAAAGCTAGAATCACTCACATAGAATCCTTTGTGGACACGAGAGAGAAGGTTTCATGGTAATTGATCCCTTCTCTTTGAGTGAAACCTTTAGCCACTAACCTTGCCTTGTGTTTGTCAACATTGCCTCATGAGTCTCTTTTGGTCTTAAAGACCCACTTGCAACCTACTGTCTTTGTAACACCTGCAGGTTTTGACACAAGGTTCCAAACATGGTTTTTGTTCATTGATTCAATTTCTTCATCCATTGCTTGGTGCCATAGTGGTGCTCTCATGCTAGTAATGGCTTGGTGATACGTTGCAGGATCATCTTTATCTCCCAAACTATATTCTGCTTCATTTAGGTACACAAAATTTGAAGCATAACGGTTTTTCTAATTCTTTGGGATCTTCTAACATTTTCAGCAGCTGGTACTTCAAGTGGAGGTTCATTTTCTACGGTGTGAATATCCAGTGGCTGCTCATGAATCTCTTCGTTTGTGTCATTGGTTTCAACAACATTATATGAAGTTCCCTCTTTAGTGAATGAGACCAGTGCTTCAGTTTGTATATCAAGTGGGATTGTAAATACATGTAATGGGGAAATTGTTAACGTCTGCAATGTTATTTCTTGCTGATCAAGCAAGGAAGTGTCATTGTTGCTTAGTTCTTCAAACTCAAGTGACTATGAAGTAGTGGCACACGAACTCAACTCCTCAGATTCTTCTACAAACTTTGCATTGTGAGTTTCCATTATTCGAGAGGGACCATGAGGACAGTAAAATTTAAACCCTTTCGATTTCCCTGAATAACCAATAAACTTGCAACTTGTTGTTCTCAGATCAAGTTTCTTTTCATTTGGATTATAAAATCGTGCCTCAGCTTTACAACCCCATATGTGAAAGTGATTAAAGCTTGGTCTTCTCCCAGTCCAGGCTTCAAAAGGCACTACTGTCACTGACTTACTTGGAACTCTATTGATGATGTAGTTAGCAGTTTTCAAGGCTTCCCCCCACAGAAATATAGGCAGCTTCGATTGTGTAAACATTGATCGAATCATGCCTTTTAGAGTCCTATTCCTCCTCTCCGCCACCCTATTTTGTTGTGGAGTCCCTGGGGTGGTGTATTGAGCAACTATGCCGTTGTCTTGAAGGTATGTAGCAAAGGAACCTTTGTGCTGTCTAGCTTCAATATACCTGCCAAAATACTCACCACCTCTATCGGATCTTACTATTTTAATGTGTTTTTCCAATTTTTTTTTCAACTTCTAACTTAAAGACTTTAAAACAATCTAAAGCTTCAGACTTTTCAGAAATCAAGTAAACAAAAGCAAAGCGTGAAAAGTCATCAATGAAGGTGATGAAATATGACTTTCCACACATGGTTTTGTTTGGAAAAGGTCCACAAATGTCAGTGTGAATGATTTCAAGTAAATGTTGACTGCGAGTTGAACCCATTTTCCTTGTGTTGGTAAGTTTTCCTTCAAAATAATCTGTGCAGGTTTGAAAATCGTCAAAATTCAATTGAGGTAATAAGTTTTGTTTGCACAAGGTTATGATTTTTTCCTTCGAAATAGAGGATTTTTCAGAAGTGAGCAACCTTTTAGAACCAATACTTTGAACATTAAAACATTCATGCACATATGAGCATTCCATTTGCCACATATCAGTTTGTAAATGAGCGATACCAAGCAAGGAATTCATATTATTTGATTCGAAAAACCTTACACTTTTATCATCCCCAACAAAAGAAATGCCTAGCTGAACTAACTTGGATGCAGAAATTAAACTCCTTCTCATTAAAGGTACATAAAGTACTGAATTCAACTCTAAAATAAAACCAAATGACATAACTAATTTGACACTCCCAATAGACTCGACAGGAACCTTACTCCCATTCCCAGCATAGACATTGTAAACTTCATTGTTTACTTCCTTTGTTTTTTAGAAGCCCTGCAAAGAATTAGTTATGTGAATGGAGCATCCAGTATCAAACCACCAACTTTTAAGAGGAATATAAATCAAATTGGACTCTACACAGACAAAAACATTTGTTATTTTACCTTTCGTTGTAAGCCAATTTTTGAAACCAATGCAGTTCTTTCTCAAATGACCTGACTCTTTGCAAAAATAGCATTCCTTTTCCTTTTTTATCTCAGTGTTTGCTGGTTTAAGTTTGAAAGATCCTTTAGAGGTGTTAGCATTTTTAAAAGAAGAAGAAATTATATTTTTCTTCTTCTTACCAGCAGAAAACGACGAACCAGCATTGAGGGGTTTGGTCCCTTTCTCCATTTGCACCAGATTCACTTCACCAGTTTTGTCAGCATTAAGCCGATCCTCCTCTTGTACACACATTGAGATCAATTCATTTATCCCCCATTTGTCTTTCTGTGTGTTATACAAGACCTTAAGCTGACCATACTTAGCAGGTAGTGAGTTTAAAGCCATATGAACCAAAAATTGACCCGTCATGGGTACCTCTAAGTCTTTCAGCTTCAGAGAAAGATCAACCATTTTGAGAATGTGCTCCCTCACACTCCCAGTGCCATCAAACTTCATGTAGGTAAGCTGTGTGATGAGTGTACCTGTCTCAGCCTTTTCTGATTCCATGAATTTTTCTCCAACAACAACTAGAAACGCCTTGGCATTGTCAAGCTTTGGAATCCCTCCTTTGACAAGTTGTGTCATGGCTTTCTTCATGATCATCAGAGACATTCTATTGGCCCTCTCCCATTTCTCAAATTTCTATTTTTCATTGGTTGTGCTTTCATCTGTCAAGGCTGCAGGTTTGTCTTCTCTCAATGCCAAGTCAATGTCCATCAGTCCCAAAACTCTCTACATCCTCCTTCCACTTCTTAAAGTTGGAACCAGTAAGAATTTCGATGTTGTTGAAGTTAAGAGAGGCCATATGCAGAGCTATGAGGAACATAAAAAAATTTCTTTGTGTCAGAAATTTCAATCAACATCTTAACATATAGTGAGAAAACTTTTACATATTGTTTTCTCATTTCATCAATAAGCATATGAACACAGCAACATCTTCAGACATATATTGTTCATATTATTTTTGCATAGCTGGAAAATAAGATACAAGGTCAATTTACATGTTTTCAACACTTTTGAGTAGATAAATAATGTAATCTTGTCAATCTCATTGTTCCACTATACATTGAACCATTTAATTAAACTGAATAGTAATCACTTTTGAGCAGATTATTATTTAGTCATTCTTAAATGAGTCACCATCTCCATATGTTTGATTCACAAGACAAAACAATAAACTAAACACTTTTGAGCAGAATAGGTATTGTTCTCTTGTTTTAGCTGTTCATGTATTATCATAATGATAACATGAACCATACAGTCTTACATACGTCCATTAGAGTCTGTGTTCGTCTCTGCCATTGTTAGAATATTTTCCTGATAAACTTGAACAAACATATCATTCTGTATATAATATATACGCATGTATATTGATAAGGAATTAAAACTTTACTAGTCTTGACAAAAGGTTTGCAGCGGAATGAACAATATCTCAAAAATATTTAACAACGTAAGATTTCAGTATGAACCCTAGCCATGTTGAGTGGCTCTGATACCACATGTAAGCTCTTTATCAAAACCTATAAGCTAGAACTATATCATCTAGGTACTAAGATTACGTGACAATTCCTTCACATCAAGTATAATGCAGCGTTTACCAGAAAGTAAACACATGAACACTTACCTGTGTTCGATGCCATGTTTGGGATGCAAGCCAGTCTTCTACTCCCACTACTCAATAGTTCCTTACTGTGAATAGGTCTCAGTAGTATCTTAGGGTTTTTTCACATATGGGAGCAGGGACTACGACTTCATATATATATATATATATATATATATATATATATATATATATATATATATATATATATATTATATATCAGTTAGGGTTACACCACCGGCTTATCAACGGTTGCATACCCTTATCATCTTAACAATGAAAGAATCCTATCATGATTCAATATCTTTGCATTAAACCCTTATCAGGATTTGTTTAAGTTAGCTACATGGATATAAGACTCCATTATCCTTATGAAGTGGAGATCAACTATATCACTCTTATAATAGATAACTCGTAAAACAAGTTACCTGTTATCTAAGCAATATCAAACACTTATGGTCATTCACTAGAACTTTACATTTGGTACTATAGTACAGTGAAGGGAGATGATTATAAAAACAGAGAAAGAATATATAATTTGCTATCAACTTGGTGACTTTGTTCTTTGAGCCGAGTTTCACCTTTCTTTGAGTTTTATTTCAAATTCCTTAAGCTTGTCTCAGTTTATGATGATTCTCTTCTCATATCCAAGATTTAAGTTTTCTTCATCTCCAATTGTTGTTCCCAGCCACAAGTCACCGTTCACCGGCCCCTGCTACTTGGCTTATTGAGCATTTTCTCCATGGATCTCATTTGGAGACATGCTTTGGGTTTGGGTGGCTCTTGAAGTGCATTTTACACTATTTGTTAGAATTATGGAAGTGCTCAAAGCACTGGTGGCTTGCCCACCTCCGTTTTCCTTTCGTCCTTTTGGTTCGTTGGTTCCACTTTTCGATGGCGACGACTTCGCGATGGTGTGGTTATTTGGGTGGAGGCGACTACTATCCATTTTTCAGATCTACAGTTTTATGTTTTAGAGTTGTTATGAGTCCTCTTATTGGGCTTGTTTTCTTGTATTTCCTTTGTATTGGGTTGTACTCTTGCTTGGTTGTTTTGAATAGTCTTTTGGATTTTCTAACCTTGTATGAGTATTTTATTTAATGAAATTAGTTATGTTTGAAAGAAAAAAAAGACTCCAGTTAAACAAGCAGTCTAAATCTCATTCCTATACATTGCATCATCATTACATATAAGAAAAGATGCATTGATGTTTGAACTAATTATAACAATCAACCATCTCATACACCAAGTATTAAACTCTTAATATACTTGATTATATTAAGGATTTCTTAACCTATTGTCACCGTATCACTCCATGTTCTTTGCTTCCTTCAATGAATCGAACTCCTCCTAGCCTGGTTTACTTTTTTGATATGTGAGAGAGAGAGAGAGAGAGAGAGAGAGAGAGAGAGAGAGAGAGAGAGAGAGAGGCATGAGTACGAGGGCATGTGAGGGAGGGATAGGAGGGCATATGAGCATCCATCGAAATGAGAAAACCCCATTACTTTAGGCAGATTGGCTACACTTCCCAAGCAAAGTGGGAAGCAAAAACCAACCAACCAAATCTTCACAATAACTTGCATTTCCTTTTGTGAAAGTTGACACATGCACTGCAGCCACCTAATGAAATGACCGTTAACTTGAGCTAACTTGTATGAAATAGGTTAACTGTCACTGTGACATCTCGATTTAATATTATGTTGTAATGTGAAGAAAAAAAATCACATGACAAGACACTATCAAATGAAGGCGCCACATGACGATGAATTGGGTTCATATGAATGAGACATTTTATCTTTTGATTTTTCACTCAACCCCGTGCTAATTCTACACACTGATGAAAACTAACAAATGACGTGATCAGTTTGCCTCACTAAAAATATTTCTCCTCGCTTTTACACTCACTTTCACTTTGTTCTCCTATTTGGATTTTGGAATCCGTTGTTATATGAAATCGTGAAATAATAGCCGACCTAATTAATCCTTGTCTTGGAAGGATGATGCAAATTGTTAATTATGCTTAATTATAGGGAATTGTTATTAGCACTCCAAAAATCTCATTCTACACTCCAAACTTTCTATATTGGGAAAGAAAAATACCCTTATGAGAAGTGTATAATGAGATTTTTGGAGTGTCAATAACATTTTCCTAATTATATTGTCCAGCCTAATAAGATGATCGATCGCTAGGTATATATATAGTAGCATCCAATATTCATTCCATTGGCACAACACAAGCCTCTCTAGTAAATTATTTCTTCCTTTCAATTAATTAAGCAAACTAAATTGACCTATAAAAGCCTGAAACTTTAGCTGCTTTATTCAATTGGCATCACATGCATGCTTAAGATTTGCCAGCCTAATAAGATTTGAACTTTATCCCAAAGCACTAGGAAACTTTTTAGCCATGCATGGCTTGCTAGATAGAAGAAAAACATTGAAAATAATGGAGTAGGACTACGAATTATTGAATATTGGCATTCTGTTAGGTTCTCACCATGCATGAACTAGCTTATGCATGAAACTTTTTCCCTCCAATTTTCTTATACTACTACAGAAAAGTGTTTTCCCGACGGAAATCCATTTGTCACGCAAAGAAAACATCGTTGCGTTTGGGCGACAAAAATCAAACTTTTGGCGACAAAGTTTTAATCCATTTGTCATTCCACATTTGCCAACATAAAAGTATAAGTACAAGCTTGTTATAAAAATAATATGAACAAATACTTTCGTAATTCAATAATATAACTCTGTCTCTCTTTCCAGTATAAATACACTCATTCTTTTTCCTTATGTAGGACTTTCGTTTGGGTCTGGATTGGCAATAATTGTTGATAACAAATACGTATCAACTACTTATCGACATGTGATGAACACTTAACAGTATTTGCAAATTAATCTGTCTTTAATAATGGACAGACATATCATGTAGAGAGAATTGAACACATATATAGTGTTGAATTATGCATGGCTGTTAATGTAGACTGCTTGATCTCGACGTTTAATCCGAATGTTTACGAATGATTCAAAGAGAAATAAGAGGCAATATCTAGCACAAAAACATGCAAATGTAAGGTATACGTCATTTCATGTGCATGGCCTTATCCCTTTTTCTCTTTCCCTAAATTATAATCTAAAACTTCAAAAAGAAAAAAAATATGTCAATCAGTTGTAAGAATTTTTTTGTGTACTCGAAACACATGTTACATAAAATATCATTTCACATATTATAATAATAAGTGTGGGGGATAGAGTTGATATATTCTATTTCTATGGTATCTTAATTAATAAAAAACAAAAACGAGTTTTATAATTTTATTAGAATAATAACAATATATGATTTTGTTCTGCATACATCAAAAAATCTCTTCTTCCATACACATGTTGGCCACTATTACAATAAACAACTTTCGCAAGAAAAATTTTGTCGCACGATGAATTGCTGCCAAATCTTCATTTTACCACGTTTTTTCCTAGAGATTGAGCGACGAATTGTCCAGTTTGTCGTGTGAAGTCGTCTTACGCTTGAAGTTCTTCGTTGCCTAAAGTTTTCAAAGTCACCTAAAGTTTAGTCGCTCAAGTAGTTTTTTTTTTTCTAAGGACACTTTGGATGCGGTCCCTAACTACCAATGTTCTTTGATTGAAACCTTTGTAGTTTTTAGTTTTTGATCGAAGTCCCTGACATTAATGTAATAATGTATTTCTATGTAGGTTATTATATTTTTAAATTAAAAATGAAATTTGTAGTTATTTATATAATGAGATTTTAAATAAAACCCATAATTTGTGGGATTAAAAATATTAAAGATGAATTTTATTCTCCGATAAATATTTTGTGTGTGTGTGTGTGTGTGTGTACATGGGTACGAAACATGGGTCCATTCTTCAAAAACACAAAAAAAATGATATTAGGCTTAATAACATTATTAAATTTCTTCTATTAAACTTGACATGGATACATTCTCAAATCAACGAAATATAATGGACCCATATAAGTTTAAAAAATGAATTAGAGAAAAGATTAAATGAATTTTAAATAAAAAAATGGGTACATTTTATATTAAAAAAAGGGTACATTTTTTCATATAATATAAGATTAAAATTTTGAAAATTTAATTTAACGAGTACAAACTTATTATAATTTTGTTTTTTATATTTTGGAAATGTTTGAATTGAAAATTAATTAAGAGTTTAATAAGGGTGTGAGTATTAAAACTCTAAATCAATTACTAATTTTTATTATAAAAATTATGTAACTTACATGTAATTCATTAATATATTAATGCTAGGGACTTTGATCAAAATCTAAAAACTGATAAGGTCTTAGTCAATGAATATTAGAAACTAGGGACCAGATACTAATTTTTCCTTTTTTCTATTAATAGGGATAATTACATGTGCTTTCACGTCTTGAATATTTGTGTAACGTATTTCATATTTCTTCTTAGATGACATAAGATTAGAAAAGACTGACAAATAGAATTTTAATTTAAAGGAGAAGAATTAAGGATTAGATATTTAATTAGCTAATAAGCCTTCCCTACTAAGTGCCAAATATGCCAACCCTATAATCACATGTCTTAACATGATCAAATATCACATGTTTGAATTTTACCACAAGAAGACTAATCATGTGCTATACCACAAAATAGAAATCAAACCATGACATAAACCAAGTAACGATTGCAATCTCATTAGGTAAAATCCAACCAAGACGTCAAAGCACCAAATTCAAAAGAGCACCAATCGGTTAGCTTAAAAAGACGCAAAATTAAGCCCTGGTTTGGTACTGAGATGCTTCTGAAAAAAGTGGATATCAAAAAAATCTGGGAGTTTTTTTATGTTTGGTAAACATTCAACTTCAGTTTTTTTTCACAATTTTAGGTGAAAAAAAAGCCAAAAACACAAAGCTTCAAAACCCAGCTTTGAAAAACTAGCTTTTTTTGCTTGCCCAGCTTTTGCTTTTTTTGATAACCACTTTAACATTGCTTTTTTTGCTAAAAGCATTTTTACAAAAAAGTTTACCAAACACTCTACTGCTTTATTTCACAGCTGTTTATTCTCGCAGTACAACAGACACAGTTTTTTTTCAAAGCACAGCAATACCAAACCAGCCCTAAAGCAAACAAAATCAGCAGATATAATCTGAAGCGTACAAATTAGAGTTAACAAATTTATAGGGTAAAGTCTAGCACCAGAATCATTTTTTTCCTTTCATAATCTCTATCAATTGCTTCAATTGCGGGTGCAAAAATACAAAACCTGGGTGTGGGGTGAGTAAGTGTAGAGCAGAAATACTACCTTATGATATCCATTAAATAATGTGACATCAGATTAAGATCCAAACAAATGTCACAGTAGCATTCTCAGAGGGTCCAACTACTACAATGGAGAGAGAGAGAAAGAGAGGAGGGTGCATGGGAGTCAGAAATCCATATGGTTTCATGATTTGATTCAGCATTCCCAAGTCCCCATTTCCTCCAATCAACTAATTTGCAGACTAAAATATATCTCAGAGCATATCGGGCTTCTGAAACTAGACATATTTAATTATATTAAAGTAATACAAAGGTATTTTTAATATTTTATTAATTTAGGAAGTTGAATATTCAATATTATATATCCAATCCAAGCTACATATTTTTAGATAAAAGGATATCAAATAATTGCTGTAGAAGAAGTCCTGCTGCATGCCTAGCTATCTTCTTTTCGTAGATGGGGGATATGAAGTATTTCATTTGTAAAGCATTAAAATATTTAAGCCTATGAGGAAGAAGAATGTGTGCAGGAGAGGGGGGTCGGTGAGAGAACATGGGAGTTTTCAGGTTCGGGAACTGTGTTATCTTACCACATTCATATAAGGAAAGAAATCCTCTCCGGATCTCTCACTCCAACGTCCAGAGATTAAGTGATCCGAACCTTTAAAATTTCATCCAACGGTTAAAAATAGATAAGTTAATAAAAAAATTTAAAAGTTATAATAATTTTGAGCCGTTGGATCAAACTTTTAAAAGTTCGGATCACTTGATCTCTGAGCTTTGGAGAAAAAGATCCGGAGATAATTTTTTTCCTTCATATAACTAGAACATGGGAACTTGAAGGACGGTAGGGGTCCACCTATCACACCACATAAGTCGAGTGCTAACTTCAGTCGTGCATGCACGTGACAGAGATAATATCCTATCATTTATTTTGTATGTATAAATAAACAAAATTTAGAATTTCTCATCATGTTATATATATGTGAGCGACTTATTATAACATTTTTTTTTATTTACGTACTAGGTTGATTTCTGCCATTTTAATTTTGTGTGTATGAATGACCGAGATTTTGGAGTTCTCATGTTACTAATGTGCGACTTATTCTAACCCTTCTAAGGACTGGTTTGGTATTGCTGTGCTTTGAAAAAAAACTGATTCTGATGTACTGTGAGAATAAACTCATTTTTGCTGCTTCATATTTTCAGCTTTTTTTCACCCAAAACTGTGAAAATAAGTTGTTTTTAAGTGTTTACCAAACACCTTTTTGAGCTCAACTTTTTTGACACCCACTTTTTATAAAAGCACCTCAGTACCAAACCAGTACTAATTTACACGCTAATGTTAATTCTGTCCCTTTTTTTTTATATGTATGAGTGACGACCGTGATTTAGGGTTTCTCATATTACCATATTTAATCTCAATTATTTCTTCATATTTACTTGAATTTTTATTGTTAGTTTGTTGAACTTTCCGATAACAAAAAGGGAAGAAGCAACAGAAGTGGAACAGTAGGAAGGGGGATTATGCAGATCTGGATGCATCATGCATGTGGATTAAAGGAAAAGAGGGAGAGATAAAGGTAAAAAAAGGGTCTGCAATATGCTTATCTTTAATGTGATATACAATAATTGTAAGAAGCTAAGCATCAGAGAGAGAGAGAGAGAGATGGAAATGTAGATGTGGAACTGTGGAAGTGCTCAGCAATGCATATGTGTAGAGAGAGAGAGAGAGAGAGAGAGAGAGAGAGAGAGAGAGAGAGAGAGACTAATAGGATTAGGGTCACATGGAGGAAGCAGGAAAGGCCATGGGGTCATTTGCCTTAAGACAATACACATGGGTTTGGCAGCAGCAGCAGAGCCTGATAATTGGAACCCCACTTATCATCGTGATGATTAGATTATACATATATGGTCTAACTTCAAAAACCGTAGCTATATATGTGTGTGTGTGTGTATATATATATGTTTGGCAATCGGATAAGATATTTTCTGGTTCAGGATTATTGTTCATCCAATAACGAAGGAATATGTATGTTATCCATACTCATCAGCAACTGCCACCAGTTTAGAATAATTGGTCTGATCGATCAGTCTAGGTTTTTTTTTAATTTTTTCTTTATACCAACGATATTGGAGAAGTGAAATCGAACTCAAAACCTCGAGTATAAATACTCTTAATCATTTAAGCTACACACTTCTAGTGAGTTGCGATTGTATATTATATAAGTCTCTGCAGTCTGATTATGTCTTATCTCCTTGAAGGAAATTATTTTGTTAAACCAACACTGATTTTTGCAGTGAGCTTTGTTTTAACAACATTGTTATACCATTTTTAATCCAAGCATCAACAGCTTGGTTGACCAATTGTCTTAAAGCTCACCACTCGAGATCGACTAAATAATCGACCATAAGCTTCTTTTCCCCAGATTGCACACAATAATCCAGATATAAAAATACATATAGAATATATATATGAATAATGCGAGGAAGGCTAAATTTGTAGACAAAATTTACAAACTAAATAATATGTCACAAATAGGAAATAATGAGCAATTTATCAATGCTTAAGTAATAATTCAATCATTAACATCTCTTCAGAATTAGTTTACAAAATTTTGTCTATCTAACATTCCTCAAAATATACATTTTTGTTGAAATTATCAGATTTTAGACTTCAGACTTAGAAGGGATGAACTTAAAAATAATTACCTCAATAAATTAATTCTGAAGAAAATTAAGTACAAATGAAATATTTTTGACATAACTAATAAGCACAAACTTAATCATCTATCATCTATATATATAAAGAGAAGGCAAAAAAAGTTAAACTTTCATAATATTCAAATTGCCCTTCATGCCCAAACAAAATTAACAACTAAAATAAGCATTTTGTGATTAGACTTAACTAAAAATTACATAAATTCATGCGGCATTTTCTTAAACAAGTTGCAGATTGCAAAGCAAGTGCAACAAGTTGCAAATGTTCTACACAAAAAGAGAATTATAGTAATCAGCAGCATATTATAATATGTGAAACAGATAACGGCATTCGCTACAATTACATTTGCCTTCTAATTTAAGCAAGGTGTTTCGATTCGACAGATTGTACACAATTTTATCAACACCAAGATACAAAAAAAAAATGGGAAGTGTTATTGGCACTCCAAAATTCTCATTATATACTCCTGTGTATTTTTCTTTCCTAATATAGAAAGTTTGGAGTATAGAATGAGATTTTTGAAGTGCTAATAACAATTCCTAAGACTAGTAAACCATATATAGTAATATTATGTGTTAATATTGTGTGCGTATTTAGGCACATAATTGCTGCAACCTTAAGCAAAAACGCCTGGAGAATAATTTTAATAACATTTAGTTAACTTTTTGCTCAGATAATTAAGCAAGTTTACCGTTGCTCGAAACCCTAAATTTGGAAATTTTAAAAAGGATGAAATTGATGAAATTCAGAACAGATATTAAGGGAAGGGCAGAGACCCCGAAATGATCTTTGTTCAAGTTGGGGCACTCATATCATGACATTTTGGTAATTAATATGGTGTTTAATTATTAAGTAAAATGCAAGCTATTGAACATAGAAAGTGGCATATTTAGCACATAACCAAATGATTGTGGTCACTTGGAATTTCCTACCATGAACAAGAGATTTTTCAGTGTGCCGGGTAGTATACTATGTATAATAATACAATTGGTTAGAAACTTGAAAAAAAAAATTAAACAAATTGTATTATTTCACTTGGAGTACTGAGACATGTTTATGGCACATTGAAAAAAATTTCTACCATGAATGTAACATCCCACATTGCCCAGGGGAGTGATCCTTAAATGTATATTCTCATCCCTACCTAGCACGAGGCCTTTTGGGAGCTCACTGGCTTCGGGTTCCGTTGGAACTCCAAAGTTAAGCGAGAAGAGGGCGAGAAGAGGGCTAGAGCACTCCCATGATAGGTGACCCGCTGGGAAGTTAATCGTGAGTTCCTAGAAACAAAACCGTGAGGGAATGGTAAGTCCAAAGCGGACAATATCATGCTACGGATAGTGGAGCGGGCCCGGGATGTGGTCGAGCCCGAACCGGGATGTGATAACGAACAACTGAAAACATAAAATGTAAGGTACCCAAAAAAATTGAGCAATTAAAGGTTGCCCCTCGGAATAACAATTAGCATTGCGGTTTATTATTATTTTTCATTATTTGTAAGCATAGCATCTCATTTTCGATTAACATAAATCAATCATATTAGATCTTATATAAATTTCTTGTAAAAAGGATACAAAGATAGTTAACTTCGAAAGTGGAACAATACATGACGATCGATAGTAAAGTGTATCCCCTTAATTCCCTTACATTAGCTTCATCAACATTCATCGTGCCTCATTTATTTATTTGACTTTCTGTATTCATGTTTTGTTAATTTGCTTAATTGCTTAATTATTCCTTTAATTTCTCCCTCTCTAAATTGTATTTTTAATTAATTAGGGGATTAATTTCATATCTTAAAATTAGCAAATACATCAATTTGAATTTCAGCATAGTATCAAGGGTTATTCAACCACGAGAGGAAGTGTTTGAACCTAGAACGCAGTGAGTTAAAAAAATAAGATTGTAAACACATGTCAGTCACCTTCCTTTATGTATGAATAATTGTGATAGATGGTTGAGCGGATTGAAGAGCAGCTCGAGAAGCGCAAAACCAACAACATGGTCTAAGGATTGCATATTTGGGCTTCAGCATTGGAATCAGGCCTATAATACATATATATATATATATATATATATATATGTGTGTGTGTGTGTCGATTCGCTCATAATATCGGACAATTTTGCCTAAATTCTTTCATGGCCAAAATGGTACATAAGATTTGCATAACTCATCACTTTGGTCCCTGAGATTTGAAATCAATAGAAGTGGTCCCTGAGTTTGTCCACCATCAATCATTTTGGTTCTTCAATGAAAAATTATATTAAATAAGAATCAAAATGACAAAAATGCCCTTAATGTAATAAACAATAGGCCAAATTATTTGACAAAAATTGAGGGTATTTTGTCATTTTAGCCTTATTTAATGGATATTTTTCATGGAATGACCAAAATGATTGATGGTGGACAAACTCAAAGATTACTTCTATTGATTGCAAATCTCAGGGACAAAAGTGAAGAGTTATGTAAATCTCATGGACCATTTTAGCTAAAAAAGCTTCTTTCATTTACTATCCCGAAACAGCATCTTAAGTTTTATGAATATTTTTGGTAGTTTGTTAACTGTTTATTTTGTTTTCTGTTTGAACTTTTAAGTCCTTCTAAGGTTTGGTTTTATGTTTTTTATGTTCAAATACACCTTTGTGATGTTAGGATCGTCGTCTTTCGACTATTATTCAAAAAATTTGAGTTACTCATTTTCCTAGTGAATTCTAAAATTTTGCTAGTGAATTCTAGCTTAGGAAATATCGTTCGTTGTTCCTTGTTAGTTGTTATATATCCCGCTGCATTAAATTGTGTTCTAGAAGAGAGAGTTACATGAAACAAGAATAGCATTACTAACTTTCCCAAACTCATCATGCGTCATAAAATGCTTTTACACTTCATAAAACGAATACACTGTCACTTACCTTACAAACTTAGTGTGCATCGTCATATATATATACCCACACATTTACTTAGTTACACGTCGTATAATAAGTTTCTAATATTACTATAGTAATACTCCGTTCCATATAAGTCTTTCTCATGTTTGTTGGACTGCTCTATCTTAATATACAAACCCATGTGTCAGAAGACTATTATGCATGAACTGATTTGAGCCCCTTATCCACCATCTTTGAGGAAGAATGTCGATTGTTTGGAACTCTCACCACCCAGAAGCGGTGAGCCTGCCATATCCCACCTCATCCACCTCACATAACAGTTCCAATGCTTTTATGTCGTTCCATGGCTGGGTTTTAGCTCCAGCCGGACCAGCCCCTTGATTCTCTCCAACACTCTAGTCACCAGTCCGGTATATGTGTGTCCTTACGTGGACTGTCCACTTGTATCTCCCTTCACCCTCCACCCTCCACGTGGTCATCACCCAAGTGGCACGCCCAAATTTCCAAGGCAAAATTCGTCCACTAGTGACATTGTGTTGGCACGACGTCCCGTTTTCGGGAGCCACAAGAGTACCCCGTTGCCAAGTGGCTCTCTTCTCATATTAGGATCAAATGGAAGGGTTCGAGACTATCGTACGAATACGTACTCAATCGTTCACTTGTTCGTATTCAATACGAATTAATGAAAACTAAAAACAAAAAAGTAAAAGTTTTCTTTTTTAGTTTCTAAAATTCTTTCGGTTTGATTTTTTGAACAACGAAAATTACAAGTAGTTACTAAACGACTTGTA
This sequence comes from Heteromeles arbutifolia, assembly GCA_024362995.1. Classification (NCBI taxonomy): domain Eukaryota; kingdom Viridiplantae; phylum Streptophyta; class Magnoliopsida; order Rosales; family Rosaceae; genus Heteromeles; species Heteromeles arbutifolia. The sequence continues at coordinate 35,344,668 of JANCRC010000005.1, read as the reverse complement.
GTATTTGATATTTTTTTTAAATAAAAACTAAAAATGAAATGATTGTCGAACAACCTTAAATGTTTGTACTTAAAATGTATTTATGTACCCGATGCTCTCAGCCGGCCCTAGTGGGAGACCCTTGCCCATGAGGCTTCGAGGGTTTCCCACAAAAGTGGTGCGGCTGCAGGTATTCCACTCCCCACCAGTCCGCCTGAAATCAACGGCTGACGGCATCCGTCGTAGATTGGGTCAAACGGGTCGTGGTTCGTTCAAGGGCCGTGGGGGGTCCGCAATTCGAGCAAGTGGCTGCATACAATGATGATGCCTTACATACGGTACCCACGGAGGCTCGCGTAATGCGGGTCCAGGCTGCAGGTCCGTGCTCTCTCGGCGCAGGCAACCAGTCCACCGCTATCTCACTTCTCCAAAAATTAGGAATTCCAATTCCTTCCCTTGACTGCCTTCACTTGAGGGCACAACCGTCAATTCATATTACTTTTTTATTTTGTCAAATGATAGATTTTGTTAAATTAGTCACTGCTCGGGTTTGAATCAACGCCGTCATGCAATGGCTCAACACCTTTCCAACACTATGAGTCTACTTGCGTCAATTCATATTATTAAAGGTACTCACTGTAACTCTCCAATTCTTGAAAATCAAATTCCACAAACGACATTATTTATGCTAATGGAGAGAAGGTGGTCTAAGTCTCACAATGGGCTCGTAATAATGTGGTTCAACTTCGTCTTTGGAGAGAATCTAATATAAAACCTCTCATTTATAAGTAAAAAAGGAATATCACTAGATCGTAATCAAAACCGAAGAGCATTTCGCAAGAAATTCCTAAGCCTCGAGACCATCACAACCATCATTACTAGCATATCTCTTAATTACAATCTCTCATTTATACAGTAATGACTTTATAGACACATTAAAATATGTACTTAAATTTTAGCCAAACAATAAAATTCACAAATTTTAAAAAATAAAATTTCTTCATTTTAATTTTCATCATTTTAAAATTTCTTAATAATATTAAATTTACCCAAATGTAATGTAAGTGGTTTTAAACTTTCCAGCAACAAACGCCTCTAATTGTCAGAAAACCACTATAACCATTACCGGATAAGATACCAAAGATGCCCTTATTATGTCACTCCTGGCCTTCCATTAACTCCGCCAACCTCTTTAAAAAGAACCAGAAAAGCGGGAGACACAGATCAACGCGTAGTCAGTCAGAGAGAGAGAGAGAGAGAGAGAGAGAGAGTGATGGAGAAATCTAAGCTTAAGTGAGTGAGAGAGGGAGAGCCGGGAAATAAACAGAAGTACTGTTTGGAGAGAGGGAAAGTGACAGATATATTTTCCGGGAAAAAAAATGACGACTGGAAGAATGGTGCAAGAACAGAACCTGGAGAAGCACATAGAGAAACAGATGGGGTGCATGGCTGGCTTCCTCCAGATCTTCGATCGCCACCAGCTTCTCAACGGCAAACGCCTCTACTCTGCCAAACGCCTCCCTTCCTCGGCGGTGAGTTTTCCATTTATTTTCTGTTTGGTTCCCGGGGAAATGCCCAGTGTTTCAATCTCGCTTCTCGTACTTTCTCTTTCATTGCATTTAATTTATCATTTATTGAAACACTCTCAGACGGTGGTGTCGTCGCCAGAGTCGGAGTCGGCCACGTCTCCGGAGATATCCAAAGAATTGGAAAAACAACCGCAGAACAAGACGGCGCCATCTCCAGACCGACCGAAGCAATCTCCATCTCCGATGACGGATCTCCGACCTCCGTCACCGGAAACTCGCGCCCCTTCGTTGCCGGAACGTTATCCGAAATCTCCTCTTCCGCTTCCAGTTTTCGAGTTCAAAGAAGGCACGAGGTCGTCGTGGAAGTTTTCCAGAGAAGCCCCGAGGCTCTCACTCGATAGCAGAGCCACCGTCGACGCCAAAGGAAGCCTATACCCGAGGGAGATGCGAACAAACGCCGCCATACTAACCGCGAGTCGAAGCTCCAACGTCGACGGAGGAAGCGATAGCGATAAGCAACACCGATCGCCCAGCGTTATTGCGAGGCTAATGGGACTTGAACCAATACAGCAGTCAAATCCCGAACCGATTAAGCTCCGGAGATCCGCGTCCGAGTCCAGAGTGAACCGAGATCTGAACCAGTACCGGTTCGTCGACGGAAACAATTTCCAGCAGAAGCAACCGCCGCAACAGAATGTGCAGAGCCATAATTTTTCCGGCAATGCAGGCAAAGACGACCGGAGCTCCAATCGGGGCACTAGTCCGAGGCAGGCAGATCCGAAGAACAATGCGAAGGCTCAGAGCAAAGGAATGGCGCAGAGGAAGTGCTTCTACGACTCGGCGGACTTCTTCCCGGAGCCGAAGCAGTGCGTCTCTGTATACAACGAGATTGAGAAGAGGTTGAAGATGCGAGGAATCGACGAGCCGTCGAAAGATTTGGAGACGTTGAAGCAAATCCTCGAAGCTCTGCAGCTCAAAGGCCTCCTGCACTCCAGGAAAGCTTCCAATCAGATTAATTCCAGAAACTTCGTCTACGATCGGAGCTTCGAATCGCCGATTGTTGTAATGAAGCCGTCCAGATCGCCGAGCTCGACTCACCGTGCGGCCAGATTCGGAAACGAGTCGCCGCCGCCGAGTTCGGGGTTCAGGTCTAGGGCCGGAGTTCGCCGGAACGGGGAGGTGTCGCCGGCGGTGAGCCCGAGGCACGACCTGCCGGAGAATGTACGGAGCCAGACCAGAGGGAGGAGTCCGGCTGCGCGCGAGGGCGGCGTGAGGAGTCCGAGTAGGAGAGGACCGTCATCGATCCAAACGCAGCGGAAGGGGAATGATTCGGTGGAGCACAGGAGAGTGTCTCCAGTGCAGTCGCCTAAAATCAGTTCAAGAAGACCAGACCAAACGGCGGCAAATCGATCTCCCAGGAACATCAAGAAACCAACGGTTGAGATTGCTCCCAGGGAGGAAAAGGTGTTTCATCGGGCGGAGGACGAATATTCCACCAGCATGTCAGAGAGCAGCATTAGCAATAGCACCTCTTCACAAGCCGACACGGAGGTACATTAATCACCATCAAAAGATTAATTAACGCAATTAATTTTTGTTTAATTAAGTTAATTAACGTAATTAGTTTTGCAGAGGTGGAAGACGGAGGAGTACAAAGAAGGCAGGAGTTTATTGGAGAGGTGTGATAAGCTGCTTCACAGCATAGCTGAGTTGCAACCGAGTCCTGTCTCGGTGCTGGACTCCTCGTTTTACAAAGAGGAATCTTCCCCTTCGCCAGTCATGAAACGCAGCATTGATTTCAAAGGTAAAAACTTACCTAGACGTCACGTTAATCATTGGCATGCGTTTTACCTTCTCACTTAACTTTAGTAGAACAAAAAACTTATTTGGCAAAACTAAATTTTCGCATGACTGATTTGAAATACTGCTAATATGTCATTCAACTGCATGGAAGTTTTATTTTGAACTGCTACGCATGATTCGCTTGAAATACCACCGCTAATGTGGTATTTCGCTTATGAAAGTTCCACCATGCAGTTTACCCAAAAAAAAAAAAAAAGTTCCACCACGCACTGTCATGCCATACATTCCAACTTGCCCATGCCATGGACATAAAAAATTGTCGCATAAATTAGTTTTGAATACATCACACACTATTTATGTACATAATTAGATTGAAATACTGTTACGGCCTCATGTCCATGAAATTGTTTGGGAGCTTTAGGTTGGTCTTTGTTCTTCCACAGTTCACGTAGACTTCGATTGCTAAATTTTGCGTTTTACTAAGGTGACGTATGTGTTCCGAACTAGGCTCTGCTTTTAGCCTTCTAGGTATACTAGTACGAATGAGGATTCTTTTCGAATCCTCTTTGTAAGGATTTTGAAAATCTTTCAAATTATATTCGTTTATTGAATATTGTACGGTCTGAAATTATTGTAAATTTTTTTATTTAAAATTAAATATAAACAGTATCTGACGAAAACTAATCGCACAATGTACGATGTACGATGAACGGACATGATTAGAGGATCATCGGGATCCTCACAAAGAAGATATGTAGAGGATCCTCATTTTACCAGTACACTTTACTAGGACTCTGTTTTTGTGCAGTTGTGGAGGTAGGGCTCCTCTGCACTTACGCCCAGTGAATATTTCTGGTTAAATTCATACCCTCCAATAAATACCTGCCACATCCGTGCAAGAAAAAGCAGACCCAAATTTGTACTCATCTACCTCAGCCTTTTTCTATGCTTAATCACACGTGGATTGGTTTTATTGGTCTTTCCATCTTAACGGGAGAATAGATAGGTGGTTGCGTTGTACTCTGTGATGGTGATGCTGGACGAAAACGACCACGTTTTGATAGTCAAATGGAATTGATGAACCCTTAACTATAATCGGCGACTATGACCCACCGAATTTAGTGGCATATAGTCCGTACAGTATTGAAGTGTGACGTTTGCTATGTTACTTGTAGATCGGGATTTTAATTTGGTTGGTTTGGTTTGATTGTTACATTTAATTAACTTTAATTTTTGGTTTGATGAAACAGTTGAGATGGAAGACATTTGTGGGGAGGCAATGTGGGGAGCCGAGTCCGAAATCGAAGACGGGGATTTCGTCTATGTATCGGAAATCCTTCAGGCTTCCAATTACTTACCGGAAGACTCCGACATTTTCCTATTACTAGAGAAGAAGCAACATTTCAAGGGAAAGGGCACCTCCAAAGAGTCAACACTCGAGAGAAGGCTCATTTTCGATACCGTCACCGAAATTCTCGACCGAAACCGCATATTGCCACCGTGGAAGGCGGTCTTGTGGCAGACTTCCTTGCCCGAAATTTGGTCGGAGTTTCGGAGAATCCAGGAAAGGGACGAGTCCGAGGACTTGTTCGAGGTCATATGCGGGGTGTTGAAAAAGGACCTTGCCGGCGACGCAATCAACGGGTGGGGAGATTCTTCGATCGAAATGTCCGATGCCGTTTTGGACATCGAACGGCTCATTTTCAAGGACTTGATCGGCGAAACGATCCGAGATCTCGCTGCTTTTCCCACCAATTATAGTAAAGTTTCGGCGCCTTGTAGGAAGTTGGTCTTCTAAAAGTAGGAAGTTGGTCTTCTAAAAGCATAAAGTTTCCATTTCGCGCGCTTTTTAAATTGTAATCAAAATTAAAATATCATCTTTTAGTTTTTAATCTTTTTTTTTTTTTTTTGTATTTTAGATTAGAAAATGTTTGTCTCCGTTGTTAAAAACCAGGCCAAAAAAATCTAACGGTCGATCTGCTTTTGTAATCTGTAAAAAATGGTTGTTTATTCTAATTTGTAATATTATATTCCGGAACATGTTGAAAGTTGGAAGTCGGTTGCTCTCATGAAGATATTTTTTGCGTGCCGGATACACTGCATGATACATCAAGTAACATAATACAAATTACAAATGTTTTGATACTTAAGAAAAATTTTAACTATTTATATTATGATATTTAATATACCGAATTATGTTTTTGACAAACTACAAAGTTTCCCGCTCTTAGGCTGGCATGTTAAAAAAAGGTCAAAAGTACAAAAAAAATAAAAGAAGGTAAAAAGTAAAAGTTGGGAGGGTGAAAAAAAGGACAATGTTTTCAGCGATTAAATCAAAGATTGATTACACATGTTTTGTCTCAAGTGATGAGTAAACATTCTCATCATCATCATAATTCCACTCCCATCTTAATCAATAATCATTCCATACCCTAAAATTTTGGATCTCATTGTATAAAAAAATTCATAACGTTTTCCTATTGTAATACTTTTCTAGTGCTAAAAGTATAGAAAGAATTGAGAAGACTCGTTTACATCGTTACTCAAATAACATGATGCTATGTGTTTCAAGTTTTTTACATTAAGTTGCATAATTGGTTAGAGTCTCTGTTAGACTCTGTCATGCACCATGACGTCTACATTTCATGTAATTTTTTTTCTCGAAAATGGAACGAGGTGTGTGTTGAGTTGGCTCTATCTCATAATTAATTTGCGAGCAATGCTAGAGTTAGTTGCACATATTGATTATTGTTGTTGATAATGGCGGATCTTGAAAAAACTCTAGGTGGAGGGATTAAGTCTGCACGCCACTCCACTTAGTTGCTCTCGACTATTTAACCCTACCTCAGCTTCTTGGAGACATTTTGTCTTCCATAGCATTCGCGCTTGAGGTGAACATCAAATGAATATTGAATAACTTCATGTGTAGAAATAGTGGACATTGAGAAAAACTGTGTACACTGATCATTTTGTTGATCATCCCGTTACTTCTAATGTGTATAAGACATCAACGAACATAATAAAACTATGCAGACGTGCTCACGACTGATCCTAACATCTTCCTACTTTGTTATATGGTCCAAAAGGAAGTGACTTAAATGGAAAAAGAAAAAGGGAATTAAATTGGACTATCTGGTTAGTAACACACAAGCAACAACTAACAACTAACTAACAACAGTGAAGACCCTATTTATACCTATTTTTGCCTTTGAGCCCATGAAACCCATCTATCATCTACCTCATGTGTCTCCAGCTCCAATCTTTAAAATGCACAAACATACCTCTTTCTGGACCTACTGAAAATGGTCCATCAAAAAGTCCTTATTTAGAATCTGGTCCTCAAATTTTGTTAATTATTATCTGGATCACATGCTTTTCTTCATGACTTCATTATTGTCACTGTTTGTATTTACAGGTCGTGATAATCTACAGCAACAAGCCGATACCCTATTCAATTATGTGGTCCATCAATCATACAAAGTCAAACAGTATTTTTCAACTCTTTGTATTATTTTTCTGGTTTGCCAAAGTTTTGGACCGGCTGGTGAGAAACTTCGGTAAGTCTGCTTGATCAGACAAGTTCTCACATTGGCCAAACTCAAGGAAACTAGGTTTATTGAGATCAGAGTCATGTTTTTGCGACTAATGCTCCCTATCAATAACATGATCGTTTATTCCTACCTAAGTTTTTCTCTGGTAGGCATGCACTTGTCAATAATGTAAAGGTTATCTATTTTCCTTCTCTTTCTTGTATTATGAATGGTACTTATTGGGTTCATATGGTTTGTGCATTGTATCATTTCAATTTGGAAGATATTTATAGAAAAAAGAAAAAGGTTCGAATTTGGTGGGGTTTGTTGACAGATAAGGGGGTGCCAATCTTTCCCACCTCCCTCTCTCAAAATTATTGTACGAGCAAAGAGTGATATTTAAATTCTGATTCATATTCATATTGTATATATACACTATATATAAGTCTTGTGGTACTTCTATTTTTACGGTTGGGAGAGGGTAGATGTTTAAACTCTCCATCCACTAAAGTGGTCTATGACAATTTTATAAACTACTAAATGTTCCCGAATAAACTACTAAATCAGATGAAAGGGTTTGTTTTGTCTCTCACAACACACAAAAACACACACACACACAACTAATAGTGAATTTGTATGATGTGTTAATCCCACCAAACAACTCGTTTTCTTGCCTCTCGTATTCATTCCAATTAAATTCCCTTGCTCCCTCCCTAAGCACAAATGAATCAATCTCCAGAACCCTACATACAAAGATATAGAAAAAAACAAAGGGGGGTTACTCAAAAACAAGGGAAAGATGGGGTCTTTGTCATGTGAAAAGGGCACAAGCTTATCCATGAATGTGTAAGAGATGTGGATGGGTGCTCTGGCAATGCCCACATGCCCATCATCTGCCATGGACTTCTCCATCCTTTTCTTCTCTTTGATTGAGTGGTGGCTCTCATTTCCTCATAAATCCACCACATTTGCCCAAGCTTACTTAAATCTGTATGTGTTTTGGTAGGCTGTCATCGTCATCCCCATCGCTGTCTCCTCCCTAGGGTTCTTAGCAGATGCAAATTTCTATTTTTCTGGAATATTTTGAGTAAGTAACGTGACTACATTATTGGCTTTTGCTATTGAGTTGTACTTGTACACTACTGAATCTGCATGCTCCAATCAAGATAAACCCTAATACCAAAGGGGTCGTAGTCGTATGCGTAAAGGTCCCCTGGAATTCGTCGTTGGTTAATGTATCCCATCTGTTACCAATCTAATTGTCTCTACAATACTTTGTTGTATATGTTTAGTCCCTCACAAGCTCATAATTGTATCCAATCAACCCATAGAATTTTAGGATAATTGCTCGTCCAATGGAACCCAAGTTCGAAACTCACTATCTCTAAATTAGATTAAAGTAATGTTTTGTAAAAAAAAAAAAATGTCTTAAATCTACTCTCTATACCGATGGTTTTATTTTGGGAAAAGCCCCACTTACACAATAAACAGTAATAAAAATACTTATGCGGGCTCCATTGGTGCCCATCAGGTATCGGTAGTGTACATCCGATCAACTCGTCACTCGCCCTCATATCTAGAAAACACCATCAGAGTCCACATGAAAGAATTTTGTTGTTTTTAATTTGCCTTTTCTACCACTTAATACTACGGTATAATGTTATTCCTCTTCACTTACTTGTAATTGAGAGGTCTTAGATTTGAATCTCATGGATGACACGTTCAATACCAATTTATTCTTCACCTCTTGTTGTAAGGAAAATACTTGTGCCCCTCCCATGAGAATCTACTTGTCCCACCAATTGAGATTAGCGTATCTTCAACGTACAAACATCATAATAAGAACGATTTTCTTTTTCACTCTGCACAAAATTATTTAGAATATCATTTAACCCTTCATGGGTGTCAAACCAATCAACGCTTTTGATATAAATTTGAATCCTCATGATGAACCGTATATTTGTTTGTTGCATATGAACGACTGAACAATCTTCAAAATTGAATTATTTCTTCGTATAGATTATAATAAAACAGTTCCTATTATGATGTTTGTACGATAATAATACGTTGATCAATAGTGTAAAATATACCGTTAAATAAAAATTACTTTTTTTTCATTATTGGGCCTCAAACGACCCCTTATTCATCTGGGTTTGGGTCTTTCTTTGTGGTTCCAGTATCTGGGTTTTTGTTCTAGAGCAAAATTCTGAGGTTTGTAACACCAGAAGGAACCATTGGGCCTGAGTCATCATGTTCCAACTATACACCAAGGTCCACCAAATTTTGGGCCGATAAAATGGATAAGATAATTCCTCCTCAACCAGTTAAGCTTAACGATTATTGAATCCCGCTTCCAAATTCTCACCTCAGAAGATTGAAGAAATTAATCAGAGCTAAGCTGCCAAGGATCTAATTCACCTACAGCATTTGTGAGCATGTTATTTCTTTCAAATTCTCAAATGAGTATATACTCTTTGAAATCGTTTGATTTTCATCTAGTTTGGATGATTGAAAATCCAAACGATTTCAAAGAGTATTTTAAAACTCTAGTCTTTAGCTTTATTTTGCTCTAGAACCCTAGTCTGTCGTGGTGATGATGAAATCGTTTGTTGAAACTTGAATTAAAACCCTAGTCTCTAGCTTTGTTTTGATAACACGATATTTTAAATACTCAAATTTATTTAGACGGAAATTTGAATTCGCATGTAGAGGGACGGATGAACACTGCTTTGATCGACTGACCTAGCCCACGTCAGAAGCCTTTAGCTTTATATATCATAGAATAGGATGGCTTAACACTGTTTGTGAGCAAATGGGGAGAGTGGGAGAAAGTGAATGACATCAGAGGGTGGATCCTTCTATTTCTGGTACTTCTTGATGATCCTCAAGGATTAACTTGTGTAGAAGTTTGACATGCAAATAAGATGCCTCTTACTTGAATGATGTGGTGTGATTGAGATAGAAAATTGAACTTTTTAGGAGGAAAAAAATTATTTCCACCCTCAATTGACAGTGACAGTGTGCTAACATTTCTTTTATTTTTGATATTATGTACATATAAAATATCGATTTTCTTAATACCACTTACGATTACAAGTTGCCTATTTCGTGAAATCTGACTCAGTTGCGTGGTGAAACTAAATTCTAACACCTATTGACAGAAGTCCACAAGTAAAACTTACCCTCACAAAATTGGCTTATAAAAAAATAGTACCTAAAAACTGTAAATTAGTATAGAACATCACTTGTCTTAAAGAAAATGTGATATACTGAGGCCTAAAAATTCTTTAGTTTTTTTTTTGTTCATCTCACTAAGCTAGGAACATGCGTCATTCTTCTCCACCATCCTTTTAATATTAAACATCGGGAACACATGAAGAAAGTTCAAAGCATATTATGATGATGAAAGAATTCCACTTTCATCAGATGAATATTTTAATGGATCAAAGGTCTCTTGGCACTTGGTTTTCTGTCTCAGTGAGATCGAAAAGACCGCAGAGGAAGTCTCCTCTGATGATGAAGGTGGGAGACAAGACATTGCCTGGCCACCCTTTGCTCAACTTATACCCTACATTCCATCTCAACTCAAAAACTCCTCCTCTCAGGGAAACCTAATTGCATTTTCCATTAGTAACTATGAAGCTGATGACACATCATCAAAATATTGCTATGATTACGGTGCTTCGGGATATCCTATAATTTGGTTAACCGTTGAATTTTGGTAATTATATCTTTGACTAGTAATTTAGTGGTTAAATGCCCAGAGTATAAAATATTGCAAAATATACTAGAAAATTCGAGCAACGAAAACTTTAAGCAGATTACTATTACACAGCTAATAGTTTGAGGGGAAAAATGTGAGATTTGAATTGTAACGCCTAGTCATATATTGTACATCAGTCATTGGTTTTTTCTTCCTGACGCCTCATGGGAAAAAAATGAAGATTCAACTAGGATCAACAAATTCCATGAGTTGAGAGTACCATAACCTTTCTCAGTTGCTTGTTGGAGCTGCAAATTTCTGTGATTATTTACATTCTTGTAGTCATCCAGCTTGAACTTCTCCATAACTGTCGAAAGAAGAGAAAGCGAACTGAGATGAATTTTGATTGCTTTAAAGATCTTAAGTTTGATTAATATATATTCTTGTGGTCTAATATTCAATTATGATTTCAATAGCCACTTTGTTATAGATGCATAAACACATAGAACATAAGAAAATTAAGTCCTAATTCTATAACTAGTTCGATTATGAGACAAACCTCAACATGTTCTTTATTAAAGAATGCATTTTCAACCGTTCTTTAATAGAGAATGGACGTGCTGCGCATAGAATTTCTAGATTCCAATAGCTTAGTTTCTGCGTACTTTATCCAAAATTACCTCTTTTTTAGCCATGGAAAGCATCCCATGGTGTTACTTGGAGCAGTCATTACTGTTGTGCTTTTTATTTACCTTGCCTGCATGCATCAGTTATGCATGAGATATATGACGCTGCATATTATGTAGCTAATAAAACCGAGTAAAATGATGAAGTATTACATAGTTTGTAGCATGGTTGCTTGAGTGCTGGATCGTTGGATATCTCCGGAGGATTCTGACCAAATATCATCTCACAGCTCATATCATCAAAGTCTGCCGTATTGAATAATACAGCAAATTAAATCAAATTTCAACTCTACTTGCTTGATTCAAATAAGATAGGTCTCTTCGTCATAACAGTGGACCCTATCACAGCACTCAAGTTCAATGCATTTCTCTATAAATTAGCTTACGCGTTAGGTTCCAATTCACTGCCGACTAGCGCTTAGCGTCTTTTAAAATATTACTAATCATGACTGCAGTAATTAGCTGCCACGTGGTGTACGTGAACAACGTTGATATTGGGTGCCTTCATCATATTATGGTGACATTATACGTGGGGCAAAGATCATTGGTCTCATGAGGAAAAGGAGAGTTTAATATTAGCTTAGAAACCAATTAATCATGTGTATATATCTGATTTGTGGCTAGGAATTCTGGTATCAACTCTCTCTGATGTTAGAAGTTGGATCGTTCCAACTTGCAGAATTTGCACCCTTCGTGGGTTTATGCATGGACCCTCCATTGATATCATGATCATGACCCTCCACATTTGAACTTTCACCATCACTTTATCAGCAAGTCTTCTTTCCTGTTTTCCTGATCTTTAATAAAAATATTTGAATAGTAAATTAACTTTAAGAGGATATTTAGCATAGGTTTTGTTACCCAAAGCTTGTAAATTTACTTCGAATCCTCGTACTTTTGTGACCATAAGTTGTTAGTCTGCCTATGGAACAAACGTCTGTTCTTGTTACTACATAAAAAAGTACTTACTTGGAACCATGTTGACTGGAGTTCCAAGGGAAGTCTTGATGAAACTTTGAGATGGCACCTTGCACATATTAAGGCACATCCCTGCACAATTGCTTTCCTCTAAAAACCTGCAAATTTTGTTGGAAAAATAAGAGAGAAGAACAACTTATAAAAAAATATCTTGAAACAAAAGTAAAAGTGGAAAAAGGAATGATTACAGCTCAAGATTATGCTGATGGTAATTGAAGTATGAGTTTTACATTGTGCTGGTAATTACGTGGTGATGACAAGTAGATGATTAATGATGGTAATGCAGAAGAAAGGAGGGCAGGATTAGCACAATGATTGGTGCAGATTGTTTTCAAGCAATGGAGGTGTCTTAGGTTGGTGTGGAGAAATTTTTTAGTGTGACTGGACACAACCCGGGGTATATAAGTGGTTAAAAAAAATTCAAGTGTCCAATCACTTTTATATAACATTTGGCATACCAAGTTGTGTTCCTAGCATACTAAAAAAATATATCGGTTGGTGAGGAGGTGGGACTATTTTGGGGTAAAAATGAGGAGTGAAACTAGAGTCGTATTCCCGAAAGTCTGTCAGTTGGTGAGGAGGCGAGACCCTTTTGGGGTGAGGAACTGAATTACAGTGAAGGGTGAAAGCAAAAACTTACCTGCATTTCTTGATGTACACTACATTTTTCTCTTTTCTTCCATTGATCTCTGATTCTTTTACCTTCAAAATTAGATCACTCTAGTAAGAATTTTCCAATTCTCCATTTAAAACGCTAATTGCTTGTGCACGTGAGTGTTCCATTTGCGCAAGTGACTAAACCCCATTAAGTTTTCATATTTATCTTACAAAACAGTGTTAAAATCAGTTGCGTATGCTATTCAACTAATTTATTCGTTATTTGTGTCCACGACTGATCCTTACAATTCCCGAGCAAAGATTCGAGGTAATGATATTCTACGACTGGCCAAAATAGCATATCTCCATGCAGTTGAATCCAAATGGGAAAAAGGGAGCAGTTTAATGTAAAATAATTAATTATACAATATAAAGAGGTCCTCACCAGAGCTCAAGATGGGAATCCTCCTAAGCAACCCATCCATGCAGTTGAATTTTGATCCAACGGCTCCAAATAGAGGGCCCTTCTAAAAGTTATAATAATTGCAGCCGTTGGATCAAGTTTGAACGGTCCGGATGGGCTGTCCATGAGGATTCCCATCCTGAGCTCAGGAGAGGATCCAGTTCCATATTTTTAGAACTGGACTTGGCTGCTGAAGAATTTAGCAACAGGTCCTGCTTACACCCAATCCCGACTGGACACGTGTCCAGCCGGAATTAGGCGTAAACAGGACCTACTGCTGAATTCTTCAGCAGCCAAGTCTTTTCCATATTTGTATTCTCTACTTACCTCACAGGGTCCCACCAACCAGGCAAAGAAGATGGTGGTGAAGATTGCGAAGTATTCCCTGGCAAATTTTGATTCTGGTAGGATTGTCCTAAGCTGTTCATCGGAGAATACAATTTTTAGCACAAGATCATAAAAAATATGTAAATCTAAACAAGATCAAGAAAAGTTAAATGAAATAATTAACAAACAGTAGGAAAAACAAAGTCACCGCAGGCAGCCAAAGAACCAAACACCAGAATACATGTTGATGGCAGGCAATAATTATGTCACTCTCTTCACAATGCCCCTCACAACCTAGCTAATTGGTTTTATCTTACTTTCTTTTTCATTTTCCTCATTAGGTAATTTAATTAATAAAGCTGTCTTTTGATAATCTAATCTAAAGGATGGGATATGGACGAAGATTCAAACTTAATTTGATATATAAAAAGAATTCGACTACTCTAACTAGCAACTTGGCTACGTTCATGTCTGCTTAAAATGTTTTTTCTTTTCTCCGTTTAATGTGAAGTAAAATGAAGGTGGTTTGGAAGCTTTCTCTCTCCCAGCAAGCAAGATGAGATTGCCACTTATCTCAGTAATGAACTTCCTATGGTTCTCGAAGAAAATAAAACAAAACACACACATACACACACACATATATATATATATATATATGAACTTACCAAGGAAAATACTGGCTTTGGGAAGGCAGTATCAAGAGCTTGAAGAACTAGTTCTCTCTGTTTTTCTGGATTAAACTTCCTGGATGCAACTGTTGCTGCCTCCACCAAGCTTTCGTACCCGCTCTTATTGTTTCTCAACCCTACAAAAACATTTAAATATAAGTAAATAAACCTCAAATAAAGTCATTTGTGATTCTTTTTTCTTTTTTCAGTCCATGAAATTATGAGACGAATGAGTGAATAAAGTGAGAGAACCTGTTGCAGCTTGGACATTCTGTGACATATGATTAATGGCCATTCGATCGAACCAGTTATCTTTGTAGACTCTCTTCTCTTCTACTGCAGCACCTGCCGATCTTGTATCTGTTGCTATGTTCATGTTCTCCGCCGGCGTTGTAAGCACCGCGACAATCAAACAACGCCGTAGCTTGTTGCGTTCATGTACATGCCTTGGCCGAGCCATAGTTGTCGTTACAAAGCTCCTGCTTTGTAGAAAATGTGATGCTTCCATGAGAGAGAGAGAGAGAGAGAGAGAGAGAGAGAGAGAGAATGAGAACAAAAAGTGCATGGAGAGTATTTAAAGGAAAGGGCATATGAGAGATCCTATGGTTTTGGAATCTTGCAACCTTAAAAGTTAGAACTCTTAAAAGTATTTCACGGAGGGTCGGAAGATACCTTTTGGCTATGCATTTGTTTGTTTTTGGAGCCAATTTCCAAGTGGAAGTAAACTAAGGCATTTGGTGTATTTTGAAAAACCAAAAACAAAATATAATTAATGTCAGACATCGAAGGATTAGAAGATCTCCAAATGAGATATCAAAATCCTAGGTGGAATACCATTGTACATATTTGATATCAAAACACTACTACAAAATGGGATATTACTGGCGTTTTAAAACCGACAAAAAACCCAAGTTAACGTCGGATATTTGGTAAAAATCCGACATTAAATAATGCAATGTTAGATTGAGAAACCGACACCAATACTACCGTCACAAAAGGGAAATGACGTCGCTTATCCCCCTTAATCCACCACCAAAAAGTAAAGTAATATAAAATAAGAAAAAACAGTAGCGTCGCTTAAAAGCGACATAATATCTTACGTCGCTTTTAAGCGACATTAACAGCTGACATGATGGCGCTTAAAAGCGACATTAATTAAAAATAAAACATTAAAAAATCATAACTACTGTCGGTCTAAACCGACGTTAAGAAAAAATTAAAAATTAAAAAATCACATATACTGTCGGTCTAAACCGACATCATGTAACCTAAAATATAACAAAAGTCACGCAATTTTTAGTTAATAACAATTACAACAAACTATATGAAAATAATCTCTATAAGCTCAACCATTAACAAAAGCTCATAACATTTTATATTTCACATAACAAACAAAATTTGTCCATCATAACAAACATTAAATCCAACATTACAAATTCAACATACAAAAAAAAGAAATAGAGACTAAATGCTAGCACAAGTGTCATACATAGCCGACAAGAAAGCGAACCACATAAACCACTTAGCAGAAGCGGAGCCCGAATGTGACCCAATTCCTTGCCTGGATCCTTCTTCAGATCCTCCTTGTGATCCAAAAATCCTCGCCATGTCAACATCTAATGGAGAAGTACAAAATTTGACATAAGACTTCAGATTGCCACATCAGCCATCAATTGTAATTTGACATTTCATTTGGAGATTGTCTTAGCATATATCTCTTATGTAAATTAACTTGTTCAATTATTTATTAGTGATTATGATAAAGAGTTGTTACTGGCACTCGAAAAAAAATTATCGTACATAAAAAATTTAATATACTTAGGGCTGGTTTGGTATTGCTGTGCTTTGAAAAAAAGCTGCTTCTGCTGTGCTGTGAGAATAAGCAGCTGTGAAATAAAGCAGTAGAGTGTTTGGTAAACTTTTTTGTAAAAGTGCTTTTGAAAAAAAAAAAAGCAGTATTATAGTGTTTGGTAAACTTTTATGTAAAACAGATGTGAAAAAAAGCCGGTTTTTCAAAGCTGGGTTTTGCAGCTTCTTGTTTTTGGCTTTTTTTCACCCAAAACTGTGAAAAAAAGCTGAAGTTGAACGTTTACCAAACACCAAAAACTGTCCCAGCTTTTTTTCACAGCAGCTTTTTTTAAAATCACCTCAACCCCAAACTGGGGCTTAATATTATGGAAATATTTCTCAATATATCCGTAAAATGGGATTGCTGATAATCAAAATGGGTGAAGCAACATTTTTCTAGGATTTCTCCAAAATTTTGAGGAATATTGACAATTTCCATACTTCTTTCCAAAACAAGTTTGAGAGATTTTAGAGATATTTTAGTGAAAGTTGGGTAAAGTTTAGTTGAACATCGGTGCAATTTTAATCATAAAATTTCTTATGGTTGCTAGCAAATTTTAAGTTGAAAGGAAACAAAAACAATTCTCTCAACTACCTTAATTTTGTTCTTTTTCTCATTAACAAAACTTTTCTCATATTGTTAAGGTTTCATATACTCATAAAGTACAAACAACGAAGAATAGAACATATTCATACAACGTAATGTTGGGGCCAAAAAATTTTACGGAAGGCCCAAGAAGATTGAAAACCCAAATGTTTTGTACGGTTATACAAACCCATGCTAATCCCAATTATATTATACGTATTTATCTAAAAATTAGTAGTTTACCTAGGTTTTACACAATTAATTAATTATTGCCATGCCAAACAAAGAACTATATCACACCATGTAGAACACATTCGTTGAAACTCAACACCTACCAAGCTCACATGACCCAAGACATGTCGTTTGACGAGGCTTCCTAGAGGAGTTGAGGTGTGGAAGGTTAATGAGGTTCACAAGGCCTGTAGAAACTCTTCGATAATGGAGACTTTAGTCTACTTGGGAACACCGAAGTCCAAGCTCATTGCTTGGAGTGATCTCACGCTGGGTAAGCAAATGAGATAATTTTATCCATAGGTTACAAAGAAGATTCTATTCCATCCTTTTAGCCGTTGAAAATAAGTTATTTTTTTACACCTCTTATTATTCATAGGACATAAGAAGGTTCCAATCCATCATTTACTTGCTGAAAACAAGTAGTTTCTGACACTCCTTTTTACCCAGCAGAAATAAGAGAAAGCCTTCGCCCACTATAAAAGCAAGCTAATATCATACGAATGGTGAGAGAACACACCGCACTGAACAACAAGCAAAGGAGAAGAGCCTCTTCTCCCAACTGCTAGAAATCTCTCTCTTGCCTACTGCAAGCTTCCTGCACCAGCCACAAGCCTAGCCTCAAGCTTCCCACTCTCCTTCCCCTAAACTGTAAAAACGCCAAATCCACAAACCAAGCCTCAAGTTCCCCATTTTCCTACACACGAAACCCAACCACCATAGCCAAACTCATCCATCGCTAAAATCTCTTAGAAACCTTGATGTAAAACTTAAGCTTAGTCAACACCAAACACTATTTGATGAATCTGTGGATCTTTAGCTCTCACACTTCAAGCTCTCATGCCAAGCCCTTTTTAACATTAGCTGACCACCCCAACAGTCGCGTGAAGCACTTCAATAGTTACTGGAAGAACTTCCATGACTGTTGGAAGCATTTCAACATAAGATCGACCCAACAATTTGGAGCTACTGGAAGAACAACGAAGCATTCTCTAGGACTCGCTTCTCATTCGGAATGCTTTGAACTTAGTTCTTGCTAACTTAGATAAAAAGGGCATAAAGCCTCCACTCACCTCTTTACGATAACAAAGTCTTCTACCGAAAAACCCTCAACAGTAATTTAAATTTCACTTCTTATTAATGTAGCATTGTGCATAAAGTTAATTTTTCCACGTTGCATCCAAATTTTTCTTGTGTAAATTGTTTCACAAAGTTTATATGTTACCTAGATGCATTATTTGTTGATTTTGGATTTTGTAGAAGTTTCAAATGTAACTATTACGCTAAGCCGATATCAATTATATCTATCGATTTTTCTCTAAATTTACACTAACGATATATCTATTGAAATTAAAACTTACACACTTGATTGTACACTCTTCTCTTATAAAAACATAAATATAGCACAAAATTGACCTTGAGTGAGCAGTGTACAATAAAGGGCCAACAATTAAGCCACGTACGCAACTACTTGTATTCGACAAAACCAAAGAATAAAATGAATCTGGATTCTCCTTGTAAGAATCCTGGGGATTCGTAAATCGTGTCTATTCATCGTACATTGTGTGGTCAGAAATTATTTTAAATATTTTTTATTTAAAATTAAACACAAACAGTACTTGACAAAAACTAATCGCATAATGTACGATGAACGGACACGATTCATAAATCTCCATAATCCTCACCAAAGGGATCCGGAGAGGATCCTGTTGGGATTAAAATTGCAGTCGCTTGTGTTAATCAACTTGTTAAACAATTTGTAGTTGTTATACAATTGTTATTAGCACTCAAAAGTCAAAAATGTTGTATTGCATTTCTTCTCTATAAATAAATAAGAGACATTGTACTTTGAGAAACGCATAATAAATTTTTAAAGTGCTAATAATATTTTTGATAGGAAAAATGGTAAATTACATTGTTGTTTTCTCTCGACACACCTTTGTGTAATTATATCTGTTGTATTTGTTTGAATTGATCAATCTGATGGTAAAAAATACAAAAGAGTGCGTAAGAAGAGAAAAATAATGTATGGTCATCTTTTTCCCTTCCAATAATTTTGAAAACCCATGCATTGCATCGTATGGAAAATATGAAACATGTTTGAAAATAAAGTTAACAAAATATACAGTAGAGATTGAAGTTTGAGTCAACAGTGTGCTGCCAATCCATGTACATAATCACATGCCCAAATTTTGAGCATTCAAAAGCATTTGTGTGGCTATTCAGTATTACGATCTGGTAGTATTATTCTTTACTTGTAAGTAAGAGGTTTTAAGTTCGAATCTTGTGGATGACGAATTCAATAGCACATTAGGTTGCTCATTATGTAACTTAGCCAAACTCTTCATCTCCTTAATGTAAAATATATCGTTATACTAAAAAAAAAACATGTGTGACATTTAATTATATTTCCATGTCATTCCTACGTTGAGAGCACTCCTTGTCAACCTATTTAAATAGCTTTTCACTTTCATAGTAACGTACTAGGAAAGTCTTCATTTCATTTCATCCCTATTATATTTATAATGTACGGATTCGGATTAGGAAACTCCTGTTTTTTGACACATTTTAACACTTATTTTATAAGACTCATTTCATAATATATTTCAATGATCTATACCATCTAAATTGCAATTCATCATGATAGATTATTTATGCAAAATATTAGACAAATTCCAAACCATTCATTCATTTCATTGTAGTAAAGAAATGATAGTGCTCTATTCACACATCCATTTTTACTTTTCACACCCCTCTCAATTTTCAGTCGTTGGATTGAATGAATTGAAAAATATCAAAAGCCCAAAACTAACAAGGATGTGTGAATAGCAATATCCTATAAAAAATTGGGCAAATGTGGTTTTGTGAAAAAAAAACACTAAATTGACCATCATTTAATCTAACAGTCATATATTTTCAAGTTTGAGTGTTTTTATAGGCATAATCTTTGAGGAAAAAGTTAAAAGATAAACTATTTAGATCATTGATATAGGTTACAAAATGAATTTTACAAATTAAGTGTCAATTGTCAAGTGTGTGTCACAATGTGTACCTCCGATCATGGCCTCTATATATATATATATATATAGAGAGAGGTTGCTTAAGGGGAGGGATCCCTATTTTTTCAAAAAAAATTAGGATACGCTTCCCACCGTTCCTATATATATAGGGAGCTTAAGGGGAGGGATCCCCATTTTTTTCAAAAAAAATAGGAACACGTTCCTCACCGTTAGATTGGCTTTAATGAAATTGTGTAGTTGAGATTAAAACACATGCCACACAATCTCAACCACACAATTTCATTAAAGTTAAATCCAACGGTGAGGAGCATGTTCCCATTTTTTTTTAAAAATGGGGATCCCTTCCCTTAAGCAATTCCTATATATATTGATATAACAATATATTTAAATTAAGAGGCAGGAAAAACAAATTGATTTCAAACTCACCATCAATAAGATTCAACTCTAAAATCCTTCATTTATTAATATAAAAAAATACCACTAAATCCTAATAGTAAGTAATGGCACTCCTATTTATTTATGTCCTTTGATTTAATATTGTTTCTTTCAATTCAAAGTTGCAAGAGGAAAAAAAAATTGTGTTGAAATCATTTCACTTGGCTAGAACGGCCCGATATGCCAACATATCCATCGGCTCCACTCTGAAGCACACAACACGTTGGTTAAAAGAATTAATCAAATTGTGTGGGCTTGAACTGATCCATAGGAAGAATTTTATCAAAGCGGAAATTCTCTCTTTCACAACAATCATCATCTTAAACCAGAAGAAGAGCTTAAAAGGTCACATGATATAAATAAAGACATTGAGAATACCTGGTTAAACTATCCAACAAAACACATGAACATGAACAAACATACAGATACCGGTTCAAACGGACAAGCACTAGATTGCCCATATGTACTACTAAATCCGGCCAACCTAAACAGCCACTAAAACACGAGAATAAAACAGTCATAATATTAAACAACGCCATTGGTTAATACCCATTTGAATCATCAAAACTTGAATCACTCCTTGGAGGTCTTGTTGATGAGGGACTTGTGGATGTGGGGGATGACACCACCTCCGGCAATGGTTCCTTTGATCAGAGTGTCCAGCTCCTCATCTCCCCTGATGGCCAGTTGCAGATGCCTCGGTGTGATTCTCTTGACCTTGAGATCCTTGCTAGCATTTCCGGCCAACTCAAGAACCTCAGCAGTCAGGTACTCAAGGATTGAGGCCAAGTACACAGCAGCAGTGGCGCCAACACGCCCATGAGCAGCAATTCGCTGTTTCAGCTGCCTATGAATTCGACCCACTGGAAACTACACATAACCAAAACGCAAACTCAGCAAAAACCAACACAGATTAAACAAACCCAAATGCAAATTCATCAACAATAAGGCAAATAAAACGAACCCAAAAGCAGTTTCAGCACCAACAACACAAATTAAACAAACCCAAATGCAAATACTGCAAAAATGATGAAAATAATACAAACCCATATGCAATTTCAAAACAAGCAACACAAACTAGATAAACCCAAATGCGAATTCAGCACCAACGACGGATTGGTAAATTTGAACTGAAAAACTGAAGGAGTACCTGGATACCAGCGCGAGATGAACGAGAAACGGGCCTCTTCTTGTCCTTGTCCTTGTCCTTGTTAGCTGCTGTGGTTTTCGCTGCTATAAGCCCCTTCCCGCCCTTGCCCGCCATTTCTACCTGCAATAATCTTTTTCAAATTTCAGAATAAATTAGATATATATATATATATAATAGCACAAACAGGAGACCCCAAAAGAAATTGAACGAATCACGACTTCGCAGAACGTTGAAATTCAATTCCTCATAAAAAAAAATGGTATATTTTTCCCAATTTGTTGCAAATTGGAAATGGAAACACTGCTGGTAGTGAAAAGGAAGGTGAATTTCGACCCAATATTCAGAAAAATTAATTCAAATTCAGTGAGTGAAGTCAACCGAAACCCAGATCTGTAAAAGTAACTCGCAGATCCAAGTGAGAAATTTCAGAAAAATCAAGTTGAAATCTAGATTAAAAAATCGTACGAACCACAAACACAAAACGAAGCGTTCCAGATCTGAGCCTTATCTTCCCTAGCCGGGAAATCGACAATTCCAAAGTACACGACGCTACCCAAAGGAAATCGCGGCTAAAAAAACCCTAATCGGGAAAACCCACAAATCTTTGAGATCGAAAGTATGCACAGCGAGAGAGAGATGGAGAGCGAGAGAGACCTGAAGCGTTCTTGGGAAGCTTGAAGACCGAAGGGAACTGTAGAGAGAGAGAGAGGGGAAAGCTAAATTTAAGAGGGAACGGGGAATTGGGTAGTTTTACCCAAACCCGGAGGGTAATATCGTAATTATGGTACGGGGATTTTGGGTCCGTTTTGAATGCGGTCAGTGCAAAAGGCGGTTCGTTTTGGGTGGGAAATTAAAATTTTCACCAATTTCGATTTCAAAATTTCCCACTTTGTTTTCCCTTCAATTGAATCCCAAATCTGACCAAACTATTTTACTGCCAAAGTCTTTGGCATCTTATATACAACGCGTTTTGAGTTCGATTTTTTATGTTTGTAAATCACACAATGTTAGCTTGAGAACGATTGAATGTTTCTGTAAGTTTTTCTGACCTTCGAAAAAGTAGAATGTCATTACGAAACCATCTGTTGGTCCCCCTTTTTTAGAGCAAAAGAAAGTCATTGACATATTTGTTTATTTTAGGTACGCAAAGCACTCCACATCGTCACATCGCTTTTGGAAGACAATGTAAATTGAGCAACAAGTTATCATCACATGTTCTTGTAAATCTAGACGGACTAGGATTCTCTCCCCTCTTTTTTCTATCCCCTTACATTCCCTCCTCTCACATTCTCTATTTTGTCTTTCTCTTTCCATAAAAAATTAATATCAGATGTTGACGTGGTTTAACCGTGACCGTTCAAATAGGAGGGGAGGGAAAAAAAGAGGGAAGAGAATCCTACTCCAATCTAGACGAAGAAAAAAACCCCACCATCACCAAATACAAATGACAATATAGAATTTGCTTTATTGTCTTTTACAAAATCAAAAAGATGCCTGTTATATAAGTGATTGCATCAAACAAATCGGAAGATAAAATGGTCTTTAAGAGCAACTCCAGCATGGGAGCCCTCCCCCCAGGCAATTCATTATTCAATCCACCTAGTGAACAATAACTGCATTTTGCATCTCCAGCGTAGGAGCCCTTCCCCCTGGCAATTGGTAATAAAATATTAATATTTTCTTTATTTATAAAATAATACCAAGATAATTAAAAAAAGACAAAACAAAGAGCAGCATCTGACTCTCTCTCTCTGTTGAAATGAAGACCACCATCCCCCTCACTCTCATCAGCACCACCGCCTGTGGCTCCTCTTCTTCTTCACCTTCTTCACCCTCGTATTCACCCTCACTTTCATCAGCACCACCATCCCCCAAACCCTCACCACCTCCTCCCTCACCCCCACCTCCGTACTCCCCCTCCCGCCCGTCGTCCTGGACGCATTTCTTCACTACGCCATTTCATCATCAAACACCTCGTCAGCACCCCACAAGTCCCCGCCGGAACCCACCTCCACATCCTTCGCCCTCACCCACCTCTGTGCACCCAACTGCAATTTCCTCGTTTTCAGCCTCACCCACGAGTGCCTAACAGAAAAAAAAAAAAAAAAACATTAAAATAGGCGTCTGACATCAGCTGACGTCAGACCCACCTTAGGCTCTTGGGCCAGCAAGAATCGACGGGCCTGGCACTCGGGGCTGCTCGGGCACCCTCGCCAGCCAACGCTGGACTTCCTTCCTTGGGCAATCAAGCCCTGTTCCGAAGCCTATCCCTCGAGCAGCAGCTCCCGCTGGAGCTGCTCTAATATGTGCTCTTCGTTTTATCTAATGGCTTATAATAACACCCTTACCAATCCATTATCATGCAATGTTTAAAATATTAGTATTGGTAAAAATATCGATATGTAAATTTATGAAAATATCAACATCGATGGTTGTTTTTTTTATGGAAATGATGAGAATTTGCTTAAAAACATGGACATTTAAAATGAAATTCTAGGGCATGTCATATGACAATTTGTCGATAATTAACCGATATGTCGAAAAACATTAGCAAAATATGTCGATTTTAGCCGAAATTTAAGAGGTACTTTGATTTCTTGTGAAGTTTAGACTTCACCCAAACCCACCCCCCCCTCCTGCCATATCTTTCTTTAATTTTTTCAATATTTTCACAAAAAATCAACGATATCAAAGAAATTTCAAACACTATTATCATGTACCTACTAAAATTTTATTCTCCTTGAAGTCCTTTTTTCACATGATTGAAGTCCTTTTTTATGAAGTAAAAACAAATTTATCAAAAACACAAAATAAGATACAAGTACAAAAGTATTGGACCAAAATCCAACAGGCCCCAAATGGTTGGGCCACCAATATTGTAGTACGGGTAACACATTGGTTTTTTAGGGCATGGACTATCTTTACTTGAGTTATTAGGCCTGATCTTTGTTTGTTGGGTTTTCTTCCCTTTTGAGGGAGATTTCAACAACAACAAAAAATTTGAACAAACGATATTATTTACACTAAAGAGATGAGGTAGTGGGCTAAACTTCACAATTGGCTAACAATAATGTGGTTTCAATTCGTCTTTGGTGAGTTGCAAAGAATTTAGAAGAGTCGAGCTTTAAACTTGAAGGGACCAAATCCATTCAATTTTTCACCACTTTCCCAGGTTTAGTAATTAGGTCTCGATCAGTTAGGACGTCATACCATACACGACATGTTACATTTGCATTCTTCTCTTGAAAGGATGAGCTTATTCTCTACTCACATAACGTATCTTTGCCATATAAATTTCATCATCGGAACTGTTTAATTTTTTTTATCTCCATTTGAAGATCATCAATAAAAAATCATTCAAATCGGATGTATCAAATAGATGGACATAGTAATGATTTGAATGATTTTGAAAGGATAATCTTCAAATTAAGATTGAAAAATTAAACAATTCTAATTACGAAATGTTAACGTTAAACATACATTACTCGCAAGTGGATGAATGATCTCACCTCCCCTCCCCCGGGGAGCGCCCCCAAAGAAGGAATACAAGTATTATTCGACAAATAATAATGCAATAAATGTTTAATATTTGTAAAAATGAGGCACTTGTTATTAATTATTTTTGGGTCAATCACTCGAAAAAACAAAGGTTATGTGTTACATTATTACAAACTCATGTCGTATGATAAAAATAAGAAATTACAACACATCAGTTCTCGAATATTCTGTATGAAAATGCCTTAAATATAGTGTGATACTTTATGTTTTTATAAAGGCTTTTTATCTTAAAATGATCCCTATGGATTGGTAATAACTCATTGCTTCGGATTTGAGATTTGAAATCGATAGAAGTGGTCCCTAATTCTGTATACAATCAATCGTTTTGATCCTTCTGTGGAAAATCTCTATTAAATAAGAATCGAAATGACAAAAATTATCTCCATTTTTTCATATCATTTTGGTTCATTGTTTATTAAATGGAGGGAATTTTTGTCATTTCTTCCTTATGTAAGGGAGATTTTCATGGAATGACTAAAATAATTAATGGTGAACAAATTCATGAACCATTTCTATCGATTTTAAATGTCAAAAACCAAAGTGAAGAGTTATATCAATCTCAAAGACCATTATGGCTAAAAAGCCTTTTATAAGCAACTGAATGAAAGGGGTGAATTTAGGTTCTAACTTTGTTACAATCAATGGAACTTTAACGAAAATCTTCTGGTACTGTTTACTTTAACGAAAAATCATATTTTTACATTAAAAAATCAATCATGGTACTATTCACTTTACCCTTTATTTTATCTTTATCATTAAAACTCAAATTTTTCAAACAATTTTCATTAATTTTCCTTACAATCAACCGGGTAATTGAATTCCTTGAATCCTCATTCACCCCTTTGAACCCCGTGGCTGGGGCAATTTGTGTGGACAATATGCTAATTAACAGAGTCAAGGCAAAGCAACCCAATTAACTTTTCTATAAAGTCAAAAAAGTGAAAAGCTATTGATTTTTTACAAAAGTGATTGCAAGATAATCAGTGATTAGATAGACTTTATGGTGGAATTTGTGGCCCATTGTAAACCAATTTTTTATCATAAATAAATACGTTAATAAATAATTCAATTATCAACAATCACATCATATGATTTACAAAATAATTAAATTAGAGATAATAGAAAATACAGAAAATATTTATTTGCAGAGAGATGGTGAATAGATAAGAGAATTTCTTTTTCTTTATTAAAATGTTAGTGTGAGAAATAAGATAGTGAAGTGAGTTTATTAACACTCCCCATTGAGGTTTACATTAAACCCTTATTTAAGTGAAAAAAGTTATCAATGAGCCACACTGAGGACCAAACAATAAATATGATTATTGTTTCTTGGGTTTAGTAAAATAAATCTTTAAATTTTTAGGGGGTATTTGTTAAATTAGCTAAAGAAAATTACAAAGAATATCCGGATCTTAAACCCATACATATCAAAACATAATATAAGAATAACAAAAGGGAAAATTTTCTTCAACCATACGTATGAAAACATTTTAGGGTTTTTGACTAAATTTTCCAACAATGGACCTAAAAACTATGTCACTATACCAAACTAGTTTAGCTTATCTTTAATAGGCTTTATCATGTACCAAAATATCAATGGGCTATCCTCAAAAAACGTAGAAAGAAACTAGTCTTGTACAAGAGGAAAAGATTGAATAAGGTAAAGCAAACCAAATGGAGAGAAAATATAAGAAAGGATAGCTACGTTTTCATGATGGTGATGATTAGGGGTGGTTCGGTATGAGATCTCATACCGAAACCCTTGTTCCGATTTCCAAACCGAAATTTTCGGGAATACCAATTTCAATACCGATCCCAAACCAAATTTTCAGGAATCCCGAAACTCCTATACCGAAACCCTTGTCCCGATTTCCAAACCGAAATTTTTCGGGAATCCCAATTTCAATACCGATCCCAAACCAACTTTTCGGGAATCCTGAAATAGTTTCAGGATTTCGGGACAAATCGGGAATCCCGAAATGGTTTTGGGTTTTTGGACTAAAATTTGACATATTATGCTTTTGGGCTAAAATTCAACCTTTTATATTGAAAAATTGACATATAAGCATGCCCAATCTGCCAATTTGTTTCTACTAATATGTGCACACAAATTTGCCAATCAAATGACAAGGCCCATTTAGTATCTACCTATTCAAAAGCAATGTGCCAATATGAAACGTTAATATATGCTTGAGTAAACTAGTAAATCTATCTATAATCATGCTAGTCACCAAAATTACGTCTAAAACGTTAATATATGCTTGAGTAAACTTCTGTGCATATATAATATAAATATTATAGATAGATGTAAAGTTTTCTCAAGCAAATTGTAACTTATAATCTATCCATCTATCAATCTCCTATATTTATTCTGCATCTATATATTCATCTATCAATCTTCTGTGATTTAAAAATTCTGCATATGTTTCACTATCTATCTTAGGGCTCCTTCCTCTCCTTAAAGATGTGATCCTATATATTTAAAAATTAAATAATATATATATATATATATATTTTTCGGTTTGGTTTGGGAATACCGAAATCCCAAAAACTTGAGACCGATTCCCGTATTAAAATTTCAGGATCGGTTTGGTATTGGGTACCAAAATTTTCGGGATTTTTAGTTTGGGATTTTTTCGGTTTGGTTTCGGAAATTTTTTGGTTCGGTTTGGGATTTTTGGGATTTTTTTCCAGCCCTAGTGATGATAGTACATACGAAATGAGATTGAGACTTGTGTTGAAAATTGAGATATATCGAAAGCAAAAGGAAAGTAATCGATGGGCCACTCTTTTGCAAACCCTAATAATTGACTGAAATGTTTGTGTTCTTTTATCTTATCTTTTATTTTTCTTAATGTATGTGAAAGTAATTTTGTGGATTTGTAATTGGTAACTAAAGCTATTAAACTAATTGTGTTCATTGATTCACTATGAGTAGCTCAGTAGTTGGAGATGAATGTCAGGCTCGTATTTTGCACAACGCATTTTGGATTCGATTTCTGGTGCAAGTGAACTAAGCAATGGTGACCAGGAGAATGTTGAAATATATTTATGAGTCTTTCCAACTCCAAAAAAAATGGACTTTTGGGACAAAGTCACCAACTTCTTTTTTAAACAAAAAGCTATTCGTGTTGACTTGATGTTTCTCCTTGTTTGTTTCTTAAAGATTTTTTTTTTTTTTTTTGTAAGAAAGCCGGTACAAGGGATAAAAAAGAAATTGTATCTTGAAGATAAATGTGCTACAAATTTTGGAAAACGATTTTTTTAATTACTAACAGGCAATAAGTATTGACACAATATTCGATCGTCGAATTTGATATAACGGATTAAACTGAATAATTAATTATTGTTAGATCAAATTCAGCGCTCAAACATGTGTTGAGACTATATTCAAGAAAAAATGGCAAAGGAGAGTCAATAGATTTACAAAACCAGAGACATAAAATTCAAGAAATAACTATTGAACTCGATTGCTAACTTGACATGCTAGCTAGGAGAAAGATAACTTTGATTATGACTTGGCATAATATGTCACAACACAAAATTAAATCATCTCTATATTCCTCGTATACAATTCATGCATATGGAAATGTGTGTAAAGCGAATCCGTAAAAATTATGCAAACATACGATTCCCATTTTTATCGGTTATATTGTAAGAGTCAGACCTTGAAATTATTATGATCTTAATTCGTTACTCATAAATTACCTAAAAACTTGTCGTTCAAATATATTTGTTTTTAAAAGGGAATTAGCTAGTGATTTTCATACAGCAATTCACCTTTCCGGAGCTGGGAAGACAAAAATAGGCATTTCAGCCTTCCCTTGAGTTCACTAGCATCAAGAATCGAACTCAATACATGACGTGTGAAATACGGGTCTGATGATTACTCATTTATATAGTTAAGAACATTCATTATTTTACCCAAAATTATGTGTGGTCCCAAAATATTTCACTTGCAATGGAACAACACAACAAAAAAAAATAATGTAATAGTAAAAACAAAATATAGGTACAACAATTTGATAATTCAGCTACCACCACAATTTTAGGAGGGAGTCTCTCCCCTCCTAATCTCTCTCTCATTCCTTCTCCTCCTACTTAAATGGTTACGGTTAAATCACGTCAATATCTTATATTAATTTTTTTATAAAGACAATAAGATAAAAAAAAAAAATGAGATGAGAAAAAGGAAGAAAATGAGAATACGAACGGAGATAATCCTACTTCACAATTTTATTACTACATCAGGACATCGGCGAAAATCAATTCAAAGGGGAAACGAAGCCCACCTTGCACGGTATGTCGTTTGACTCGATGGGATTTTCGGGACACACGGCATTTTTATTTGGAGGCTCACCAGTAAAGGGCATTGGGTGTGTGGGAGTGGGACGCATTGACCCTAAGACGGTTGTCCGCCCCTCTCTGTGGCCCACAACCGAAATCCAGTGCGAGAGGAGGCATTTATGCGCGTGTTTGGGTAAAAGCACATCATTAGAACTAATTGTGAAATATATAAGAAAGTGTTATTCAAAAGCTCAATTTTACCTCTTATACATTTTTATAAATATCTGATCATTAAATTTTTTTAATTCATTTGATTTGACAATCGAAAATTAAAAACTGTGTTTGAGAAGTAAAAATAAGTGTATGGACAACACTACCCAATATATATACGGATTTGACCAGTAGACAAATATTTTTATGCTCTTTTTTTATACTTTTAGAATTTATAATACCTAAAGGTCCTCATTAAGGGAAGATGATTCTCTCAAGACCTAATTCCATTGGATTCTCTCGATCCTTCTTCTTTAAAGGCCGAGCCGGCGTTGTGGCTTCTCAAGAGTCAGCGTCATGGCCTCCTGGAGCTAGTTATTGGCAACGTTGCAACAGTTGTTGACAACTAGTGATTATGAAGTTTCCCGATAAACAACAAAAAAAGTGAAGAAGAAGACTCATAATTGAAGAAGAAAGGATTATTGAAGAAGAATAATTGAAGGAGGCAAGGAAGCACGAGAAATTGCAGAGAAAAAATAAGAAGAATGAGGATCTGGAGGGTTTGGGTCCGAAGAGGATCCTCTCTATGGGGATCTTGATACGAAAATTTATATGAAAGTTCCCAAAGGACTTACATTGACTAGATCAAAAATTTCGAAACCTCGGAACAAACTCTCAATTCGGCTGAAGTGTTCTCTCAACGGTTTGAAGCAATTTGGAAGAATGTGGTATAACCGTCTGAGTGAGTATTTGATTAATCACGAATATATGAACAATGAACTATGCCCTTGTGTGTTCATTAAGAAGTCACATTCCAGTTTTTCGATAGTTGATATATATGTCGATGACATGAACCTTATTGGAACTCCTGAAGAGCTCGCGAGAACTATCGTGCACCTGAAGTCGGAATTTGAGATGAAAGATCTAGGAAATACTTGATATTATCTCAGTCTCGAGATAAAACATTGTTCGAATGGAATCTTAGTACATAAATCGAACTACACCCAGAAGGTTTTGCGTCGCTTTAACGAGGATAAAGCGAAACCTTCGAGTACTCCTATGGTCATTCGATCGCTAGATGCAAAACGAGATCCCTTCCGTCCAAAGGAGGATGATGAAGAGATTTTGGAGCCTGAAGTTTTTTATTTAAGTGTGATAGGTGCTTTATTGTACTTAGCTCAATGCACTAGACTCGACATCTCCTTCGTTGTTAATCTTTTGGCAAGATATAGTAATGCACCAACACGCAGACACTGGATTGGTGTTAAAGATATTTTTCGCTACCTTAAGGGTACTACGGATTTGGGCTTGTTCTATCCCTGCAGATCCTCGAGTGATGCCGCACCCCCCGATTCTTGAGTTAATTCTCGCCTTGTTGGTTATGTCGACGCATGATACTTATCTGATCCGCACAAGGTGCATTCTCAAACGGGTTATGTCTTTACCGTTAGAGGCACCGCAATCTCTTGGAGGTCAAAATAGACCTTAGTTGCCACTTCATTTAACCATGCTGAAATTCTCGCCTTACATGAAGCAACTCGGGAATGTTTTTGGTTGAGTGCAGTTGTGGGCCATATTCGAAGCTCCAGCGATCTTTACCCCATTGTGGATGTCCCGACGATGATCTATAAAGACAACGCAGCATGCATCGAACAACTTAAGAAGGGTTACATCAAAGGAGACAACACCAAGCACATTGCACCGATGTTCTTCTTCTCACATTAACAACAAAAACATCAAAAAATTAAAGTCATGCAAATCCGTTCACAAGACATTTTGGCCAACCTCTTCACCAAATCACTACCGAAGGCGACGTTTTAGAAGCTTGTTCAAGGAATTGGTATGCGTAAACTTTTTGAGTTGTAACATTGTTATTTCTCTTTGGAATTGTGTCAAACGCAGAGGGAGTATTCTAAAGAATACTTGCTTGATCTTAGTGTATTCTTTTTCCCTATGATTAAGAGCATTTTTCTCATTGGGTTTTTGCTACCTAACTAGGTTATAACAAGGCACCCACCTTGGGTTGATCATATCCCTGATGACGTCTCGTAGACGTTTCTTTTGACTTTGCATTTCTCACTCATTTTTCCTTAGACTATGGATTTTGTCCATACTCGGGTTTTTGCCATAGCCTTAGGGTTTTTTAGTGAGACTTACTTCCTTATCCAAGTTCCTACCTTATTGAGAATAAGCGTTGTTCCCAGAATCAGTGCCGACGAGTTAACTTCCTCAACTTCTGCATGATGCCGAAATCTACCTTGAGTATTTACACACTCAAGGGGAAGTGTTATGAACTTCCTTAGTTTAAGTGTGATTGTGTAAATCCTAGATTAGATTTGATTTTAGTTATTCTTTCCTATATGAACTTGTATTTCTTGGGGATGAAGGAGTTATT
This sequence comes from Heteromeles arbutifolia, assembly GCA_024362995.1. Lineage (NCBI taxonomy): Eukaryota > Viridiplantae > Streptophyta > Magnoliopsida > Rosales > Rosaceae > Heteromeles > Heteromeles arbutifolia. The sequence continues at coordinate 35,312,685 of JANCRC010000005.1, read as the reverse complement.
CTCCCTCTTATTACTATAAATAAAGGCATTATGTAGGAGGCAATAACACACACATATTTCTCTATGATTCTACAAATACACCTCTCTCTCCTTGCCACCGGCCCTCTCTCTTTAGTCAGATAAAATATCCTACAACAAATCCAAGTTTTAAGGACAAAACTCGTCGATTTCCACTGCTTTTTTAACGCCTGGTGATATTTTATTTTATTTTTGTCAAACGCCTAGTGATATTGATTAGAGTATTATCTCTGTTAGGTTATTCATGTTAGTTGTATATCATTTTCATGAAGGAAATTACGCCATCCATTCCAATATTAAATTGAACAAGTATTTTACCATGTTTCATCTGCATTCAATTATTTTTAAGGAGTTTTAACGAAACACTTTCGGTATTGTTCACTTTTAACGAAAAATGATATTTTTACCTTTCTTGGTACTATTCACTTACATCTTTATTTGTTATTTTTCATTAAAACTAATTTTTTTTAGAATTTTTCGTTAGTTTTCCCTTACCTTTATGCTTGGTCGAACGCTTTCAAATTGTTTTAGGTAAAGAGCTAGCTTTCTATTTCACTTGTGAGTCGTTCCGCATGGAAAAAAGTTATGCAATAAAAAATTAGAGTTAGTATGGAAGTATTTTATAAAATTACTGAAAACTGAGTAAAATATTGCTGGAACTAACTCATAGAAGAAATGCAAGTAAATCTTGAAGAAACATTTAAAGTGATTTTCTTGGAAGAATTACAAATTAGTGTTTCTTCCATAAAGCACTTTAAGTGATTCTGGAATCCAAAAATATTTTTTCTAAAAGCGCTTTAAATCATTTTAAAAACACTTCCAAACAAGTCATTAGTCTCTCTAGACTTGCAAGATAAAAATAACTACTTGATTTGAAGACAATGATCGAAAACCTTTATATTTAATTTTTCACAAACTAAGCAAATGCCAAATAATAAAACGTTCAAGTCATTAAGACCTCACAAATTGGAGAGATTTTTCAGTGTACACGTAACACAGTAAGGTATTGTAATACCCCGTATAAAAAAAAAAACTTATATATATGGGTTGTATGTTGGGTAATTATTTTTACGTAATGATTTTATTATATTTATTTTATACAAGAACCTACTTTCGATATGTAAAATAGTTTCAATGTAAATCCTTTTTGCTACAAGATTATTTCACAAACTAGCTAGTAGTATTTCTTGTTCATGTGTAATTAGAGATATTTTTAGTTTGAATTGGAGAAGGGGATTATGATGAGTTTGGCTTTATTTTTTCTCACAAAGGCTAGGTGGCGTTTTGGCAACCATTAGAGAATAATGAGAAGGAGTTAGTCACTACTCTAAATAGGTTGAGGTGAGATTCTATATCTTATAAAGTATGGATGTGGCCTTTGGGTATTTGTCCACTTTGCATGATATTGATTAACTCCACACATGTCTCTTTGCCATTTGAACACATATTAGAGCTAAGGATTTGCTTAGCATTTGTTATTTTGTCATTGGACCACATTTCATTGTTAAGGATTAGGACAACATTTGTGGCCTTGCTATTGGAACACATTTCATGGTGATGATTAGGCTAACATTTGGTGTGTTTTTATTGGAACACATTTCATGTTTAATGATTGGCACAACACTTGCTTTCTTTCTATTGGCACACTTGGAAGCCTTCTTCTCAAACTAGATGGGAATGAAGATGTCATGCAATTTTATAAAGGAAGGAGCAAAGAACCAACGGAAGAAGGAGGGGAGGAAGAAGGAGAGAGGAGAGAGGAAGAAGAAGAAAAAAAGGAAGAAAGAACCACTCCAAAAAGAAAGTCATTATCCCTTTCATATTACCTCCTTATCTTCCTTTTTACATGTTCTTAGGGCTTAAAGCCATCTTTCATTGTATTTGTAAGTCTCTCATATATAGTGACATACAATGAAAGTAAACCCCAGTGGATGTAGTCGATTTGGCGAACCACTTAAATCTTGTGTTGTTTATGCATTTACATTTGGAGATCATTTCCATGAGAAGCACTTCCACCAAACTATCGAAAATCTCCATTTATTTCCCTTGAGAATGATGTACAAAAGTGGGAGACAAATCCCAGAAAAATACATGAGACCTTATCCAACAAATCTCTCCACCAAACTCCATCTATCAAAAGAAAGATATCCAAAAACTAAGGAATTCGTCCAGCCTATTTAACAGACCAAAACACCATCATCCATAGATTATATTATAGTACTTTATTCATGAGAGTTGTTCGTCTTTCTCTCTAATCCAATGGTGTGATCGTCCAATATGTTTGAAAAACCAACTCATGTCTCTAATTCCGTAGAAAACTGGACAGCCATGCTATGAGTACCAAAACCCCATTTTTCGTATCTTAGATCAAAACACTTCCTTAACAAAAGTTGTTCCTTATCATCTCCACTATAACATATCCAAAAACCATGACAATCCAATCTATGCGCTGACTTGTACCCGAGTCCAAAACGCTGATGTTCGGTTAAGCTACCAGTGGTTATTGAGGGAAATGAAAAGGAGCAAAAGGATGATAAAAATACATTAAAAGGGTAAGGAGTTGTGTGGAAGGAAAAGGAGAGTTGGGTGAAAGAAAGTGTTCAAGTTGTGAGTGAGAATATAAGGGAAGGGAGATGAGAAGAAGTAGAAGTGGTGGGCTAAAATAAAAATAAAAGATGATGTTTGGAAAGGGAAAAGCTAGAAACATAATTTCATGCCTTGTGGCCTTTGAGACCTATATTTCACTCTAACGATTTTCTTCTCTAACATGGATGTCTATTCCTTTCTAATAAAAACAGGTTGCCCGACCAAGATGGACGAGACGATGGAAAAATATATAGAGTGGTCAACGAGCAACACTTTATATGATGGATTATAAATTATTACTTTGATGTTAATATTATGATTATACTACTCTTGTCACTAATCATTTTGATTTATGTTGAAGCGTGCAGGTTTGTTAGATAAAATGTGAATATTGATATCCATGTGAACATGACATATACATATGCATTGTAAAGCAAGAAAAGGAGTTGAGTTGAGTTGTGTCTAGTGCTCACTTGTGTAAAGTGTTTGAGTTGTTAGGATATTCAAGGGCTGAAGTTTGCCTTGAATAATAATGAACCGTGTATATGTCAGGCATAGGGTGAAGGGCTTGAATATACATTTGGTTGATTATTAAAATAATGAAATCTTGTATATGTCAGGCGTAGGGTGCAGGGCTTGAATATACAATTGGGCGTCGGGGGAAGTGCATGTTTAATAAAGTGGAAACTGAGAGTTTAATTACAAAAATTGGGTTAAGGGATGAACGGGAGTTAACTCATATTCTAACGTACTCGGAGCCAAGTGGTATAAGCATGGTATGGGACGTGCAGGCTTGGGTGCCTTAGGTATGTGTTGACGGGATTAGAAGGGAGTGGGTACATTCATGCATCTCATTGCATACATTTTATGTATTGGCAAGAGCTATTCATTTCAATTATTATTTTAGTTGGTACTTTTGTTATGAATTAATTTTGTATACTAATATTTTATTTCCGCTGCATATTCAATAAATTATATGTGGTAAACTCAAGCTTTTATTATGTAAGATTTGTTATATGATGTATGGTGTAATTGTTATAATTTTATTTTATTTTCCCCCATATCTTGGTTGTAGAATCTATTTCTATAGCTAAGATATGGCTCACACCCTAGCTCGTGAATAATCTTTATTCGTGGATCGGGGCGTGACAGGTATACTACAATGTCATTATACTAGTGGATGTACACTTAGAAAACAAAACTTCCCTTCACTTATATAATGACATGTAGTGTACCACTCTCTATTCCGGGCACACTAAGAAATTTCTCCACAAATTATAATAAATTAGAAAGAAATGTTAAGGAGATACTCTCAAAGTAGGACTCTAATAGACTCTCCGCCTCCTCATGCTTTTTGCATAATGTCTCATAATGTTGGCACAGGAATTGTGCCAAAACATTAGGTGGCGGAGAGTCCATAAAGAGTTTCACTTTTGAAAGAGACTCCTTATAAAATGGAGGGACACTTAAAAATTAAAACTATCATTTTCTAATGTACAAATATGTTGTGTACTATCTGAGTTCCAAACACATTAAAAAATTTCTCTCCAAATTGAGAAATAAATTAAATGCCCATGTCGGAAAAGCAAACATTTAGGTCGTGTACATAAAAGGAAAATAATTATTATAATATAGTAATATCTGAAAAAGAAAAGTAATATTTTTCTGCACCTACCATGCACGCACAAATCAAAGAAAAGCATCACCTTTGTTCCATCCCTTATCCTAATTAAGCAACAAGTTAATAACAATTAGGGCAAAACCTTACTTCAAAAATAAGCATAAGCTTTGTCATGCCTTCCATTAGTTATGGATAATCCACTCACCCTTTCCCTTGATGCAGGTCCAATGCTTTCAAGCAATCACCTTATGGAGGAAAAATACAAGCATAATAGTATCCTTCATCGTTCATATTGTCCACACTATGACATTATGGGTAATGTGTTATCTATCCGGATTCGAAGTGTTTAGTTTGGTCCGTCTTTCTCATCTAACTTCTTATCTTATACATAAATTCAGTCACATCTCCTGCGTTAACGACAAGACTTCAATTCTTTTCATCCATTCTCTTGAATATACGTAAACGAATAAACATTTTCGACCAATGTGCCCAAAAGTTTATCAATCAATTTTGAACAAACGATCTTATGTACATTAAGAGTGTGGGAGAGTGAGATAAGTCTCATAATGGGTTAGCAATAATGTGGTTCAAATTCGTCTTTGATGATAATCGAACCTAAGACTTCTCATTTACAAGTAAAGAGGAATACTAATAGACCATAATACTAAGTGGCAGTTTAGTAAGTCAATTCTAACTTCCACATTTTTACATTGTTGTTAATCCAATATGAACTTGCTTGAAGAAGAACTAATATTTCCTTAAAACTTTGGATCGAGTTGAAGTGTGAAATCCCATATAGATAACACATCATAAATTAATAAGGCACTAACCATTTGTCACTTAGTACTACTTTTTAGTAGTATTCATTTTCACTTATAAGTGAGAGGTTTCAGGTTCGATTCTCACTAAAAGAAAAATTGAACCATATTATTGCTAGTTAATTGTGAGGCTTAACCCACTCCCCACGCCTTTAGGATAGATAATATCATTTGTCCAAATTTATAAAAAATAAAAATAAAATAAAAAAGACACTAGCCATTTCTTCACGTCATAAATATAATTAAATACGATGGAAATTGTTGTTATATATATTACAAACCTACAAATTAAGATGATTCAATACGGAACAAAAATTAGGAATGCTTGACTTCTCCTTAAGGTGTCGCATTTCTTTACATTAAAGTTGACCAAAACTCCCATTTACATGAAGATATCGTACTTTTTGCATCTATTTGACAAAAAAGGGAAACATGATAAAGCATAACGAATTTTGAGTTTTTTAAAATAAAATAGCGATTATTGAGTTACTAAAGACAAAGTGAAATTAAAATCGACCTCAAAAGGAGTAACTAAAAGTAAACCTAAAATGATTTATGAATTTAATTAATAAGATTCCATTTGGATGCACCCTCCTCAAAGCAAACATTAGCATAATAATAAAAAAAATCTCATCTATCAGATCAATAGCTGTTGCAGTTATATTTAGAATAGGAATGTGATTGTGTAAATCCTAGAAAATATGGGAAAGTATCTTATATTCCTATTAGGAGTAGATTACCTATTAAATGTTGTAATCCTAAAGGGAAAGGTATTTACCTATCATACTACTATAAATAAAGGCACAATGGGGTGAATCAAACACACCTCACAATTAAATCAATCTCTCTTCTCTCTAATTGTGGTCGGCCCCCTCTCTCTCTAAACCCTAGATCATTCAATCAAATAGGTCTACAACACGTTATCAGTACGCTCTTGCTAGAAGCTGAGGAACTGACGCATCGTAGGAGGAGACTATCATCCACCAAATTCAAAGGCTTATTTGTTTTCTGCTAATCAGGTACGCTTAAAATAAAAGAAGATATTTGAAACATCCATGAAGCATGAAAACATTCCCCATGATGTATGAACCCATCTATGTTTATATTTTCCTTTCGATATATATATATATATGTATATATATATGTATATATAGTATATGTTCATATATTTGTTTCATGCATCGCACAATTAAATTGTTATGTGGAATTTGTGAGTCAAAGTACAAAATTAAATTAGAAGCATATTTAGGGTTTCCTAAACCTTAGGGGATTTTGAAAAAAAAAAGGGACTTGGACATGGTGTGGCACACCACCGCACCATCACTGTGCACGTTGAAACCAGGCCTCAGCTTGAGGTCAAATTGATGGGCCTGCAGCCTTTCGTCCGCTTGCACCTTGGCCTGCAGCCACGCAACCAGCCCAGTTGGCTGGGTTTCCTTCCTTGACCCGTACGCTGTAACCTTTTCTGGTTGCTGGGGCTTTTGTCGCCCCGGCCTGCATCACCTGCAGCCAGCCCATGCGGCTGGGCTTTTCATGCCAAACCCACAGGCCAGCTTGCGCTGGTTCTGCCCGTGCCCTCCCCTCAGCCCAACCTTGAAACCCAGTTGCGGCTAGGGCTTCTCCCTTACCTATGTGGCCTGTAGCCCATTCCCGAGGATTGTTTTGGACCATGCCTTATACTTAAGGCACCCAATCCGTGCCCCTTACCCACGACACCAAGCCCACATTATTTTCGGGCTATATTTTCGATCCAATAATATTATTTTGCTTCTACAATCGACCCCATATGGCTTGCTTTATTGAATTAATTAAAAGTGACCTGTAGTCCATTAATCTGATAATGAATCCAAAATTATTAACCTGAAGATCACTTTTGGACATTAACGATTCAATAATTTTTTATACTTTGAACCGTAACATACTTTCGTAGTAATGAAGCTTTCACACTTGAGTTCCGGAAGAACCTCAAATCCATTATATTCAAATTAGTATATTGCATTATGTGTTTCTTGCAGGAACCTCTCATTATGAACTACTTGTTCATCAAACTAAATTGAACCTGTAGTTTCAAATTTAGTGCCTTTGAAACCCGAAGTTTTCATTCAAAATATACCACATGAAACCTGTAGTTTTCATGCATAAATTAAACCAATACATGTCTATAGAACCTGTATGTTCTACGATATATGTTTATGGCTTACCATATGACTAATCACGTTTTTTTTTCCTCCGTCTTAGGGATATGTCGAACTTGAACAAGCTCGATTTACCGCTCTAGAAGTCTCTGGAAGAAACTATATGAAGTGGGTTCAAGACGTGAAGCTCCATCTAACTGCAAAGGGTATTAGAGTCACCATCGAGACACTTATTGCCGACAAACCTGTTGACGAAGCTCAGAAGGCTACTGCAATAATCTTCATTCGAAGACATATCCATGATGCACTGCAGACTGAGTATCTCCCTGAGGAGGACCCACACACCTTCGGCTTGCTTTGGCTGACCGTTTCGATCACCAGAAAGACATATACTTTCCTGAAGCAAGACACGACTGGTAGCATCTTCGATTCCAAGACTTTATGTCCGTGAATGAATACAACTCTGAAGTTTGTAGAATTCGTTTTTTGTTGAAATTCTGCAAAGTGGAACTAACCAAATCAAATCTCCTGGAGAAGACCTATTCGACCTTCCATGCACCAATATTGTCCTGCAGCAACAATATAAGGCTTATAAATTCACCAAGTTTTCAGATTTGATCTCTGTTTTACTTCTCGCTGAAAAGCAGAACCAGCTTTTGATAAAGAGTCATCAAGCTCAACCTACTGGCTTGAACGCTGCGTCTGAAGCGCATGCGATTAATTCTCGCCGCAATAAACAACGACAGAATCGTCGTGGCCGTGGCAATGGGTGGCGAGCCCAACCACGGACCCAAGGTCAACAGAGTACTGTACCTAAGAGAAGAATTGTGACCCAGCAACGTCCACCACTCGCCCCTAAGGCCCTAAACTTCAAGAATAAGGGCAAAGCTCCCGTTCATTCTGCTTCTATTGAACTGGACATATGCTGTCGCTGTGGATCAAATGATCATTGGTCACGTGTATGCCAAGTTTCCCTTGAGGCTATTGCTAAGTATCAGTCCCGTGGTGAATCTAACTTTGCACATGTGGATCATTCGGAAGATGCAACTACATCAATGGAGATATCGGACTTTCAGGAGGCGTCAGCGCCTATGGATGAATAAATTAGACATGTTTTTAGGGTGTTTACCCCTAGTGGCCGAACCCACTATGAGTGGCCGGCCCTACCCTCCCTATTTTCTAAGTTTATGGTTAAATTTTGAACAATTTTTCTAAGTATTTGGAATAATTTGTTTGATTTTGGTTTGTTTTGAATTATGGTTTGTTATTTGAATGGATATTATTTTCTCAAATTGCTTAATTGAATGAATGGACTTATATTTATACATTTGACCAATTCAATCAATTTATTTCTAGGTATGTCTAATAGGGAAGTTAGTTGTCTGGCAGATAGTGCAACCACGCACACTATCTTGCATGAACGACACTATTTTACTAACTTAATACCCAAGAAAGCTCATTTAACAACTCTCTCAGGCCCATCCAACCTGATTGAAGGATACGGAAAGACACGTATCATGTTGTTTAATGGTACAATCTTGACCATTAAGGAGGCACTCTATTCTCCACGTTCCAGAAGAACGTTGTTGAGTTTTAGAGATATTCAAGCTAATAAATATCATCGTGAAACCACTGAAGATAATGGTTCTGAATTTCTTTGTATCACTTCATACGAATATGGCTAGAAGCATATTCACCAGAAGTTGGAACGTCTGCCTAGTGGGTTGTACATCACAACCATTCGCGGCATAGAAGCCCCCAGTGTGGCCGGCCATATGCCTGAATTCCAGGACACTTTGGTGCTTTGGCATGATCGTTTGGGACATCTTGGACGTGACATGATGCGCCGTATCCTCAAATCTTCTCACGGGCATAAGTTACATCCCTATGTTGGACTCCCGCCATGCAAAGTATATTCTTTAGGGAAGTTGAATACTCAACCCTCATATACAAAGATTATTCACGACCCCCATAAATGTCTTCAAATGATTCAAAGGGACATTTGTGGACCTATCCAACCAACCTGCGGACCATTTAAATATTTTATGGTGTTGGTTGACGCATCGACAAGATGTTTGTGTTTGCTTGTTGTCCACACGCATCGCCACGTTTACTAAACTCCTAGCTCAAATCATAAAGCTAAGGGCTCACCACCCTGATTATCCGATTAAGTCGATTTGACTGGATAACGTTGGAGAGTTTGCGTCATAGAATTTTGACGATTATTGCATGTTAGTAGAGATTGATGTGGAACATCCTGTGCCCCATGTTCACACCCAAAACAGCATGGCAGAAGCTTTTATAAAGAACCTTCAAATGATAGCTCGGACTTTGGTTATGCGAACCAAACTGCCGGTATCTGCCTGGGGCTATGCAATATTGCATGCAGCTGATGGTCCGCCTGAGGCCCACCGCTACTAAACCACATTCACCGTTACAGTTAGTCACTGGATCCAAGCCTGACATCCCGCATTTATGAGTGTTTAGGTGCACCATTTATATGCCAATAGTGCCACCGTTACGTACCACAATGGGTCCTCAGAGAAAAATGGGAATCTATGTCAGTTATGATTCGCCATCAATTGTTCGCTACTTAAAACCCTTGACAGGAGATCTCTTTACCGCACATGTTACGGATTGTCACTTCGATGAGACAGTCTTCCCATCTTTAGGGGGAGATAAGCATGTTAACATTCCCGTAGAACGCTGTGAATTGTCATGGTATGCTCCCATTATGTCTCATTTAGATCCTCGTACCACTCAGTCTGAAACTGAGGTGCGTCAAATTATAGATCTTCATAGCATTGCTCAAAGCATGCCGGAAGCTTTTAATGATCTAGCAAAGGTGACAAGATCACATATACCTGCTGCAAACACACCTGCAAGGATAGATGTACCCCGCGTACATTAACAGCCCGCCTGGGAACGCTGGACCGTCCCTAAAGGTAGGGAGGCCGCACCCTCCATGCGGTAAGGTACATTGGCGGCTAGCCAATCATCTGCTCCGACCCTGAAGCGTGGCAGACCCCTTAGTTCAAAGGATTCACAACCCCGGAAAAGGAAAATGGCACCAACTAGTGACCCTAGTTTGAATCCAACCATCGCTCATTCATATGTTCTAACGCATGAGGTTATTCTAGACTACAGTGATGTTTCAGATAAAACATGCCGGCCTCAAAAAAATCGTGAGATTTCGGTCCACTACACAGTATTGGATGAGGTTTGGAATAGGAATGAGATGATCGTCGACGATGTATTCACGTACTTAGTAGCTACTGACATCATGATTATCGATAACATTGAACCATGTTCTGTCGATGAATGCCGACGTAGAACCAATTGGTCAAACTGGAAACAAATAATCCAGGTCGAACTCGATTCGCTCGCGAAACGTAAGGTATTTAGACATATCGTTCATACACCACCACACGTGAAGCCCGTTGGCTACAAGTGGGTTTTCGTGATGAAGCGTAATGAGAATAATGAAATAGTGCGATACAAAGCACGCCTCGTAGTGCAAGACTTCTCTCAGCGCCCTGGAATTGATTACGATGAGACATATTCCCCCGTAATGGACGTTATAACATTCCGCTACCTAATTAGTTTGGTAGTTTCTGAAAAACTAAATATGCAGCTTATGGACGTGGTAACCGCGTATCTCTATAGGGATCTAGATACGGAAATATACATGAAAGTTCTAGAAGGACTTCTATTGACTAGTTCAAATAGTTCTAGACCACGGAACACTCTCTCAATTAGGTTGAGGAGGTCACTCTACGGATTGAAATAATCTGGGCGGATGTGGTATAACCGTCTGAGTGAATATTTGACAAGTCAGGGTTATGTGAACAACGAATTATGCCCATGTGTGTTCATAAAGAAGTCACATTCTGGATTTGCAATCGTTGCAGTTTATGTCGTTGACATGAACCTCATCGGGACTCCCGCAGAGCTTGAGGAAATTGATGCACACTTGAAATCGAAATTTGAGATGAATGATCTTGGGAAAACTCGATACTATCTCGGCCTGGAGATCGAGTATTGTTCGAATGGAATCCTAGTACATCAATTGAACTACACCCAAAATGTGGTGCATCGTTTTAGCGATGATAAAGCGAAGCCTTCGAGCACACCCATAGTCGTTCGGACTCTAGATGCTAAACGAGATCATTTCTGTCCAAAGGAGGATGAGGAAGAGATTTTGGAACCCGAAGTTCCTTACCTAAGTGCAATTGGGGATTTTTTGTACTTGGCTCAGTGCACTAGACCTGACATCTCCTTCGCTGTGAATCTATTGGCTAGATGCAGCAATGCGCCTACACATAGACACTGGAATGGTGTTAAAGACATTTTCCGTTACCTCAAGGGTACTACGGATTTGGGCTTGTTCTATACCCGTGAATCTCCGAATGTTACCGCCCCTATAGTCCTCGGGTTGATTCTCGCCTTGTTGGTTACGCATATGCTGGATATCTATCTGACCCATATAGGGCACGTTCTCAAACGGGCTATGTCTTTATCGTTAGAGACACCGCTATATCTTGGAAGTCTACCAAGCAAACGCTAGTTGCGACTTCGTCTAACCATGTTGAGATTCTCGCCCTGCATGAAGCATCGTGTGAGTGCTTTTGGCTAAAAGAAGTCATGGAACATATTTGAAGCACTAGTGGTCTTACATCAGTCGTTGACCTTCCTACGACGATCTTTGAAGACAATGCAGTATGTATCGAGCAGCTGAAGAATGGATACATCAAGGGAGACAACACCAAGCATATAGCGCCGAAGTTCTTTTACTCACACTAGCAGCAGCAGCAGTGATGCGGTAACCAAGGCTCTCATGCATTATTGGAATCTACCAAGAGTCTCATGTGTATTAGAACCATCAAAAATATTTAATTGAGTTTTAGAGCAACAAAAATAATTAAGTAGTCATTTAAGACATTTTAAATATTTTTTGGGGTAGAGCAAGTCCAATACGGACTAGAGTTTCTTTGTGTTTGTATTCCTTATAAATATATGTACTAAACCCTTGAGAAAAGAATAACTTGAATGAATTAAAATATATTTTCTTAGTGCAATCGAAGTGAGTTGTTTCTCCTTCTTAAAATCAAGTGTGAGGCTTGGTTGTGTGAGTAAATCCACGATTAGCAACGTGGAGTGAATCCGTTGCCCCTGGTCGAGTGATTCCCAGGTTCTATCCCCGTAGAGACGTGAATGATTCCGTCCCCCTGGTTGAGCGATTTCCAGGATACTACCTTTTGTTTTTTCGAGACCTTTTGGTCTTTTTTGCGTCAAGCAGCAGAACATTGAAATCAAGCAAATCCGTTCCCAGGACAACCTGGCTGATCTCTTCACCAAGTCATTGCCCAAGTCTACATTTCAGAAGCTTGTCGAAGGAATCGGTATGCGTAAACTATCTGAGTTGAATCGCTTGTAATTCTCTTATTTAGAACTTATGTCTAACTCAGGGGATGTATCTAGAAGCATACTCACATGATCTTAATGTACTCTTTTTCCTACGATTAGGAGCATTTTCCCCACTGGGTTTTTGCTACCTAACGAGGTTTTAATGAGGCACCTATCCTGGGATGATCATATTCCGTTGAGTTCACTATTTTCGTCTTGTTTGACGTTTGGTTTAGACATTATGTATATTTTCTTACTGTTCTCCTTAGCCTATGAGTTTTGCCTATCTTGGGTTTTACCATAGCGAGGTTTTTGTGAGTTTTTACAAATACATACTTCAAATTAAATTTGAGAATCGCGACCACCCGTTGTGCCGATGACTTCATCAACTATTCTACCTTCTCTGCTGACGATCTGATGCGATGGTTTGTTGAGTATTTACACACTCAAGGGGGAGTGTTGCAGTCATATTTAGAATAGGAATGTGATTGTGTAAATCCTAAAGAATATGGGAAAGTATCTTATATTCTTATTAGGAGTAGATTACCTATTAAATGTTGTAATCCTAAAAGGAAAGGTATTTACCTATCCTACTACTATAAATAAAGGCACAATGGGGTGAATCAAACACACCTCACAATTAAATCTATCTCTCTTCTCTCTAATTATGGTCGCCCCCCCTCTCTCTTTAAACCCTAGATCGTTCAATCAAATAGGCCTACAACAATAACAACATTATATATACTTTACACCTTACTCAAACCCAAAAGTAACAACAAATTCAATAAAGAAGTTTCACCGTTCATATTAGTTCCCCAACTATATAAAATAAACAAATTTTTGAATATAGTCATTATGTCAATAATTTGACAATGTATGATGATTGGTTAATCGAGTTTGAGTGCGTGATACACTCATAACGAATTGAGATGTTATCACGAGGCCGCACTCATAGACAAACCAGAACATTCAATTGACTTAAAAATTTCACACACTATTCAAAGGTTACTCCCACACGTAATGGACAGTAGATTCTCAATGTTTTTCAAAGAGGCAAGATGATGTTACCCTTGCACATTCAATTGCCGCTAGCATAAGAATTTAGATCTCTCCTGAGCAGAGGGTCTGAATCCTGCTGACCAAGCAACATGAACCGTTGGATTAAAATTCAATGGCTACAATTATTTATGAATTTAATTAAGATTCCATTTGGATGCACCCTCCTCAAAGCAAACATTAGCATAATAATAAAAAATCTCATCTATCAAATCAATACTTTACACCTTACTTAAACCCACAAGTAACAATCGTAAAAAAAAAACGCACAAGCAACAACGAATTCAATAAAAAAGTTTCACCGTTCATATTAGTTCCCCAACTATATAAAATAAACAAATTTTCGAATATAGTCATCATGTCAATAATTTGACAATGTATGATGATTGGTCAATCGAGTTTGAGTGCGTGATACACTCATAACGAATTGAGATATTATCACGAGCCCACACTCAACAGACAAACCAGAACATTCAATTGACTAAAAATTTCACACACTATTCAAAGGTTACTCCCACGCGTAATGGACAGTAAATTCTCAATGCTTTTCAAAGAGGCAAGATAATGTCACCCCTGCACATTCAATTGCCACTAGCATAACTCATTTGACTTGACATATGCTTTTCACGTTCATGTGGATCCTCAAACTATACACAATGGTGATGTGAAGGCAAAATATTTTGTGTCTCTGAATACACCCAATAACATTGCGGAATCGCTAGTCCTCAAAGTACACATACTAAAGCCCTAAGAAAAAAAAACGAACTTTAACGAAAAGCTCCTGGTACTGTTCATTTTAATGAAAAACCACATTTTTACCCTAAAAAGTCAATCCTGATACTATTCACTTTACCCTTTATTTTGTCCTTATCATTAAAACACAAAGTTTTCAAGCCATTTTCATTAGTTTTCCTAAGAAAAGGGAACTCCCTAAAAGCCTGTTTGGTGAGCCGATTAAGACATGTGTGACCAATTAAAAAGGACTTGAATCAAGTCTGTTGTTTGTTATGTCAATATGAGATGGACATAACTAAAAATGAAAATTATGAATACACAATAAAGTGAGTTACTAATCTATTTTTATACACGAGTTATAAGTCCTGAGGCCCAATCTTAACCAACGGGTCCTAAAGCTTGTACAAGCATTCTACATTTTTGTGTGGATAAAACGCAAAAGACTTGTTCTCATCAAATGGTCACATCAGGTGGCATTATCATCTCAACGTCTCTCTTTCTTGAGAGTTTGTGATAAACGTAAGGGCTTGTTTGGTATCCTATTTAAAAAAAATTTATAATTTCTCAAAACATTTTTTAAGAATTTTTCTTGAAAACAATTTTCTTTAAGACTCAAAAACTTGTTTGGTATGCGATTTAAAAAATCTAAATCTTACAACTTAAACTGAACAAAGAGATCCAAAAAGAGGGGGTCTGAGAGAGAAAGAGGATAGAGGAGGAAATAAAGTAAGAGATGATTGGAGGAAAGAGAAAGAAGTGAGAGGATCAGAGGAAATAGAGATGAAGATGAGTGAGAAAAAGAATAGAGGGAATGAAGAGAGCGGATTGGAGGATGGACAAAAAAGGTAAAAAGAAAGAAAGAGAAGGGCGAGAGAGAAAGAATAAAAGAGATAGATAGATTTGGAGTGAGAGGGGAGGAGGGAGAGAAAAGAAAGGAGTGAGTTTAAGTTTAAAAACTCACTTTTTGTGTTTTTAGAGAATATATTATATCTTTGAGTTAGTCTTGAGTTTAGTTTTTGAAAATAGTCATACCAAACAAGTTTTTAAGGACTAAAACTTGAAAATTGTTTTTGAGTTTAAAAAGTTGGATTCAAGTAGAGTACCAAACATGCTCTAAATATTTAAGGACCATCCTACCCACTATAGACTGATATTGTATGTAATTTAGTGGGACATATATGTCATTTCAGCAGTGTTTTTGGGGGTTTATTTTACCTGAATACCTAACTCATTCCTCTTTAACCCAATTTTTTGTCGACATGCAAACTTATGGGCCTACCAGTACTAACGGGCTCTGAAATCTGGATCCATAGATCCGAACCCGATTTATCTCAACGGCAACTGGGAGGATTCAAATTCTGTAAGGGGCTTAGTTTGGTGATTTGGCAGTCAACCGAAGTAATCCAACGGCCACCACCACCACGTACAGCACACGTGTCGAAAGATTATGGAAAAGACATAACGTCCCTAATGCCGCGTGCCTTGCTAACGGAAAAGGATCCTGGTCGGATTTTTTTCCTAAGGATTCTGTGATCGTAACCATTTATCGTATATCGTATAATAAGAAATTATTTTAAAATTTAAAATTTAAAATTAAATATAAATAGTACCTAACAAAAACTGATCTCACGATATATGATAAACTATTACGATCACGAAATCCCTAAAATCCTTAGAAAAAAGAGCGACCCTACACAAACGACTTTGCATAAATTAAAAGGAAAATTCCCTACTTTCCCAAAATCGCCCTGCTTCAACATTAATCTCATGTTTATCCTTTTACTTTTTGGGAAGAAAACAGAAAGTAAGGCCAAGTGAGAGTAGCACCAAGTACTCAACGGTCATCGAATATGGACCCCACACCCCACAACTTTTTTTTTAAATTTTTTTTTGGACCCCAAATTTTAGCATTATTGTTATTTTTTCAATTTTCTTCTATAGCTTTCACCATCACTTTGGTTGGTTCCCCAATCTTTTCAAAAATTTTACCATTTATAAATTTAAAGTATATGTAAATCTTAGGTGGCAGAACATTGTTTGGTCTATAATTTGATGTTTAATCAAAATTATAGATCATCGACCGAATTATGGTGCTTCAGTTACAAATTACAGACTACTAGTTTCAGAAACAACGTATTTTTTTTTAAGATGAAAAAACATATCTAAAACCAAAAAGTAGTTGAAAGCAAGAATATAACGTTTACCTCGTATACAATATTGAAAAAACAAAGTTGGAGGGATAAAATTTCGAAAAACAGGGTAGTATGAGAGAACTATTGTTTTATGTATTTGATTTTCGCAAATATCGAAAGGAGACACGAGCATCACTAATTCGCTATACGATCACTGTTTTGTTAAGCAACACCTTGGTCACATGGGCACGACGCACGTGTCTCCCATCTCGAAGTTAGCTTCGGGTCTATTTGTAATACTATAATGTTGTATGTAAGTTATGCAAAAATGTGTAAAACGTATGGTACAATTAGAAATTCCTTCTTAGTTGAATACTGAATAATTTTTTTGAGGGGCCAAAAACTATTTTACCATTACTATAGGGGTACTTCATGAAAATACTCCTAAAGTGGACCACGTTAATTCAGGTTTACAAAAGAGCCTTTCTGTCATACAAGGCGCGCCAACCACCCCAATTTCAACTGGAAGTTACATGGACTAAAATGACGAATCTACCCTAATGCATATCCAGCTATGCGGCTCGAAAATCCGTCCCAATCAAACTCTTATCTCCATGGACGGAGGGAGGTAAGGCCCAGTGGGGGCACATGCCCCTTCTCATCCTATTTTGTTTGCATTACAAATTATTGAATTACTTATTTTCTTTTCCTTTTTTTTTTGGCTTTACAAATTATTTAATTAATCATATTAAAATAATAAAAATCTTCTTTTAATTTTTAAATGCCCTTCCTTCCTGTATATTTTTCTCATGCACTAATGTCTAAAACTTATTAAGTTGCATGTATTTTGTTGGTTAGTACAAATAAGCATTAGATTGTCAATACAATAATTAAAGACAAAATTAAACAATAGAGTAATAAAATTAGGCATTTTGTAACTAATTTTTTCAGCATTTGTAAAAGAATTAGCTTTATTTGTCCAAAAAAAGGAGCTCAAATTTTTTAAGGTGCCTCCTTTTAATTAAATTTCTGGTTTCGTCCTTGCTTATCTCCACACATTTTTTCAGTGTGATCGGCATATGAAGTGATACACCACTTGTTATTATACAAATGGTAGAATATGTGTCTTAAAAAGTTAATAACTTAAAAATAAAATTTCTCACCACTTACATAAAAACATATGGTGTACCACCCGTGTTCCCGTCACAATAAAAAATTTCTTCACCGGTAGAGGACTTTTCAGTCAAAACAAGTTAAGAAAAAAAAACCAGAAAACAGATTGTTTTTGGAACTCGGACCACGCCAGGGCGGTTTTGGGATCGAGAGCGCCAGTATCACGAGATTCTCCAAAACAACCACAGCACACCAGTAATATTAGCAAAATCTCGAGGGCATTTTCGACATAAAATGCGGAACCAACTCGCCACGTAGTCTCAAAACAATTACGTGTCAGCACGAAACGGCGACAGCTTAACGAGCCCGGTTCGCGCTTACGACACGTACCCTCCCTCGTCGGATTGAATAATTTGCCACGTAGGATATCCACGTGGAGGGCCGAAGTCCTTGTCAGCAGCTCCTCTTTTTATAGCTCACACCTTCTGCTCTTTTGCCTCCGTAACAACAAAAAACCATAAACAGAGGAAGCAGCTCTCATTTCGTTTTCACCTCCCTCTCTCTCTAGAAATTTCTAGGTTTTTGGCCGGCGAACGGGAACAGTTATCGCCGGAAAATGGAGTTTCCGG
Source organism: Heteromeles arbutifolia (assembly GCA_024362995.1). Taxonomy (NCBI): domain Eukaryota; kingdom Viridiplantae; phylum Streptophyta; class Magnoliopsida; order Rosales; family Rosaceae; genus Heteromeles; species Heteromeles arbutifolia. The sequence continues at coordinate 35,294,436 of JANCRC010000005.1, read as the reverse complement.
CGGCCGATCGTCTCGGAATTGAGGATACCAGCAGCAGCATCATGACGTTCTCGTGCCGTCGCGTATCTCGGGAACCCTAACCGCATTTCCAGAGAAAATCCTACGCAAAAGCGACTCTTACCTGGCAGAGTTTCGAAGTTATTCCATGCTTTGTTTGGCAAATTGGAGGCAGAAGAAACTATATAATATTGGATATTAAAAGGTACTTGCTACTTGTTCTTCATCTCGCTCAGGAGCCTCGAATTTAGCTTAATCCGGATTATTTTTTTTCCAATTTTTTTCTTGATTTCTGCTTCATCGATCTCAGTTGCGAGAAGATGCTGTGGAGTTTGTCAGTGAAGGTGTTTGATCGATGTATCGGCATTAGAACCCTCTGCCTTTTGCTTTCGGGGTTTGAATTTTGTAATTTCGGTTTTTTTTTTTTAGTATAAAAGTTTAACTCTTTGTTCTCGGATTTTGAACTTGATTGCGGAGAGAAAATTGATTAGTATAATAGGTAGAGAATACGGCTTAATTTTTTTGATTAAGCTTTGAGAGGAAGCTTTAACCTTGTGGAAATGGAGGGACTTTGTGAAGACGATCGGAGGTTCTGATTTCTTTTTTCTCGTGAATTTGATCACGCCGGTCATGCCTTTTTCAATGAAAATCCAACCGATCGATTTTCGCACGAGTCCTGAAGACCTGACTCGGTTCGAGCCGGTCAAGCCGGTGGCGGCGAAGTCGCGGCTCAAGCGGCTCTTCGAGCGGCCGTTCACGAACGTACTGAAAAGCTCTGCAGCGGCAGAGAAGGCCGGCGTCGGAATCGAGGAGCCGCATTTCAACAAGGACGGCGTCGGAGGAGGATCGGCCGAGTTCGAGCCGAGTTCGATGTGTTTGACGAAGATGGTCCAGAATTTCATCGAGGACAGTAACGAGAAGCAATCATCGGCTGTGGCGCGGTGCAGCCGGAACCGCTGCAACTGCTTCAACGGCAACGACAGTTCGGACGACGAATCGGAGCTGTTTGGCGGTTTCGGCGACTCCAACGTGGCATCCTCCGCCGAAGCATGCGAGCTTCTCAAGGTAAATAAAGTATTTGATTCTCCGGAGTTTCAACAGCCAAAAAACGACTTCGTTTTGATATGAAAATGTTTTTCCACAGGATTTGGTTTCGTGCCAGAGCGTGAGCGAGAGGAACTTGCTAGCCGACGCGGCGAAGATCGTTGATAAAAACAAGGCCTGCTGTAAGCGGAAAGACGACACCTGCCGAACCGTCGTTTCTGATAGTCTGTTGGCTCTCGGATACGACGCGTCGGTTTGCAAATCTCGTTGGGAAAAAGCGCCTTCCTATCCCGCCGGTACTCTCTCTTTCCGCCTTCCAAATATATCTATCCATACGACACCGTCTTGGGATTGTTGGAATTTATCAGGACTAAAATTTGCTGAATTTTTTTGCAGGAGAATATGATTACGTTGACGTGATCGTCAAAGGAGAGAGACTGCTGATCGACGTCGATTTCAGATCGGAATTCGAGATCGCACGGCCGTCGAAGAGCTACAAGGCGATTCTCCAGACGCTTCCGTACATCTTCGTCGGGAAACCCGGCCGGCTGTGGCGGATCATCGCGGTGGTGTCGGAGGCGGCTAAGCAAAGCTTGAAAAAGAAGGGGATGCACGTTCCGCCGTGGAGGAAAGGGGAGTACATCAAGGCCAAGTGGCTGTCTCCTCACAGTCGAGCCACGCCGGCGCCTTCCGATTCGACTCAGGCTCCGGAGGCCGGCGAGTTCGGACAGAGTCAGGGCGAGAACTCGCGGGAGGATGATGAGTTGCGCTGCGATTCGGTGTTTGAGATGTCGGCGAGTTCTGGTGAGGAGGAAAATGCGGTGGTAGTGAAGGAATGGAAGCCGCCGGAACTGAAGCCCAAGAGATCGTCGGTGACCGGAGTAAAAATCGTGACTGGTTTGGCTTCCGTCATGGAAGATGAGCAGTAAAATTTTGATAGTTTTTGGATTTTTCTTGTACTTTTACTTTTGACTGTTAGGTTTAGTGAAATATCGTATATGACCCTATAATTGTAGAGTATAACAACCGTTTGATCCCTTCTACGTTTTTTATGTAAGGGTCGGATTTACTAATAGCAATAAAAGTAATATTTTTACCAAGTTATTTTGCCCTTTGCTTTTTTATTATCTGAGAAATTTTGATATTTTAGACTGCGAAAATAAGGAAAAGAGAAAACGATAAATATTTTACAGTAAGGCTATTCTTATTACCATGTTTTTATACTACATTTATATACATTTTTATGTGGCATTTAATGTGGATAGCTACATCATTTAAATTAATCAGAATTTAATTTAAATTAAAAACATTTAATAAACCAATAATTTTAAAAAAAAAACTGTAATTAAATGGTGATTGTGGCATACAATGAGTCTTCTCCTTCCATTCCTGTTCAATCTTGCTTCTTCTCCTGTTTCTTCTTCCATGCTAGTTCTTTCACGCCATTTTTTTTCACCCCAGTTTTTTTCTACGTGAGGGTGGACTAATGATATTATTATTTCAAAACTCTTTTTTCACCTATAAATGTGGTATATAAGGTGGTATATTTTATGGTTTATATTTTTTCAGTGGCTTAATGATATTATTATTTCAAAACTCTTTGCTGAAACTCAATTGTTTATTTTCTTTTTTCTTGTTTTTAAAGGAGAAGGAGAAGATGGGCAACAAAATTCGATGATGAAAGACTGAAGAAAACTTGGTATATACTCGTGTTGTCTTGAGAATTGCGACGATCTCTTGGCCTTATGTGATTTTGAATAAGTTGGTTAGAGTAGTATGTTTATGTTTCAGTCAGTAAATTTTAATTTTCGTTTGAAACTTGAAATTTCCGTTTTTCTGTAACCTTTGTTACATGAATCTAATTTTTATTGCGTTCAGAATAAGCTATCTTTTTCTCTATTTTCATTGATTTGGTGAGCAATTTTATCTTTTAAATTTCAGAATCTAGTGTGGTTCAATAACGTGGCATTGCTACCTATTCCCAATTTTTGCCGTTAAATTTCTTGAATTGGTAGAGATGGAAATGTGGTTTAATCAATCTGGTACTGATGGTGGATATGAAACCGGAAGTTTCATTTAAAAGTGTGGGGCGAGCTCTGGCCTGTCAGTTATTGACACAGTTGCGGCATAATGAGTTTTATCTTCTTCGAAAATCATATAACCGGTCTTACATCATCTCTTATCATCGAAAATCTTAGGTAGATTCGGAACTAAAAAAATGAATGATAAATAGGCCATATAAAGGAATGGGAGGGCTCGTATACACTCTCGAGACGACACTACCCAGTACACTCTCGAGTCAGTAAGACATGTTTGAAGCATGAACAATATATACTATTGAACCGGAGCGTTTAATAATTGTGCACCATTCGATGTATTGACTTAAGTGACAGTTTTCAGTTTAGAAAGAGATCTGGATCCCCTCTTGAGCATGGGGACCGGAGCCAGCTGAGCAGCCCATCTGGACCCTTGAAATTTGATCTAACGGCTATAAACAAGGAGTCCCTCTAAAAGTTATAATAATTACAGTCGTTTGATCAAATTTCAAGGATCCGAATGGACTGCTTAGCAAGCTCCGGTTCACATATTCAGGAGGGGATCCGGTTCCGATTATTCGTAACATCATGAGATAGTGTAAAATTCAAACATAAATTTTCACATCTTAAAACATACGCTAATGAAAAACTCGGCAAATGTCAACACGGCAATAAAACCAAATAGTCGGTGGTGCCAACTTCGCATGGAAAACGACCCTAAACACATTAAAACCCTAATCTTGTGAATTTATAAGGAGGCAGATTGTCTGCCCTCCCCATCCTCTCCTATATTGTGCTGTCACAATTAAATTATATCAACATTTTATATTGATTTTTTTATAAAGATAATAAGATAAAAAATAATAAAAATATAAAAAATTAACGTTACTTACGTGTAACCACACAAATAAGATGACATAAAGAGGACAGACAAATAGGAGGGCAATCTGCCTCCAATTCATAATCCTCCACCCACCGCGCAGATAGCAACTTGCACCAAAATTTCCCTGTCGTTTTAAGGAGCCTCGTACTGAACCGCGGGGTCCCTAACCTTTATCCGGAACTGCGTTATTTTAAATTTACTTTTTGGGTATTTTATTTCAAGTCACGTAGCAATCATTGCGTCTGTTTAATTTTACAAAATTTAGTACCATTATTTAAATCTTGAAAGCTCCTTCTATCCGTTTCGCTTTTATTATCATATAAACATTTTAAATAGGGAAATTCAGACAGAAGCAATTAAAATTAAGGAATTTTAACGAAAATTTTTCGGTACTGTTCATTTTAACGAAAAGTTTTCGGTACTATTCATTTTAACGAAAAATCATATTTTTACACTAAAAAGTCAATCATAGTACTATTCACTTTACCCTTTATTTTGTCATTTTCGTTAAAACTCAAAGTTTTCGAACATTTTTCATTAGTTTTCTTTTAAAATTATACAATTTGGAAGAGAGAAATAGTAAGAAGACTCTTTCAAAAATAAAAATGTTCATGAATTTTCTGATACTTTATATCTATGGTATAACATTTTATAATGTTAATATGAAAAATAATGTTAAATTGTGAGTTGACAAAGAATTCATGAAGAGCCTAACTTTGATAGAGTCTCCTTAGCCTTTGTCGAGAGAAGATGTTAGACCTAATCAAAACAAATTTGTTTGTTATTAATTTGAGAAATGTTAAGGCGACTCTTTCAAAAATGTAACTCTTCACGAACTCTCTGTTACTTCATAATTTCACATTAATTCTCGTGTCAACATTATAATACATTATCCAGTACCAACGTCCAACTGCTTGAGACCAAATGCTAAAGCGACTCTCTCAAAATGTAACTCTCCAAGAACTCTGTGTCACTTAATAATTTAACATCAATTCTCGTGTCAACATTATAATACATCATCCAGTATTACGCAATGGTGTCACACCCCAAATTCGAAAATAAGGATGATAATCGAATTAGGGCATGAATAGTATCTTAGTAAAAAAAATTAATATTACAACAAAAGTATAATGGAACCAGAACAATCTAAAAGTTCATTTAGATCTGTTTATTTAATACATCTTGAGTTTAAAGAGTTCCACTCTTACCACACACTCCTAAGATACTAAGACACTTTACTTTAATTACAACTAGGAACCAACACACACATGATATGGCTATTCATTTAGAGACAAGTCATCATCATGTTCCTCCATACTGGTACCTGCAATAACTAATAGGGTGTGAGCATTTCATGCCCAATAGGAACCATATACCCTTCAAGTTCATTTATCACAGTTAATCAAAGTGCCATGCATCATACAATACGGTAAAATACAAATGCTATGACAAAGAAGTACCCATGAACTCGCTCCCTTCTAATCCCGTCAACACATACCCAAGGCACCCAAGCCTGCACGTCCCATACCATGCTTATACCACTTGGCTCCGAATACCTTAAAATATGAGTTAACTCCCGTTCATCCCTTAAACCCAATTTTCGTATTTAAACTCTTAGTTTCCACTTTATTAAACAGGCACTTCCCCCAACGCCCAATTGTATATTCAAGCCCTACACCCTACGCCTAACATATACAAGATTTCATTATTTTAATAATCAACCAATTGTATACTCAAGCCCTGCACCCTACGCCTGACATATACAAGGTTCATTATTTTATATTCAAGGCAAACTTCTGCCCTTAAATATCCTCACAATTCAAACACTTTACAATACTCAACACAACTCTTTTTCTTGCTTTGCAATGCATATGTATATGTCATGTTCACATAGATATCAATACTCACAAATACAATTGTAAATCTCAACATATTCAATCCAGCAATTTTACATAGCTCAACCACTCATCAACACATAATAACATTCAACAAGGTCAATATATAAAATACACCGGAGAGGAAACTATCAGTCCATAACACAGCCATGACAATCAAATGATTCAATTCCATCCAATCATTTCATTACTACGGTAGTAGGTATAATTACTAATATCACAAAGATTAAACATGATATAGAACTATCATCGGAAAATAGAGCCCCTACCTCGATTCCAAAGCATTACTTCAAGAGAATAACACAAGAAACCACAACTGTGATAAGCTCCTATTCACAAGGATAAGAAAATTACCAAATGCACAACTACAACTCTAATCCTATTTGTATAATTACTTGTGACTACTAATTCAACACAAAAAGAATCAAATACTTTTAAGAAATAAATAAGATGTGTTTTAATAGTTGATAAAGGATCAGTACATCAAAATACTGCTTTATCCGAATTAGATATATGTAGCTAATATAATCATTCCAACTCTAAACATAAGGTGGTTTATTAATATGGTAGACATATACGCAAATAACTTGAAAACGTGAATCATAAATTTGGTTCTAACTCCAATACATACATGCATATATAGTCTTTGTGATGAAAATATGGATAGTGGAATGTATATATTACCAATTGCAACTTCAACCAGATGCTTTACTTGAAAGATGCATAGATAGTGTAGATATAAAACCAGTTGCATATATTATCCTTTAAATCAAAACATGCTTTCTTTTGAAATTAATCAATTCATAAACCGATGAGCTGATGCCATAATTATACAACTATTTGCACAGCAGCTCTTCTAATAAAATAGGTAGTAGAAAAGGGTACTTAATAAGCATATCAGTCTTTTGCATAGAAAAGCTTGCACATACATCTGCATATAAAACTAGGTTTCCCTAACAACATTTATAGAAATAACCATGAAAGGAAACAAGTTCTGGGAAAAATTACCAGAGCCTTGCAAGCTGCAGGTCAATAGGATTTGGAATCATAAACCCACATATTTGCTAACCCTGTTCTCCCTTTTCGCACCCCCTCTCTCTCTCCCTCTCAAATTCCCTTTCTCGTCGCGTGAGAAACTAACCTAATAATATTTCTTCCCTAATTTCGTCTCCTCCTTTTCCGACCGATCTCTCTCGCCCTCACTTTCTCTGTCACACTCTCTCTCGGGGTTTTATAAGAAGAAGAAGGGCGGTTCTTTCTTATCTGAGAAACAGGAGCAATACGATGCTTAAAAAGCATCCCAATCCTAAGCTTTGAAAACCGACTAAACATATGGTCATAGATGCTTCAAATATAATATATAATATTTGAGCTCTTTCTTACCAATAAAATAATATAAAATATAAATAGCAAACATATAAATATGATGTATATAACATGTCCATAAATTGGTACAATAAGAAATAGACACAAGGATATGTCCTTTATAAAATAATATCAAATTTAACTTATAATTAATATTTAAGTACTATATTTAAAATACAAGTCTTCACGAATGGTGTGACTGTTACGCTGCAAAATTCTCCTAAATCAACGTCCAACTGCTTGAGACCAATGTTTTACTTTGTGAAAGGAATCCACCAACTTTAGTTAACTCAATCGCAAATAAAATTTTGTTTTTGGTAGCTTGTCCTTGAAATATTGGGTTACTTGTGGGATTAAGCTTGGGACAAACTAATTTGGTGAACTTGCAAATAGCTGTGATTCTTTGCTTAATTTAAATCTTAATCGCGTTTGAAGCTCTCCTTTATCCAAACTTTTCCCTTTCAAAGTTTCTCACACTTAACCACTTGTGCTTTCACAGTTTAAGCTAAATTTTTTCAAGGGTAAATTACATTGTATCCCCTCAGGTTTGGGGTCTATTACAATCGCATACAACATCTTCAAAACATTTCACTTTTATACCTCACCTACTATTTTATTTCAATATGGTACCTATGTTACATTTTCCATCCATTGATCCGTTAAGAGCTGACGTGGCGGCCACATTTGTGCCACGTGGCAATTTTTTTTTTTTTTATTCAAAAAAAATATTATAATAATTTACCCTTAAAAAAAAAAAACCCAAATTGAAACCCACCTCCCCGCAACCCCCCACCCTTGCAAACAAACCCAAAAACCTCCCTTCCCCACCCCCCCTCCGACCCACCTCCCTCTCCTCCCATCACCACTGCAGCCCTTCCCCATCACCATCGCAGCCCCCAAACCACTCCTCCCTCTTCACCTTCCCGACCCACCTTCTCTCTCCTCCACTATTTAAATTTATAAAAAAAAAATTAAAAAAAAAAAAAAAAACCAAACAAACCCAGAAAACCCAGAACATTCATCAACTACCGTCATGCATTCCAGGACAACAAAGTGGAACTAGGCGCCCCAAACGAAAATAAGACAATTAACTACTTCAAGTTTAAATGAGTAAAACGGATGTGAATCTTTTCATAAGCTCTTCCATAAACTTCTAGAAGCTACTCGTGACACTAGGACTAATTTAAGCAAAAAAAAATTCAATCTTTGACATGCATACAAAAAAAATCCATACGTGGGTGGGTCTAATTCTTCTCGGCCCAAGTTGAAAACAAACTTGATTCACATTCCTCGTCCCAATTTTTGACATTATACAGAAAATGGATTTAAAATTCGAAATCTAGAATCGACCCCAAAACTAAAAGTTTTTATTTTGGAAAAGAACTTATAGTGGAGGACAGCCCATAAGGAGAGGATCATTTTTACCTCTTGGGTCGAGGTCCGAAAATTTGTCGGAAAATCCGCTGCCACCACTTCTTAGATCTGAAATTGACGAAATTCGGCTACAAATTTGTAGAAACTAACTTGGGGGTTGGAAAGAGGACGTGAAGAGGATTCTGGAGGTTTAATTTGACAGTCGTTGGTGACCGGTGGACGGCTTGCGTGAGAGAGAAGAGAGAGAGAGAGGACGAATGGGGAAGGGAGCAGAGGGAAAATGAGAGGGAGAGAGGAGTTGGACGTTTGTGAAGGGAATAGAGATTTTTTTAAATTTTTCACGTGACACACATTTGGCAGCCACGTGGCACAACTGTGGCAGCCACGTCAGCTTTTAACGGATCAATAGATGAACAATGTAACGGAGGTACTATATTGAAATAAAATAGTAGTTGAGGTATGAAAGTGAAATGTTTTGAAGATGTTGTATGCGATTGTAATAGACCCTATACATGAGGGGGTACAATGTAATTTACCCTTTTTTCAACCTTAGTTTTTGGGTCCAGATGTAACTGTCTCTGTTTAGCTGGAAAATGCTTTATGTTAGATTTTATAGAGATTGTTTGAATGTGCTTTTAAAATGACTGAAAACGTTTTTGGTGAGAATATTTTTGGAACCAATCCTCAGTAAAAATGCAAGTAAATCCTGAAAAACACACTTAAAAGTGCTTCATTGAAGAAGTACATAACTGGTGCTTCTTGCAGAAGACACTTAAAGTGCTTTTGGAATCCAAAAATACTTTCTCTAAAAGCACTTTCAGTCATTTTAACAACACATCCAAACGAGTCCATAGATGACGATAATATATATATTCATGACAAATTTATTATGTAAGTGTCGATAGTGCAGTTGTGATGACGGAATTTTTTTTTCCCCTGTATACGCTGCGGAAGTGTATATATTTAGGGGTGGTTCGGTATGGGATCCCATACCGAAACCCTTGTCCCGATTCCCAAATCGAAATTTTCGGGAATCCTAATTTCAATACTGATCCCAAACTAAATTTTTGGGAATCCCGAAAATCCCATACTGAAACCCTTGTCCCGATTCCCAAACCGAAATTTTTCGGGAATCCCAATTTCAATATCGATCCCAAACCAAATTTTCGGGAATCCCGAAATAGTTTCGGGATTTCGGGACAAATTGGGAATCCCGAAATGGTTTTGGGCTATTGGACTAAAATTTGACATATTATGCTTTTGGGCTAAAATTCAACCTTTTATATTGAAAAATTGACATATAGGCCTGCCCAATCTGCTAATTTGTTTCTACTAATCTGTGCACACAAATCTGCCAATCAAATAGTAAGGCCCAGTTAGTATCTGCCTATTCAAAAGCAATCTACCAATATGAAACGTTAATATATGCTTGAGTAAACTAGTAAATCTATCTATAATCATGCTAGTCCCCAAAATTACGTCTAAAACGTTAATATATGCTTGAGTAAACTTCTGTACATATATAATATAAATATTATAGATAGATGTAAAGTTTTCTCAAGCAAATTGTAACTTATAATCTATCCATGTATCCATCTATCAATCTCCTTGTTTATTCTGCATCTATGTATCCATCTATCAATCTTCTGTAATTTAAAAATTCTGCATATGTTCCACTATCTATCTTAGGGCTCCATCCTGTATATGTTCCATCATCGATTTCCAGTGCTCCTTCAGTATTTCAATTTTCACTATTGTACGTAGATGATGTTCCCCTTAAAGATGTGATCCTATATATTTAAAAATTAAATAATATATATATATTTTTTTTTTTCGGTTTGGTTTGGGAATACCGAAATCCCAAAAACTTGAGACCGATTCCCATACCAAAATTTCGGGATCGGTTCGGTATTGGGTACCAAAATTTTCGGGAATTTTGGTTTGGGAATTTTTCGGTTTAGTTTTGAGAATTTTTCGGTTCGGTTTGGGATTTTTGGGATTTTTGTCCAGCCCTATATATATTTGCAGAAGTCACAAGTTCAATTTATGTTGTGGAACCTGAAATAGTAGTCGTTTTGTAAACACATAAAAGAATTATTGTCTGTTCAGGTATTTAGAATTATAGTCATTCGATACCTTTCGATCAATGGCTGGTTCTGCCCGATACCGCCGGAGTAGTGCTCAAACATAAATAAACAATGAAAAAAATTGAAGTTCCAGTATAAACTTAATTAGCAATATGGGAAGTAATTTTTTATAAGTACTTGCAATGTCTCTTCTCTTTCGATGTGGGCTTTATACTTTCAACATGTTCCCTCACGTGTGACGACTTTTAAATCTAATGCATGAACAATATAAATCGGATAACGTAAAGCATATGTAGCCGTTGAATTTTACACATGTTATAACACTATAAAAAGAATTTAACATTTCATCATAAAACGAATTAATAATATGAAAATAGTCGAACTATTTTTTACCACATGCACTCTTTTCATAACGTGGGATTGAAACTTTCAATAAATAAGCCAAGGTCTCTTTATATGAAGCAAGTTTTGAAAAATTTGAAATGCGGAATGGCTTTTGTATAAAGTAGTCGGTCTTCAGGTTCTGGTGGAGTGTTCAGAGGCTTTGGGATTCTGCTATCTTTGAAGACAAATATGGCTCTCTGCTAGTTGCAGTCTACTATGATTTTGTCCTCAACTTATAATTTTTAGGGTTGATTTGAGAATTGTTTTTAAATGGTTAAAAGTGATTTTGAAGAATTTTTGTGTGTGTTTAAAAGAGTTTTTATTAAAAAGTATTCGTTATGTGTTTTTTACAGAAAGCATTCGAGTGTTTTTTATAATTGATTTACACTTGTATTAAAAATAGTCAAAAAATATTTTTTCTAAAAATTATTGTAGTCTTTTAAAATTACTTTCCAAACAAGTTCTTATTACCATATGACAAAATGATAGTTCTTTCCTAGTCCAAATATACTATTATTTTATTGTGGTAAAAGTCCCTTGTTTTAAATTTCTGTTTCTCATGTTAAAAGAACAAAATTAAAAATAATAAATTAAGAAGTCATGAAAGTACCTTTGTGAAGCTAAAATTGTCACATTCTCCTTTAGCGTAGATGATATCATTTGTTAAAAAATAATAATAATAAATTAAGAAGTCATGAAGGTACCTTTTGTGTTTATTCTTGGTCGAATTGCATTAGTAGTGTCCTTTGTTTACTTGTGTTTCAGTTTCGTACATGCAAAGGTTTTATATGGCAGTTTTAATGGAAACATCGACAACTTAATTTCCGAATGTACTGACAGATTTTTTAATAGTAATATATTAATTATCGACGATAATGATAAAAATGAGGTCCTAAACTTAAAAATTTAAGTGAAAATTTAGAAATGATTTAATCACTTAACAATGCATGGACAGATGTAGAATTTTTGTTAAATTTGTGTATTTATATTTTTGGTTTTGATTTACTTTAGTCAAATCCGTCAAATAACTAAATAAGTACATTTTCCCATCAATTTTATGCGAATCTCTTCTCATTTGAAAAACGAACTAACCACACTACAGGTAGAATGCAACAAGAACAAATTGCAATACAAAATTACCATGATGTATTTATATTTTTGGTTTTGATTTACTTTAGTCAAATCCGTCAAATAAGTAGATTTTTCCATCAACTTTATGCGAACATCTTCTCATTTGAAAAACGGACTAACCACGTGCACTACAGGTAGAATACAACAAGAACAAAATGCAATACAAAATTACCATGACAAAAGTGAAAATCCGAATAAACTACAGAAACTATATAAGAACGATTACTGTTATTCAATCTTTAATCTTTAGGAAAACTAATGAAAATGACTTGAAAACTTTGAGTTTTAACGATAAGGACAAAATAAAGGGTAAAGTGAATAGTACCAGGTTTGACTTTTTAGTGTAAAAATGTGATTTTTCGTTAAAGTGAACAATACTGCGGACTTTTCGTTAAAATTCCCTTAATCTTTTGCATGCGTCGGTGCAAAGGGACACGAGTTTCGCTTCGTGTCTGATGATCCAAACACACATCACACATGCCTTCCTTCCACTTCGAGTACTACTGTAATTTTTTTTCTGTCACATTATATGGTTCACTTCGAAGAATATACATTATGATGCTGGCTAGGGTTTGTAGAGCAAGCTTTATTAACCCTGGCTTCTGCTTGGATCAGGACTTGTCAAATGTAGGGTCCTGCTTTTGGCATTCAAAGAATGTGTCCATACTTCGTTTTTTCTGTTGTAGTTTTTGCAGATGATAAAGGGGTCTTTGTTGTTTGTGTCCTTCCTGGTTCCTACCCATCAAACCATACCTGTGGCATTGGCTATAGTGCAATCAGTGTATGATGCCATTCCCTGTGGTATGGGAGCAGCAACGATGTAAGAAATGAAATACGATTCCCTCCTTTACCCTCCCCTCTCATCCTCTTTGATTTTTGAACGATCATAATTAAGTTATATCAATATTTTGTATTGATTTTTTTTTTACAGAAAGAGAAGGCAAAAAAGAAAATGGATGATGATGGGGAGGGGATGGGATTTGGAAAGGAGAGAATCCTAACTATTCCGTAAGAACTAGACCTAACCCTTGATAGAAATATTATGTTTGTGTATGAGATTATGACACTTGGCAGAAGATTAGCTAAGTAGTTAGATTAGTTGCAATCTTGTGCTGTCTATAAATACTTGTATTCAGATTTCTTAATGACTAAGAAAAATAATATACAGAGGAAACATTCACCTTCTCTTTCTCTTCTCTGTGAATCTCTTCTTTCTCTCTATAGCTTAACATGGTATCAATCGTCGCCATGGCCAACGCTTCTTCGATCCTTCGTTAGCTTCCGCTCTTCTCTCAGATTACTGCAACGCTATAAGTGGAATTGTTGCAGTGTGCTTTGTCTCTTCGATTTCCTCTCCTACAAGTCTCTAGGGTTTCAACGTTCTGCAATTTCTGATCGGAATCCTTATTCTGCTGCCTTCTGTGTTCTTGCACTCCAGGTGTTTGTGAATTTACTGCTGAGGGGTATCTTTCTTTATCCAAGATTTTGTGACCTGACTTCTTGAATCATGGTTACTGCTAGCCAATTGCAATTGCTCCAATCTCCAATTACTGCCCTTATTTCATCGCTTCCTACTTCAGTGAATGTTAAACTTAATGACTCCAACTATCTTAATTGGCATTTTCAAATGCAATTACTACTTGAGAGTAATGGTATCATGGGATTTGTTAATGGCTTTGTCTCTTGTCCTGCTCGTTGTGCATCTCAATCTTCTAATTCTGGTATGGATGTGTCCAATTCATCTACTTCTGGTGATTCGGATGAGTATTTGGTCTGGATGATGCATGATAGGGCTCTTATGCAGCTAATCACTGCAACTTTATCTCCGGTAGCTATGTCTTGTACTATAGGGAGTACTAGCTCTCGAGATCTTTGGACTCGATTACGGGAGCAATTTTCTACGGTTTCTCGAACTAGTATTTTTCAAATGAAGTCGAATTTGCAGAACATTAAGAAGGGTTCTGATACTGTGGCTCAGTATCTGCAGAGGATAAAAGTTGCTAGAGACTATCTCACTGCTGCAGGTGTTTTTTTTGCTGATGAAGATATAGTGATTTTGGCTTTAAATAGGTTGCCTGCTGAGTATAATACTTTTCGCACTGTTATTCGTGGAAGAGAACATGTCATTTCTCTTAAAGACTTCAGATCTCAGTTACTTGCAGAAGAGGTCATTGTTGATTCTAACACAAATGCACCATATTTAGCTGCAATGGTTGCTAATAATTCATCACAGGCACCTAAAGGTCAATCTCAGATTTTTTCAGCTGGTTCTGGACAATCTAATTTTGTTCAAAGGGGTTTCAAGCAATTCAATCAGTATAAAAACAAGGGCAAGGGCAAGTTTACTTAAGGTTCCAGAAACTTTCATCTCAAACCATTTTATCAACCTCAGACTCATGTGTTTCCTACTCCCACTCCAGGAGTACTTGGACAAGCGCCCCATTCCACTTATGAACCTTCAACTCCATCCTTTGTTAAATGCCAACTGTGTAATAGTGAGGGTCACACAGCACCATTTTGTGGTTCGTCGCCCCCTACCAGACCTCAATGTCATATCTGTGGCAAAACCAATCATGCCACATGGTTTTGTTTTTACAATGAGAAGAGACCTAACTATATTGGCTCTGGACAACAATATGGTTCTTATGCTGGACAACAATATGGCACTTCTCCTCAAGGTTCAGTTCCGGCTTATAATGGGCAGCAATATCACTCAGCCCCATCAATACAAGCTATGCACACTGTGGTTGCTCAACCATCACAACCCTCTACATCACAGACTTCCTCTCAAACTTGGCTTACTGATTCCGGTGCGACTAATCACTTGACAGCAGATTTGAGCAACCTGTCATTGGCTTCCCCCTATCCATTCAATAAAACCATTCAAACGGCTAATGGTGAAGGTTTGAAAGTGTCTCATATTGGTCGTACTATGCTTCATACTACTGTGCAACCTATCAAGTTAAATTCTGTGTTATATGTTCCCAAACTGTCACAGAATTTGCTTTCCGTTCACAAGCTGTGTCTGGATAATAACTACTACCTTATTTTCGATGCTTTTTGCTTCTGGATACAGGACAAAGCCACATGAAGGATTCTATTTCGAGGGCTATGCAGTAATGGACTTTACCCATTCATTCCTTAGCTACTTCTACTCTTGGTGTACCTCGGTCAACTCTCCAAGCTAAAGCTTTTATTGGACAACTTGTTAATTCTACTGTATGGCATAGTAGGTTAGGTCACCCTTCTAATTCCATTGTTTCTTTGATGTTGCATAAGTCCAAAATTTCGTGTGCCAAAGATTATGTACCTGTTGTGTGTCAGAGTTGCTTAAAAGGAAAATTTTGTAAACTGCCATTCCAATCTGCTGTTAATAAATCTATCATTCCCTTTGAGGTAGTGCATAGTGACCTTTGGGGTCCTGCACCTTGTACATCAGTTGATGGATATAGGTACTATGTTACCTTTGTTGATGAATGTACTCGATACACGTGGATATTCCCACTTATCAATAAATCAGATCTTTGTGTTACCTTTATTGCTTTTTATGCCTATGTGTTGACTCAATTTTCTGCTACTGTGAAGACTTTACAAAGTGATGGGGGATGGGAGTATTGTAGTACTAAGGTTCAGTCTTTTCTAGTTGAGAAAGGCATTTCCCATCAAATATCATGTCCATATACCCTGGAACAAAATGGGTTGGCTGAGAGAAAACATAGGCATATTATTGAAACTACCATTACTTTACTTCAAAATGCTCAGATTCCTTCTCATTTTTGGAGTTTTGCTTGTCAAACAGCCACTTACCTAATCAATAGAATGCCTACTCCATTATTATCTCACAAATCTCCGTTTGAGTTACTATATGGGAATGTTCCAGTTCTTTCTCATTTGAAAATTTTTGGATGTGCTTCTTATCCCTTTCTTAAACCTTACAATAGCACTAAGTTACAACCCAAGACAACTAAGTGTGTCTTCTTAGGGTATGCTTCCAAATACAAAGGGTTTTTGTGTTATGAGGTTGCTAGGCAGAAAATTTATGTATCAAGGCATGTTGTTTTTTGTGAACAAGAGTTTCATTTTAAAGACTTATTGACAGCATCCTCTATTAATACTCATCCCACATCACCTGAGTGTTTACCTACATCGTCTGTGTCTTTCCCACTCCCTGTGGTGACATCAAACAACTTAGTAGTTTCATCTATATCTGCACCAGTTACAGAGTTCACTTCACCTACTATGCATTCCCACTCTCCTGTGTCATCTTCAATCCCATTTTCACCATCAGTTTTACCTAGTACTAGTCCACATCCCCTTCATGTATCTCCGTCCATTATTGCTGCAGCAACTGACAACTTTGAGATCCCTATGGCACCTGTCCATTGTCCTGACACTCTTCCAGTGGTCTTATCAATTCCACCGATGAATCTACATCCTATGCAAACTAGAAGCAAAAGTAGGATAATAAAAAGAAGGCACTTGTATCAGTTTTACAGTCAGCCAATGCCAATGATCTTTCTCTGGTTGAACCTAGTTCTCATAAATCAGCTCTCAAGTGTCCAGTTTGGTTAGAAGCTATGAAGGACGAAATTGGTGCACTTCATACTCAGCAAACTTGGAGTTTGGTACCTTTACCTCCAAACAAGAATCTGGTAGGTAATAAATGGGTATTCAAGCTTAAGAAACATGTTGATGGTACTATAGCTAGACATAAGGCTCGGTTGGTAGCAAAAGGGTTTAGTCAAGAACCCGGGATTGATTATACTGAAACCTTCAGTCCTGTTGTTAAACCAACAACAGTGAGGTTAGTGTTGGCTTTAGCTGCTCATTTCAATTGGTCTCTTAGGCAATTGGATGTGAAAAATGCCTTTTTACATGGCATTTTACAAGATGAAGTCTATATGGTGCAATCTCCTGGTTTTGAGGATTCTACGTATCCTAATTTGGTCTGCAAACTTCATAAATCTTTTTATGGTTTGAAACAGGCTCCTCGAGCCTGGAATGAGAGATTTACTGCCTTTCTTACTACGCTGGGGTTTCAGACTACTTATTCTGATTCATCACTGCTTGTGCAGACTGTTGGCTCCACCTTGGTTATTTTGTTACTGTACGTGGATGATATTATTATCACTGGCAATGATTCTATGGCTATTCACCAGGTTATTCAGTCCTTGACCTCTGAATTTGATATCAAATATCTGGGTTCTCTGCATTATTTTTTGGGTATTTAAATATCTCAAACTGCAACTGGTTTGTTTCTTTCCCAACAGAAGTATGTTCATGATCTGTTGGTTAAAACAAAAATGGTTGATTCTAAACCTTGTGATACACCTTGCCTACCTTATCATCGGCTCCTTAAGGATGATGGTGAACCATACAACAATCCTACCCATTATCGGAGTGTTGTAGGTGCTCTGCAATATTTAACTTTTACCCGGCCTGATATTGCTTTCTCTGTTCACCAAGTTTGTCAGTTTATGCAGCGTCCTATGTTCTCACATTATACTACAGTCAAGAGGATTCTTCAGTATCTTGAGGGTTCTATGACGTCTGGCTTGACTTATTCCCATTCTGATTTGGACATTAAAGCATTCAGTGACGCTGATTGGGCAGATGATCCTAATGATCGAAGGTCCACCACTGGGTTGGTTGTTTACTTGGGTGGTAATCCTATATCTTGGTCCTCAAAGAAGCAACAAACCGTCTCCAAGTCTTCCACAGAGGCTGAGTATAGGGCATTGTCTTCTACAGCTGCAAAACTTGATTGGATTAAGCATATTCTCGGTTTTCTGCAAATTAAAGTGTCGTCTGTTCTAGTTTTGTTCTGTGATAACATGTCGGCCATCGCCTTATCTTTCAATCCTGTTAATCACCAAAGAACAAAACATATCGAGGTTGATGTTCACTTTGTTCGAGAAAGGGTTGCCACGAACCAACTTCATCTTCAGTTTGTATCTTCAAATGAACCGTTTGCAGATATTCTAACCAAGGGATTGAGTGCTCCTTTGTTTCATACCCATTGTCGCAATCTCATGCTAGGATCATCCCAGCATGAGTTTGAGGGGGGATGATAGAAATATTATGTTTGTGTCTGAGATTATGACACTTGGCAGAAGATTAGCTAAGTAGTTAGATTAGTTGCAATCTTGTGCTGTCTATAAATACTTGTATTCAGATTTCTTAATGACTAAGAAAAATAATATACAGAGGAAACATTCACCTTCTCTTTCTCTTCTCTGTGAATCTCTTCTTTCTCTCTATAGCTTAACAACCCTAACCTCTTCGGTCTGCCACCATATATGTACAAATATATATAGTGAGACTAATTGACAATTGTTAGCTGTGAATGTATGTAAGTTTTGATTGTCGCATATGTCATTGGAGAGATTTTTCAATGTGACCAGTACATGGGGTGGTACACTACGTGTCACTATACAAATGTGTGATATGTGTGCTAAAAAGTTAATAATTTAAAAGATAAAATTTCTTTTCACTTATATAAAAATACGTGATGTACCACTCGTATTATGGTCACAATAAAAAATTTCTCACATTGTTGACTTCTAGTCATCGATGTAGCAAATATAGCTTTGTAGGGGGCTTATGTCCTTTATGTCCTCATGAGGAGAAAATAGTAGGGAGCATAACAAATAGTACATCACAAAAATATAAAATTCCTACTTGACCACAGCCTTTTATTCTCAGCCCAGAAGGATCAGATACTCTTTGTGAGGATTTTAGAAATTCTCAAATTACATCTGTTTATCGTACATCGTGCGGTAAAAAATCATTGTAAATTTTTTTATTTAAAATTTAATACAAACAGTACCTGACAAAAATTAACCGCACAATGTATGATGAACATATATGATTAAACAATCCTCGAGATCCTCACAAATAGGATCCGACGAGGATCCTCTGTCTAGAAGGACAAAAGTTCAATAAAAAAACTGTTCAAAGCCAAAAAATTTTGAATGACTGACATGCCCGTGGACTATACTTGCTAAATTTCGTTACGTGAAATTGGTTCTGCAAGACTGCAATCAATGGCTCACTAAAATGCAACCACTTTCTCTTGTACAAAAACTTATTCACTTGAACCACACTCATAAATGATCAAAAAGGGTTTAGGGTTTTTGGACATGTCGATCTCAGATCTGCGGTACACTGCGCGTTGCAGTCAGTGATGGTTCTATAGTTTGTTGGATTTCTGAGCTCTGGTACAACAATATTGAGAAGTTACGGGTTATGAGGCTTTCCCATCCCCTTCCCTCCCACTGTCTCTCCTCCTCCTCCTCCCACACCCATTGGTGGGCAACCTCTCTTCCTGAATTTCATGGAATCTCCATCGCAAACTTGGAACTTGGCCTCTTATAAGGTCATTTTCGTTGATTTGAAGCTAGATTCGTGGCTTGTGTAGGATTTGTGGTTTTTTGGTGGGTTGAATTCATCTTCTATGATTAGTTTCCATGGAAAAATTACTCTCCTCGACCTTATTTGTGGCGGTGCCGCCTTACTTGGTCAAATCAATGGCGGTTCTGTCTTGCTTGACTTGTGGTAGCTGTGGATCTCACTAGTAGAAACGATATGGTTGTCGGCGGTATTTGCCTAGGTATCCTAATCCATGTTATCGAGATAGTCAATCCATGGATTCTTCTCGGATTAGTGTAGTTTTGATTAGGATCGATTTGTTGTTTACGCTGCTTTTAGCGCGTGTTGTCTCATCTAGCTAGTGATGTGGCCTTGCCTATCAACGATGACTTGATGTGGTCTCGCTTGCTGGCAATGACATTGTGTGCGCCTCAGTGTAAGTTTGTTGTGTGTATCATTTTTGTGGCAGATTTGTACTGACGATGCATGTGGTAACAATGTAAAGGTTAACTCATTACGTTTGTTTGTATAAATTATCTCCAAATCAATGTATTAATTACATGAAAAATATACTCACGTGGCTCCCATTATAATCGTTCTTATTGATGAATGAAATATCGCTTATCACGTCTTGTCAAAACGACACATAATTAAGATCCCAAAGGCAAAGAGCCTTTGCGATGTAATTATAGTTTAAAAAGGCCTTTCGATGACCTTAACCAAGTTAACATGTCTCAGTAAATTTTGATGCCTGTGGCTGCTTAAATTGTAGAGGTAGGCCGGGCCCAGGAGACTTCCCTGTTGGATTAGAACTGGTTCAAGGTGTCAAGGGGTTGGGATCTGTTTGTTGGTCCAAGTGCGGAGAGGATCCTCTCCGGAGCCGGTTCCACCGGAGCCTTCGGATCCTCCTCCTTCCTCTTCTTTCTCTGCACTTTTTCGACTCCCAGAGTCGGCGTCGTGGGCTCCCCGAAGCTATTTATCGGCAACGTCGTAGTAGTCGTCGCCAACTATGTGGTTTTGAAGTTTTCTGATAACCAATTGTTGATAACTAGCTCCGAGGAGCCCACGACGTCGACTCCGACTGCCGCCCACTTCGGGGGAGCACGACGCCGACTCCGGGGGCTGAAAAAGTGCAGAGAAGGAAGAGGAAGGAGGAGGATCCAGTGGAACTGGCTCCGGAGAGGATCCTCTCCCGTCCAAGTGATAGGCGGGGTACTTTGTTTAGGTTCGTTTTGTAAAAGCACTTATGTTTCGTAGTACTTTAAGAAAAAACACTTTTGCTAGAAGCACATCAAAAAATTTTAAACTAAAAATGAAAATGTTTCCTGCAAATGCATTTAGAAGCACCGCTCACCTGAAAAAAAAAAAGAAAAAAAAAAAAAACCTCTACAGGTTCTTGCATAACTCATAAATAATTTTATTTTTTTCTCAAGCGTTTCGGAAAATGCTTTTGACATGAAGGAATATAAATCAGCACTTAATATGGGTTGAGGCTTCAATGTTGCGGAATATACAGGATTACAAGTGCTTTAGTTGTTAGAATTGATCTACAAATGTTTATATCTTTTGTTTTCAATCTCAGTCATTTATTTTTCGTGCCACTTAGTGTTACGTTGCATTAAAAAAAAGAAAGCTTAATATGTTACATAATCAAATAAGCATGTTAACAAAAAAAAAAAAAAAAAACATTAAACGACTGAAAAATGGTGACTTAGGTGTCTAGTGATCTGTTTAAACAAAATTTTGGGCAACCTATGGCTAATTCATATTAAAAAAAAAAAAATTATAAATAGCAAAAGCAGTACTTAAATTCTACATTTAACCTTGTGTTAAGTATACAGAAAAAATTGTATTTAATTGTTATTGTGCCCATCTATTATTTTTTAGACAATTATGACACTACAAATTCATTTGGAAGTGCTTTAATATAACTGAAAGTACTTTGGTAAAAATATTTTTTGAACCAATCCTTATAAGTAAAAACGCAAGTAAGTCATGAAATAACACTTGAAGTCTTTTCAGACACAAAATTATTTTTTCTAAGGTGTAGTCAAATTAGGATTTGGTGGGATTTTAATAGATTTTAAAATCAGGGTGTATTCAATTAGGATTTTAAAAGAGTTTGAAATCATGGTGTAGTCAAATTAAGATTTGAGAGGATTTTAAAGAATACATCCAAATTCATGGATAGTCAATTAAAGTTTTTACAAAGTCCACCAAAGTCTAGGTGTAGTGAGAATCCTTAAGATTTGCTAGGATTTCAATGAACGGTGGATTTTGGTGGATTTGAAAGTGAGTGGTATAAATATCATATGCCATCAAGAATCCTATCCTCTCCATTCCGATTTCTTTTCACACAAAAAAAAACCCTTTCTCATATCTCATACTTCATCTTCTTCATGTCCATCCATCATGGATTTTTTTTTAACAAATTCAAATTCGTTAACAAATACGACGAATTGTAGGTTTTTTCTGAGTTTTTCCCTTAAAATAAATAATAAAAATAATATCTCAAATCCCTAATTCAAAATGGTCAAAAAGGGTTTAGGGTTTTTGGACATGTCGATCTCAGATCTGCGGTACACTGCGCGTTGCAATCAGTGATGGTTCTATAGTTTGTTGGATTTCTGAGCTCTGGTACAACAATATTGAGAAGTTACGGGTTATGAGGCTTTCCCATCCCCTTCCCTCCCACTTCGGCGCCTAGGCGTCTCTCTTCCTCCTCCTCCCACACCCATTGGTGGGCAACCTCTCTTCCTGAATTTCATGGAATCTCCATCGCAAACTTGGAACTTGGCCTCTTATAAGGTCATTTTCGTTGATTTGAAGCTAGATTCGTGGCTTGTGTAGGATTTGTGGTTTTTTGGTGGGTTGAATTCATCTTCTACGATTAGTTTCCATGGAAAAGTTACTCTCCTCGACCTTATTTGTGGCGGTGCCGCCTTACTTGGTCAAATCAATGGCGGTTCTGTCTTGCTTGACTTGTGGTAGCTGTGGATCTCACTAGAAACGATATGGTTGTAGGCGGTATTTGCCTAGGTATCATAATCCATGTTATCGAGATAGTCAATCCATGGATTCTTCTCGGATTAGTGTAGTTTTGATTAGAGTCGATTTGTGGTTTACACTGCTTTTAGCGCGTGTTGTCTCACCTAGCTAGTGATGTGGTCTTGTCTATTAACGATGACTTGATGTGATCTCGCTTGCTGGCAATGATATTGTGTGCGCCTCAGTGTAAGTCTATTGTGTGTATCGTTTTTGTGGCAGATTTGTACTGACAGTACCTGTGGTAGCAATGTAAGGGTTAACTCATTACGTTTGTTTGTATAAATTATCTCCAAATCAATGTATTAATTACATGAAAAATATACTCACGTGGCTCCCATTATAATCGTTCTTATTGATGAATGAAATATCGCTTATCACGTCTTTGTCAAAACGACGCGTAATTAAGATCCCAAAGGCAAAGAGCCTTTGCGATGTAATTATAGTTTAAAAAGGCTTTTCGATGACCATAACCAAGTTAACATGTCTCAGTAAATTTTGATGCCTGTGGCTGCCTAAATTGTAGAGGTAGGCCGGGCCCAGGAGACTTCCCTGTTGGATTAGAACTGGTTCAAGGTGTCAAGGGGTTGGGATCTGTTTGTTGGTCCAAGTGCGGAGAGGATCCTCTCCGGAGCCGGTTCCACCGGAGCCTCCAGATCCTCCTCCTTCCTCTTCTTTCTCTGCACTTTTTCGGTCTCCGGAGTAAGTGTCGTGGGCTTCTTGGAGCTAGTTATCGGCAACGTCGTAGTAGTCGTCGCCGACTGTGTGGTTTTGAAGTTTTCTGATAATTAGTTGCTAATAACTAGCTCCTGGGAGCCCACGACACCGACTCTGACCGACGCCCATTCCGGGGGAGCACGACACCGACTCCGGGGGCTGAAAAAGTGCAGAGAAAGAAGAGGAAGGAGGAGGATCCGGTGGAACTGGCTCCGGAGAGGATCCTCTCCCGTCCAAGTGATACTTTGTTTAGGTCCGTTTTGTAAAAGCACTTATGTTCCGTAGTACTTTAAGGAAAAACACTTTTGCTAGAAGCACATCAAAAAATTTTAAACTAAAAATTAAAATGTTTCCTGCAAATGCATTTAGAAGCACAGCTCCCCTGAAAGAAAAAAAAAAAAAACAAAACCTCTACAGGTTCTTGCATAACTCATAAATAATTTTATTTTTTTCTCAAGCGTTTCGGAAAATGCTTTTGACATGAAGGAATATAAATCAGCACTTAATATGGGTTGAGGCTTCAATGTTTCGGAATATACAGTGTTACAAGTGCTTTAGTTGTTAGAATTGATCTACAAATGTTTATATCTTTTGTTTTCAATCTCAGTCATTCATTTTTCGTGCCACTTAATGTTACGTTGCATTAAAAAAAAGAAAGCTTAATATGTTACATAATCAAATAAGCATGTTAACAAAAAAAAAAAAACATTAAACGACTGAAAATTGGTGACTTTGGTGTCTAGTGATCTGTTTAAACAAAATTTTGGGCAACCTATGGCTAATTCATATTAAAAAAAAAAAAAATTATAAATAGCAAAAGCAGTACTTAAATTCTACTTTTAACCTTGTGTTAAGTATACAGAAAAAATTGTATTTAATTGTTATTGTGCCCATCTATTATTTTTTAGACAGTTATGACACTATAAACTCATTTGGAAGTGCTTTAAAATGACTGAAAGTGATTTGGTAAAAATGTTTTTTGAACCAATCCTTATAAGTAAAAACGCAAGTAAGTCATGAAATAACACTTGAAGTCTTTTCAGACACAAAAATATTTTTTCTAAGGTGTAGTCAAATTAGGATTTGGTGGGATTTTAATAGATTTTAAAATTAGGATGTATTCAATGAGGATTTTAAAAGAGTTTGAAATCATGGTGTAGTCAAATTAATATTTTAGAGGATTTTAAAGAATACATCCAAATTCATGGGTAGTCAATTAAAATTTTTACAAAGTCTAGGTGTAGTGAGAATCCTAAAGATTTGCTAGGATTTCAATGAACGGTGGATTTGAAAGTGAGTGGTATAAATATCATATGCCATCAAAAATCCTATCCTCCCCATTCCAATTTCTTTTCACACATAAGAAAACCCTTTCTCATATCTCATACTTCATCTTCTTCATGTTGATCCATCATGGATTTTTTTTAACAAGTTCAAATTCCTAAACAAATACGATGGATTGTAGATTTTTTCTGAGTTTTTCCCTTAAAATAAATAATAAAAACAATATCTCAAATCCCTAATTCAAAATCCTCTACCAGTGTCTACACTTGAGTTCTCCAACATCTCAAGAGCATCCTCAACTCTCCCCTCTTTGCACAACCCTTCAAGTATCACATTGGAAGTCACGGTATCAGCTTTGTCAACTTTGCCACCATGGACAAACCCATTAACCAAAATGTTGTAAGCTAGGACATCGGGCAAAATTTGGTCCTTTGAGATCATACATCCATTGCTTCTGTGAGTCTTCCACTTTCATAGAGACCACCCAAGAGAGCTGAGTACCTAATCAAATTAGGGTAAACAATTTTGGACCTTTTCATTTCCTTCAGAACCCCAGAAGTATAATCAAGATCCCCATTCTTGCAATGGTGCTTAACCAAGATGTTGACAATGCATCTCAACTCTGAAGAGAAGGAGGAATGACGGAAAAGAAAAACAATTAGGGTTTCAATTGCAGAGAGTTGGAGATGTTAATCCCAGACGTTGGATTTCATTAAAAATGCTTTTTAGTATGATTCTCAATTTTTACAAAATCCTAAGAAATCCAAAAAATGAATCCATATAAAATCTGTCCAAATCCATATGGAATTGTAAAATCTATTAAAATCTTTTAAAATATGTCACCTACAAAAAATCCATTAAAATTCTCTGAAATCCAAATTGAGTACACATCTAAAATCACTTTTAGTCATTTTAAAAGTACTTTCAAATGTGCCATATAAATCCAAATTGATTATTAAAGTGTTTCACATTAACATCATCAAATCGAAACTCCAAATTCAAACGATGGAAAGGAATAAGATTTGGACTTGTATTGCTTTAGGTCGAAATTTGGACCTTAAGCTTCGACACAATTTAACGTTGGAAAAGTAATGCAGTTTCGTTTTGGAACACAAAAGGGAAACAACAACAACGTAAACACAGCCAATCAGAATCCAGTCCTCATCCAGGTGCTAAAATCCTACTCACACATTGTTTACAGAAATTTACCAACCTACCCTTTCTCCTTATTAAGTCAAACTCCAAACTCCGAGGACACATCCGTCAATTCAAACTTAAACTCCATTTAGACCACTTCCGCTCTCTTAGGGCAGGAATCCTGTGCTTTTCGGGACAAAAAGCCAACTGTCCTGAAAGCTTTCCCCTCTCAGTAAACCGCCATCGTGTGTGGGTGCACGATTCTTAACGTACACACTCATCTCTTCGTCTTCCCCAGATCCCATTCATGCACACTGCCTTTCTCTGTTAAACACGATTGCTCTTCTGACCCCCATGATTGCTCGGTGCACACAGTTCCGTGAACCCGCCTGTAACTCCACTGCATTTGCCATATGAAGGCCCCTGCTTCTTCCATGGCGATATCGAATTGGGTTTTTGTGTTTTCGATTGTTGTCTGCTTTTTCGCATCTGGGTCGCTCGCAATTGAGAATTTTCACCATGCGTAAGTATTTTTGTGATGCAAGTTCTGTTTTTTTTGAATCTAAAGTTTGGTGTTTTTTCTGTTTTTGCTGATGGGAGAAATCTGGTGCCAATGGGATTAGCTGGAAACAGCTTTGGCTTTTGGCTTTTTTGGATAGTTGGAGTTGAATTTTGATCATGGTGAACAATATTGCAATGCAGTTATTATGCTTAGCGAATAAATTTTGAAACTTTTGTTTTAGATCTGGGACGGCGTTTGGTGATTCTAAAAACAAGTTTCAGAAACATGAGAAAGTTGGAAAAGTGCTTCCAAAATACTGAAAAGTTGGGAACTTTTAGCTTATTTGTGTCGTTTAGGGATTTGTTAACAGCATGAAGTATGTCAATGTGCTTCATATTAAAATTTTTTTATGAGCCAATTGATAGTGCGGTTATGTTAATTTACTTTCTGATAGTGTAAATTAGAATAATGCAGCAATGCGAGAGTGCCGGCCAATCACGAATGTTGAACATGCTTTTAAGGTGCTCTAGATTGTGAAGGTTAAATATTGTTTTGCTCTTGAAGTAGGTAGGATGATCCTAAACACTAATAAGAGACTATAACGAGGGAAATAAAACATCATAAGAAACTATGCTCCCTGCCTCAATTGTGCGGTACTGCAAATTTTCGCATCTTATTTTGGAAACCTTGTCGACCCATGAGTCTCTTTATGCACCTTAATTTTGAGATTACATGCTGCCTAATCATTGTTGCTGTTTTTCTGCGAGTGTTATGTACATCGTATGTGTCTAATGTTTGTGTAATATTTTACATACAGATTTCCTATTGTGGAACCTGATCCTGGTCATACAAAACTTCGTCTTTCAAGGGAAGGGTTGAAGGCCATTGAAAGAATAACAAATCCAATTGCAGCTGTTGCCGTAAGACTTAAATGTGTTCTCCGTAGCATCTATAATTCTTGCAAGCTAGAGTTAAGAAGATATCAAAGTACAATACGTAATATTAAAAGATTATACAGCGAACTTTACATTTTTAATTTTGAAAATCTTACCAAACTCTGGATGTTTAGTTTTAGCTAGAGTTTAATGACCTCACCTTTGTAGAGGTGTAGTAGTATCATGTAGGCTAAAGGGCAGTGGTTTTCAGTCTCCATGCATACAAATATGACTAAAAGATTTACGATTAAATTTATTGTCTTACATTTCCCTGGGTAAAGCAAACTTTCTATTCTCCGTGTACATCTTGATTCTATTCAAATGATTTTTTTTCTTAGGTTATTGGACCATACCGCTCTGGAAAATCTTTTTTGCTCAACCAACTGCTCTCCCTTTCTTGTTATGAAGGTGTAGTCTTTACTTCTATTAGTTATACTTTTATTGCCTTCTTCTTGTGGATCTTGTTTGATTAATCTTTATGCATTGGTTGTTGGTTTGAACAATATAACAACCTTTAAGTTTGATTTTTAAACGGTTTTCCCACAGGGTTTGGTGTTGGACACATGCGTGACACAAAAACAAAAGGTAAATCTATATGCAACCTTGATATCATGGATGTGCATTATTGTTTTTTGAGAGATATATTTACGGTGGATGTTTGCCTCTTACAGGGATTTGGGTATGGGGAACCCCAATAGAATTGGATATTGACGGAGTGAAAACTTCGGTTTTTTACCTTGATACTGAGGGATTTGAAAGTGTTGGGAAGTCAAATGTATATGATGACCGGTAATCTCCAAGTCATCATGTAATCTTCAATTTCCTTTTGATGGTCATTCAAGTTTTGTATCTTCTGCTGGGTTTCTGAGTATGCTTTTGCAGGATTTTCGCTCTGGCAACTGTTATGAGTTCTGTCCTTGTTTATAACCTGCCTGAGACGGTGAGTTGTACAACGTGTGATGTATTAGAAGCATGTACTAGGTCCTTGGTCCATTATTGTTCAAGCAGGGTTTGCCTTATTTGATTTATCTCTTTGGTTGTCATTTTCTGTAGATCCGTGAAGCTGACATTGCCCGGTTGTCCTTTGCTGTTGAGCTTGCTGAAGAATTTTATGGAAGGTCCGCAGTTTGTTCAATCCTTGTTGTTGTTGTACTTAATTTATTTTGCTATTATCAAAACTGACATGTTTGCGTCTTGGTTGCAAATTTCATGTGGCAAATAGAGTGAAGGTAAGTTCCAATCCCTTAAATCATTGTCCATGGCATGTATTATCTCGCAATAGTTTACACATGTGAATAGTTGGATTGTTTTGTAGGGACAAGATGTTGCTTTTGAACCTGCAAAGCTATTGTGGCTCATCCAGCGTGATTTTTTACGTAAGTTTGAGAAATGCTTATAGCATGTTTGTTCAAGTTAAATACGAGCAACATAGAAGTTACAATGACAGTCTACCGAGATTAGTCTTTACACCTATCAACCCTTTTTTCCAAGCTTCCAGCAGAATGCTCATGAATTGACATTGTTTATGTTTATTCTGCAGAAGGGAAATCTGTGCAAGAAATGGTTAATGAAGCTCTTCTTCGCGTCCCTAACAATGATGGTTAGTGTTTTGTTTCCTCCCAGTATGCATCCCTGCAAAATATCTGTGTTTACTTTTTACATAAATGCGGTACAACTTATTTATTTATTTGTCTATCATGGATTTAATAGTGGGTGCTTTGTGACATTGCAGGCAACAAAAACATTGATATGGTATTTTTCTCCCTTATATCATCACTTGCCGGCGTTTCCGCTGAGATATTGCTGTTCACGGATTGAAAGCGAACCCTTTTTGTGTCTTTACCAGGTTAACCAGATCCGAGATTCTTTGGCTATTATGGGTGATAATAGCACAGCCTTCAGTTTACCACAAGTATGGGTTTTCCTATTTTCAGTAGTTTTTGCACTCATTTTCTTGGCTTTATATTTTAGTTGGGAGGCTGTTCAATGAAGCCTCTCAGCATTACACATTTACAGCAAATCCCTAGACTTTTTTGTTAAAAATGGACAAAAATGTTGTGTCGAGTTCCCTTGACGTGGGCATGTTTTGGACAAGCTTTATTTTTTACCCATGTTTCTTAGTTGCTATGTATGCTATATGGTTATTTCAACATTGAGTAAGACACTTGAGTTCACTGTTGATAAAAATAAGCATCGTTCTAACCTATACAATATAATCCATAATATTGTAATATTGTGCCTGTATTATAATAATTTAAACTTCCCTTTGCTATAGATATATTTTCTATTTGTTTGTCTGTGTTTTGATTCTGTGGTGATTCTGAACTTTCAAACAGCCTCACCTTGAGCGAACGAAACTCTGCGACATGAAGGATGGTGAGCTTGACCCGATGTATGTTAAGAAAAAGGAACAACTAAAACAGCTTGTTTCTAGTATCATCCGTCCAAAGATTGTGCAGGGAAAAACTTTAAATGGAAAGGAGTTTGTATCTTTTCTGGAGCAGGTACCTGTTATATTATAATGTTGGTTGGTTAAAATCAGCTAAGATAGGAGAATCATTAAGTTTCATTACAGTATGTTGTGTGGCATCCCATCTATAAGGTATTTAGAGAAGTAAAAGAAAGGATCCTAGCTACAATTGTTCTTTTAGTTTATTTTGTGTTTTTTTTTATTATTTCTTTTTTCAGATTCTTGAAGCGTTGAACAAGGGGGAGATCCCATCAACAGGTTCTCTGGTGGAGGTTTTCAATAAGGGTATTCTTGAGCGATGCTTAAAGCTGTACCATGAAAGGATGGAAAAACTCAGTTTACCTCTCGTAGAGCAATCTGTGCAAGAATACCATGAACGGTCCATGGAGGAAGTGATGAAACTTTTTGAGGATCAACATTTTGGCCGTCACCATGCAAAGAAGTCAGTCGAGCAACTTCAAGAAGAAGTAGACAAGGTATATGAACTTTGTAATAGTAGCTCTAAACCCCTCTCTATGTACTTAGCCTCTGCCATAACATGCCAAGTCGTTTTACATATTTTGTTGGCACCCTCACTTGCACCAGCTACGCATCCTGCAATATTTTAACATGACTTTGCTGCTTAAACTCTGGGGATTTGTTTAGGTGTTTAAGAATGTGGTCATGGCAAACGAATATCAATCTTCAAAGCTCTGTGAGGCATTGTATACCAGATGTGAGGATAAAATGGACCAACTTCAAGTTCTCAGACTTCCTTCCATGGCAAAATTCAACGCAGGTTTCCTGCAGTGCAACCAAAGTTTTGAGCAAGAGTGTGTTGGACCTGCCAAAGCAAACTATGAGGTTCGCATGATGAAGGTCAGGCATACGTTGTGTTCTCCATTTTGTTTTTCCTCGTCTTCATTTTCTCTCCGCTGGGTGCAAAAACTCATTTGTACGATGTATATGATTTGATTTGCAGATGTTGGGGAAGTCACGATCTCTATTTATAAAAGAATACAATCACCGACTCTTCAATTGGTTGGTCGCCTTCTCCCTTGTCATGGTGGTTGTTGGCCGGTTTATCATAAAGTTTATATTGATTGAAATCGGGGCCTGGATCATGTTCATCTTCTTAGAGACATACACGAGGATGTTTTGGTCTGCAGAGTCTCTCTACTACAACCCCGTGTGGCATGTAATAGTAGCCACTTGGGAAACACTCGTTTACAGTCCCGTCCTTGATCTGGACAGGTAACAAAACCCTTCTACTCCTTAGTCCTCAGGAAGTTGCTTGAATTGCAAGTGAAATTGTGTTTTAATTTGTTCTTTGTTTGAGGCAGATGGGCTATTCCAGCCGGTGTCTTGGTAGCTCTGTTCATACTATATTGGCGGTGTTACGGAAGAAGGAAACACGGGTCCGGATGGATCTTACCCTTGTACAATAATCACAAAGGCGGCTCAAATCGCCCGAGATCAGACTGAAGAAACAGAGAAGATGCTTGATATATACTTTGTCTCGGGCGATTTTGTCTATTTTTGTACACAAAGCCCGGCCGGCCGGCCTAGCAGCAGCTCTTTTGGTACTGAAATGTCAGATTCATTTGACTCTCCAATTGTGAAGAGGTGAAGAATCAAAAGGACAGCTCGTATAGGTCTAATTACTGTAACAATTCCAAACTGTTTGTACTGCAATTATTTTTTAATTAATTATTCGAAGTAGCCATTTAAACTGGATTTGCATAACACTAATGTTTCAAAAAGAGAGGATAGCAAAAAACAGAATGAAATGTTCACTTCACATGAGGGTTTTCTTTTTCCCTCTCTTTATTGAACAAATCGAGCACATTGACGTTTTAGGATTCATACTATTGACCTCACTTAGTGTAATAAGGCTTTGTTGTTGCTTTATTGAACAAACTGCTATTGTATTGGAGACCTTGTTGAACATATGAGATTTCCGAATATCAATATTTTAAATAAGGAAAATTTTATTTAAACCTATTTGTTGCATCTCTACACCCAACTTATAATTTTTTTTTATCACATTTCCAAATTTACCCTTAAATAAGTAAAAAAACAAAACATTAAAACCCAAAACCCACGAACAACATAACACTATTTTTTATTTCTACACTCATCCATTTATTCATGTAAACTCAACTTAGATGCCGGCTACACTTTCGTCGACGTTGTCGACGGCCACCATTCCCTTTCATCTTTTTTTTCCTTTTCTTCTGTTTCTTGAATTTCTTTGGTTTTTGGGGATTCAATGAACTCATGTTCATGAATATGTTTTAACTTCTATCTCACCCTTATATTTCAAGGACCTCAGACGAAGAATATTTGCAGTGAAAATTTTCTTTTTTGGAGTCAAGATCTTCTCGTTCTGTTCAATATAATCATCATCATCATCATACCTAGCCCTTATGAATCTTCCTTGCTGTTTTATATGTGAAAGGGGTGTGATATTCACACACACCCTTTTTTTTATTTCTCACACTCTTAACTTTTAGCCGTCGAATAGAATGAATTGATGACGATCAAAGGACATAAATTAACAAGGGGTGTGTGAAAAGTAAATAGGGGTGTGTGGATAGCACATCCCTATGTGAAATTTAGCACTAGCAGCAAGTTTAGCTCTTCTTGCACTAATGCTTCCCATCCCCATGCTTGATTTACTTTATGATCACAGTGGAGAGGTATGGTGGCTGTCGAAAACGTCAGGGAATTGTCGCCGGCTCTTGGGCTAGGTTCACCGGAATGTATGGAAGGGGTGTAGAGATAAGAATAAAGAACTTTTTTGATGTTTGTGGGTTTTAGGTCTAACTAAATTTTCTCTGCTATTAATTAAGGGCGAATCTGGAAATTTGGTGAAGAAAATTTATAAGTTGGGTGTAGAAAAACATAAGAAGGGTTCGAGTAAAATTTCCCTTTAAATAATTAACATTATCTTGTTAAGGCCTTATAGTTTATCAAAATATGAAGATTCAGTCAGCTTCTGATGAAAATATAAAAAAATCTGACCATTATTTTATAGAGAACTTTAACGAAAAGCTCCCGGTACTGTTCACTTTAACGAAAAACTACATTTTTACACTAAAAAGTCAATCTTGGTACTATTTATTTTACCATTTATTTTGTCCTTATCGTTAGAACTCTATTTTCATTAGTTTTCCTTATTTTATACTTGGTTTTGTGCTTAAACAATTATTTTATTTTTATTACAAGCAATAATATTACTCCAAGCGAGAACAATGGAAGGACGATGATTTGAATATAAAACGTAACGGATTGAAGGCTAAGGCCATATCCGACGGGTCAATATCTACCAACTTAGCTCTGTGTTTGCGTAATTTCCAAGAAACTGCTTCGTTCACGCATTCTTCCTTTAAATTAATAATGTCCACATGAAAATGGCAACCCCACATATACGCAACACGTAGAGATATAAAGAGTGAGCGACATGCCCTTTTGCGATACCTAATAAAACTGTGAAGAAATGAAAGCATTTGAAATATGTCTCATAGCCGTTGGCTCTGTGGTTGCAGTCGTAAGTGGTATTTTTTGGGTGCTTTCTTGCTGTAGTACAGGTAACAAGAAGAAGCAAACAAGCCAAGCCACCGTCCGGCCTTCTACGGCTCAAAAACCTAACCGCGGCGATGTTGAAAGAGGCGAAGGTGGTGGACAGAAAGATGGTGGGATGGTCATTCTGGCAGGAGCTGGTGCCGCTTTGGCTACTGCAGCTGTTGTAACTTCCGTAGCCAGTGATGTGATCGGCGGAGATAGTGGCGGGGGCTGTGGCGGCGGTTGTGGTGGTGGGGGCTGTGGCGGAGGCGGGTGAGGGTGAGGGTGAGGGTGCTTGTGATTGGATCATGTTATACTATTTCTTTTTAGGGGTTGCTTGTGACTGGATCATGTTCTACGATTTCTTCCCAATTATAAATAAACTTAAATTGAGAAAACATTTAAAAGAAATTAGTGACACATAAGAAAAATATGTAAATACAAAAGTTTCCAAAAATGATTGTACCGAAATATATTAAGATTTGTTTGTAACCGAAATATCTGTATTGAATTATATTATGATAAATTAATGTATCTAAATGTTTGTAACCGAAATATCTGTATTGAACTATATTAAAAGAAATTAGGCTTTTTCCCTTCTCAACCAAATGAAAGAGATATTAATTCAATTCAAGCTCATCCAGTGCTTTCTCGAGCTAAGCCAATAAATGACTCATTTTGCACTACACTGTCGCGTTTGATACCTTTCTTGATACGTCACTCCCCACTCGGCAAAAAGAAACACACTACCCTGCCCAATATCGATTTAGAATTTTAGCACAATATATGAAGATTCAGTTAACTAAATCAATTTATATTACTAATTGCTCACAGGGCCTCGTGCATTATTCGTATGCATAAGTATGGCTTGCATGATAAATTCCAAGAAATTGCTATATGCACCAAAAGTCAACTTATGATGGGAAGAAAAATGTTGAATGACAAACTTGACGCATTACCTCCCACAAATTAGTAAACCCTAAAGAAATTAACGACAACTGTAAGCTTCCACATAAACGCACTTAAAAAATGTCTAACATAATGCATGCACGATCCAACCCCTAACATCCGCAATACGAAACGTGTATATATATATAAAGAATGCGCAGCATGCCCCTTTTCCTGTGGAGGATAATTGTGAAGAAATGACTTCATTTGCGCAAACTCTCGTAGCCGAAGGCTTATTTGGGGTTGCTGCATTTGATTGGTGTGTCTTTGCTTTCTACACGTCAAATACCAAGAATCGTAAAGCAAAACGAGCCACCTCGGCGCCTCATTCTGGTCAACGAGCTTCCGGCCACGATGTTAAGTGGAGGAACTGTTTTGGGAGGAGATGGTTTTACTTTTGCTACTGCAGCTGCTGTAGCTACAACAACTAGTGACGTTGGTGGCATCATCGGTGGTTGTGGTGGAGGTGGCGGCGGTTAGCTGCAGTTGTGGACGATGAAACAACACACCAGTACATAACTGGTGTAGCATTCCATAATATACACAAGGCTAAAAGAACAAGTGACAGACGACAGATTAAACCACCAAAAGCACCCCATAAAAATTGAAAAGCCCCCTCTGTGCATCAATCTAATTAGACGAGCAATGCACCTACTGAACACAACAAACAGTTTTGCGTGGTGAGGCCATTAGATCTAAATCTTTGTTGCATAAGAAAATCTCTCACGCTTGGGCTCATTTTTAGTATCCCTCCTCATTAGGCGTGCAACTTGGATAGGAATATATATGCGATTCCAACCGACTCCAAGCTGAAATTTTCCAAAATATTCCGTCTGATTCAAATCCGAAATCCAAACAAATCTGAAAAAATTGGATAGGAATTGGAATGTATTTCTGAAATTACACAGTTAATTATGTACTTATTGGCTTTGGATTTGTAATACAAGTTACTCTAATATGTAACTATTTCTTCACTTACAACTCCCTTGAATATATTACATACAAAAAAAATGAGAATTTGATAACTATAAAATTTTATATTATGTACAGAGCTATGGAGATGACATTTAAAAAAAAAAAAAAAAAAAATCTTGGTAAGTCATACAACTCCCATAATGTTGAAATTCCGAAATAATCCGATTTCTGAAATACCAAATTCGGCATGAGTTTATGAAATTCCAAAATTCCTATTCTGAAATTGGAATGATATGTATTTCCGAAACTTTTTGGATTGAAATTGAAAACATATATTTCTGATCCGATCCGACATAAAATAGCTTTTCTTATCCGACAGAAAATCAGGTATACTCCTCATTGAGAAAAAGAATAAAAGGGGATAATTAAGTGAAATAGCTTCTTTCCTTGATAAAAATGAAACATTTTTTTTTGTGAGGATCTATTGCTAACATTCCTTTTCCATTAGGGTAAAATATTGAAAGAAACTGATGGCCTTTTTTTACCAATTAACTCTTCTAGCAGGAGTGCATGACAGTAAGTATTTTTACCAATTAACTCTTCCAGCACGACTGCATGAAGTATTAATCTGTTTGCGTGGGAACCCAACAGTTAGTTCACTTCTTTCGGAGCAGAGTATCCCTCATCAAACCAAGTTCAGGCAAATAAGCAACAGCTTCTACTCAAATCTCCGACGAACCATGGTTTCCGTCCGAACAAGGCCTCATAGTCTAATTACTTAAGTACATAACAGCGGAAGGATTCCATAAGTACATAACATCGGAAGGATTCCAAAACCTTGATGATTGAGAAGACGAATACATAGGAAACAACAACAACAACAACAACAAAGCCTTTTCCCACTAAGTGGGGTCGGCTATATGAATCCTAGAACGCCATTATACTGTTGGAACCTAACCAACTCCTGGAGTCGAGGGGTCGAAGGCAGCAAGGAACTCCTGAGCAAAAAGGAGTTTGTCTGCATCGAAGAAGGAAGAAGAAGAAATGAAGGGTTGGCCTCCAACGGCTAGTTTTGTTTAAATGTGTGAGTGACAA
The DNA here is from genome assembly GCA_024362995.1 of Heteromeles arbutifolia. NCBI lineage: Eukaryota > Viridiplantae > Streptophyta > Magnoliopsida > Rosales > Rosaceae > Heteromeles > Heteromeles arbutifolia. The sequence goes on along the minus strand of JANCRC010000005.1, from coordinate 35,258,275 downwards.
ATGTACACTCCAGATTAGATCACTTAAATCCCAATGAAGGGCTAGGATTTAATCTGGAGTAGTAAGGTGTTTTAGTGTTTAAATACTACCTAAATCACCAACTCTTTTACAAGAAGCATGGGTGATGGAAATGTACCATACCCTTGATATTTCTCTACTTAAATGAAGCATGGCTGCTGCATCTTTCTACACAGCTTTGAAGTTGAAAACAACACTCCAAAATCCTCTCAATTCTCTGCCATACTATCCCTAAGAAACCGATCCAAAACAACGAACCAAAATATAAAAACAAACAAAAGTTAACATGGTATCAGAGCCCAGTTACTGATCTTACAACTTTCTGGGCGTATTCTGTGCAAACTAAGATTTTTGGGAGCACCAACGTAGTGCCTTCAGCAACAACAATCCTGAAAATGAAGGGATCCAGCAGCAGCAGTGAGCTAAAAGCTCCAGTCTTTGATGGGGAGAATTATGATTTTTGGAGAATAAGAATGACAACCATTTTCAAATCCTATGATCCATGGGATATGGTTCAACACGGGTATGAACTACCTGAGATGGAGATCGATGCTCTAGAGGAGGATTTCACAGAAACACAACTCAAAACACTGAAGCATAATCGGATGGAGGATGCTAGAGCACTTGGAATCATCCAAGGTGCTGTCTCATACACCATTTTCTCGAGAATAGCAAATGAAGAGACTGCAAAGGGAGCTTGGGAAGTTTTACAGCAAGAGTACAGAGGAGACACCAAAGTCAGAAAGGTAAAACTTCAGTCCCTTGGTAAAACTTCAGTCCCTTAGAAGAGATTTCGAGTATACAAGAATGAAGGAAAATGAGATGTTAAAAGACTACTTCACTAGGCTATTTGATGTTGTAAACAAGATGAAAACATATGGTGAGGAACTGCCAAATGAAAGAATTGTCCAGAAACTGTTGATTAGTTTGACTAAACCTTATGATTCAATAGTGAGTGTTATTGAGGAAACCAAAGACACTGAAACTCTTAGTGTGCAAGAAGTGATGGCATCCTTGAGAGTTTTTGATCAAAGACTCGAGAGGCATGCTGATTCTGCCACTGAGAAAGCTTTTCAAACACTCTCTGTTGGATCTAGTAGTCAAGCCAGTTCAAGCAAGCAAAAACCACAGTGGAAGGGCAAGAACAAGAAATGGGAAGGAAAGGGGTATCAAAACCCTAGACCTAACCAAGGAAACAACTCAAATGAAGGTCCAAGAACCAAGCAGCAATGCCAGCACCGTGACAAATTCCATCTTTGAGAGTGCTGGTTCAAGGACAAGCCTAGATGTCATAAATGCAACAGGTTTGGGCACATTATGAAGGATTGCAGATCAAAGAATGTGCAGCAAGTGAACTGTGCAAACCAAGTGGGAGAAGAAGCAAATGTGTTCTATGCTTTCAGTGCAAAAGTGGAGAAAAACAATGAAGTGTGGTACATAGACAGTGGCTGCAGCAACCACATGACTGCACATGAGTCATTACTCATTGACATTGACACAAACTTCATTGGAAAAGTGAAAATGGGCGATGGAAACATTGTCAAGGCCACTGGAAGAGGAACTTTGGTTATCAACACCAAGAAAGGAAGAAGATGCATAAGGGAGGTGATGCTAGTGCCAGGACTGGATGAAAACCTACTCAGTGTGGGTCAAATGATGGAGCATGGGTATTTCCTACTCTTTGGGGGAATTGTGGTTGAGATCTATGATGACAGATCCTTATCAAATTTGGTGACCAAAGTGGAAGTGAAAAACAGAAGCTTTCCACTTATGTTGAAGTACTTAGAAGAAGTGGCAAGGAAAGCAAGTGTGACAGGTTCTATGAAACTATGGTACAAGAGGTTTGGTCATTTAAACATGACAAGCCTAGAAAATCTACAGAAGCATGAAATGGTACAAGGGATACCTAAGATGGATCATTGCAATGAAACCTGTGAAGGATGTGCATTTGGGAAGCATCACAGGGATCCATTTGAAGTTGGCAACGCTTGGAGGGCAACAAAGCCACTCGAATTGATTCACACAGATGTATGTGGACCAATGCAAACAACAACAATCAGTGGGAACAGGTATTTCCTAACCTTCATTGATGACTACTCACGGATGTGTTGGGTGTATTTCATGAGGTTCAAGTCTGAAGTGTTCACAATATTCAAGAAGTTCAAGGCAATGGTGGAATTGCAAAGTGAGCACCAAATCAAAAGACTGAGAAGTGATAGAGGAGGAGAGTACACCTCTCTTGAGTTCAATGCATTCTGTGAAGATGTGGGGTTGGAGAAACAACTCACTGTGGCATATTCACCACAACAGAATGGTATTGCAGAAATGAAGAATATGACTATAGTCGAAATGGCTAAGTCTATGATGCATGAGAAGAACATGCCCTATACATTTTGGGGTGAAGCTGTGAACACCTCAGTGTACCTATTGAATAGGTGCCCTACTAAAGCATTGGACAAGAAGACTTCATTTGAAGTGTTCAGTGGAAGGAAGCCCTCTGTGAGGCATCTGAGAGTGTTTGGCTCAGTGTGCTATACTCACATTCCTCTACAACTAAGGCACAAGTTGGAGAAATCAAGCAACAAGGGTGTTTTTGTAGGTTATGGTACTAGTGAAAATGGGTACAGAGTTTACAATCTGTCAACTCAGAAGATAATCCTATCAAGGGATGTTATCTTTGATGAAGACTCAACATGGAACTGGGAAACAAGGGTAGAAGAGAAGGATAGTGTCTCTCTACAACTTGATCTCAACAAAAGGCAAACAAGGGAGCCTATAGAGACCTTAGTTCAAGAAGAAGTCACAGATAATGGTGACATACAAGAGACTCCACAGCAAGCTATTATGAGTCCACAATCAATTCAATCACAGATAACAACTCCAAGTTCAACTCCAGTGAGATTGAGAAACTTGGATGAGATATATGCTACATGTAATTACTGTGTAGTAGAACCAGAAACATATGAAGAAGCTGAAAAAGACAAAGCTTGGAAGAAAGCAATGAAGGAAGAGCTTGAAATGATTGAGAAGAATGACACTTGGGAAATTGTAAATCGACCAAGTGACAAGCCTGTGATTGGTGTGAAATGGGTGTACAAAGTGAAGCTTAACCTAGATGGTTCTGTGCAGAAGAACAAGGCTAGATTGGTAGCTAAAGGCTACTCACAGAAGCCTGGTGTAGACTTCAATGAAACCTTTGCTCCAGTAGCAAGGTTAGACACCATAAGGACCTTGATAGCCCTTGCAGCCAAGAAAGGCTGGAAGCTACATCAACTGGATGTCAAATCTGCATTTCTAAATGGAGTGCTAGAGGATGAGGTGTTTGTGGAACAACCTCAAGGGTTTACAAGTCAAGAGTTTCCAGAAAATGTGTACAAGCTAAGGAAGGCTCTCTATGGCCTAAAGCAAGCTCCAAGAGCTTGGTACAGTGAGATTGATTCTTATTTCACTGAAAAAAGATTTCAGAAAAGTCCTAGTGAAGCTACACTCTACACCAAGACAGAAAGCAACAACAAGACATTATTTGTCTCAATCTATGTGGATGATGTAGTCTACACTGGAAATGATGCTGCAATGATTGAAGAGTTCAAGGAATAAATGATGAAGAGGTATGAGATGACTGACCTAGGCCTCTTGCATCACTTTCTTGGCATTGGGGTGATTCAAAAGGCAAGTAGCATCTTTATTCATCAAAGGAAGTATGCTGAAACCTTGCTTGAAAAGTTCGGATTGAAGGGATGTAAACCGGTCTCTACACCTCTAATTGCAAATGAGAAGCTCAAGAAGAATGATGGAAGTGAACCTGCAGATGCTAGTCTCTACAAAAGCATTGTTGGCAGTTTATTGTACCTAACTGCAACAAGGCCGGATCTAATGTTCTCAGCAAGCCTACTTTCTAGGTTTATGCAGAATCCTAGCAAGACACACATGGGGACAGCAAAAAGAGTTCTCAGATATGTGCAAGGAACAATTGATTATGGGATCAAGTATGAAATGGGGAAGTCAACTATCCTAGTTGGATTTTGTGACAGTGACTGGGGAGGCAGTGAAGATGATAGCAGAAGCACATCGGGCTACGCTTTCACCTTTGGTTCAGGGGTGTTTTCGTGGGCCTCTGTGAAGCAACAAAGTGTTGCACTGTCCACAGCCGAGGCAGAGTATGTGAGTGCATCAGAAGCAACGGCTCAAGCTATTTGGCTAAGGTTTATACTCAAAGATTTTGGCGAATTACAGGTTGATGCCACACCACTCTTGTGTGACAACACCTCTGCAATTGCCATGACTAAAAACCCAGTCTTCCATCAAAGAACAAAGCACATCAAGAGAAGATATCATTTCATCAGAGAAGCATTGCAGGACAATACAATCAAACTAATCTATTGCAGCACAGAAGATCAGATCGCAGACATATTCACAAAAGCATTACCGAAGGAAAGATTCAATTACCTGAGGGGTTTGCTCGGAATGACTCCTAGAAGCAGTTTAGAAGGGAGTGTTGGAACCTAACCAGCTCCTGGAGTCGAGGGGTCGAAGGCAGCAAGGAACTCCTGAGCAAAAAGGAGTTTGTCTGCATCAAAGAAGGAAGAAGAAGAAATGAAGGGTTGGCCTCCAACGGCTAGTTTTGTTTAAATGTGTGAGTGACAAATGTACACTCCAGATTAGATCACTTAAATCCCAATGAAGGGCTAGGATTTAATCTGGAGTAGTAAGGTGTTTTAGTGTTTAAATACTACCTAAATCACCAATTCTTTTACAAGAAGCATGGGTGATGGAAATGTACCATACCCTTGATATTTCTCTACTTAAATGAAGCATGGCTGCTGCATCTTTCTGCACAGCTTTGAAGTTGAAAACAGCACTCCAAAATCCTCTCAATTCTCTGCCATACTATCCCTAAGAAACCGATCCAAAACAACCAACCAAAATATAAAAACAAACAAAAGTTAACATATGCTCGGTTCTGTGTCACGAATACATAGGAAAATTTCAAAGAATTATCATCTACGAAAGTGTAGCTGTCCCATTTCCATTGATATGATCGAGAGTAATTGTTTAATTGCTTGTGAGTCCAAATGGGATTGATCTCCTGCAAGAAACAAATGAACCTTGTCCTTCACTGTAATCCAGCTGCAGCCTGGACTCTTCCTTATCCCCTTTGATTTTTTGGTCATCATCACTTGGTTTCCATCCTTCATTTTCCCTAAAGTAGAATATAAATTAGACAAGACCACATAAGGGGTCGCGTCATCAGGCTCCAATCTGATTAGCTTCCGAGTTGCAAGCTGTGCAAGATCAAGACATAAATGAGTCCTGCTAGCACTAAGAAGTGCTCCCCAAACCCCGGTATGGGGCTCAAATGGCATTGAATGAATCAAATCGACAGCTTCATGTAGCAAACCAGCTCGACCAAGGAGATCAACTATGCAAGCGTAGTGATCCGGTCCTGGTTCTATATTGTGTTGCAATTTCATCGAATTAAAATACTGCCATCCTTCTTCTACTAGTCCCATGTGGACGCAGGCTGAAAGAACACCCAGAAAGGTGATTTGGTTTGGCTGGCAATCTTCATTCTGCATGCTCCGAAATAAGTTAAGAGCTTCTTTCCCAAACCCATTTTGCGCAAACCCTGTAATCAATGAGTTGAATGAAACAGTATTGGGCGAAGAGATACTTCTGAAGATCCGATAGGCATCAACAGTGTTCCCACACTTTGAATACATAGAGACCAGAGAATTTTGAATGGATAATTCAAACTCCATATCCATCGTAAATGAAAGAGCATGGATCTGCATCCCCTCGTTTATACTGGCCAAACTGGCAGAAGCACTGAGTGCACTACTCAAAGTAAGGGGATTGATCCTGATTTCCTCTCGACGCATCTGAATAAACCAAATGAGAGCCTCTTCGTATTGCCCATTATTTACAAAACCTGAAATTACGGCAGTCCAAGCAACATCATCCTTCTCAGGCATCATTTTGAACAACTCCATGGCTTTCTCAGTCATCCCTTTGCAAGAGAATCCCGATAACATGGTCGTCCACGAGAATATATCCTTTGCAGGCATCACCTCAAACAATCGAAAAGCTTCTTCAGTTTCAGCACATTGAACATAACCCGCAATTAAGGAATTCCAGGAAACTACATCTTTCTTGTTCATCATATTAAATACCTTAGAAGCTTCATCTATACAACCAAATCTACAATACATAATGATAACAGAATTTCCTAAAAAGACATCATAGTCAAACCCCTTACGAGAAACTAACCCGTGCATCTGAATCCCTTCTCGATATTTATCAAAGCTGCCACAAGCTTCGAACATTACAGCCATTGTATTGCTATTGACCTTCACTAGCCCTTCCCTACTCATATCCAAGAACAATTCAAACCCGGCTTTGAAAATTCCCATCTTCATATACCCATCAATCAGTGCTGTCCAAGTAACCACATTCCTCTCCCGCATCTGATCAAACAAATTTCTAGCATCAACAATCCTTCCCATTTTGCAATACCCATCAACCATACAGCTCTGAGAAACCACATTGCTATTTACCATACCCTCAAAAACTCGAACCGCGTCTTCAGTTCTTCCAACCTTCAAATACCCATTTATCAAAACATTTGAACAAACCGGTTCCCGCCACCTAACTGACATTTCACGGTAAAGCTTCTCAGCCTTGTCAAACATCCCCGCCTTTACAAAACCCGTGATCATGGCACTATAAGACACCTCATTGCGCTCCGGCATCCCAGAAAACAACTCAAAAGCTTCACCTACCATACACTTATTTCTAATATAAGCCGTGATCATCGCATTATACGATGCTATGTTTCGTTGGGGAGTTTCATCGAACAGTTTACGTGCTTTGGAAGTTTGGCCATTTTCAGCATATGCAGTGAGCATAGCAGTCCAGGAAATAGTGTTTTTCTCGGGCATGCGGTTGAATATTGATTCGGCTTGTTTGATATCACCATTTCTTCCGTTTTGGGTGATCTGGGAATTGCAGTAAACAAGAAAGCTGCTGGCTTTTCTGCTTTTGGACACGCTTTGGGGGTGTGAACAAGCTTGAGTGGACAGATATGAGCAGTGGATCTTACAACGCGAAATGCTACAGTTGGAAAACTGCTTATGGAGAAAGCTGGTTTTGAGTATTGTTGGCATGTTTTGAGTTGACACAACACATGATCTCAATTAGCAAACTTGTATTTTAAACCTAATGGGCAAAAATCCATGTTAATCAACTTGAACTAGTTGCCTGGCCTCAATAGCCCAACTCTTGTTTTGATGGGCATGTTGGCATTGTCCTAGACCCAACGATCGGAATAGGCTTGAAAATCCTGGCCCGATTGAGATGAAAGTTGGGTTAGGATTGTGAATTTGTTTGGCCTGGGCTCTGATATCATGTCAAATTATCAGAGAAATGGGTCAAAGATCAATTTCCAACAACATCGATATTGTCTCTAACTTGGTAGTTACCACTTGCACAGTTCGACAAGTGTGAAGTTTTATCATAAAAGACCTTGCTATTAGTTACAGTGGGGTTGATATATTTAAACTCTTCTTTTCTTAGAGATATGGTCGATGTGAGATATCTCAACATGCCCCGTCACGTGGGAGGCAATTAGTGGGTCATACGTGGGAGATTCACACATCAACAATCACGTGGAGCCAAGGGGGCTCACCCTGGGCCAAGGGACCCACCATCATCGCGTGAGGCCAAGAGAACCCACCCATAGCGTGCTGTACGGGCCCGGTCCTTGGTTCTGATATCATGTCAAATTATTAGAGAGAAGAAACAAAGGTCCACTTTCAACAACACTGATATTATCCCCAACTTGTTAATTACCACTTGCATAGTCCGACAAGTGTGAGGTTTTATCATAAAAGATCTCGATGTTAGTTGGAGTAGGGTTAAGATATTTAAACTCTTATTTTTCTCAGAGATACAGTCGATATCGGATATTGAACAATATTGAGCTTCGCTCGTAATGGAAACAAACAAAATCTTTAGCATTAGCATGTTCGGCTCTTAAAAGTTAATGAAATTTCAGTAGAAGCGAAAAAAAAGGTAAATTACACTTTCATACCTCAGGTTTGGGCTCTATTTCAATTCCTTACAACATCTTTAAAACATTTCACTTTCATACCTTAAGTACTATTTTATTTCAAAATAATACCTCCGTTATATTTTCCATCCATTGATCCGTTAAATGCTGATGTGACTGCCACATATATGCCACGTGGCTGCCAAATGTCTGCCATGTGGCAAATAAAAAAAATTTTAATTTTTTTTAAAAAAACCTTTAATTTTTTATAAAAAAAAAAAAAACTGAATTTTTACAAAAAAAAAAAAAAAAAGGTAAATTACACTTTCATACTTCAGGTTTGGGGTTTATTTCAATTCCTTACAACATCTTTAAAACATTTCACTTTCATACCTTAAGTACTATTTTATTTCAAAATAATACCTCCATTACATTTTTCATCCATTGATCCATTAAATGCTAACGTGGCTGCCACATGGCAAATAAATTTTTTTTTTAAAAACCCCAAATTTTCTCAACAAAAAAAAAAAAAAATTTGAAACCCACATTTGCAAGAGGAAGAAGAGGGAGGAAGAAAAAAAAAATTGTCCCTCCCCCAGCGACCCACATATGCAAGAAGAAGAAGAAGAAGAAGAAGAAGAAGAAGAAAGAAGCGACCCACATATGCATGCACATATGCATGAAGAAGAAGAAAAGCCCTTCCGCCCTGCCCGGCGACCCTTCTCCCACCCCCCACACCCCCCCACCCCCGCGACCCTCCTACCTCCGTGATCTGGTGATTTTCAGTGTGGGTGAGTTTTGAAAATAGTTTGAGTTTGAGATGATTTTTGGACTGGTTTTGTGGTAGATCCACCTAATCTCGGGTGAGATTTTTGGGGGTGGGTGATGGGGGATTTTTGGGAGGGGTGGCTCGGGTGAGATTTTGGGGTTTTTTTCATTCTTTCTTCCTCCCTCCTCTTCTTCTTCTTCTTGTTGTAGATGTGGGTCGCTGGGGGGTGGGGGAGGGACAATTTTTTTTTTCTTTCTTCCTCCCTCTTCTTCCTCTTGCAAATGTGGATTTCAAATTTTTTTTTTGTTGAGAAAATTCAGGTTTTTTAAAAAAATAAAAAAAATATTTTTATATGCCACGTGGCAGACATTTGGCATCCACGTGGCATATATGTGACAGTCACGTCAGCATTTAATAGATCAATGGATGGAAAATGTAACAGAGGTATTATTTTGAAATAAAATAGTACTTAAGGTATGAAAGTGTAATTTACCTTTTTTTTTTTTTTTTTGTAAAAATTCAGTTTTTTTTTTTTTATAAAAAATTAAAGTTTTTTTTAAAAAAATTAATTTTTTTTTATTTGCCACGTGGCAGACATTTGGCAGCCACGTGGCATATATGTGGCAGCCACGTCAGCATTTAACGGATCAATGGATGGAAAATGTAACGGATGTATTATTTTGAAATAAAATAGTACTTAAGGTATGAAAGTGAAATGTTTTAAAGATGTTGTAAGGAATTGAAATAGAGCCCAAACCTGAGGTATGAAAGTGTAATTTACCCCGAAAAAAATGAGACTTAATATCAATCTCCTTCTAAAATAACTGTCAAACTAAAGATGGTCAATCTAACCTTAGAACAAATGTAAACATGATTCTTCAAGAGTAAAATCTCAAGTATGACCTTTTGTTCAAGAACTTTTTTTTGAATGTAATATAGTTCCATATGTCTCGTGAAAGAATACGACTGCTCACAAGATTGACGAATTAAACATTCCAACTTAATTCTTATCCAACCGAATATAAACTTTTCTTGTTTCTTTCACTCTCAAACTCCAACTAACTGATTTACAGCCCTTATAAGACACAAACCATTTGCAGTAAGAACCTCAAAATTTTATATATCGAAAATTTTAAGGAACTTTAACAAAAAGCTTCCGGTACTGTTTATTTTAACGAAAAACCACATTTTTACACTAAAAAGTCAATCATGGTACTATTCACTTTACCCTTTATTTTGTCATTATCGTTAAAACTCAAAGTTTTCAAGTCATTTTTATTAGTTTTCCTAAAATTTTACGATATAAAATTTCTTTTGTTCTTTCTAATATCGAAATCCAAATGCATCCCACCAGGCTATCCTTATCCTGTCATGCATCTAACCCAATTTCACTCTTTCATTCTCTCAATATAATTTTTGAACGCATGCATGCACATAAACAAAACATGTGTATAGGGTTTAGTAATTATCTAACGAAGTGATGTCTTTTAGGTGGCCGATTAATCAAATAGTTTAAAGTACTCCCGACTGATTTAGCATAATATTTACTACTATCCATTCCCCTTAGTCTCCTAATTTGTTCTTTGCTTTTTGAGTTGTCTGCAGAAAGAAAGAAAGAATGATATATCAAGGTCGGTTGAAAGCAGTGGAAACTTTTTAAATCCAAAGGTAGAACATTTTACCTTCATCAAGAATACGACACATGTTGATTTTTTTTTCCTTTTTTTTATTATCGTTGATCATTTAGTTGAAATGAATAATTAACGTCACTCTTATGCAACTCAATTTTCTAACGGACTAATTCGTGTAAAATTAGAATCAAACTCCAATTTCAGAACCACTTTAGAACGCATTAATCCTTCAACTGCAAACTAGAACTTTCTTTAACTCGAGCAAGTGGATGACAAATCAAGATTACGATTAATCAAAATGATTATGGACTTGGATTGTTTGCCTTCCCACTTCCCACTTCTCATTCTCTCATATTTGTGCGGTCAAGGTTAAGTCACGTCAACATTTTATATTCCTATTGATTTTTGTCTTATTATCTTTATTAAAAAATTAATATAAAATATTAACGTGACTTAACCGTGACCGCATAAATAGAAGGGGATGAAAATTGGGAGGGCAGACAATCCAAATCCAATGATTATACTTAAACTAATTGGCGTGGTGCCTGCCCGCTGTAACGTGTTGGTGTCTTGTCGGGAAGCTATCGCTTGGGTGGGGATTCACATTCACAGGTCACTAATAGAGGGAGATTTTGGGATCTGAATTCCACCAAAATTGATGTGGTGGCACCACATGCACCGTAGCTTATTGGATGGTCGATCAAACATATTTCACTACTTTTTTTTTTTTTGATGTGAGTTTTTCGATTTTTGAAATAGATAGATAATTGTGATTTACCATTAATTATTTTAAAAAAAAAAACATATTTCACTAGTTGTTATCCATACATTTTTTCAGCTATCTTCCTCCAACCATATCATTGACTGACAGCTCCCTCGAGTGTTTGATCAGATAATTGCATCTCTTATAATTGCATCTTTTATCTTAGAGGAGCCAATGAAATTAATAACAATAAATTATACAAGTGGATAATATTGAAGCAAGAGAAAATTGAATACGAGACTTATGTAAGACTAACTCTCTGTTACTTTTTATTTTATTTTATTATTATTAAGAAGAGAGGAAGTTTGAAATTATTATAATAATAATTTAAGAGAAGAGAAGTTTCAAACCAGAACGCATGTGTGGAAACTCAACTCCTTATCTCCTAAGATATTAAATCACATGCAAACTTTGCTAATTACTTGGAGGGTGATGCTAGAGAGACCATCGTTTTAGGCCACATGATGTGACGGTTGAGATTAGATTCCTTTTTTAAATCATCAATATAAAATTCAATGGTCAACTGCTACATCATGTGGTTTACAAACTATACTCTAAAAAGAAAGTCTTCCTAATATTTTCTTTACTTGAATTACAAGATATTTGAGAAGTTTTTATGTGAAACACTTGTATCCATGACACTTTTTGTAAAAATAAAAACAAAACAAAATAAAAGTTTTTATTGCAAACTTCTGCTTTTTAAACTTAACGCATCATAAAATAAGTTTTATAACTTAAAAAACATCACTACTTATTATATTAACTCGGAAAAAATATATAATATAACAAAAAACGTATTCGGTTTTATCTAGAATTTTTTTTAAAAAAATATTCCGAACACACACCTAGGTCTTTGAATAAGGGGGTTTTTGAACTTTAATCGTTCAAGAAAATGAAAATTTAAAAAAAGACCTGGTGTAAGATTGAATATTAATTTTAGTCCCTTAATGTGTACTTAATTCAAATTCATATTATATTTAATAGATAATTTATTTAATGTTATTACATTAAATTTTAAATTTATTATTATACACATTTTAATTCATTAATTTTATTTAACTTTCTCTAATTTGTGTACCTAAACGTCTGTATCATAATATATTTTCCTAAATTAGTGTACTGAAATGCCCGTACCTAAATGTATTGTAGTGAATTAGTGACACATAAGAAAATATGTAAAAATATAAGTGTACCGAAAATTCCGTACCTAACTATATGATACTAAACTAGTGTACCAAAATGTCGGTACCTAAATATATTATACTAAACTAGTGCACCTAAATGTCCGTACCTGTTTGGACCCAAATTTATATTATTGGGCCGAGTCTAAGTTTGTTCTCGACCCAGTATTCTTCCAGAAATATTATGGGTCGTCCAGTCGCCATAGGCCGCCAAGTCAGGTTGGCCGAGTCCTATTGGGAGGAGGAGTGATTTGGATAAAGGCAAGGAGGTCGAATCCTGGTACAATAAGGAGTCTCGGCAGGATGAGGACGCTGACAACCTGGAAATGAATGCGACTTGATAGGAGACTAGGTTCAAAGTCTTGATAGAAGTGGGATTGGTCGAGATAGGGACGGGTCAGAATAAGGAGTCTCATTCCGAGAAGGATTCTAACTCAGCTATGAAGAGGTCGGCCCCTATAAATACAAGACTCAGTATATCATTCAGAGCTCTCCAACTCAACACACAAATCTGCCATGCGCAAACCCTCGCTCTACGCGAAACCTCTCAACAACCTTGAGATTTTTATTTTCCTTTTCGCCAACACATCTTCAGTTTGGATAAACAGCACTGTGAAGGCAACCGGTGAACATCTTCAGTTTGGATAAACAGCACTGTAGCCGTAGAACCATTCGACCGCGAAGCAACTTCAGTTTGGATAAACAGCACTGCGTTGAGGCCGACTGGTTATCTATCCAAGTCTCGGTCGAGAAGGATTTTCGAATCCTTATTGGCAGAGGTCATCTCATCAGCCTTCTCGGCGAAGTGAGGTGTTACTAGATTACTAAATTCGGCACATTGACAGCCGAATTTGATATTGAACTTCGCAGAACTAGCAGCCTTGTCTTCAGGCTCTACAACCCGAAGGCCGAGAATTGTTCCTTCCTCGGCCGCAGTGGCAAGATCAAGAAGTCAACAGTGCGACCAACGCAACATCAACAAATTTTACTCACCGGCCGAGCTCGGCCGTCGAGTTGGCACGCCCCGCACATAACCGAAGGATGTAGTTAGCTTATAGATTACTCGGCCTGCGCGCCACGTAGGCTTGGTAGTTTTTAGGGTCAACAGTACCTAAACATATTATACTAACAAAAGTGTACTGAAATGTTCGCACCTAACTATATGATACTAAACTAGTGTACCGAAATGTCGGTACCTAAATATATTATACTAAACTAGTGTACCGAAATGTCTGTACCTAAACATATTATACTAACAAAGTGTACCGAAATGTTCGTACCTAAATATATTGTAATGAATTAGTGGCAAATAAGAAAATATGCAAAAACATAAGTATACCGAAAAATCTCTACGAAAATATTTTCTTATATAAGATGCTTACCATAATGAGAATTAAAATTTATAATATTTTCATAAAATTTAAATTCATAAAATTATAAATAAAAAAAGAGACATTGAATGACATTAAATCGAGCCTAGGGACTAAAATCAATTTTTAATCTTGTATAAGACATTTTTCTAAACTTCATCTTATTTAGGGATTAAAATCTAGTTTTCTATTGAATAAATTAAAGGGATATATCTAACCAATGAAATAGCACAGGTGGTAGCTAGTGGGTGTAATTTATATGATAAGTTGTCTTCATGCGAATATGCCCATGTTATCATGACTTGCATGCCTACTTATATATAAGGCCTAACTTGTTTATAGTTCATACCATTTGCAAATCATTTAGGTCTAATAACTTAAACACAAGTTCTAGACTTCTACCTTGCAATATTCCTCATTTCTTAGTTTCTTGCCAATTTGGTCTCTTTCCCAAATGGCTTCTTTGGCACCTGAAAACTGGGCATACACCAATATGGGTGTTAACCATAATTTCTCGGAATCATCAGTTGGAGTTGCATCATCAAACATGAGTAATGCCCTACTCATGTCCTTGTTGGAAGAAACACAAGGTGGCGATCAAGATCACGACGAGGAACGGTTAAGCAGCCTGATCCGAGCACTAGAGGTAGAGCTCGAGCCTACGACGAGTGAAGGTGATGAAATTTTCATGGATAATCTTCATGAATTTGGTAGCATTAACCAAGAGGATCATTTTCAGCTGTTCGATGCTGGATCTGTGGACGGTAGGGATTTCCAGGAAACAAACACACCTGGGTTTGGTTGGATGGATATGGAAATAGGGTTTTCTTCTTCACAGGGTACTGATGAATCAGTTGATTGGTACATGGATGATTCTTGTTTTGATGACATCGATCGAATGTCTAGTTCTGGAGGGTCTCAGTACAGTGGCAGCATTACTACAACTAATACTCCTTCTGAGGAAGACGGATACCAAAATCTGTGGCAGGAAACATATGTTAAATGTTAATACGAGGATGCATATGTATAATTGAAGCTTATTAATAATTAATTACGTGTAACATCTAATTTATGAATATGTTTCGCGTCGCAATTTAAGTTGTTACAAGCGGATATGATCGAGAGATAATTAACTAGTGGTAGCATCAAGAATCGATATTGTTATTTGAAGGAAATCACAATCGGTCTTGCCAAATCACTGACAATAAATTAATAACAATGTTTTACTAATGTTACCAACAATAACTAAAATTATGAATAACTATCCCTGCCTATTTTTTGTTTCTCTTTTAAAAAGGGAATAACTAGTGATGAACCATGTTTTATCCACCTCTTCTAGGCCCAAAGAAGGTTACTTGAGAATTTCACTCTACATGTGTCCACGATTAAGTAGATTTACAACTTACAAAGTATCGAATCCAGAACCTCCTTTTTTCTTTTCTTTAGAGAGCTGTTGTTCACACTTTATTATTGACATCTAGAAAGAAAACTGCAAGCCTTATCTTTAATTAATTATTTTGGTGTAGTTTGAGAAAATTGGCCGAGTTATACCGCGTGGTAGTTTGGTTACTCCTAAATTTTTTGTTTAATGAGCAATTGTATGTAATAACTGGTGTTACAATATATTCGTGCGAAATAGATAATTTGGACGAAAGATTTGTAGACCCTTGGATTGGGAAAACCTAATTGAAGAAGAGACATTATAAACGCCTAAAGAGAATTAGATGTACAAAGTAGAAATTTCTCTGCGAGGGTTGAGCAAGTAGAAAATTCAACTATTTTACGGCTATAAATTTATACAAATAAAACAGATTCAAAGTCAAATTACTGTTGCAGATAGCGTTATACCGCACTAGTAAAAAATAATTATACTTATAAACCTGTGTGCAGGTTTGATTCTCACTGATTTCTTTCTCCCTAACAACTAACAAATTAGCCCACTAATGCTATGTTTGACAACAAATGATTCATTATAAAGAGACTACAATTTTCTAATTTTTATATAAACTTTTTGAACAGAACTCTAATGATTACTGACCTTCCTCTTTGCGGAAAAAAAAAAGGGGAGAAGAGAAGTATATACTCATCATCATGTGAAACCTCATCTCAAAAGATTTTCTTTAATTTATACAATGTGATTAGAAAAGTTTTAATTGAAAAAAGAAAACCTCATAATTTGTAGTGTTTTTTGGTTATATTGAAGGTTTTCGAACTTTGAATCTATCTTAATATTTTGTAGTTTCATTCAGGCATTGGCACATTGATTTTGTATTCTTAATTATACGAAAGGCAGGGGCATATGTGTCACATCTTGGCCCAGGCATAACCACCTCCCGGGCTCGACTTCACCGTATCACGATATTGTCCGCTTTGGGCCTTCCCCACGCCCTCACGGTTTTTGTTTCTGGGAACTCACACGAGAACTTCCCAGTGGGTCACCCATCATGGGAGTGCTCTCGCGCGCTACTTGCTTAATTCGGAGTTCCGATGGAACCCGAAACCAGTGAGCTCCCAAAAGGCCTCTTGCTAGGAAGAGGTGGGAATATACATATAAGGATCGCTCCCCTGGGCGATGTGAGATGTTACAATCTGTTGCTTACAACTGATTTCAAAAATATTTTTACTCACCACTCTAAAGAGTGATGTTCACTATTATATTAATTACCGTTGAATATGTTTGATTTAATCTATTTACTGCACACATTTTAAAATTTAAAATAATTTAAGTGGTTAGCAAAATTGCACTCGCCAATTCCAACTAATCACACATTACCATAGCAAAGATGATGATGTATAGAGTCGATGGGGGATCAGAAAAGTTGGTCCATAATTTTCTGCACAATAACTAACGGACATAATCACATGGTGTGTGGGATCCTTATTCATTCACCATCCATTTAATTATTAACAATTACTATACAGACGGGATCTAAATCTTTAAACACCACCCAACATGTTTCGGTAAGCAAGACTTGGAAGAAAAAAAAGAAAGTTTTATGTATACATGGAACACTTATCATGTAGTATATTATTTTATATGTTATAATGTGGTATGCGATATAGTTGATATGTCATACTTATATTAATAAAACAATAAATACGTGTGTTATAACTTGAGTAGAACAGTAACATCACATGATCATGTTTTGGGTAATATCCAAAAATTCTTAAAAATGGATATCAACCCATTATTATGCGGGTGGGAGTCACTTGTTGATCACTTATTCATACGTTTGTCGAAAGAAAATCCTACACGACATGTGATAGAGATAAGAGACGTTACGTGTTCAATATCAGATACAATTGGACACACCACTTAACCGCTCCTTGATTAAACTTAATAACATCGATCAATTACATATGCACATAGTTGCCTAGTTGGTATCCATTATTTGCTTTTAAAATTGAAACGAGAGCCTCAAACTTCACATCGCCAAAGCAAAAGAATCCAAAGAAATCAACATTGTTTTAATAATATTGTCAAACAATGTATCTTTTCAAGTAAGCATCTGGGACAGGCCCAGCTGACCATATTTACTTTATATTATTATTGTTTTGGTGATCCATCTGAAAGTGATCTTCTCATGATCATTTTCATCAAATTCATCCAATTACCTAATTCGAGTTCTTAAAATTTGATCAAATGGTTAAAGTTATTATAACTTTTAAAGAGACCATCTGTTTGTAGCCGTTAGATCAAATTTTAAAGATCCAGATTGATTGATTGTGTGAATTTGATGGAAGGGACCCAGAGAGAGGATACCTTTCCGTGATCCATCAGCCAAAGATATGTTCTGCCGTACCTTGTTTGCCTCATATTCAATGCATGCATGATATCGCATTTTCGCTTGGTTTGCAAGCAAAGCTGGATATGCGCCTAAGACTCGACAATGAGATACTTGTTTAATGGTGAAACTGTGAAGTGGTCCATTGTTAACATGGATGTTTCATCATTGCATAATCCTCTCTCTCTCTCTCTCTCTCTCTCTCTCTCTCTCTCTCTAATTAAAATTAAGTAGTCCATCTGTATACATGTTACGTAATATCAAATATGTTGACAGATTGTTTTTTTCTTTCTTTTTTTCCAAAAAACCTCGGCGGCACGAGGTAAATATATTGATAAGAAAAAAGAAGTTACACATAGTCAGGGTGGACATAAACCTTACCCCTCAAAGAATAACAAAAACGAAAAACAAAGAGAGGGGCATACACCTTACCCCTTTTGAAAAAGGAAAATACAGGAAAAAGAGAGGGGGGGGGGGCATAGACCACACCCCTCTTGAAAAAGAAAATACAAGGAAAAGATTGGGTGGACATATGCCCAAACCCCTCTATAAACCTTAAAAGGTAAGAACCTGCAAGACAAGCTATAAAACGAAAGAGGAAATCCAAAAAGATTAGGTAAAAAAGGAAATCACACATCAAGAAGGAGAGACAAACCTGTAGGCTGGCATGCCCAAGAAATCTAAGTGCAGAAGAGGAAGAATCTCTATAGGGGAGCGGAATGCCAAACAAGTGAAGATGAGAAAAGCCCTAAGTTGGCTAATTTGTTAGCAACAACATTCCCTTCTCGAAATGTATGAGAGCAACGGAAAACCATGTTCTGCAATTGGAGAATACAATTGTTCCAGCGTGTCTAGAGCGACCAAGGGGGAGAGAAAGATCCAGAAGTAAAACATGATATTACACTAGAAGAGTCACTTTTAAGCCATAAATTTTGCCAACCCCGCGCGTGAGCCAATTCGACAACAAGGATGACAACATGGAGCTCTGCATAGAAAGAAGTACGATGGCCCAAGCTTAGAGAGAAACCACCAAGAAAATAACCTGCAGAATCTCGGAAAACCCCACCACAAGCCTCAGGACCTGGATTACCTTTAGCAAGGCCATCAGTATTCGCTTTGACCCAAGAAAAATGAGGAGGATGCCAAAGAACAGGGACAATAGAATGAGCTTTACAAGACTTAGCCGAGATTCCAAGAGAGACTAAAAGTTGCCTATCCAAGATGCCTTTTACATGACCAGGGGTGAGAGCTCCAACATGCCTAATCTAGGCCGAGGTGGAACGACAAAGGCATGAGAAGGAATGGGTTTTGCTTTCAAACTTCACTTTATTACACATCTTCCAAATAGCCATTAGTAAGAAAAACCTTGAAGCTAGCCAGACATTGCGAAGTTGTGGGGAAAACCGCTTTGACACAAAAGCAAGTCATGAATCAGAGAAGGAGCCCGTATGTGGAATAATAGTGCCAAATTGGGTAGTTGTGCAAATTCACAACTAGAAAATAAGTGGTCAATAGATTCAGAATTCTTGTAACATAGTTGGCATATTGGAACCAGTGGGATGCCCCGTCGCTGAAGTTGATCCTCTGTTGGGAGCTTGTTGAAAAGAATCTTCCAAACTAAAATAGAGTAGCGAGGTGGGATGAAAGGACACCAGATAGTGGATGCCCAACTCTTAATAGGAAACCGATGACGAACAATTTCATAGCCATCGAAAAACGAAAAGACTTCAGATGTATAAGCTTCCCAAATTACAACGTCCTTGTCCTCATCAATTGGAAGAGGCATTTCTAAAATCTCTTTAACTAGGTCTGGAAAAGTAGAAGAAAAAATAGAAGGAATAACCCATTTTCCCACACGAATAATATTTGAGACCTTAGTACGAGATAAAGAAGGAGCAATCTCAGTTGCACCAATGACGTCCACAATAGGCGTATCCAACCATTTATCAACCCAAAGGGAAGTAGTAGAACCATTTCCAATCACCCAACGACAATTATGAAACAAGATATGAAGAATGGATTTAATTCCAGGCCATATAGAAGATCGCTTGTAACTACAAGAATATAAACGACCAAGTAGCTGGAAACGTTCTCGAAAATAAACACTCCAAGGAAAATCAGAAGTAATAATAATCCATCAAAGCTTTAAGAGAGTTGTAGTATTAAGAGAGCAAAGATCACGCAATCCCAAACCACCTTCATTCTTCGGTGCACATATCTGACGCCAAGAAACGGTAACAAACTTCTTGGAAGTCACGTCACCAGACCATATAAAATTGCGAGCACATCGCGAAAGAGACCTCAGCAAGGAAGAATGCCACTTATAAACAAAAAAACTATGCAAGAGCATACTTTGAAAAACTAATTGAATGAGTTGAACTCTTCCTGCCACAGATAAAAGTTTCCCCTTCCAACCTGTTAACTTAGCTTTAGCTTTATCTGCAAAGGCTTGAAGATGACTCCTCTTAGGCTTGCCACAAAAGATTGGAACTCTTAAATAGACAAATGGTACTTTGCCTTCTTTGAATCCCAAGTATCTCTCAACCACAACTTTACGATGCCTTGAAGTAGAGCCCAAGTAGAAAGTACTTTTTGCCTTATTGATAAATTGACCAGAGGCCCTACTATATCTATCGAAAAAACCTTGCAAATTACGCAGGGTGACACCATCACTTCTACATAAAATGAATAAGTCATCTGCATAGAGAACATGAGAAGGAGAGATACAACCTCTTGGAGCAAAATTGGCTTAGTAAGCCCATCAAGTTGAAGACGACTCAGACCCCTTGATAAAGCCTCTACAGCTAGACAAAAAAGTAAAGGAGAGAGATGATCCCCTTGGCGCACTCCTCGAGAACAAGAGAAAAAACCATGCGGGGAAGCATTGATTAAGATGGATAATTTAGCAGATATTAAGATAATAGAAACCTAGTCCATAAAACAAGTGGAAAACCCAAAGTTAGTAAGCACCCGCAATAGAAATGACCAATCTAAAGTATCAAAAGCCTTAGCTACGTCAACTTTAACTCCCATATTACCACCATGAGATTTTTTGTCAAGCACATTGAAACATTCTGAAACAAGGCCAATACAATCAGTGATACGTCGCCCAGGTATAAAAGCAGCTTGTTGTGGAGAAATAATGCGTTGAACAACATGAGAAGACGAACTGCCAAAATTTTGGGAATAATCTTGAAGAGAAAATTTGCCAAGGCAATAGTTCTAAATTGGGTAATGGAAATAGCGTCTTCCACCTTCGGTATCAGAACTAAGAAATTACTGTTGGCATTAGGGTATAACCAATTCGATTGAAAGAATTGCTTCACAAATTGAATAACATCAAAGCCAACAATATCCCAACAATGGTGATAGAAAAAACCTGGAAAACCATCTGGCCCGGGTGCACTAGAAGCACTTATAGAGAAAACTGCCTCCTTAATTTCCTCATCAGTAGGTAATGCAGATAAAAGATCATTTTCAGAATCAGTGACCATTGGCTGAATGACCTCACAAACCTCATCAATACCTGAAGGAGTGAAAGAAGAGTCGAACAAGGTCTGATAGAAATTAACAATATGGTTCTCAATTGCCTGCGGATCAGTAAGAAGATTATTTCCATTAAGAATACAACTGATACGAGAGCTGGAGGATTTGATACGAGCATAGGCATGAAAGAAAGAAGATTCTTCTTTTTGACAGATTGTTAATATAACTGATATTTCAAACAAAATTGAGTTCATTTGATTAGTGGTTACATAACATGTCAATTTTAATATATTGTATACATACTACGTAGTATTACCAAGCTATCGTCAATTTGAACCACATATTCAAATACAAACTTATATAATTAATAATTTATATCGCTAGTCGGACAAACATTGATGTGTGTGTGTGTGTGTGTCAATGTTGCTATGTCGACATTAACATTTGGTTTGATAAGATGACATTTTTCTATTTGTTCATGCACACATGATTGGCCAGTCCATTATAAAAGGTCACCCTCGTGGTCATATGCCTATATAAAGTCCTACCTCTCTTGAAGGGAATCATATACCAAATACACAAATATTTAAGGGTCAATATCTCACTTCTTGAGCTTGGCTTTCCTTAAAACTCTTTATTTTCTTCAATTGTCTTCTCTCCTTCAAGAAAATAAAAACTTCTTCTGCAAAATGGGTTCTTCCACCACACTGATCAGAAACTATGCAAGCATGAATGACAACGACGCTTATGCTTTCGAAGTTCACGAAGGCATGGAAACAAATGGTGCCATTCTCATGTCGTTGCTAGAAGAATTGCAGGAGGAAGATCGAGATGAGGAGAGATTAAACAGTGTGATCCAATCTCTAGAGGCAGAAATAATCAAACCAACCATATTGGGCAGCGATGATTCGAGTAATACAGACTCTGAATGCATCACTATCAAAGCTTTGGAAGATAGTAACTTGTGGAACATCGTAGGAGGCTTGGACGGTCAGGATTGCTCACGATCACCGTCATCAGATGATTGCGATCAGTTGGGATGGTTTGAAATGGATCAGGTGGCTTGCTCACCAAGTAATGACATGAATTGGTATGTGGATTCTTCTGAGTATGATCAGATGGATAATTGTCCCGTTGATCATTGTGAATGGGTTGGTGATTATTCTCATGTTTATTGTAATGGTGTTGGCATAGAAGAGGAGCATGTATACAGCTCTATATGGCAGGAAACAGCATATGATTCAATCATGTACGACTAGGCCAAAGAGATTTTTTGATGCAGTAGACAAGGTCTTTTAATGCCAGGTCACGTGTATTGGGAGTAGAAGGTTTAATTAAGTTGTTCTTTAGAAATTGTCAAGTTATTATCGGAGATTGTTAGAGTCTCATCTCTTTTAATATTGTAAGCCTTTATCATTCTTGTGCTAAAAGGAATGTTGGTCAGCCTTGAAGGAATTAAAATTGTATTTGCCTTGTGCATTTGAAGAGAGTGGTTTCTCCTCCTTAAAATCAAGTGTGAAACTTGGTCGTGTCGAGTGAATCCACGATTAGCGACATCGAGTGATTCCGTTGCCCCTGGTTGAGTGATTCCCAGGTATGTATCCCCCATTCTTCCTATTTCCCTTGGTCCTTTGGTTTTCTTTTGCGTCAAGTGGTATCAGAACGGGTTTTCGGATTTTATCCAAAATCCTGATGGTAGCGCTGCGCACATCGTCTGTGTTTGTCATCAAAACTGACTTAGTTCCCCTCACTTTCATCGAAGAGTCATGTATCACCGCGAAGCTTTGGGAGTCTAGTTTCCAACGCAACAAACCGTGCATCAAACCGAATTTTGTATGTGCAGAAATCGGCAAAACACCACAGAGCATCAGTGCTGTCGCGAAAACATAATCAGTTCTCTTGCGGGTCAGTTTTCGATTTGGTTAACCATTTCTCGACCTTCATGCCATATATCATTTGAAAGCCCTTCCAGTCTAGTTTCTAAATTCTCAAGCGATTCCTCAATCCGTTATTTCTACAAAACAATATCTTCAATTTACTAAAGCATGTTGCTGCCCCCAGTAAATGAGGTTGGATGGGTTCTAGAAACGGCTGTCCTTGAATTTTCAGGTGACGATTTTCTAAATCTCAATCTTCCTTCAAATTTTGATGTTGTCTAGATGGTTCATGTGAGATTTGTTGTGCATGTATTAAGGTTGAAAAACGTTCCAACATGGAGTTTGGCACGAAAGTGGAACATACAGAGAGATACGAGAGGAGAGCTCTTTGATAGAACAACTTTTCAACACAATTTGAATTCTCTCGGCTCATTTGAAGAAGTGCTTTGGAAGCACTATTCCAGGGTGATTATTTTCAAGAAGAAAAGATTAATGTGTGCATGGTCTATAGGAACTTGGAAAATTTTGGTGCTAAATTGGGTATTGTGGAACATCTTGGTTGGAGTCCAAAAGATCGGTAAAAAAGAGAGAGGTCAATTGAAACTCGAGAAGAGGAGATTAATGCAGCAGACAAGGTCTTTAAATGCCAGGTCACGTGTATTGGGAGTAGAAGGTTTAATTAAGTTGTTCCTTAGAAATTGTCAAGTTATTATTGGAGATTGTAAGAGTCTCATCGAAAGTAGAAGTCTTTTAATATTGTAAGCCTTTATAATTCTTGTGCTAAAAGGAATGTTGGTCAGACTTGAAGGAATTAAAATTGCATTTGCCTTGTGCATTTGAAGAGAGTGATTTCTCCTCCTTACAATCAAGTGTGAGACTTGGTCGTGTCGAGTGAATCCAAGATTAGCGACGTCGAGTGATTCCGTTGCCCTGGTTGATTGATTCTCAGGTATCTATCCCCCGTTCTTCCTATTTCCCGAGGTCATTTGGTTTTCTTCTGCGTCATTTTTGCCCATCTGTAAATTTTAATTTGAAAGCCTTAGAGATTTTTCGATTCAGATATATAATGTATGCATCTGCAACCATAATCGAATTTCCTCGAGATCTAAGAAGCAAAGAGATTTATTCTAGCAAAAAACCTTATGAACAAAAGTGCTTCTAAAAAGCAGCCTCAAACGGGTCATTAATGATAGAAGCTGAATGCAGGTAGATTTATGATATATCTTCTAACAACAAACAAGATGGTTTTATATGTTTGAAAACATAATTATTCTGAACTCAGGCAACTGAACTTCAAAATTCAAATCTCTGGAAAACCTAAAGTTGCATCTTGAAAAATTCAACTGGACAAATCATCGAAGCCCTTTGGAACATCAGAATCGTTCTTGTACAACTCGTTCTCTAAATGTAGTGTGTGTGGCATTTTCTATGTTTGAAGATTCATTTGACAACTCTGTTGGAGCACAAAGAATCCTTCGTGGCACTTCAAATTTAATTTGTGGACTCTCATGGAGATGCTTACATTACAATTTGTTACGATATTGATCCTTTCATCTATTGCACAAACAAGTTAACCGCTATTATTTCTTATCACATCAATTGATGTGCTTAACTTTTACACGCATTTAACATCAAATTGTTGTCGATACAACACTTGTTTATCAAATTTCCATCGATATGACTCCATCCAAGCAATAAAGGGGCCAACTAAGTGCTACACCAAAAAAGTAAGTTAGCTTGAAGGTTTGTTTTCGTATCCATAGAGAAGTAATGCATGTAATGTATCTGTATCTGTAACAGTAAAAGGAAATTGCAATTAGTTTGATTTTTTATTTTGGCTTATTTTTAGGTACGGTCTTTGAAACTCGATTTTAATCTCACTTTACTCCCTATAAAGTTACAGGGGCAAAATAAGATCAAAATGAAGTTACAGGGACGCAGCTAAAAATAAGTCTTTTACTTTTAGAGAGAGAAATTAAATATATATGAGACAATTGAGAGATAAAAAAGGGGTGGAGAGAGATGTGAAAGAACACGAATAAAAACTAAGAACTAAATACATGCACGCGTCAACTAAAAGAACATGCAACGAAACAAAGCTAAATAAGCTTAAAGAGATTCTATCATTACATGGAACACAAACTGCACAATAGATTCAATCCACCATCAAACAATAAACATGATATGATGCTTTTACGAGTTCGAAAGAAAAATCCTTGTAAATCCAAGAAATTGAACTTCAAAGCTCAAACTATTGTACAACTACATCTTGATAAATTCAACTTGACAAGTCACTGAACCCCTTTGAAACATTAAGAATTCCTTGTACAGCTCTTTCTCTGTAATATGCACAAGACCTGTATATATCGTCATTTTCTTCAAAATCTTAGCGTTCTCTAACAAATACTTTGACACTTCCCTCTCAATCTCTCGTCCCTTGAATCCTCTTATGGTGATAGTCTTGAGGTGCGACCGCAGATAAACAAGCAAAAACTTTGGTGGATTCCACCGAAGCTTTGAATAATCTCTTTGACATATGGTTCTCTGACAATCATTTACAAAAATGAATGAGATTAAGAATATTTTAAAGGGCATGTTGATACCATGCGGCACAATATGCATCCGCCAAATCTTACTTACATCTTCTAAGATAAGATCCTCCAGATTGGGCGTCTTACGGAGCAACATTACTAGCATTTCCCAATAATAGCTATCATAAAGAACCACCTTCAGTTGGCTCAAATTAGGAAAAACAGGGAGATACCATTCCTACATGAAAGATACAAGTATTAAAGCACTCAATCAGAAATTAAGGATTCTCTTATGTTCCATCACTATCTTTAAGCTTACAACAAACAAAGGATAAAAAGGAAACACGTGTAAACGGGAGAATGAGGGTATGCAGAGGATGTTCTTGTATAGTTAACATTTTATGCAAACAAAGGATGACCTAGCGTTCGTTACTCCTATACCCCAACATTATCAATAAATCCAAGTTTGAATTGATGAGGAATGGTGCACTATATGCAGGACTCGCCCCTCGTACCTTCCTCCTCTACCACTTTCTTCATCCAATACAATTATCTACCAAACAAGAAATGTAAAGGAACAAGAGTTAGGGTAAACTTACCTTCAAACGTTCAGCTGAAAGAGACAGATATTTCACATTTGATATTGCTTCCAGTAGTGCAACTACACGGCAGGGAACTTCTTTGAGAACAATATTAGCTTTTACTAGGGATTTTGAATGCTCCAGAGAATAATTTGACGAAAGATCTTGCTTGAAATCAATGTTTTCAAGCTTTGGGCCATTGATAAGAAGATTGTGATCATGATACTGAGGATCAACGGACAGATTTATACTTAATGTCTTCAGTGTAGGCACAGAAATATGGATATCTGAAACTACGTCGCATCTTAGAATTCCATCTATATTCAAGTTTTCCAGGATGGGGCAGCAAGAAATAAGCTTTTCAATTGAGTCAGTATCAGGATAATGAACTGTGACATAGAGGAACTTGAGGCTTGGGAAACACCCCGATGTAGGAGGAACATAGGTAATGCAGTTTGAGCTCAACTTCAAAACCGTTAGTGTTCTGCACGTGAAAAAGCTCTGAGGCAACTCAAATTCCTGGTATTGATTATAATGAGACTGACAAAGCTCAAAATCAAGTTCAACGACATTACGCCTTATGGCAGTGCAAAGCCAACCATCAACATGAGACAAATCATCAGTATAGGTAACTGAAAGACGGAATTTTTTTATGTCTGATGAGTCGCGGAAGTAAAGTACACGATCAACAAATCTGGTAAAAAGGTTAGAGCCATATGGACCTGCCTGAAAAGAAGGAAAATCTTTTCTGTCGTTGAAGTAGAGATTGGGAACAGAAGTCCATAAGTTCTTCCACCTTCTGGACAAAATGGTGGTCCTCACAGCATATATTGTAGGAAGGAACGAAAGTATGTGACATAGAAGTGCATCTGGTAGCGCATTGATCCTATCCTTAACTTTTGCTCGACGCTTCGACACCAAGATCATTTTTACCTTAAATATTTCAACAAAACATGGTTAAATTGCAACAATAACACACAAAAGTAATCTTTTTTTTTTTTACTTACAAGCGTAACCAGAGGAAAAGAGCAATATAAATGTATACACACACACACACACATTACGCTCTGTTTGATCGCTTAGAAACTAAGGTGAGAAAAATGCGTGAAATTTAACAGCATTAAGATATTTCAATTCAAGGATTTCCAATTGGATGCAAAAGCAATAAACTTTCAATCTATCAATAAACAACTAAGAATTCTAATTTCTAGTGAAACAGAAATAAATCATAAAGATTATATATTTATTTTCCAGGGGCACACAATACAAAAGGGTAAGACTTTAATTTTCCAATCTTTTCCTCTGTTTTGATTTTTCTCAGTTTTCTCGGTAACCAAACAGATGGTAAGGAAAGGAGCTTACAACAAATATTGAAGAAAAATACCTGAGGCTACGGAGAACGGAGGGAAATGAGAGCGTCGGAAGCGGCGACGTTTTTATCACCTCTGCAACTGTGAAGTGGGAACCTTCCAGGCTTCCGACCATTTTTGAGAACTTGACTCATATTTTTGTAAAATTTATTATTATTTTTTTAAGTTTTTGCTTTGATTGGGCCTTAGGGATGACTTGGGTAAGCCCAACTAATTTAAATCCAATGGTAACTAAAAAAAATATTACTCGAACAATTTAGAAGACAAAGTTGATAAATTATATTCCTAATTTATATTAAAAAATGTTAAGGAAAAGTTTAAAGAGTTGAACAAGCATTAATAAGGCAGTTTTTAAGCCAAACATCAAAAGTAAGTGAAATTGGTCGAAATGATCATTTTTAAATTTAAATTTCTGACATGTAATTCAATATCTTAGTGGATAAGGTGTTGTTTTTGAATTTGTCTCTCTCTGACGACTTGCGAGTTGGGACCACCATCACCATCGACTCCTCCCAAACCTTCCAATCGCGACCACCTCTTCACCGCCATCGAGACTATCGAACACCACTATTGTCTATGGAGATGAGGGCTGTCAAGTGTCCGAGTCGTCGACTTGGTGATGGCTGCTATCAAGTGACTAGAGTCGTGAGTGAATGGGAGAGGATTGTCTGAGTGAAAAAAATCCAATCCAACGGTGTAGTGGAAGTGAGATTAATCATTAAATCCAATCCAATTATCCAATGGTAGAGGCACGTTTCTCCTATTTTTGGACCCGCCCTGCCCCATTAATTCCTCCACCCGTCCCGTCCCGCCATCATGTTTCTTCTTCAAAATATTTAGACCCGCCCCGTACCCCCCTCAAACTGCTTGAACCCACCTGACCAGCGGGTCCAGGACTTATTTGCCTACCCCTTTGATTTTGATTATGTAAAATGGTTGTTCTCTTTGACTTTTTGTTATTTTTTGGATGCTTTTTGTTATTAGTTTGCCCAATCAATTAAAATAAATCCTTATTGTAACTTAAATTTTTACTGTCATTTAGTATTACGGTTTAGTGGTATTCCTCTTCATTTGTAAGTGAGAGGTCTTAGGTTCGATTTCGCTAAAGGCGAAGTCGAACACATTATTGTTAGCCCATTGTGAGGCTAAAACCACCTCATTCCCCTTAGGGTAGATAATATCATTTGTTAAAAAAACATTAAAATTAGAAAGAAAAAAAGAAATAAAACATCAAAATATAATTAATAAATGAGGTGACTAAATGTATAAGAGACGGAAACTAGATATTAATCTTACACAAAGTTATAGTCTAAAAGTTATATTTTCCAAAAATTAAAACGAAGTTTTCTAATAAATATATCTATAAAATATGTATGTATGTATATTGACGGTTACTTTTTGATACTGGAATTAATTCCCATTTAGCTAGCGGTTGATGATAAAGATAAAACACTCTTTTAATTCCTATTAAAAAGGCGACGTGATAAATACCATGTAATTTTAACTAGCTTGACACACAAGAAACCCTAGCCCATTGTTACCTATATAAATACATGCCGCTGGCTAGTTAATCACCCTATTCAGTATCATTACTTGCTCATCGCCTCCGTTTTTCTCTTACTTCTCAAATCCTTGCTATTAGAAAGTTATTATGGCTGGTTACTATCAAGTTCCACTAGGGTACAGGTTCATGCCTCGAGACGACGAACTACTTCTTCACTACCTTCGTCCCAAACTGGACGGACAGGACTATCCCAAAGGCCTTGTTCATGACTGTGATCTCTACGGTCTTGAAGAACCATCGGACATATGGAGACGTCTTAGCCGTGCATCACATGATGGACAAGAATATACAGATGATAAAGATATCTACGTCTTCACCACACTCAACTCGAAGGCTCCAAATGGCTCGCGTGTTTGCCGAACAGTTGGCACCACCGGCGGCACTTGGAAAGGCGAAGACGCCGGCAAGAAAATCTACGCTTCTGGGATTAAACATGCTATTGGCTTCAGAAAAAGATTTACGTACAAGAACAAAGGATCCCCACAGGATGACCATTGGATTATGCATGAGTTCCATCTTGATCCATCTTTACTACGAAGCAAACATCATCAAGTAAGTACACTTTTCTTTCTTTTAAATTGTTTTTAAGTTTTCTGTCTAATTATTCGGAAAATCACTATATAAAATTGGCCTCTAGAAAAAAGTTAAGAAGAACGGATCAAAAGCTTATAAAATATATTCACGCTTGTACATATATTAATATTGGCAGGCAAGGAAGTATATTGGCATGGGAACAATCTTATAAGGACATAATTATTTGCGATTTCCTTTTTCTGTTTCTTAATTTTCTAGTTGACATTGAAACTTTGCTCACTAATTAAAAGTATTGCTCTCTTTTCTACAGTCGTTAGAGTAAGCAATACATTATATATATATATATGTATATGTATGTATGTATGTATGTATGTATGTATATGTATATGCATGTAGAACCTTTTTCTTTATTTTAGTAAGGATTGGAATTTATATTAACAAAAGCAAACGCGATTCTCAAATGCAGGAGAAGAATATTGTTCTTTGTATTCTTAGAAGAAAGGATGACATATCAAAGAAAAGGAAGCTGGAGGAACGAGATAACTATGAAGAAAACGCACCTAATCACTTTCAACCTCAGGCGCTTAATGCTTTAACTGTTGAAGATTACAATAATGCCCCTAGCTATATGGAGCAAAACGCATTTGATCACTTTCAACCTCAGGCACTTACTGCTACAACGATTGGAGATTACAGTACTGACCCTAGGTATACAGAAGAGAACGCAGCTAATCACTTTCAACCTCAGGGGCTTTATGCTGCAACTACTGGAGATTACAGTAATGCCCATTGGTATACAGAACAGAACGCAGCTGATCACTTTCAACCTCGTGATAAGGCGCATAATGCTACAAATGAAGATTTAACTATTGTCCTTAGGCGTATGGAGGAGATCCTTATGGGCCGTTTTCGAGGATGACAAGTTATATGAGTCGGTATGTCCTGAGAGACTCCAAATTATAGAAGAAGAAGAAGAAATTGCAGCAGCTGTTGGTATTGCTTACACAAAAAGAGGATTAATGTAAAATGCTTGTTAGTGTTCACTGGTTTTGCCAACCAGAGTAAATCAATGGCTAACCACGAATTGTAAAGTGATCATGTTTTCTCCTTTATAATTGTCATACTGTTGATATTTTCGGTTTATATATTTACCTACTTCCTTGAATTGTATCACGCACCTTGACACCTTGAAATTGGATTGCTTTGTGTAAGATTATTTCATAAATCAATATCCATAGGGAAGTCATTTTTAAGGAACCGACGAATTCAAGAATGCTCGCTCGTGTAAATCAAATGAGCACAAGCCTCGTTTTAATTACTCGTGTTGTAAGGAAGCTTTTTTTGCATTTGTGGTTTTAAGGGGACTGAGCCTTCTTTGCCAATCGCCTGATTGGCTATCATACTAACA
Source organism: Heteromeles arbutifolia (assembly GCA_024362995.1). NCBI lineage: Eukaryota > Viridiplantae > Streptophyta > Magnoliopsida > Rosales > Rosaceae > Heteromeles > Heteromeles arbutifolia. Next base: position 35,227,360 of record JANCRC010000005.1, on the reverse strand, counting down.
AGTTACTTCAGGACGAATTACCAGGAGAAGGAAAATTTAATGTGTTGATCACACGTTATGACCTTGCCTTAAATCAGTCGGGGAGCTTATAACAATAAGCTTGGTTGTATTTGTTTCAAATAGAAGATAATTAACAAGCAGAAGATTTTATCCGCGGAAATTTTATTGGTTGTATACATAAAACCTTTGCTTGTAGCGTTGAATTGGATTTCTTGAAATAGTTTGCTTAAATCCTCAAAGGAGCTGATTCCATGAAAACATTGGCATGCAACTGTACTCTCATCTTCTAGGCTCAAGTAGCTAGGTTAAACCTCTTCCCAATTTGCATGCTTGGAAAGAGCTTTAATCAATGAAACTCCGCCTTCTAACCTATATACATGTTAACCCGCCACAAGTCCGCCTTCTTTAAATAAATCGGTAAAAGGTCAAGTGCTTCAGATAAGGCAACACATATCCCTGGATCGGAGCCTACCCTACCCTCGGGTGGAAGCAATGGAGTTCTCTGGTAGGAGAGAACAAGCGCTTGCACATGATTTCAATTCAATTTTACTAGAAAGATCGGTCACTCTATATTCCTTTCCCATTGAGATTTTTTTTAGTAGTGATATATTATGGTTTTAGATAAACGAATGTTGCTAACTTGCCATATATAAGCGCTAACTAGTTAATAACTTAATGTAGCTTTAACTACTCAGCTATTCACTTTCAACTTCAGGCGCTTAATTCATGCTATAACTATGGAAGATTACAATACATGGAGCAAAACACATCTGGTAACTTCCAAGCCCAGGCGTTTAATGCTACAAATGGAGATTTCACTAATGCCCTTAGGCATATAGAGGAGGTCCTCGTGAGCCATTTCGAGGATGACAAGTAATATGGTTTGGTATGCCCTGAGAGACTCCAAATTCTAGGAGACCGATGAAAATTTCGTCGGATCAAGTTTTTAATAGTATTTAATTTAGTGGGGCGACAAAATGACGTCATCAGGTAAGATATTTTTGTCAGGTAAAGGCAGTCAATGCAATTTAACCCCGACCACTTCTTTTGTTGGGCAAACCTAGTTTCGCCTGACAAACGACTACTTCTCGTTGGATAAGACTTCGAGTGACGGGTTTTTGCACGACCAACTTTTCCCAACGAACTTTGGTTGGCTAAAGTCTTAGGCGACAAAATTCTAGTTGACCCAACAAAAATTTTTCGTCTGGCAAGATGGTTTTTTTTTTTGGTAGTGCATGTTCTGCCAAAATAGGTATTTTACCTTCTCGTGAAATTTGGCCAGTGAGCATTCCGACGGACATGAAATGTAAAATGCTCATTTCCCAGCATCCTACCTCTCCATTGAAGATGCTTTAGTGTAAATATAACGCAGTACAAATAAACAACGAAAATTGGTAGAATGGACTTCATACAGAAGCAGTGTTCACTTCACCAGGTACGTTCATATACTGTGTAATACAATTGAAAAAAATGGTATGAGAAAAAGCAGATTCCTTCGAATCCCTAGTATTACGCTTGGGAAAACCTAAAGCATTTCAATTCGACAGGTCTTTGAACCCTTTTGGAATAGCATCAGTTCATCGAATAACGCCTTCAAATATGCAAATGAAAGACCTGAAATAGTCCCCACGGTAGACAGGGTCATCTTACTCAAAACGTTGCCGTTCTTTAACATATACTTTGCCATTTCCATCTCGTCCCGCCTTCCCTTGAATCTGTTTACGGTGATGGTCATGAGGTGTGTCAACAAACAAGTAGGCACCAACTTCGGTGGATGAAATTCGTCATGCCTGAAGTTTTTTTTATTGCATGTAGTACACTCCTAAAATTTTATTCAAGACAAAGAACGAAATCATGAGAATCCCAAAAGGCTGTTGCATTTTGGCAAAATACCATAAGTGGAAATAAATCGATCTTACTCCCTGTTCGAAGACAAGATATTATAGATTTGGTGATCTCTCGAGTAACTTACTTAGAAATCCCTAGTGACAGCAATCATAAAAATCTAGCTTCAGTGGGTTCAGATTGCCAAAAGCAGGCAAATCACCCTATATCAAAATAAGTTAATGTAATGATCAAAGAGAAACTCATGCGTAAAGGCACACTTGTTTATGTGTGATTCTGTCTCAAATAACAAAATGATAAAGAAAACCAATCACCAATGGTAAGAAAGAAAAATAGAGGGACGAACGGGATGTGTTTACCCAGTTTAAAATATCAAAGAATGAAGGGGCAAACTCATCCACATTTGGTTTTTCAGGTAGGTGAAAGAAAGATAACAACTGGCCTTATGCAACGTAAGCGAAGTATCACATCCAGCATAACAAAGTTCATCTACCAAGCCTCATCAGCTCACCAAAGTTAAGGTGAGCCTAGTCATAGGAATTCTATTGCTCAAAAAACAAGTCACAGGAAATCTCTTGCCAGTCAAGATAGATAGTAACTGGCATCGATCAAGTGTAACGTGGATGAGTTGTTATAATTCAGTTGCAGTTTTTTTAATCTGCTAGTCAAGCAAAGCTTCGGCCATAAAAGCTTCAAAGTGTAATTATTCTCTCAGTTAGCCTATGAAAATTAGAGAGAGCAGTTTATCATTGACTTCTCTATTTTCTCTGTATCTAAACACTCTTTGCAGACTGAAATATCAAGAGTGGAAGTGATGAATCGGTGAGAGCTTGAAGCACGATGGAGGTGATACGATAATGAAGAATTACAAACAAGAATGTTGGATACCAGTAAATTTGAGAATTCAAAGAGAAAAGATAAACTGCTCCCTCTAATTTTCATTCATTTACACACCGAATAATTACACTGTGATACTTTTACATTGACCGAACTTTCAATCGGTAACAGACTTACAAATCTGGAACTAAATCATAACAAATCATCCATTCTAAACTTGAGACCTGCAGTGTCTGACTATCTTGATCACTACCAAGAGCTTTCCTTATGACAAGGTCCGAGTAACATTTAGTTTCTTCCATTTCAATCTACCCAATTTGAAAAGGATTAAAGATTTTTGGCCCATGCGAGCCTCACCCTCCACCCCTTCCTCACTACCAAACGAAAAAAGTATTTCCCCCGCCTGATGGGAAGAACCTACCAAACAGGATATCACTTATTTTTTGTACGTGCTACGATTACTTAATATATAATATAATACTTTGTAAAACAATCAAGCAAGCATCGCAAGCAATCAAATATTTGATTATTATTATTATTTCTCTAATTCACATCCTAAAGTCATAACAAACTAAGAGAAACTAATTAGAAACATAAAATTAGCATGAATTTATAAAAACAATACCCAAAACAACGTCGTTTTGGGTTTAGGATATTATTTTATAAAAAAGAAGATTCAAATGCCCAGGTCACCTAGGCGCCTGAGGCAATAGTCCACCCCCGCTGGGCAGAGGCGTTTTCTTCATAAGCACCTCCCCACCCACACAACAAAAAAAGGGCCTAGGCGAGTCTTAAAACTAGTTTTTTTAAAACACTGGCTACGATCGTACCATCTTTTCTTACCTTTATCCTCCACCCTAATCATTATGACTTCCTTATAATCCTCCCCAACATACATAACACAAAGAAACAAGTCAGGACATGCTTACCTCCAAATTATAAGCTGAAAGAGACAGGCACTTGACGTTGGAGATATTTTCAAGAATTTTGATTGAAAGATTAAGCCGTTCGGGCTGTTCTGCATACTGGCGATCCATATTGGAGATTTGTTCCTCAGGTGCACTTTCATCATCAGACTGTTCATCAAACTGGAGATCGATGTTGGCTTTGACAAGGGAATTTCCGTTGATTACAAAATAACAATTTGATAGGCTATTTCCGCTATTCAGTTAGAGCTCAAGGCATTCAAGTTTAGGAGCATCAATACAAAACTTGTAGCTATTACCAGCATTATTGATCTCTAAAATTATTTCTAATGTCCTCAGTTCTGGTGCCGATATTTTGATATCCATATCCTCCTCATTCCATCTTCAAGGCATCCTTCTATAGTCAAACTTTCAAGAGCCGGAAAGTAAGATAAAAGCTTTTGCAATGATCCACCTGAAGGATGATGAACTAGAACATAAAGGACATTGAGACTTGGGAAACACATTGATGTAGGAGGATTAGTAATAAACATCGACCGCAGCTTCAAAATTTGTAGTGTTTTGCAAATGAACAGACTTCGAGGCAACTCAAAAACATTGTCCGGATCCCCGTCAACGTAAAGATCAAGTTCAACAACATTGCGTTTAATGGCAGTGCAAATCCAACCCTCAAGGCGAGGCAATTCAAATTCTTCAAAAGAAAAGTTAAGAAAAAGCTTTGGGATGTCAACTGAGTCACGGAAGTAAAATACACGATCCACAAATTTCGCAAAACCAATAAGATCAGAGTGATCGTCATCGTCAAAGTGTAGACTGGGAAGGGAAGTCCACATTTCGTTATATCTTTTAGACAAAATGGTCGTCCTCACAGCACATTTCGTTGGTAGGAAGCAAAGTATGTGAGAAAGAAGTGCATCTGGTAATGCACTTGTCCTATCGTTAACTCCTGTGTGACGCTCTTGAATCAAATCCATTCGTACCGTGATGCTTGATAGGAACCTCTGTGTCCGTACAACGAATGGCAATAATTATATTCCCAAGAAGAAAACATTCAGTACTAGAAAATTTGTTCAGGAGTTATATTCAATCAGGAAACAGAGAAACAAAAAATAAAGACAGTTCATCGGTTAAAAATAAAAGATAAAGATACAGTGCTTTTTATAGAGATAAACAACAGAAAGGGTAAGACTTAATTCCTCTATTAATTTTTGCCAGTTTCTTGGTAACCAAACAGATGGTAAGGAAGTCAAGAGAAATATAGAAGACTACATACCTGATAAGAGGTCCGGAGAAACTGGTTGATCAGAAAGGGCGAGAAGGGCTAGTAAAGAAGATTAGTTCCACACAAGCACTCTAAACGGCTGCCTTGTCACCACAATCTACGCAACTCCAAATTGCGAGAGTGAAGCATATGATTTTGTTTAGCTTCTACAGTACGAAAATAAATATCATTAGACAAATAACTAGTTTATCGACTTATCGACACAATGAATCGTACTCTTTAACCATATTACATCTTTTGGAGTTCTACCTGACCAAATGCTACATCGTTTGAAGTCTCCATTTGATTATACAACTGAAAACAAGCAGTAGCAAACATAGAAAGTTCCTGGTTTTCACAAAGTTGTTGTTTTCAGAAATTTGAAACTGTACCTAAACAAAGAATTGTACTTTGAAAAAAAAGATACTTGTAGAAATCAAATTGCACTCCGACGAATTCAACATGACAAGTCTTTGAACCTCGTTTGAACAAAGAGAAATCTCGGCGCAACTTCTTGACTATGTACAGTTGATCTGCATATATTGTCATCTTACTCAAAACTATACCGTTCTTCAACAAATACTTTGCCACTGCCATCTCAACATGACGTCCCTTGAATCCCCGTGTGGAGATAGTGTTGAGCTGGAACAAACAAATTGGCACAGATTATGGCGGATACCACTCATGATCTGGCAACCTCTAATCAGTGCTCTAGCAACCTCACATCTTCTAAGACAAGATATTGTTGGAAGTATGCCCACAAAGCCACTCATTTGATGTAATAGCTTTTGGAATACTTATTGTATTAGACTATTATATGTTTAATGAAGGGCAAAGCTTATTGTTAATCACTATTTATTGTATCATGTGTTTAAGCAATAAGGGAATCCAAGGAATATATTTTATCTAAGAGAGAAGTGATCTAAGTAAGTTAGATTAACGAGACCTTTCTCTTATGAACATTCCTAAAACGTTCCTAGCCATAGGATTGCCAATTGGGCATTGACAATCCACTAAGGTTAGTATGTGTTATGTTAACTCAAGCGTGAGTATGACTAGTCTCAAGTCATTTAGTGTTGGACACTAAGACAAACACATAGGTGCTCAAAAGGTAATCGAGTACACTGAACAACGATCAAAAGAGAGTTCGAACATACATGTCATGTAAGAACTCGTAAGTTGCAATATGCAAAATAGTCCTTTGACCTGAGGCATCATTGATGTCTAATGGTTAGGTCCTTGATCTTTGATTATGTCAAAGGCATTCCATTGAGAGTGTCAACGACATTGTTGGGGTCAAGCTATCTAGTCATGTAGGCATGTGAATGCACAACAAGGGATCTCTAACCTTCCATGGTGGAAGGTGAATACTCTGAGATATGATTCGAGAGTCTTTGGCCAAAGCATACGAATATGATTTAGGAAGCATGTTCCAAATCATATTCAATTGATTCATATAGAGAAGTATCGCATTGGATAGTAGACATGATACAAACTATCACTCAAACAATGTGATCAAGAGTATTGTATTAGAGAATGACCGTATTGCATTGTAATTGTAACTGGATAGGTTCTCCAACCACTTCTACTTAGCTTGGGTAGCCATGACATACTGCTAGGTGTCACTCATTGTTTGTGGAAGCCCTGAGGATTAGCAAACACTAATCTTCATCAAAGGGAGAATTGAAATGTAGTTTCAATTCACAATCGATCGTTAAGAGTAACAATCGCCCACTGCCTCGCTAATTGGAACCTAATGGATCGTACACCGAGTAAGGGTGAAAGTGAAGAAATATAAATGAGATGGATAAGCAATTAAATAGTTTAATTGAGAATGGTCAAGATTAATTAATTAGTTAATTAATCTTACGAAAGGTTCGTATTGGGCTTTTAAGTTGGTTTTGGGTTTCGGGGCCCAAAAGGGTTTTTTGGTCCACAAGGCCCATTGAGTTTAGGTTGTGTGACAACTAAAACTAAATGGAAATTAACCCAAAAACAAAGTCAAAACCGGCCTAGGGTGAGGGTTATCAAACTTGGGTTAATTGCAAGTTTGCCACTCACATGTGAGGTGGTATAAAAGCATCTTTATAGCTTTTACCTCATTAGGGTTTTCTTGAGACAAAGAAGAGAAATATTTTCTCTCTTTTTCTCCATAGAGGCCGGCCACTTAGGGGAGGGATAGCTAGCAATCTTTCTTCCTCTAAGTCATCCATTTCATCTTCACACCTCATCCTTGGTGTGGAGACTTAGAGACACCAAACCTTTGGTGTTTTTGGAGATCCTTTCCTCACATCCTCAAGGAGCAAAGGAGTAACAAAAGGAAGTAAATCACAAGGAAGATCCAAGGAGCTAGGAGGTGACTTGAAAGCCCTCCACTTGGGTGAATCCCTTGTGTAAACAAGGATGAGCTTCAAGGGTAATGAATCTCAAAATCCTTTCTTCTCTTTAATGTTGTTAAAGAGTCTTGTGGTTCACCATTCACTAGGCTTTGAAAGTCATGGGTTTTAGAATTGTTTTTGAATGCATGCCTACTTTAAAGTGTTATTAGTTTGCATATGTGTTCAAATGTTCTCACATGTTCTTAGCTAGGACAAAATTTTTCCTTCAAGTGGTATCAAGAGCCTAGGTCTAGTTTATGGTGAATCCTTTTGGGTTTTGTGTTTTTCATGGTTTGTGATTTAAATGTTGTAAATGTTACAAGCTTTGTTCTTGCTTTTGAATATAAATTTTGCTTGAAAGTTTAGCATCTCAAATGTTGTAGATGTAGTTCATTTAAGCATGAATATTGGAACAAAAATTTGGTGCCATGTATGTGGGGAAATTCGGCCAAATCCAAGGGTGGATTTTTGGGTTCATGTTTGTCTTGTTAAAAGTGTTTTAAAGTGACTTTTGGAACCCCTATGTACCCTAGGATGTTAACCCTCTTTTGAGTAGTGAAAATTTGAGTTTTATTAAGTGAAAACATTCATGGAGTTCTTATGAGTTTTCATGTATGTTCTTCAATGTTCTTGATGTTCTTACCAAGAACAAAAAGGTTTGGTGTTTTGATTCAATATGTTTGTTGTTTTTCATAAAGTTTTGGTTTATTGTTGATTGGTGATGAATGATTGGTGATGGATGATTTGTGTCATTATTGTTTGTCAAACCTATATCTTTCAACCCATACCAATCAACCTTTTTCAACCATGCCAATCAACTATTCAACCCATCCCTTTCACCTTTTCAACACACTTTAAAAATTTTGAATTTTCACCAAAACCAACCCCCCCTTTTTCACTACCAAAACCGGCCACCCCTTAGTGGGGGTGCTTTTGGGGTTTTTTATGCAATTACATAAAGTTTTGATACTTTTGTGTATTTGCACTTTGGCCCAAAAGTTTACGTTTTTACGTAAAGGTCCAAAATCACTAAAGGACAAATTGTTTTGCTCCTTTAATGAAGTTTTTGTGATTGTAGAAATTTTTGGGTTCTAGTTGTAATTACATGAAGTTGTGGACTCTTGTGTTTTTACAAAGTGACCCCAAAAGTTTATGTTTTTACATTGTGGCCCAATAGTTGTGGTCATTACTTTTCGGCCCAAATTAGGATGAGAACAAAATGGTTTTGTTTCTTTAAAATGAGAATTGGATTTTCATTTCATTTAGTTCCATTTAAATCAATTCTATGAATCCGAAAACCAATTGTTTAAGTTGCTTTCTTAGTTAATGTGATTGATTAAGAAAATGATGATTATGAACCAAAGGCCTCAATAATTGAGCTATGTGATTGGCCGCTTTACATTATGAATGTTTGGGTTAAGTAGTTTAGATTTGAATGTAATTTGATTAGTTCAAATGTGTTGTAAAAGGGCATAAGTCCTTCCAATTTGTTGTAAAAGGGCATAAGCCCCTTCCAATTTGTTGTAAAAGGGCATAAGCCCTTCTCTTTATTTCAAGTATTCCTTTTTGTTTATTTGTATGCAAATTGGAATAGTTGGGTCCAACGCCCAATAGGAAATAACGGTTTAATTAGATTAAACGCGTAATTAAAATCAACACCTACCTACCTTAGACCCAAGGTCCAACACAAGGCTCGTGTTGGATCAAATCAAACGGTTCATAATTATCCTAAGTCCTTTTAATAAGATTAAAATGAAATTGATGTAGCCCAACACTACTCCCTCAACAAAACGAATATTAAGTTGATAAGCGAGAGATGCTTTGAACATCTCTTCGTAGGCCTTCCACCGTGGTGAGCTCCAATCGTTTGTGACTTGTACACCGGCTTCACCCTATCATGGGGAAGTTCAAAGTATATGCTTACCTTCAGGAGGAGTTCATATGAACATACATGATGTGGTGAGGTAGGCAACGAGGATGGCCAACATCATATCATTGTGAGGCTATTCTTGAACCCCTACACGAACTAGCATGGTGGGAATAACTTAACTAAGTGCAATGGTGCCAACATCATATCATTATGAGGCATCATTCTCTAGAGGCCAAACTAGATGGGTAATTACAAGAGTTGTAAATGACTAAAGCGTTATTCTCTCATCACTATTGTTGCTAACCAACATCATATCATTGTGAGGTGGGCTTGGTAATGGTGAGTCTCCCATACCCCACTAAGAGTTCAACATAACTCTCGGATTCTATTGAGGGATGTGGAATTTGCCAAAAATAGTAGGTAGTACTATTTGATTTAAGACCCAATCAAGTAGTTTTAAAATCAATAATCTAATATGATTTCTGTTATGTTATGTAGTTTACGACATGCCTAAAATTACACCTACCATTGTACTTGACAAAATTGGCCTTAGGGGCCAACGTTTCCTTGCTTGGTTTCATCACATTAAGAATGTCTCAAAGATGAATGACATATCGTATGTGCTTAAGCAATCCCCTCCTCATGTACCTCATACGAAACTAGCTTCAAAGGAGGAATGTGAAAATTATGCTAGACACTATGAGGATGACTTACAAGCCAAATGCTTAATCCTCACTTCACTTAGTGAGGAGCTTAAGAAGCTACATGAGCACATGGACACTTCTTGTGCCATGGTTGATAGTTTGCATAAGATGCATGACATTGAGACAAGTAACGTACGATTCTCAAATGTTTATAGTCTATTAAATGCCAAAATGGCAAAGGGGACATCGGTCCAAAAACATGGACAAAAGATGGAAATGATCTTTCAAGATCTTGAAAGTTTAGGAACTTCCATCGATGGGAAAATGGCCCAAGACTTTTTCCTTGCATCTCTTTCAGATGATTTCACTAAGTTTATAGTAAACTATAAAGTGAATAGATTTGATCATACTTTTACCGAGATGATTGACATATGCTGTGAGTTTGAACAAAGTTTCAAAAAGGACAGTGGGAGTGAGAATGCAATCATAAGGAAAAGGTTGCATAAGAAGAAGGCAAGAAAATCCAAAGGAACATGCTTTCATTGTGGAAAGGATGAACGTTGGAAGAAGAAATACAGGGTGCGCATTGCGAGCCTTATGACAAGAACTTTTGAAGGGACTAATTCTGTCATAGAAAGTGCTTTTACAGTGAGCTCCAATTCCTGGATATTTGATTCAGGCGCTAGTCAACATATCTGCAATTCGTTGCAGGGACTAACAGAGAGCAGGACATTGTGCAATTGGGAGATGGTTGTGCGAGTTGGGAACGGCACTAAGATCTCTGCAAAAGCGATTGGCACCTACATGCTTAAACTACCCTCTAAGGAAGTCTTGGAACTCAAAAATTGTTTATATTTTCCTTCATGTATAAAGAATTTGATTTCTATCTCTATGCTTTTACGAGATGGGCACTCAGTATTGTTTGACAAAATGAGTTGCACTTTATACTTGAACGGTCGTATTATCTCTCATGGTAATATGATAGAGGGACTTTTTCACCTAGAGACAAGTAGTGGGTTGCACTGTATTGAAAGCGGGAATACCTCAAAACCCAAAAGGGCTAGAGAAGAAGTTAACCGAGAAAAGATGTGGCATCTTAAACTTGGACATGTAAACCTTGATAAGATTCGCAACATGTCGAAAGACGGATATTTCCGCCCATTAGGTAATGACCAAATGGGTACTTGTGAATGTTGCTTGAAAGGGAAGATGACCAAATCTCCGTTCACTGGGAAGGGAGAGCGTGCCACTGAAATTCTAGGGTTAATCCACACTGACGTATGTGGACCTATGTCTACTACGTCGAGAGGAGGCTTCTCTTACTATATCACATTCACCGACGATCACTCTCGGTTTGGCTATGTGTATCTTATGAAGTACAAGTCAGAATCCTTTGAAAAGTTCAAAGAATTCAAGAATGAAGTTGAGAAGCAAACTGGGAAGCAGATAAAGATCCTAAAATCAGATCGAGGGGGAGAGTATCTAAGCAACGAGTTCCTAGATTATCTCAAAGAGTGTGGAATAATATCACAGTGGACTCCATCGGGAACTCCACAACTTAATGGAGTTTCTGAAAGGAGAAATCGAACCTTGATGAACATGGTTCGTTCTATGATGAGTTCCGCAGATCTACCAGTAGCATTCTGGGGATATGCTCTATATACAGCAGCTTACTTGCTTAATAGAGTACCTTCCAAGTTAGTTTCACATACGCCCTATGAGATATGGCATGGAAGAAAGCCAAGTCTTAATCATATTAAGATTTGGGGTTGTGAAGCATATGTCAAGAAGCTTGAAGCTGCTAAGCTTGAAGCGAGATCAGTTAGGTGCTATTTTGTGGGATATCCTAGAGAAACTATGGGATATGAGTTCTACCATCCTGACGACCAGAAAGTCTTTGTCGCCAGAACTGCTAAGTTTCTAGAGGACGAATTTGTTCTCAAAGGAACTACAAGTAAAATGATGGAGATTAATGAGATTAATGATGAACCACAAACAAGCACTCGACAAGTTGACAACCCTGTTCCCGAACCCTTAGCTCCACGTAGATCAGAACGGGTCAGCCGGCCACCTCAGAGGTATGGCTTGGATAATGACTTTGGGGAATTGCACCTTCTAGGTGACAATGACACAAAGGAGGATCCTAGATACTACACTGAAGCAATGTCCGACATTGATTCAAAGAGATGGCAAGAGGCCATGAAATCCGAGATGGATTCCATGTATCAAAATCAGGTCTGGACTCTTGAAGACCCTCCAGAAGGTATAGTACCTGTTGGAAACAAATGGGTATTCAAGAGGAAGATAGGCGTTGATGGGAACGTGGAGACTTATAAGGCTAGATTAGTAGCCAAGGGTTACAGGCAACGAGAAGGGATTGACTATGAAGAAACCTTCTCTCCTGTAGCCATGATTAAGTCCATTCGGATTTTGCTTGCTATAGCTGCGTACCATGATTATGAGATATGGCAAATGGACGTAAAGACGGCCTTTCTGAACGGCTACCTAGAGGAAGAGCTCTATATGACTCAACCCGAAGGTTTCGTGTCCAAGTCTGAAAAGACTAAGGTATGCAAGCTTCAAAGGTCCATTTATGGACTTAAACAAGCCTCCAGGAGCTGGAATATTCATTTTGACACAGAAATCAAATCGTTTGGTTTTACTCAAAACGAAGACGACAATTGTGTTTATCAAAAGGTCGTTGGGGATGCAGTTGTATTCCTAGTGTTATATGTAGATGACATATTACTATTCGGGAATGACACTGCAGTACTTTCTTCTGTAAAAGTGTGGTTGTCCAAAACCTTCCACATGAAAGATTTGGGAGATGCATCTTATATGCTTGGGATAAAGCTCTATCGTGATAGATCTAGAAAATTAATTGGATTATCCCAATCTATGTATATAGATAAGGTGCTAAGTAGGTTCCAGATGGAACAATCTAAGAAAGGTTTTCTTCCTGTCAGACATGGAATTCACCTTTCTAAGTCCATGGAACCTAAAACTCCTGAAGAAATACGGCAGATGAGTGCTATTCCTTATGCTTCCGCCATAGGAAGTCTTATGTATGCCATGATATGCACAAGGCCTGATATCGCATATGTTGTGAGCATTACTAGTCGATATCAATCTAACCCAGGATCAGAACACTGGGCAGCTGTCAAGACGGTCCTTAAGTACTTAAGAAGAACTAAGGACATGTTCCTCATTTACGGAGGAGCGGCAGAGTTGTGAGTAGAAGCCTATACAGACGCAGATTTCCAATCTGACGTCGACGATAGAAGTTCCAACTCCGGATATGTGTTCACTCTGAATGGTGGGGCTGTCAACTGGAAAAGCAAGAAACAATCTGTAATTGCTGATTCCACGACAGAGGCTGAATATATCGCTGCAGCTGAAGCCGACAAAGAAGCGTTCTGGATGAAGAAGTTCATTACTGAACTTGGAGTGGTTCCAACCATTACATCACCAATAACTTTGTACTGTGATAATAGTGGGGCGATAGCTCAAGCCAAGGAACCCAGGGCTCATCAAAAGAACAAGCATTTTGACAGACGCTTTAATATCATTAGAAGATATGCTGCCGAGGGGAAAGTCAACATCCTCAAGGTTGCCTCAGCCGATAACGTAGTAGATCCACTGACGAAGCCAATGTCTCAAATCCAACTTGACCGCCATATGGAAAAGATGGGTATTAGATACATGGGAAGGTGGCTTTGAGTGCAAGTGGGAGATTGTTGGAAGTATGCCTACAAAGCCACTCATTTGATGTAATAGCTTTTGGAATACTTATTGTATTAGACTATTATATGTTTAATGAAGGGCAAAGCTTATTGTTAATCACTATTTATTGTATCATGTGTTTAAGCAATAAGGGAATCCAAGGAATATATTTAATCTAAGAGAGAAGTGATATAAGTAAGTTAGATTAACGAGACCTTTCTCTTATGAACATTCCTAAAACGTTCCTAGCCATAGGATTGCCAATTGGGCATTGACAATCCACTAAGGTTAGTATGTGTTATGTTAACTCAAGCGTGAGTATAACTAGTCTCAAGTCATTTAGTGTTGGACACTAAGACAAACACATAGGTGCTCAAAAGGTAATCGAGTACACTGAACAACGATCAAAAGAGAGTTCGAACATACATGTCATGTAAGAACTCGTAAGTTGCAATATGCAAAATAGTCCTTTGACCTGAGGCATCATTGATGTCTAATGGTTAGGTCCTTGATCTTTGATTATGTCAAAGGCATTCCATTGAGAGTGTCAACGACATTGTTGGGGTCAAGCTATCTAGTCATGTAGGCATGTGAATGCACAACAAGGGATCTCTAACCTTCCATGGTGGAAGGTGAATACTCTGAGATATGATTCGAGAGTCTTTGGCCAAAGCATACGAATATGATTTAGGAAGCATGTTCCAAATCATATTCAATTGATTCATATAGAGAAGTATCGCATTGGATAGTAGACATGATACAAACTATCACTCAAACAATGTGATCAAGAGTATTGTATTAGAGAATGACCGTATTGCATTGTAATTGTAACTGGATAGGTTCTCCAACCACTTCTACTTAGCTTGGGTAGCCATGACATACTGCTAGGTGTCACTCATTGTTTGTGGAAGCCCTGAGGATTAGCAAACACTAATCTTCATCAAAGGGAGAATTGAAATGTAGTTTCAATTCACAATCGATCGTTAAGAGTAACAATCGCCCACTGCCTCGCTAATTGGAACCTAATGGATCGTACACCGAGTAAGGGTGAAAGTGAAGAAATATAAATGAGATGGATAAGCAATTAAATAGTTTAATTGAGAATGGTCAAGATTAATTAATTAGTTAATTAATCTTACGAAAGGTTCGTATTGGGCTTTTAAGTTGGTTTTGGGTTTCGGGGCCCAAAAGGGTTTTTTGGTCCACAAGGCCCATTGAGTTTAGGTTGTGTGACAACTAAAACTAAATGGAAATTAACCCAAAAACAAAGTCAAAACCGGCCTAGGGTGAGGGTTATCAAACTTGGGTTAATTGCAAGTTTGCCACTCACATGTGAGGTGGTATAAAAGCATCTTTATAGCTTTTACCTCATTAGGGTTTTCTTGAGACAAAGAAGAGAAATATTTTCTCTCTTTTTCTCCATAGAGGCCGGCCACTTAGGGGAGGGATAGCTAGCAATCTTTCTTCCTCTAAGTCATCCATTTCATCTTCACACCTCATCCTTGGTGTGGAGACTTAGAGACACCAAACCTTTGGTGTTTTTGGAGATCCTTTCCTCACATCCTCAAGGAGCAAAGGAGTAACAAAAGGAAGTAAATCACAAGGAAGATCCAAGGAGCTAGGAGGTGACTTGAAGGCCCTCCACTTGGGTGAATCCCTTGTGTAAACAAGGATGAGCTTCAAGGGTAATGAATCTCAAAATCCTTTCTTCTCTTTAATGTTGTTAAAGAGTCTTGTGGTTCACCATTCACTAGGCTTTGAAAGTCATGGGTTTTAGAATTGTTTTTGAATGCATGCCTACTTTAAAGTGTTATTAGTTTGCATATGTGTTCAAATGTTCTCACATGTTCTTAGCTAGGACAAAAATTTTCCTTCAGATATTCCAGATTACGTGATATCTTGAGCACCGCTGGTAACAAATCCCAGCAGTAGCAATCATGTGAAACTTAACAAGGGAATACAAGCCACTCTTCCGGCACTCCTATTTAATTGTGTCCGTTGAGTCTTCTTTAAACTACTCAATCTAATAGCTTAAAACATGATAGTGTTGGAATTGATAAAAAGAGTGCAAAAATCACTCTCCAAAGTGGCAAGAAATGACTTACATGGAACGAAATACTAAAGTGCCGGTGTCTCAAACCAATTATAAGACGGCATGAGATAAACTTGAAATATGTGACCTCGTGTCATAGTCCGGGATGTCCTCTAACCTCAAACAAACCAAAACCCCAGCATGAACTCCCCACAAACCTCATTAGCATTCCACACGTGAACAGTCGACATGATCTCACGTTCTACAAAAGCACTTTTCGAAAAGCCAATATTTTTCCAATCAACTCGATCCTCCACCTTCATCATAAAAAACCCATCAAATTTCTCTACACACCCATCATCTTCCCCACCCGAAATCCCCAAAAAGCTGCACCACAATGACTGGTTATCCCCCACCGAAGTCCTGCAAGTCTTCACCTCTCTCAGAGACCCCAACTCAATCCTCACAGCACTCGATCACTACTCCAACCGCAAGGACTACAAACCCAATGACTCTCTACACTTTGATCGTCGCTAAGCTCGCCGAAGCCCGCCTTTTCGACGCCATTGACCCCGTCATGGCCCGAATCAAAGCCGAAAGCAAATGTCCATTATCGGACGACTTCTTCCGCTCCGTTATCAAGGCTTACGGCAATGTGGGTGGTTTTATAAACAGGGCAATTGACACCCTTTATGATATGCCCAGATGTGGCTGTTGGCCTTCTGTGAAGACGTTCAATTTCGTGCTGCATTTGCTTGTTTCGAGAAAGATGTTTGATGTTGTTCACGAGGTGTACCTGGAGGCTCCCAAGTTGGGGATTGAGATTGATGCGTGTTCGTTGAATATAATCATCAAAGGGTTGTGTGAGTTTGGGAAACTGGATGGTGCACTCCAGGTTCTCGACGAATTTCCTGAGCAGAGGTGTGAGCCGACTGCGCTGACCTTGTCGACGCTTATGCATGGTTTGTGCGTCAATGGGAAGGTGGGTGAAGCTTTCGGGTTGTTGAAGAGGATGGAAGATGAGGGCATCGATGCAGATACCATCACTTTTAATATATTGATAGCGGGGCTTAGAAAGCGAGGGAGATTCGATGAGGGGATTAAGCTTTTGGGGGAAATGAAGTTCAAGGGGTGTGATCCGAATCCAGGGTCTTATCAGGAGGTTTTGTATTGTTTTCTTGATGCACAGAGGTACGTTGAGGCCAAAGGGTTTATGAGGTGGATGATCTCTAAGGGTGTTGGTCCGAGTTTTGTGTCGTATAAGGCGTTGATTCATGGGTTATGCATAGAAAATCTGGTGCAGGATGTGGATTGGGTTTTGAAGCAGATGATACGACAAGGTTTACTTCCGAAGATGGGGATGTGGAGGCAGATTCTCAAACGCATGTTTGCAGAGAAGAGTAGCCATTGCTGTATATCATATGAGGAAATTGTAGATAGTTGAATCATACAAAATGGATGATTGTGTGCTGATGTTTCTCACAGATTTGTCCTTCCAAACAATTTTGAGGTCATGTAAATTGAAAAGCACTCTTCCTATATTCCGGCTTTCTTGAGACTCAAAATTATGAGATGGAAGAAGCTGAAGGTTTTTCATCTGATAAAATAATCTCGGCTCATTGAGTCATCACGGACTGTTGGCACTCCGGCGTCCTGCTGAAGGTTCTGCTGAAGTTGTGCAAAATGGAAATACCTAACAAACTGATGGCGACCGGAATGAAGATATGTTGGCATGATGAAATTATGGAATTCGAACTTGTTTAATCAACTTGTGTAATTTGAATGCTTAAATCCTGTACAAATATGTCCCCTTTCTCTTATCCACTCTCACTCTCTCCTTCTCTTTCTCTATGTTTTTGTGGTTTAGACCCCTCAACTTGCTACAATGTGCTGCTAACTGAAAAGCTTCTCGAGATACAGCTACCGCGGCGTCCCAAAGTGTGGCTGCATCCCGACTGTTGGTAATTCTTTATGGGACTGCATGATCGACCTGTTCACGAAGGGTTCCTTACGGTGAAAAGGGGAGAGAAATTTTCGTCCTCCCCGGACTTTAGAAGCATTAATTGCAATCAAATACTTCTAACTACACAAAACGAACTATATAAAAATTGGTTTCGACCATGAATATCGATGTAATGTACTAGTGTGTGTTCAAAAATTATGTCATATACAATTTTTGTTCTTTACAGAAAACGAAAACAAACCAATGTTAACAGATTGACAGGACGAGCATATGTAGGTCTGCAGAGTGTCAAACAAACAAGCCCCCTCTACCAGGGCACTGCCAAAAGAGAATCCGGTGACAAAAAAAACAGTTCTATAATACGCCCCCAATGCTACCTGCTATTTTGTCATGTCCTCTTTTCACCTTGATTTCCAACGAAGCATTGGCAACAGAATCAACTCACATAGCGTACCTAAGAATGCAAAAGAGAACCCCTCACGGCTGTGACACAACCTTGTCGATTGCAAAGTTAGCAAGTCTGCCATGAGAGAGCTAAATAAGGATTAGAATGTGGCAAGAATCCTAAAGAACCCTACTTCCGGAGCCACGAGGTATTGTTACTATCAGAAAGATTTCAACCCAGCCTTCATTATTGGACCTTCAGCATCCACTTCAGTGTCACTCGCAACCGTAACTGCTAACATATCAACTATTTGGGCAGAGGATCATCATCAGAAGAGTTGAGATTTTCTAAAATTTCTCTTCCATTCACTACCGAAGAATCACTTTGAGACTTTGCAAAATCTTTTCTATCAGTTTTTTTATTACGCTTGAAGAAACTTTTAGTCTCTCTCAACTTGCCCTTTGCCAGGGTATCTGAACCACTCCCTCCTGCAGGAGTGAAATCCTGTTCTTTCGGAACCTTAGAAGAAAGAGGCTCAGAAAGGTCGTCTTCCACAATAAATTTCACCCCACTCTCATTGTCATGAACTCCTCTAAGATTAATACTTTCAGAACGAGCAGTCTCTTTAAAGCTGCTTGCACCCAGGTCCTTCTTGGAATTCCTGTGGAACTTTGCACAGAACTTATTTAGTCCCTTGCGAACTCCTTTCATGTGCCGTTTCTCCTCAGGATCTTTATCCATGCCACTGTCGTCATTATTTTGGGATCCATATGTAACTGAACTACGGCTGCCAGTATCATTTGGAATCTCGTTATCAAG
The DNA here is from genome assembly GCA_024362995.1 of Heteromeles arbutifolia. NCBI lineage: Eukaryota > Viridiplantae > Streptophyta > Magnoliopsida > Rosales > Rosaceae > Heteromeles > Heteromeles arbutifolia. Next base: position 35,208,677 of record JANCRC010000005.1, on the reverse strand, counting down.
TAGTCGGCTCCTTCCTTGTCTACTTTCCCAAGTTTGTGAAACTTCACTTCCTGGGTGATGAACCCATATACCAGTCTCTTTTTGCCCTTCAACATCAATCGGCTCAAAGTTATCTGCCACCCTGTTAGACTTCTCGGATGATATAGATGAGAAGGAACTTTTATTAGCGTCGCTGGCAAATGAATTTCTTCTATCTTCCAAAGTTACCGTTTCCTGAACCTCTGACTGCTCAGGTCCCTGCATATGCAGGAGGCTCAAGTTAAATTCTTGAATAGGAGGCTCAAGCATATGTGGTAAGTATTGCACCTATGCAGCAACTAGAACCACGAGTCTCTAATCTCTTTATTTTCAACTCATAAGCCTGATCAATAGAACATGGTTGAGATGAAGTAAAAAGGTACCTTCACATTGTCTTCAACGACAGTTACGGCAAGATGCAGCCTCCCGGTTTTAATATTCTGAAGCGGCACCCACATGTCATGTCTCTGGCTGTCTCTAAGATCATTAATGTTAATCGAGCAGTCACTGGATATAGAATAAGAGTAAATTAGTCCTGCATGTAAGACAGCACTTATGGAATAATTTGATAGGAAACTAAGGGCATAAAAGGTGATACACAACACTCGAAATAAGCTGAAAGCGTACTTCTGTTAACGAATTTGAATAAATCTAGGCACAGAAGGAAACATGTTACACTAAAAAGTTCAGAAGCAAACCCAAGAGCATCATCGACGAATCGGTCCTTGTCACAAACTTCAATAGCCAGCACATTAGGTGCATCCCATGTAAGAATGGGGATCTTGAACTCCTCATGCCATTTTGGAGACAGTGTTTTCTTTTGTATCTTTGTTCTAAACCGGTAAAGGCCCAATTGACCCTTAGCATAAGGGTCAGAAAATCCTGAAAGAAAGGCTCTATTCGTTAAATATAAAATTTAAACATGCTGTGGAAAGTTAGAAACCAATGTACTAGCAAAGAGAGACTGACCATTTAAATCGGCGGCTTTCACATCAGATGCTTCAATAACTTCTACTTTGACATGAGCAAGAGCCTCCTTCTCGTTCACAGAGAACCAGCTTTCTGTCAATCAAATAAGCATCGATTATTGATCAAAACATTTCGAAAATACATTTTGAGTCTCTGTGTGTGAGAGAGAGACACACACAGAGACCGAGCATTCATGACAATGCTACTGCAGAACGAAGCATTCATGACACTGTTTACAGCTTCTCCTTAACAGAAGCTCATACGAAATTATACTTCAAAAGCAACAATATCTTCAAGCATGAAAGACTAATTACCTTAAGAGTGAGAAATCTACTACGCCAAAATAATAAAAGTTAAAAGCTTTTCATTTCATGAAAACCGAATGTGCGGAAAGATTTATATAAGGTTTTATATCAAAATACATACATTTCTGTTTGCACACGTGTGTGAGTGTGTGTGTATAAAAATTACCTTGCTTTGGGGAAACAAATTTTTCCATGTCAACAACCAGCATATTAGGCTGCAAAGATAAGTTATAATTAGATTTATAGGTCTAATTTTCATTCAAATCGGGGCAAGATGTAAAGGCAGTTTACAGAGGAGTCCATTGGATATCAGAGAATTTCATAGGACAGTCAGAGTGTAAAAGTCCGAAATCCATACCTCAACAAGTGTCTGCTCAAACGCAATTGAAAGAAGCTTCTCCTGGCAGACAAAATAACAAAGAGCAAGTCAGAGAGAAAATTACAGAGACAGAGAGCTAGAAATGGAGAGAATTAAGAATTTCTTCTGCTCCAATATGATAAAAGTTACCAGCCATCCAGCAATCCCAGGGAGTACTGTAACGTCAAGTCCATGAGTGAAAATAGGCTTAACAGTCATCTGAAAATATGGAGGCTGAACGAAGCACAACCGCACGCGGCCAAGGAATGGCCACCTGCGAAGAAACTTCACTCCAATCAAGACCTTCAGGGAAAAATACAGCTTGATCAGAATGTATCAGTGGTTTGTACATGCCGTTATGGACATCCTATTTTCCATATAAATAAGGTATGAAAAATCTTACAGATACTCTTACGTTACACTGGCTGAACCAACTCAACAAGGTAACATAGAGCATCTAGCATAAATAACATGAACTACAGCGCAACATAAGGCGGAAAAATCACAATTGTAAATTTCGGATGTCACCTTCCCTTCAACATGCATGCCTGTAATATGCAACTTTGCCCACATCCCAAAACCTAGTCTTTTCCTTAACTTCACAGCAAGTATTGCGATCATATCATCAGCCGTAAGAAAATTCAATCCCAACTCCAGAACCTGCATCAAGTTAATATTTAGTATCTGGATTCGGGACCTGCAGTGACTAAGAATGCATGAAAACTGTTCACCGAACATTCCAGAGAAAGTAAACAATACCAGGTGGTCGTCATCCGCAGACTGGCGAACCACTCTCATCTCTGTGAGTATAGGTGCATTTCTTCCCAAGTAAAGGTGCTGAACTACCGCTTCCTTCTGCAGACATATTCAGATCATTGTTAATAACTCAAAAAAAAAAAAAAATGTATTTAACCACCAAATAACAAGGTGACACTATCGTATTCAGACAAAAAGACATGTTTCAACAAAATTATACCTACAAAGACATTGAAATATTGGACATCAAATAATTCACATTATGGTTCAGGATTAATTCACAATGCATTTCAATCAGAAAATGAAGAACAATATCAAAACTAGTCATTGTTGTACTAAAATATTTGAATGCGCATATAAGATGCGGATGCAACATAAGCAGTTGTTTCCACTTAGATAGCATTAATAAATGAAAATATACTCTCTAACACTAAGTTAAGATCCAACAAAGAATTACATCCTTTGAGAGTTGTCAATCACTCAGCAATCTCGTTCAATCAGAACAAATATATGATAACAAATGCCGACAAACAAAATGAAAAGTAGTTGAGACAAGAAGTACTTTGAAGATTATTCAATTAGAAATTGAACTACAATAAGAAATCCAAGAGTCTTAAAACAGAGCAATTAGGACCAAGTGATCAATCCAAATCAATAGCAAGATCGCAGTCATCGTATTTGATTTTAATAGACCAGAAGTTACAGTCTTACGGCTGTCCATGGCTTGTACTTCTCCAAAAACCAAGGTATGATGGGAAGGAGGATCTGCTGTGAAGCAATCTGTTCCATACATATAGGCCATATCTTTTCAATAGTGTGGTTCAACCACCGCACTGTCTCAGATTCAGAAAGCACCTGAAGTATTGAAAAAAAGCAATGTTCATGTGTCATCTGAAACAAAGATTTAAATTTTGACAACATGTACCAAAAACAATTATCGGGATGGATTTTGTTTCTCTTTTTTCATCTTTCATGTTGAACACATAATTTTAACTAATAAAGCAATTACCACAACTGAAAATGCAGAATGGAAAATGAAAAATTACCCGTCTCTGATTAGCCTGTTGTCTTTCCTCGAACTGTAATTTCTTCCGCAGTCTCATAAGGTACCGTTCATGAACCTTTCAGAAGTACAAGAAAAGTTCAAATTAAGTACATCCCTTTTAGCACATACCAGTTTGCCTATTCAAATAACAGATCATGTTTCCTTCCAAAAGGAATATTCATTTCACATCATTGGTAAAACGAATCAAAGGTAAATGACCCTAATGTTAGCACCAACAAGCAAAATTCCACATACTTTTAGCAGGAAAATCTAGCAAACTACAATGTGCATGATTCTAATTCCTTGCCTATAGTGTGTGTGTGTGTGTATATACACATATATACATAAATACATATATATATATATATGTATGTAATGAAGAAAGATGAATGAAAACAATTAGTAAAATTCTTACCAGGTAAAGATAAATGAGAGAAAGAAAGTAGGCAACTGGGTAGCAGTAATCGTAGTGGGAAAGCAACCACAGGCCACATAGCACAATCCCCACATGGTGTATTATTGACATCTCTGTTATATCCATTTCTCCTTCTTCTTCTTCTCTAACCCCAAAAAGAAGGCACCAACTTTGCAACTTTCTCTCACCTTCTCTTTTGTAATTTTTCTGGGTTTTCTAATTCACACTTTACCCCCAAGAAAATTAAAGAAAATAAAATCATAAGATTCAGAGTCAAAACATCAGAGAATTTGGAAAAGGGGAAATCCCAAGATTGAAACTTGAACTCAAGAAATCATCAAAAGGCATGAATGAAACAAAACCCAGAAAAGGAAATTGAATTATGAGTTATATTTTAGAACACAAATTGGGACAGCAAGAGAGAGAGAAAAACCGTTAAAGAGGATTCATTGTGTATATATTTGGAAACTCCTGAAACGGTATCGTAAGCTCCGCCGTTAAAGTAACCGGCGGGGAGAAATGCAGATAGATAGAGAGAGGGAGAGGGAGAGGGAGAGGGAGAGAAAGAAGGGTAACGGGCCAAGACAAAGACCATGACCAGAGAGAAATGATGCCTAAATTTCGCGGTTTTGAGAAATTGCCACTTTTAAACTGGTCTTTTGGCGCCACGTGTATTGGACAAGTCAAGTACGCGTGTCAATGTATTAATTGATACTTTAGGGTTTAGGTAAATTTTGTTGGCGTGAAATCTAGTGTGATTTAGGAATATAATCATTATTATTGTATTTCTTAGTTTGATTAGTAGTCATTAACTTACTTGTACTCAAGGTATAAAATATCGATATTATCGGCGAAATATCGTTGATAATATCGTTTTTTTTGCAACAGCGATATTTTCACAGTCTTCTAATTGATTATCGATAATATCTTCTTAGTTTGATTAGTAGTCATTAACTTACTTGTACTCAAGGTATAAAATATCGATATTATCGGCGAAATATCGTTGATAATATCGTTTTTTTTGCAACAGCGATATTTTCACAGTCTTCTAATTGATTATCGATAATATCGCGATATTATCAATATTATCGATAATATCGCTCTCTATCTCCGTCGTCGGAACGGCATCCGAGCTCCGTCGTTGCAGCTACCAAGATCTGCACCTCTCTCTGCCAAGATCTGCGCCTCTCACAAGTGGTGATGGTGCTCGCCGGAGTGTGCGCCACTGTGGTGGAGGTCACAGTGGGGTGGGTGTGGTGCGTCTCCCCTCCGCTCGCTCACTCCCTGTCTGTTCTTTCTGCGGTGGTGAACGAAGGACTTCTGCTGCTGTGCAGTGCAGTAGATCGAACTAATTTGAGCTTCAAACTAACACGGAGAGAGAGATCCAAGACTTACCTAACCGGAAAATCAAAGAAGACTCGCCGGAGAGTTTATGGGCTCCGCCATTCTCGCAGAGGCGGGAGAGAGAAGACTGATGATGTGTGATGATGGTGGTGTCCTCGAGCTGCTCGAGTCGAGCAGATGGTGCTGCTGCGTGTGTGTGTGTGGTCCTAGCAAGAGAGGGAGAGAGGTAAGAGGGTTTCGAGAGAGAGAGAGAGAGAGTCGAAGTGAGTGAGAGAAGGAAATGGGGTCTCGGGGTAGGGGAGAGAGAGAGAAACGTGAGGAATGCTGGGGGCTGCCACGTGGCAGCCTGGGAGGGTTTCGAAATCCAGATATAGAGTTCAGATTTAATTAGGATAAATGACTAATTTGATAGTTCCAAATACACTCACAATGTTTGCCAGCTCGCTATATAATCAACTTAAATCAATTAAATCCATCATGCAATGCATTTCCTTCCAATTTTTTGTGATAAACTAATAGATAATTGACTAAATAAACATCCTGCAAAGTTTCAATAAAAATTTCCAAGTTTTTCTTACAATTTCCGTGGTTTCCATATTATTTTTATCAATATCGATAATATCCCGATATTTCCATATTTTTGGACTACCGATATTTGCGATATCATCGATATTTTATACCTTGCTTGTACTACAAGAGATTTTAAAGTGTGTCGGACAATAGAGTGATTACCACATATCAAGTTGAGGAATACTTAGAAAATAAAATTTATCTCCACTTACATAATGAAATGTGGTGTATCACCTCTATTCTGATCGATCGCACTAAAAAAATTCTACTTGCTTTGCATTTTTATGTGGTTGTCATTCATAGGGGTAATTTTCCAGTTTAAATTAATTTGCTGTTAAAATGGAGTTTGTAGTTTGCCACTTAGTAGTTAGTAGTTAGTAGTATTAGTACTTTCTTTTTTACAAAAAGGGGAATAACTGATGGCAAACCACAATTATTCACCAATTCCGGCCCAGTACTAGTACTTTCTTATTTGTTCAAATATATTTGCTCATATCATCTAAAGAGGTAAGTTGAAGAGGCATTATAAGTTTATTCAATATTTATGCGCGGTAGTTTTCAAAATGTCCAACATTAATTAGTGTTGCGGTCCAACTAGGATAGAGGTCTTCTTCGGATTTCGCTGTCAAGAGCCTAAGAAGTAGAAAACACGAACAACTCAAATTGAATTTGTCAGTTTCCATTAATTCATTGCTTTAGGATATTGAATTATACACAACGAAATCCAGGCACACTGAATTTTTTTTTTAAAAAGGGTTAAATTGTCGTAGCAATCACATTGGTCAGCGTAATACCGATGCGCCAGCTCCCTTTCATGTTATCGGCATTAATAATGGCACTTCTCACTTCATTTTTTATTTTTTTTGTCAAAGCACTTCTCACTTCATTTACTATGTATAATCTCCACACTAGTAATCTTTTTTTATTAATTACAACTAGATTAAATGAAAAAAAAATCCAAACTTCATATTTTTCGAAGAAAATAAAACACGTATGAAGTTATATAAGGAAAAAAAAGGCAGTTTTCTAATCGAATAAAAAAGAAATACTTAAATTAAAAATTAAGTAGAATTTCAAATCAAAACTGAACGAAAATAGAATTTGAGAAATCGAAGAATTACAGATGCACGTGCAAAAAGAACCCAATTGTGTAAATCAAAACTCAACATTGCTATGACAAGAACTGCAAATTCTTACGGGCACCCCTATATTCTTACAAAATTTATAACCGAACAATTAAGGAATGGAGTTTCATTTCGCAAAGTAACGAAGAAAGTTGTTAAATTAAATGGGCAGGCAGGTACCAAAAGAAATTCAAGTACAAATTGCAGGCGTATTGACGGCAAAGAAATTGCACCAAAGCGAGTGTGAGGAGAAGCCATTCTCCGTTTATACCTACCTGCATGATTTTAGAAAATTGGGCATTGTAATATTTTTGTCGTCAATTTATGTTTATTACAATTAGCATTTTACATTAATATGTACAAAGAACTCTCTCTATTGGATTCCCTTTTTTCCGTACAGTCTCATGCAAACTTTCCCTAGAGGGATTTTCTTTTTGTTTTCGAAACGATAGAAGGATTTTATTAATCAATTCGAACATAAATGTTTACGTTTTCCTCCAGAGTATTGTAGAGAAATTTAGGAAACAATAATCTCCAACGATGAGAACCACTAATTCGATAACAATACGACGCCATCAAATTACCAGCAGCACGGAGGACATGGATAAATTTAATGGACTCCAAACAAGATGCCAGCTTCCAGATATCAAATAGAATGCAAGCGATGGAAGAATCAGTACATAAATCTCCAATGACCATATAAATTAAGTTGGTTATTCTTAATATTATTAGAATTTATTTTATTGCTATTTTCATATTTTCTAATATTGCTCCAACAATCTAAAGCCAAAAGTTTATTTAATTATGGAACAATCAGAAAATATGAGAAACTCCCATAAAGCTACGAACGACTTTAAACATTAGCAACAGAAGATGTTGCCTTTTACGTTGAGCCTAGCAGGCTAGCCCTATTCTTGAAGAAAAAAGCATCAGTGCATATCATTGATGCAACCAAGACATAAATCTTTTAAATATCGATGGAAAGATTAATCAGGGGCTAGATGATGTGTTGTAGGTTGTATATAGTATACAAAACAACACAAGAGTTTTGGGATTTATTGATGATGATGATGATGATGATTAAGATAGAATTGGCAGTGTTGGTGTCAATTATGCAAATTCTATGATACAAACTTCATGCCTGGCTGTTACATTATATGCATGTTTATATTAAACTGCTTCCTATATAGAAAGGATGGAGATTCTAGTTTCCAGAAAGACACAGTGAACAATTTTTATCATGTGGTTGCTGCAATTATTATGTGGTCCGTTTAAAGATCATGTTCAGTGTGGTTGCTGCAATTTTTATCATGTGTCTACTTTAAATGAATATCGTGTCGGTTCAAGACAAGTGAATTGTTATGCTCGTAAATTCACTATTATATACATAATAATTCTCCTTATTTACACTTTTGTTTTTCTCTTTTATATAGGTTTTACATTCTATTTATGTTTTGTAGGTTGTAACAAGCAAAGAGTGGAAAAGGAGCTAAAAAGAAAGTATTGAGACTAAAAAGGGTTTGCTATTCCATGTCGTCAACGCAGCCTCTGCAGATCAGTCGAGTTCGTGGATTAAACTGTACTGACTCGGGAAGACCCAGGAGATTTTCCATATATGCTTGGAAAGCTACAGATGTCTATTTTCCGTAGAATTTTACGGTTCATAAATATCATTTTTCTAGAGAGAATTATGGCAGTTTTAGTACATGAAGGTCTGGCTGCGCGAATACAAAATTTTCTACAATTGTTATCTATGTGGCAGATTAAAGGAGGGTTAAAATTTTTATTTATTAGGAGTTTTAACCAGTTAGAAGAAGCCAAAAAGTCTGGAAGCAAATAAATAAGGATTTTTATTTTTGATATAATGGGAACATAATGAGACTTCAAAGCTCATTAGGAAAGAGGAAAAGAAGGCTATTCAAGCCTTGGGCTGTTACAAATGAAAAAGGGGGTTTTATCCCTCTTCAGCGCAGCAGCAGGTCAGTGTGCAAAAAGAATTAGAAGAAAAAAAAAAAAAAAGAGCAGCCACCAAAGAGGAGGAGGAGGCAGCCACGACAGAAGAGAGAAAGTGGAGGGACCATATACATTATGAGTAACTAAATTCCATAGATGGGACTTAGTTGAAGAGTTTTTTCTTCTCCCTTTTACTTTCTGTTTTGTTTGTCTTTGCTGCCCATATACATTATGAGTAACTAAATTCCATAGATGGGACTTGGTTGAAGACCTAATCATGTTTTCTTGAGTATTTTCGATACACTTTTGTTACAAGACAATTTGTTGATGCTTTAATAGTTAATTCCTATTTTAATTCCAATCTTATTGAGTTAGTTTATGATTGATCACCATATAATAGCTTTGTAATTGAGTTCGTTACATAGGAAAATTTGAATGATCGAGTCTTGTACCTATGCCGGGTAACAAGAGAACTAGTTATGGCTCTTGGAATTAATTATCACAAATAACCGGAATAGATACCATGTTCTAGGATTTGTGTGTTTGTCGATTTCCATTGTTTTATGCTTTCTCCTAGGTGCAACTTAGTAGATACCATGCTAAATACTTCGAGAATGAAAAGAGTTAGAGTAGACACCCATGCCTAATTCATTGTTTAGGAAAATCAATAACTTAAAGAGTAGATACCATGCCTTTACGTTGACAAACATTAAGCACCTAAATTGCCTTGTATCATCGTGTGTATCGATTGCTTAGGCAAAAAAGATTAGAGATGGAAACCAAAGTTCAAAACCCTTATTGCCAATTACTTTTATTTGCATACGTTCTTTATATTGTGTTTTTATACTTTTAAATTTAAGACATCTCAAACTATTTGGTTAAATCCTTTTTGTGCATATTTCATAGCTTTTGTGAAAGAATTCATTTAAATTGTTAGGAATCATAACCTAGACACATATTAGTGCAATCCTCATGGGAATGATCTCGTACTTGCTTTCTATACTATGTATTTGATCTTATGCACTTGCGAGTTTAAAACGTGCAATTAGTAGCTTAATATCTAGGTTGCTAAATGCATAACATGAACACCGAAGTGGTGTACTGGATCCATACCAGTTTATGAAAGAGTTCCTTTTACAGAAAGGAGATGTGCCGATTTCCATAAGTTTGGCATTTGATGAAATATGCCAAATGCCGTTGGATTTTTCTAATAAGGGGAATGTAATGGTTTGTTTGATTCTAATCATACACACCCATGAAGGTTTCCTTTATGAAGAAATATAATAAATGTGTCAAGCAATTTGTGAGAAGCGAACTCATGTGAATTCCTCATCTTTCCAAGAAAGCCATGCTTGGGACTTTTGGAAGGTGTGAATTTCTCAAAGGACATGAAAATATGCAATTAGTTGCATTATTCGGAAATTTATGAACATGCAGTCACTCGGTTGTATAATGCGTTTGTAACATGTCTTGAGACACTTTGCAACATCGTTTTGAATGTTCATGGGAAACATCCTATTCTTTGACATTTTCACCTTGGCAATTAATCTTCCTTTGTCATCTCTAAGAAAAAGGCTATAATTTTTCATGTGAATATCATAACCTTTTTCTAAGAGTTGACCCAAACTCAAAATGTTGCTTTCCATATTGGGCACGTAGTAGACATTTGAAATTAATTGGTGACCGCCATTTTTTAGGGGAATAAGAATGTCACCTTTTCCTTTTACGGGTATTTTGGATTCGTCTCCAAAAGAAACGTTGCCACTCACAGACTCATTGAGCTCTACGAACATGCTTCTTCTTCTGCACATGTGGTTGTTGGCGCCGGTGTCAAGGTACCATGTATAGTCTTGGTCTCCATCATTGTTCTTGCATGCTAGTAGCACAACGCCATTACCTTCATTCTCTTCTTTCACATAATTGACCTTCTCATTATGTCTATTACTTGGAGCTCTACATTCCCAAGCATAATGCCCAAACTTTTGACAATTATAGCACTGAACTTGAGATTTTTCATACCTTAAGTTTGAGCATCCTCTTCCACAACCTTTTGTTGAGCTTTCTCCTCTTTTGTAGTTGCTATGGTTGTTGAAGTTCCAACCACGTCCACGTCCATGTCCATGTCCACGTTCTCGACCTCGGCCACGACTTCTTTCGTATTGGCTTCTCTCGTTGTTGAAGCTTTCTTCTTTCTTCTTTGGCTGGACTTGTGTCTTGAGGAGCTGCTCATCATTCCCTTGCCTCTTCTTATGTTTCTCTTCATATGCTTGTAGCGAACCCATTAATTGCTCTATACTAATTTTTCCAAGTTTTTGGTTTCTTCAATTGTCACGACAATGTGCTCGAATTTGGGGTCCAACGAGCGTAGTATCTTCTCCATAATTCTAACATCTTCCAACTTTTCACCGTTTCTTTTTAATTGATTGGAAATGGCTAAGACTCTTGAGAAATAATCGGAGATTGATTCAGACCCTTTCATTTGTAGAGATTCGAACTCACCTCTTAATACTTGAAGACGAACCTTTTTCACTTGTTCGGCTCCTTTGTAAGAGGTTTGAAGCTTCTCCCATGCTTGCTTGGCGGAGATTGCACTCGAGACCTTCTCAAAGCCATTGTCATCTAATGCTTGGTAGATGAGGTAGAGAGCCTTCTTGTCTCTCTTTCTTGAATCTTTCAAACTCTCCTCCTAGGCTTGGGTTAGAGTAGCTTCATCTTTTGGCTCAGTGTAGCCTTTCTCCACGACTTCCCAGACATCATGTGCTCCCAAAAGGGCCTTCATTTTGATACTCCAATTATCAAAGTTGTTGTTGTCGAGCACTGGAACTTGGAAGGCTGCCATAGCGTTGCTAGCCATGGCTCTGATACCACTTTGTTGGGTCTTAAAAAGACTTCGCTACTTTGGAGATGTTTATCTCACAAAGAAGATTATAAAGCAGCGGAATTGATAGGCAAGAGAAAGAAAGAACACTGAAAGTATTACACAAGATTTTTATTCACTCACAAACTAGTACAAGTGGAAACACTCAAACACTCTTAGAAGCTTTGTTGCTTCTTCTCACTTCTCACTTCTCACTACTTGCTCTCTTGGTTGTTACAAATGGTGTGGATGCCTTCTCCTTTTATAGGCATGGATGGAACCTTGGAGAAGCATGGAAACATCATGCTAGAGATATCTAGATAATTCCACTACCTTCCTAAGCTAGAATTATCTACACTAATCTTGCATGTTGATGGAATCCTCACCATTCTTCTAGACTCTTCCACCAACTTGAACTTTGCTAGAATTCTCTAGCACCGTATAGATCTTTCTTTGTCCATGGGCTGGATCCATCTTGGGCCAAGACAAGATTACAATTCAACATTGTTTCCTTACTAGTGATAGTTTGAGCGTTGTCATTTCTATCACAGGTACTCGTCTTTCGCCACTGAGCTTGGGCAGAAAGGTGGTGATCTTGGTGAAGGTCAGGAATACTGGAGAGGGTTTTTCCAGAGTCAGTTTGGGCTTTCGCTCAATATAGGTATAATTTTCCCTGTTTTGTTAACCATACAAAGTTAAGTAACAAAAGTGGTGTGACCTAACTCTTTCTATTCATATACTTGCAGATGTATCGGCCAGAGCAATTTATGAGCCTATTATGGTAACTGAGTTTGTCAAAAAACTTTTGAGCGACAGACAACTGTCAAGGCCTTTGCCTGATCGTGATCGTTTGAAGGTATTCGCCATTTTCTCGTTTCAATTTGTGGCATGCAGTTTTGATAGTTAACTTATCTAAAAGTAAAGCTATATAATCAAAATACAGTGTGATTCTGTTGAGTTGATAGTTTGTACTTAATTTCTACTTGTCTCAACAACAAAGATCAAGCTATTTATACAAGTTATGGGTTATATTTATGCAGATTTGCTTGCTAGTATTTATGTTCACTGGGTTTTGAAGATGCATTTAGTTTTAGCATGTAATATTCATTTGCTTTTATTTTGAATTGACTAATATATTCAGAGTTCTGTGTATTTACTTATGTTTGTCCACAAATAGTTACTTAAAAATATTTTATTTAAGCAAAGCTGATTGAAATTCTGTTACTTACAGGAAAAAAAGCCCTTAAAGGGGGTCAAGGTACCGCTTTCTTATGAAGAGCATACCGGTTATGAAGTCACTGGGGTGTCAGTTGAACCACAGAGCAAGTTGAAGTGAGTCTTGTAATCTCTACGTTTATGCTAATGTATTGTTTGTATGTATATGGATTGTTGTGGTACTTGATTTGCTGGAAAAGAAAAAAAATCAAATTGAGTTATGATTGTATTCCATGGTAACAGAACATGGAAAATTCTCTCCCTCGTTGATTCATAACTTATTATCCATCTCTGCATTTTAGGTTCACTCATGAGAGGTACAACATTGGGCTAAGGGATGTGGCAATGCCTGCGCTTCAATCTGGGAGGGATTCAAAACCTGCTTATTTGCCAATCGAGGTACCTTTCTCGACCAATTTATTTTCCAGCGTGATTCTATTCTATGTACGGTAGCAGTATTTAGGATATAATCTACTTATTTATCTGTTTGGAAGCTTTGCACCATTGGTTCTGGGAAGCGGTACTCACGGCTGAATGAGAGACAAGCAACAGCCCTTCTGAGAGCAACTTCTCAAAGCCCTGGAGATAGGGAGCGAAGCATATATCAGGTCTGGCTGTGATTTTATCTTTTCAATCAATAGGAATCTTTTCCTAATCTAGATGGTTTTCATCTTGTTTCTGTATCTGTACAGATGGTTAAGCACAATGGCCACAATAAAGATGAGCTTATCCAACAGGAATTTGGAATGAATATAAGAGAAGATATGACTTTAGTTAATGCTCGTGTTCTGTGGCCGCCTTTGGTAATTATTTGTTTCCAATTTTGTTTGAATAGTGCAAGTGTTTTTTTATTCATCTTTTTTCCTTTGCTGGTGTTTGAATTGATGACAACAGCTGAAATACCATCACACTGGTTGTGAGAAGTCTGAAAATCCACAAATGGGGCAATGGAACATGATCAACAAAGTGTGGTATTGGTTTTTAATGTGTTTTGACGGATCTGTGTGTATGTTGAACTCCAGTTCATGCGTGTGAAATCTTTAATGCGTTTTGAGGGCAGTTACCCATGATTTATGCAACTGAAGGGGTTTGAGGGTAGTTTAACAAAGTTTTTGCAATTTAAGTGGCTTTGCAGACAGCACTTTCACTTGTACATATGAATAATGGATTTGTAAACATTATATGATACTGTCTTTTACTGCTTTTGTGATATTTGGTGCAGCATGAAAATTGAAAAATTATTCCTATTGGAATTTTGATTTCTGATTAGTTTTAATATATGCCGGTTCTGTAGAAAATGTTCAACGTCGAGTGGATTTCTGGGCATATGTTGATTTTTCCCTATTGGACCAAAGTTTTAACTTCCGATTCTGTGAGGATTTGGTCAGTCTGTGCAACAGCAAGGGAGTGGTATGAATCTAATCCTTAACTTCCTCCTCTTTCTGCCTTGAATTGTTTTTTGTTGATTTCATAACCAAATTGTTTTCTTCCTAGCATTTCCATCCACAACCTTTACTTCCGCATCAATCAGCTCATCCTGGGAAAATAGAGAGGGTGCTCGGAGATATACATAAGATGTCTAGCAAGCAACTTGAAGAAGTTGGACAGAAGGGAAGGCATCTTCAGTTAATTATCATTTTGCCTGATGTCACTGGATCATATGGTGAGCAGTAAATCTACGAACAAAAAGTGTCTTGTATTTCAAATTTTCAAGATATTCAAGCTTAAAATCTGTCATATTCATTCCTTGCAGAAAAGATGATAAAACGATTCTGGGAAAGTGAGTTAGGAGTCATATCTCAGTGCTGTCAGCCTATGGCAGCATCGAGGCTCAGCAAACAATATTTAGAAAATTTGTCGCTCGAGATAAATGTGAAGGTTCCTTTTTTGTGTATTGTCCATTTGTCCTTCACATTACTTATTCCATGAGCATTGAAATATTGACACACCATTTGAAAGTGTTGTAGTTTGGTGGAAGGAACACTGTTGCCATTCGAAGAAGGATTCCTCTAGTTAGTGACATCCCCACCATCATCTTTGCTGCGGATGTTACCCATCCTCAACCTGGGAAGGACAGCAGTCTGTCAATTGCAGCTGTAAGTTCAGTCGTCTATTTTGATTTGTTTTTAATTAAAATTCACAACGTGTTAACATGTTAATTTATTCCAACAGGTGGTGGCGTCTAGATCTGGCAGTTTCTGACACAACACGAAAATAACGGGTTTCAGGTCAACACGATAACTTATCGGGTCATTAGCGGATGACCCGTTAATAATGGGTTCTTAACGGGTATACACGTGGGTAACCTGTTTCGACCCGTTAAGAAAAAAAACTATTTTGATAATTTTAAAATTTAATTACTAAAAGATTTATTATAAAATACAATAGCCATATTAATATATACAATATATTCTATATTCAATATATAGTTTTGTATTATTATTCTATATAAGTTAAAAAAAAAAGTTTTTGTCATTATTTATTTTTATTATGAGAGTTCCTTATTATCATTACTAGGATAAATTTTACTTAACATTTTGTTGTCCAAAATTAAAATAAACTAGTATAGTATTTGCACAGGCAAGAACTAAGAAGACATACATACAAGTATGAAAAATGTGAAAGAATATATAAACACTCGTGAATCATCATTATTCCTCCACGAATAGATAATGGTTACACTTATATTGTCGTTTAGATTTTTAAAATCCTCCAAACCCTCATGAATAATGTTTTTTATTTGAGGGCAAAATTAATAAAATTAATAATAATTATTGTAGAAGTGTAAAAAATGTAAAAAAAAATATACAATCACACAAGCTTTACAGCTTTCATAAAGGGGTCAGCTTCAAAATCCAACACTACAATCCATAAACCTTAAATTTATATTTAACCGTCGATTGTCATTTACACTTTATTCTTCTTATTAAATTTCATTTTTAAAATTTTCTTTTTTGAAAACATGATCATCTGACGGATGTAAGAAAATGAACAGTTCAGATCTTTGATATCACGTTTCGATATTTACAGTTAATTGAAATATGAGTCAATGTCATATAGTTTGTAGAAACTTTATAAACATCAAGCAATATTTTCACTAACCGTAAAACTTTGAATATAATATCAACGATCCAAACCGTTCATCTTCCTGCGTCATCTAATAGATCATGTTTTCAAAAAAGAAAATATGAAAAAACAAATTTTGATGAGAACAATGAAGCGTAAATGTAAACAATAATCAACGGTTAAATTTTGATTTATGATTTATATGATTATAGTGGCGAATTTCGAAGTTAAGCTCTTCATGAAAGTTGTAAAGCTTGTCATTATGAGCGTTTATATATATTTTTTACACTTCTACATTAATTAAAAAACTATTAAAGACTTTAGGTAAGTGAAAATATACTTAAAAGGAAAATGCGTTTTTATGTTTTGGATGTGACAATATGGTATGTATATACTTATTTAGTATTATGTTTTTCATTTGATTATTTATTGGTTTAAAATATATTTTCCTTAACGGGTAACGAGTCGGATCATATTACCTGTTAATATTATCGGGTCGGGTCATTTTACCCGTTTATTTTATCGAGTGTTACACGACACAACCCGTTAAGATATCGGGTATGACACGAACACGAATGCCAAGTCTAGTGGCGTCAATAGATTGGCCACAAATAATCCAAGATCTTTATAGTGTAAACCAGGACCCTAACAATGGTCTTGTTGGAGGAGGAATGAACAGGTAATTGGGCCAACAATTGTTTCTTTTCTTTTTTTCCTTCAAGATAGTTGTGAGTACATTTTCTTATCATGATTATGGTAGGGAGCATTTTAGAGCATTTCGACAAGAAACTGGCCGTAAACCAGAGAGAATTATCTTCTACATGTAAGAATTGTTTTTTCTGTGGTCAAGCAAAATGACAACACTCTGCTAACATTTGTTTTGATGTTTGCTTGACAGAGACGGAGTTAGTGAAGACCAATTTTGTCAAGTTCTGCTGTATGAAATGGATGTTATAAGAAAGGTAAGCTAACTATTAGAATGCTTGAATTATTTTTTTAGGATGAGCAAATTTTTTAATACATTCATTACTACTTTATCAGGCTTGTCAATCGCTGCAGGAGGGATATCTGCCACCTCTTACTTTTGTTGTGGTACAGACTGGCAATTTTCAACCAGTTACAAATTTTAGATGCATTGAGATAATAGTAAATTTGATGCTTTTCCATTTTGTGCATTGAGTTATTGTAAATTTGATCTTTTTCCATTTTGCTCTTTAACTATCTTTACCTTGTATAGGCACTGTTGCTGACACCCAGTTTTGTCATCCAAGGGAGTTCAACTTTTATCTCAACGGCCATGCTAGCATTCAGGTATTATTTATGTTGTTGATTTATACATGCCAATTTCGTTTTTGCGGTAGTTTGTGCTGATTTAGGGCTTTCAATTCTTGATATTATTTTTCTCATAAGGGAGGCAAATATATATACTACATACTTGATTGGGTAAATTACACTTTCATACCTCAAGTTTGGGGTCTATTTCAATTCCTTACAACATCTTTAAAACATTTCACTTTCATACCTTAAGAACTATTTTATTTCAAAATAATACCTTCGTTACATTTTTTATCCATTGATCCGTTGCTGACGTGGCTGCCACATATATGCCACGTGGCTGCCAAATGTCTGCCACGTGGCAAATAAAATTATTTATATATATATATATATATATATATATTTGAAACCCACATCTGCAAGAAGAAGAAGAGGGAGGAAGAAACAAAAAAATTGTCCTTCCCACACCCCCCAAGCGACCCACATATGCATGAAGAAGAAGAAGAAGAAGAATAACTAAAAAATTGGCCCTCCGCTTGCGACCCACATATGCAAGAGGAAGAAGAAGAAGCCCATCTGCAAGAAGAAGAAGAAGAGGGAGGAAGAAACAAAAAAAATTGTCTTTCCCAACACCCCTCCCCCCCCCCCCCCAAGCGACCCACATATGCAAGAAGAAGAAGAAAAAAAAAAAACTAAAAAATTGTCCCTCCCCCTGCGACCCACATATGCAAGAGGAGGAAGAAGCCCATCCCCCCCCCACGACCCTCCTCCCTCCGCGATCTAGTGATTTTCAGTGTTGGTGAATTTTGAAAATAGTTTGAGTTGATTTTTGGACTGGTTTTGTGGTAGATCCACCTAATCTTGGATGGGATTTTTGGGAGGGGTAGCTCGGGTGGGGTTTTTTTCTTCTTCTTCTTGCAGATGTGGGTTGCTGGGGAAGGGACAATTTTTTGTTTTTTTTTTTTCTTCTGTGGGTTTCAAAATTTTTTTTTTTTGTTGAGAAAATTCAGGTTTTTTAAAAAAAATTATTTTATTTGCCACGTCAGCATTTAACGAATGGAAAATGTAACTGAAGTATTATTTTGAAATAAAATAATACTTACGGTATGAAAGTGAAATGCTTTAAAGATGTTGTAAGGAATTGAAATAAACCTCAACCCTGAAGTATGAAAGTGTAATTTACCCTACTTGATTTACAAGGTAAGAATATTTACCCTACAGACTCAAACGGGTAACAAATCTCCCTAATCACACAAAAGTCAACTCACTCCAATAGTTTGCCCTCTTCTAAGCATGTATTCGTGCTCTCTTCACTGTTAAATATGAAATTGCTATCTTCTGTTCGTGTAGGGAACTAACATGTCATGTATGATGAAAACAAATTCTCCCCTGATTGCTTGCAAGTGGGAATAGACAACATATGCTACAAGTAAGCATTTAATAATTTCAAGTCGTCTTTCTAGCTTTTGCACTTGTGCGAGGAAGTTTGAAGATAACGGTTTGTTTGCCGACTTTCTAATCGTATGTCATATAATTTTTCAGTTATAAGGGAACCACTCTTATTCTTATCATAAGGCCTAATTATATTATGATGGGGGCGGACTCTCGATTCAGCACTAACAGTGGGACCCTCTTAATACCTTCAAAGATATGTATTTTGAGCGAACAGTCGGGCACCAGAGCTTCTATGTGTGGGAACAGAGTTGAAGCTAGAAGGTTAGTTGATCATGCGGGCTCGAATGCATGCATAGGTAGGAAAACAACCCATAAGGGTATAATTAAAGCATGCAATCGATTCAACAAGTAGAAAATATGTATGGAAGGCTTCTCCATGCTTGCTTGCACAGGCACAAACGCATCTATGATTAACTATAGGGTGCAGGCAAATCATGTGGACAAGTGTCCGAAAACATATGGATGTTGTGAACGAATTGTCAGTCATCGTGGTGTTGCACACTTGGATTTAGGCATATATGCCATAGGAACTGGACAACGCTTTGCAATTCATCAATTGACTCGTAGCTTATCCCATGACAAAGATAATATTTATTATCATAATTATCTCAAAGATAGTAGGGTCGTACAATAAACCAATTGAAGAAAAGACAGTCGAAGAAAGTGTACTCGAGGAGATTTCATGGTGGCTTTAAGAGATCCGAGTACAGGTCGCCCTTTTAAGGCCCATATGATTACTAAGGAAGGGCTAGTAAGAAGAGTCATATGCACCTTTACTAAAGCTTGCATCAGATTTGAGCACATTGCTACACAAATGCTTTATGACAAGAATCGTGTGTTCTTTTTCTATCCACAGAGTCTGCTGTTTGGACAGCATTGGAAATACATCATCTCCTATGGCGTGTTGAAATGGTATTTCAATGCTGCCCAAACATAAGACTTTATGTATAGAAAAAGAACACACGATTCTTTTCATAAAACATCTGTGTAGCAATGTGCTCAAATCTCATGCAAACATCAGTAAAGGTGCATATGACTCTTCTTACTAGCTCTCCTTAGTAATCATATGGGCCTCAAAAAGGGGACCTGTACTTGGATCTCTTAAAGCCACCATGAAAAGCGCCTCGAGTACACTTTCTTCGGCTGTTTTTTCTTCAGTTGGTTTATTGTACGAACCTACTATCTCTGAAATACTGAGATAATTATATGATAATAGATATTATCTTTGTCATGCGATAAGCTACGAGCTAACTGATGAATTGCAAAGCGATGTCCAGTTCCTATGGCATATATGCCTAAATCCAAGTGTGCAACACCACGATGACTGACAATTCGTTCACAACATCCATATGTTTTCGAACACTTGTCCACATGATTTGCATGCAACCTACAGTTAATCATAAATGCATTTGTGCCTGTGAAAGCAAGCATGGAGAAGTCTTCCATACATATTTTCTCCTTGTTGAATCAATTGCATGCTTTAATTATACCCTTATGGGTTGTTTTCCTACCTATGCATGCATTCGAGCTCGCATGATCAACTAACCTTCTAGCTTCAACTCTGTTCCCATATAGGAGCTTTGGTGCCCGAATGTTCACTCAAAATACACATCTTTAAAGCTATTAAGAGGGTCCAACCGTTAGTGCTGAATTGAGAATCCGCCCCCATCATGATATAATTAGGCCTTATGATAAGAATAAGGGTGGTTCCCTTATAACAGAAAAATTATATGACATACGATTAGAAAGTCGGCAAACAAACCGTTATCTTCAAACTTCCTCGCACAAGTGCAAAAGCTAGAGAGACGACTTGAAATTATTAAATGCTTACCTGTAGCATATGTTGTCTGTTAATAAATGCTTACCTGTAGCATATGTTGTCTGTTCCCACTTGCAAATAATCAGGGGAGAATTTGTTTTCATCGTACAGGACATGGTAGTGCGCATGCATGTTAGTTCCCTACCCGAACAGAAGATAGCAATTCAAACTATAGCACAACTTAGA
Source organism: Heteromeles arbutifolia (assembly GCA_024362995.1). NCBI lineage: Eukaryota > Viridiplantae > Streptophyta > Magnoliopsida > Rosales > Rosaceae > Heteromeles > Heteromeles arbutifolia. The sequence continues at coordinate 35,187,947 of JANCRC010000005.1, read as the reverse complement.
TTTCATATTTAGCAGTGAAGAGAACACGAATACATGCTCAGAAGAGGGCAAACTATTGGAGTGAGTTGACTTTTGTGTGTAATTAGGGGGATTTGTTACCCATTTGAGTCCGTAGAATTAGGGTAAATATTATTGCATATTCCTTCCTTGTAAATCAAGTATGTACTATATATATTTGCCTCCCTTATGAGAAAAATAATATCAAGAATTGAAAGCCCAAATAAGAACTAAATCAGCACAAACTACCGCAAAAACGAAATTGGCATGTATAAATCAACAACACAAATAATACCTGAATGCTAGCATGGCCGTTGAGATAAAAGTTGAACTCCCTTGGATGACAAAACTGGGTGTTAGCAACTGTGCCTATACAAGGTAAAGATAGTTAAAGAGCAAAATGGAAAAAGATCAAATTTACAATAACTCAATGCGCAAAATGGAAAAGCATCAAATTTACTATTATCTCAATGCATCTAAAATTTGTAACTGGTTGAAAATTGCCACTCTTACTAGTCTGTGAAACAACAAAAGTAAGAGGTGGCAGATATCCCTCCTGCAGCGATTGACAAGCCTGGTAAAGTAGTAATGAATGTTTAAAAAATTTGCTTATCCTAAAAAAATAATTCAAGCATTCTAATAGTTAGCGTACCTTTCTTATAGCATCAATTTCATACAGCAGAAGTTGACAAAATTGGTCTTCACTACGTCTCTGTCAAGCAAACATCAAAACAAATGTTAGCAGAGTGTTGTGTCATTTTGCTTGACCACAGAAAAAACAATTCTTACATGTAGAAGATAATTCTCTCTGGTTTACGGCCAGTTTCTTGTCGAAATGCTCTGAAATGCTCCCCACCATAATCAAAATAATCATGTTAAGAAAATGTAATCACAACTATCTTGAAGGAAAAAAAAAAAGAAACAATTGTTGGCCCAATTACCTGATCATTCCTCCTCCAACAAGACCATTGTTAGGGTCCTGGTTTACACTATAAAGATCTTGGATTATCTGTGGCCAATCTATTGATGCCACCAACTGTTGGAATAAATTAACATGTTAACACGTTGTGAATTTTAATTAAAAACAAATCAAAATAGACGACTGAACTTACAGCTGCAATTGACAGACTGCTGTCCTTCCCAGGTTGAGGATGGGTAACATCCGCAGCAAAGATGATTGTGGGGATGTCACTAACTAGAGGAATCCTTCTTCGAATGGCAACAGTGTTCCTTCCACCAAACTACAACAGTTTCAAATGTTGTGTCAACATTTCAATGCTCATGGAAGATAATAACTAATGTGAAGGACAAATGGACAATACATAAAAAACGAACCTTCACATTTATCTCGAGCGACAAATTTTCTAAATATTGTTTGCTGGAAGACGTAAACCTTGCTGGAGGGGATCCTATTTTATTACAGAGTTTCACGCACATTAAAGGCCAAATATGAAGGATTCAACCACTCATCTGAACCGCATAATTGATAAACTTCTCATTTTGTACCTACTTTTGCCCTATGATGCTGCTAAGGAGTGGCTGATTCTAAGAGAACAAGTGACGTGACCATCAACATTCCTTTTTCTATGTCTAGCTATAGACGTCAACCACAGCGCTAATTAGGAGGCAACCCAATTTTTCTAACTTTTTTCTTTTTATTTCCATTTATTTTATTTTCTTGCTTTCATTTCATTTACAAAAATCATAAAACCAAAAACAAAAAAATCAGAAAATTGAGAAGAAAAAAAAGCGATTTTTTATTTCTTGTTTTTTTCTTTCCTTTATCTAATTAGGTTTTTGATTTGTGATTGCAGGTTGCATTCGGATTCAAAGTCGGCCCTAAACATCCACTATACGCACACATTTGACTGAATCGCTTGGAATCTTCTCTCACTCAACCTCTCCCTCACATTTTATTAAAAAATTCCATTACATCCATGTTTGGGGGGAACCAAGCAACACAGAAGAAGGCCATTGATTAACTTCAGCACTCAGATCCGGATTCATTACAAAGAGAAGAGGGGAGGATAGTTACCTTCGTGAGGAATCTTGAATCCGTGACAACAGTGATGTTTGATGGCTGGAGATCGAGGGCGATTTGTCGGAGCTTCGAGAGAGGATGGATGGATCGAGATTCTGTCTGGGGGTTTCGTTTGACTTGAGGGTTGGAGCTGTGATTGGAAGGATTTTCAGAGAAGCCGTGGTATTTTAGCCCCATGAATTTGTGATGGAAATCGACAGGAATACAGCTATGGAGGCACGGCTGGGTATTTGTCTTTTGAGTTCGAGTAATGGCGGAAACTATTGAGAAAATTAGAGAGCTGCACGGTGGAGCTAGAGAGAGAAGTGAGAAATGGGTCAAAGGGGAAGAGTCTGGAGAAATAAAGAGATGTAAGTGGAGCGGCCAAGGGCTCGAGCTGAAATTTCTTGAGAGGAAGAGCCTCTCAAACGGCTCTAGGTTGGAAATGACAAATGGAAGCTGAAAGCTTAAAATAGAGATCTTAGGGTTAGCCACACACGTAGGCTTGCCCATGTTTGATGCTAGGTCCAATCTTTCCTTTTCCTTTGTGTTCCTGTTCATTTTATTTATTTACTTTACTTTTGTTATTTGTTTTGTTTTCTTTATTGTTAGTTTGGTTGTGTTTTATTTTATGTTTATATTTTTATATTTTGTCTAATTTATTGTGTCTTAGGTCTTTGCTCGTCTTTGTTTCTTTAACTTTTTTTTTTCCACACCTTGAGGACAAAGTGTGAAATAAGTTTGGGGTGGGAAAGTAGAATTTTAGGTTTTTAATTTTGGTGTCAAGAGTTAAAATTTTTCATTCTTTTTAAGTTAATATCCATAGAATATTGTAAACGTTAAAACAAATGGACATGATAAAGATTAATCCCATAATAAAGTCTTTTCTATTCATCTTTGCTTAGACACGAATTCATAAATTATACTTTGACGATTTGCACATTCACATCAACATGGTTTATGGGGAGTGAGATTGAAGCACTTACTTTTAGTCTAAGTTTATTTTTTTATTTTTGTTTAAAGTAAAGTTAGTCATGCCTGATCAACAGTGATTCTCGCGTCAAACGGTAGAGTCTTGGCATGGGGCAGGGTGATTAGTTGGTTTTGTAGCCTTTTCAGCTTGAGTTAATAAGTCCTTAGGGGTGTTCTACACCTAGTGCCCTAAAGCCTTTGTGGTTTGGGAGTCATTGACCTAAAGCTCGCTACATGGGTTAGATAGAAAGCTTAAGAGAATTGACATTGCACGACCACTACTGTTACTGAAAAAATCTGTGAAAAAAAAAAATTGAGAAAAATCGAAAAAGAAAAAAAGAAAAAAAATAGTTATATTTGAAGTTAGTATATGTGAAATAAAAAAATGACAAGAGGTAAGGGTTTTAGTCGAGTCTCCTTAGCTATGTTGGTTTACTTTACACTATGGGTGCGTTTGTTGCACCGGACTGTCTCGGACTGGACTAGCTGCAAGGACTAAGCTGGACTGGCTTAGACTAGACTAAACTGGACTAGCTTAGTGAAACGTTTGGTGCAGTATCGTACTAAGAAGCAGGATAATGAAAATAGTACTGTCACCAGTTTGATGTTTGCTCAGACTAAGACTACATTATTGTTCTATTTTAATTTTTTTTTTATTAAAGATATTATTAAAATGAATAATATTGGATGAGAGTGAGACCCAATAAAAATACAAAAACCAAATTTTCTTGTCAACAAAAGAAACATACATAATTCAAGAGTAGCATTGTTCCAAACCTAAATATAACAAAGTGTTCTTCCAACAATCGACAAAGTTCATGACGATTTTCTTAATTATTCACCTTTGGTTTAAAGTTGTAGATTAAAGTTAAAGGTGTTGGTTTATACTTGTATTTGAGTAGAACGAAAATTGATGTATGACAAGTTTAGTTTTTTACTCAATTGTGAAATAATTACTTGGAATTGCTCTTGTATGTATAAGCCAATTTCAGTCCATACCATGACAATTGCATTCAATTCCAAGACCACAATGATGCGAGGCAAAAAACCAAACCGGTTAGAACCGAATCCACCCCACACATCATTAACTTGAAAGAAATAGTTCTCTGACAAGTTATCATTTTGTTTACATGCTTCCACACATACTCGCAACCTGAAAATACATTGAACCAACACAAGGGCATGTCCGAAATCTAGACATATAGTTTTCATTTGAAACGACATTTGAAACTTGAGTACATTTAAATGACAATATATAACATATCAAATCTATGATTAAAAATGAGTGATGACTCATAATCCTCCACGGTATGAGGATTACCACCGCCACGGGTAAGGTAACTTAAGCAGCTCAATGTACTTGGAACAAAGCACAATTATCACTACAAGCACCACATGCAGCTTTGTTATTCATTCGTCTGCAGCACTAGCAGCACTTAGGTCCACACTGAGGTCAAGAACCTGCTCAAACATTCCAGGAAATTTGGTTAAACCTTATATGAAAGACATGGTTCTATGAAACAGTAAAAAAAAAAAACAAAGGCAAGTTAGTTAATCAAGGAAATGTCCATCGACTTTAAGGATGACATGAAATCGAAAACAACAGAACCAAACTAATTGGGCGATGCATAAAATTGTATTTCTTACCTTCCCTGTTATCAAGGTGTACATTTTGAGTACATCCAAGACAGTGGACTCAAACTGTGTTGTGGCATCATAACTCTGTTAAACATTAGAAGCCTTTTGTCAAGTGTGCATAAATCATATTGAAGAGTGCCCAGTACAGGTCAAGGCTTGAATAAGACTTACGGTTGATATAAAGCAATTGTCCAAAGTGGGTTCAGTAACAGGCTCATATCTGTCATAAGTCTTAAAAAATATCTCGTCAACAGGCCCTAAAAGGTATCTGTCATAAGTCTCTGCGTCTGTTGATACAAATGCAATAAATTTTCCCTTTGGAGCAACAGAAAAGATACCTGGTCAGTCAATAAAGCACCAAAGAATTGGCCACCAGTAATAAGAAAATACAACAAAAAAGAAACAGGGATAACTCGGGATGAATAAATATCCACCAAGAAGCTATTGGTTCAAAGTATACACGAGGTCCCCAGAGGCTTGCTCTAAATACCACTGTTTTCTCCTTTTGGTAGTAGTTTGGAGTCGAAATGATAGTAGGATAATATTAATATGCATCAAGCAACTGTTACCACGAAACCCTTCCAACAGTTATAGAATAATATAACTGACTATACCCTCCACCCGATATAACATTGCAATTGCGTATCCAATTACACAACAGAAATTTAAAAATTGTGGTTTAGACATTGTATGCATATAAACTATACCATTCCCTTATTCCTATTAAAGAAAACCCATTTCCTTGCCATAGCATAAAACAACCTAGTCATGGGATTGTTTTTTCTAAAGCAACAGTTACAAAGGACCTTCTCAAATATGCACACGGCAATCATTGCAAAATAAATATTGGTCCCAAACAAAAGATAAGAGAACTCACATATCTGATCTGCAACCCAATTGCTTCTGTGGTAGGATAACCTGCACTGAGTGAGATTCATTGGTGTTTGGAATTGGGTGGCTCATGATGGCAATAGCTCTTGCAACCTTACCAACCTTCCTAAGTTCCTAACCTATCAAATTGCAATAAATTTTCAGTAAGTGTTGGGGAATAAGCATTTTTCTACACCCTTCAAGCAAGATACAGAAGAACAGATAAGATATTGTGTCCCTTGAAGACCTATAAATAAAAACAACCATATGCATACTTGTAAGGCATAAGATGAAATCTCTAGTTGTCATTCTTATTAAGTCCATTCCCTCATGTGTTTTAGGATCAGTTTCACTATAATCTTGAACATATAGGATGAACTTGCGTGCACGGCGCTTTTCAAACAGACCCATTAGTGGAGATTTCAGGGCCTCCATGTCAGTTGCTGGAACCTTGTGAACCTGTTGCAACAATTGAGATCCCACCCATAAGGTTTAAGATGAAATTTATACAGGACAACGTGTGAGTGTCTTTGTGAGTGTAGTTACTAAATGCAACTCAACTCATTTCTCGAACCCGATACCAAAATCCAAAAACTCTAGTCCAACCTGATACCAAAATCTGTTGAAACTAGACCTAAATTACAAATTTAACTTTGCATCCGCCTTTACAACAACAATTTTGTGATGATTATCATCATTTTGGGACTGAAAATGGCATAAAATGTGAAAACCCTAAATTCTAATCTTAATTTGACCCTAAAAATCAAAACCCTAATTTGTTCAAGTGCAGAGGTCTATTATTGAAAATTTCTCAAACCCAAAACACCTAAATCAAATAAAGCCCAGTAATATCACGATTTGCAAAACAAATCGAAGAAATAATGTCGGATTAGAAGTTTACCAAACAAGAGAAGCAGATGAGGGCGAGCAAGATGCAACTGAGGGCGAGCAAGACATAGAGATGAGGATGAGGAGGACGATGATGAAGGTGCAGGGCATAGAGGGAGCAGGGCGAGGATCGAATCACAGGAGAAAGGAGATGACGGGATTAGAGGGCGGCTTAGCAGTCCTCTCCGAATTGGGGGTTCTCGCTTAGACCTGTTAGCGAGGGACTCAGTCGAGGCGAGTCCCTGCTAATCCCACTAAACTTAGTCCGGGTAGGGAACAAACACAAGACTGGACTAAAACTTAATCCAGTCTAGTCCAGTGAGGGCTAGTGATGCCAAACAAACACACCCTAAAGGAAGTTCATGAATTCTTTTCTAATTGATTCTAAATAGTTTGGACTCTGTGGTGGGATTGGTTGGAACTTTTGAAAAGGTATTTTGATTTTTAACGTGTTCTATGAATTGCAACTTGAAGATGAAAAATTGTCTTAATTAATTTTTGTCTAAGTTTCTAGTTTGTTAGTTTTTATTTTTGTTTTCTAGTTTTTTTTTGCTTGAGGACAAGCAAAAAGCTAAGTTTGGGGGTATTTGATGAGTCAATATTATACTATATATTTTACTCTTATCTTAGTATTAATTTATTGGTTATTTTGTGTGAACTTTGATACTTTGTTATGTATTTTCAATGTAGGACATTCGACTTTCTCTGGAGCAAAACATGATGAAATGGATGAATTTTGGAGTGATTTAAATTGGAGGATGTTCGTGAGTCTGTTGACTTGTTTGTGTCAAATTTTCATAATTTTCTACCAAGCGGTTTATTTATGGCAATGGATAAAAAGAAGCAGCGTGCAGTGCTGTCAAAGTAAGATTTTGGGCTTCTTTGGGCTTTTTTGGTGTCCAAGATGATGTCTTTTGGGTTCGAGGCCTTCTGCAATTATGTTCGGGACATCTCAAGCTTTAATTCTAGCCATTTTGGGCTTGTTTTGGAGCCCTGAAGATCCATAAACGTGGCTGTTTTGAGGCTATGCAGGTTTTAGGCGAATTTTACTAGTCAATTTAGGATTATGTTTCCTAATTTATTTTAATTTATTTGGGTTCCTAGTTTTATTCTAAGACCTTTTAGGGTTTTATTTTGTAGTAGTATAAATAAGGCTTTTAGCCATTAGGGTTTAAAAAAAAGGGGGGAGACAACGCACACATACTTTAGAGAGCTTTTGAATTCAAGTGTATTTTCAAGGTGTTTTATATCCTTGTTTTTAATAATATTTCGTTGTATGATTGCTAGTAACTAAATTCTGTTTGCTAGGGTGAGGCCACGAGCCTTAGCAAGAATATGTATGCATGCAAGTTTTGAATTATTAATCATTGTGTTTGAAACTATCTAATTGTCTTGATGATTGGCCACCATTAGGATATTTAGAAAAGTAATTTGATGCAAGTTTGGTCGGAAGGTTCCCTAAAATTGATGTTGGCTTCTTGTGGTTAATAATTGTAATTTCACTTAAGATGAACACCACGTCTTAAGGGTTGCATGGTTTTTCAAATGGTTTTTATAAAGCATAATGAGTCTTTCATGTTCAGATTTGATCCGAACATCCGAACGGATTGCATGTTAGATATACGTTCTACGTTGGAGGTTCCAAATAGAATATAAATTAGGAAAACCTAGCCTTCAAATTATGCATGTGTAATTCATAAGTGATTGGAAGAACTACATATGATTGTTAAGGTGACGGCGGAACCCTAGACTTTTACAATTTAATTTTCAAAAATTGTTTTCTTTTAGTTTTTTTTATTTTAGCACTTTATTTAATTATTTTCTATTAAATTCGTTTTTATTATTTTAAATCACAAAATCAACTTTTTCCAAAACTTTGTTTTAAATAATTAATTAAGATTTGATTTGATGCAAATTATTCATCCAATCCATGTGGAGAACGACCTTGTTAGAGCCGACTATACTACAATTACCTTGTACTCTTACAAGTATTTTAGTGTTTTTATCCCTACTTTTGTAGGTGGTAAAATCTCTATCAAATATTTTGAAAATTTGACACTTTTTGTTCATAGATTTACTGCTCACCATACGATCCAGTGACATCAGGCAAAATGATAATTAACAACTGAAGATGCCTTTCCTTCTGTCCAACTTCTTCAAGTTGCTTGCTAGACATTTTATGGATATCTCCGAGCACCCTCTCAATTTTCCCAATCAAGTATGTAGTATATATATTTGCCTTCCTTATGAGAAAAATAATATCAATAATTGAAAGCTCTAAATCAGCACAAACTACCGCAAAAACGAAATTTGCATGTATAAATCAACAACACAAATAATACCTGAATGCTAGCATGGCCGTTGAGATAAAAGTTGAACTCCCTTGGATGAGGGTGTCAGCAACAGTGCCTATACAAGGTAAAGATAGTTAAAGAGCAAAATGGAAAAAGATCAAATTTACAATAACTCAATGCACAAAATAGAAAAGCATCAAATTTCCTATTATCTCAATGCATCTAAAATTTGTAACTGGTTGAAAATTGCCACTCTTACCAGTCTGTGCCACAACAAAAGTAAGAGGTGGCAGATATCCCTCCTGCAGCGATTGACAAGCCTGGTAAAGTAGTAACGAATGTATTAAAAAATTTGCTTATCCTAAAAAAATTATTCAAGCATTCTAATAGTTAGCGTACCTTTCTTATAGCATCAATTTCATACAGCAGAACTTGGCAAAATTGGTCTTCACTAACTCCGTCTCTGTCAAGCAAACATCAAAACAATTGTTAGCAGAGTGTTGTGTCATTTTGTTTGACCACAGAAAAAACAATTCTTACATGTAGAAGATAATTCTCTCTAGTTTACGGCCAGTTTCTTGTCGAAATGCTCTGAAATGCTCCCTACCATAATCAAAATAAACATGATAAGAAAATGTACTCACAACTATCTTGAAGGAAAAAAAAAAAGAAACAATTGTTGGCCCAGTTACCTGATCATTCCTCCTCCAACAAGACCATTGTTAGGGTCCTGGTTTACACTAAAGATCTTGGATTATCTGTGGCCAATCTATTGACGCCACCACCTGTTGGAATAAATTAACATGTTAACACGTTGTGAATTTTAATTAAAAACAAATCAAAATAGACGACTGAACTTACAGCTGCAATTGACAGACTGCTGTCCTTCCCAGGTTGAGGATGGGTAACATCCGCAGCAAAGATGATGGTGGGGATGTCACTAACTAGAGGAATCCTTCTTCGAATGGCAACAGTGTTCCTTCCACCAAACTACAACACTTTCAAATGGTGTGTCAATATTTCAATGCTCATGGAATAAGTAATGTGAAGGACAAATGGACAATACACAAAAAAGGAACCTTCACATTTATCTCGAGCGACAAATTTTCTAAATATTGTTTGCTGAGCCTCGATGCTGCCATAGGCTGACAGCACTGAGATATGACTCCTAACTCACTTTCCCAGAATCGTTTTATCATCTTTTCTGCAAGGAATGAATATGACAGATTTTAAGCTTGAATATCTTGAAAATTTGAAATACAAGACACTTTTTGTTCGTAGATTTACTGCTCACCATATGATCCAGTGACATCAGGCAAAATGATAATTAACTGAAGATGCCTTCCCTTCTGTCCAACTTCTTCAAGTTGCTTGCTAGACATCTTATGTATATCTCCGAGCACCCTCTCTATTTTCCCAGGATGAGCTGATTGATGCGGAAGTAAAGGTTGTGGATGGAAATGCTAGGAAGAAAACAATTTGGTTATGAAATCAACAAAAAACAATTCAAGGCAGAAAGAGGAGGAAGTTAAGGATTAGATTCATACCACTCCCTTGCTGTTGCACAGACTGACCAAATCCTCACAGAATCGGAAGTTAAAACTTTGGTCCAATAGGGAAAAATCAACATATGCCCAGAAATCCACTCGACGTTGAACATTTTCTACAGAACCGGCATATATTAAAACTAATCAGAAATCAAAATTCCAATAGGAATAATTTTTCAATTTTCATGCTGCACCAAATATCACAAAAGCAGTAAAAGACAGTATCATATAATGTTTACAAATCCATTATTCATATGTACAAGTGAAAGTGCTGTCTGCAAAGCCACTTAAATTGCAAAAACTTTGTTAAACTACCCTCAAACCCCTTCAGTTGCATAAATCATGGGTAACTGCCCTCAAAACGCATTAAAGATTTCACACGCATGAACTGGAGTTCAACATACACACAGATCCGTCAAAACACATTAAAAACCAATACCACACTTTGTTGATCATGTTCCATTGCCCCATTTGTGGATTTTCAGACTTCTCACAACCAGTGTGATGGTATTTCAGCTGTTGTCATCAATTCAAACACCAGCAAAGGAAAAAAGATGAATAAAAAAACACTTGCACTATTCAAACAAAATTGGAAACAAATAATTACCAAAGGCGGCCACAGAACACGAGCATTAACTAAAGTCATATCTTCTCTTATATTCATTCCAAATTCCTGTTGGATAAGCTCATCTTTATTGTGGCCATTGTGCTTAACCATCTGTACAGATACAGAAACAAGATGAAAACCATCTAGATTAGGAAAAGATTCCTATTGATTGAAAAGATAAAATCACAGCCAGACCTGATATATGCTTCGCTCCCTATCTCCAGGGCTTTGAGAAGTTGCTCTCAGAAGGGCTGTTGCTTGTCTCTCATTCAGCCGTGAGTACCGCTTCCCAGAACCAATGGTGCAAAGCTTCCAAACAGATAAATAAGTAGATTATATCCTAAATACTGCTACCGTACATAGAATAGAATCACGCTGGAAAATAAATTGGTCGAGAAAGGTACCTCGATTGGCAAATAAGCAGGTTTTGAATCCCTCCCAGATTGAAGCGCAGGCATTGCCACATCCCTTAGCCCAATATTGTACCTCTCATGAGTGAACCTAAAATGCAGAGATGGATAATAAGTTATGAATCAACGAGGGAGAGAATTTTCCATGTTCTGTTACCATGGAATACAATCATAACTCAATTTGATTTTTTTTCTTTTCCAGCAAATCAAGTACCACAACAATCCATATACATACAAACAATACATTAGCATAAACGTAGAGATTACAAGACTCACTTCAACTTGCTCTGTGGTTCAACTGACACCCCAGTGACTTCATAACCGGTATGCTCTTCATAAGAAAGCGGTACCTTGACCCCCTTTATGGGCTTTTTTTCCTGTAAGTAACAGAATTTCAATCAGCTTTGCTTAAATAAAATATTTTTAAGTAACTATTTGTGGACAAACATAAGTAAATACACAGAACTCTGAATATATTAGTCAATTCAAAATAAAAGCAAATGAATATTACATGCTAAAACTAAATGCATCTTCAAAACCCAGTGAACATAAATACTAGCAAGCAAATCTGCATAAATATAACCTATAACTTGTATAAATAGCTTGAACTTTGTTGTTGAGACAAGTAGAAATTAAGTACAAACTATCAACTCAACAGAATCACACTGTATTTTGATTATATAGCTTTACTTTTAGATAAGTTAACTATCAAAACTGCATGCCACAAATTGAAACGAGAAAATGGCGAATACCTTCAAACGATCACGATCAGGCAAAGGCCTTGACAGTTGTCTGTCGCTCAAAAGTTTTTTGACAAACTCAGTTACCATAATAGGCTCATAAATTGCTCTGGCCGATACATCTGCAAATATATGAATAGAAAGAGTTAGGTCACACCACTTTTGTTACTTAACTTTGTATGGTTAACAAAACAGGGAAAATTATACCTATATTGAGCGAAAGCCCAAACTGACTCTGGGAAAACCCTCTCCAGTATTCCTGACCTTCACCAAGATCACCACCTTTCTGCCCAAGCTCAGTGGCGAAAGACGAGTACCTGTGATAGAAATGACAACGCTTAAACTGTCACTAGTAAGGAAACAACACGTACAAGGCCAAAGTAAAACCTATGTTTTTCTAACAAACGGCGACTTTACTTTTCCGGAGGTGCGGCCCTCAGAGCAACATCCAGCACTTGAGTTTCCTCCTTGGGCGACTCATGCTGCTGGCTTTGCAGGAACTGTTGGAGCTGATAGAGGTCGGGTTTGCTAGACAATTTTAGAGTGACCTTGAATTCTCTGTCCCTCCTGCAAGACAACATTCAGAAAACCACAACAATTAAAAAATAATAATAAATAAAAAAAAATTAAAAAACATGCAAAAATGAAAACAGGACACTAAATAACTCTCATACAAATGTACCTTTTGGAACCAGCAGCAGCAGAGGAATCCTCACGGCCATCTTTCTCGGCCAACTTGACCACAAACACTTTGGAGGCAAATGGTAAGGGCCCTGCTGTATAAATACTTTTCATGCCATCATAAGCTGGGATTCTGTTGCCTAGGCGAGACTCCTTGTAAAGTTTTACGAGCTGATTAATGACATCCTGTAGATCTTTTCCGATGCAACTTCAGGGGTAATCGACACCTACAGCTACCAAGTGAAATTGTAGAACACCACACAACAGATAACGAAAAAACAAGAACAATACCAACGGTTTACCAAGAAAACCGAGACTCAGAAAATGCCAAAAGAATGACGTTCTTCCCAGAAAACATTTCTGTGTCAAAAGTACTGAATATATATATGTAGCAAAAGAAAACCAAGACCTATTTCACCGAAACTTTCATCAATAGGTTTCTGCTTGGTACTCAGAAACGTGTTTTAACGTGTTCTGAGAAACATCAAAAGTTTTTTCCCAACCCCAACACCTTTTAGATGAACATATTCCTGGTTCAGATTTACAAAAACGGTAGAGAAATGGGTTTTGGGAAACATCAATTAATAGTTGTTTGCTCTTCATCATCGTTTGGAATCAGAAAGGGGTTTTGAGAACCTCAAATGATTTTTGGGTCCCAAAACGCCATGAGCGACTACACTTTCCAAAAACAGAAGAATAAAAACTAAAAAGAAAAGGCAAAAGCAAATTCAGAAAATAAAACACAAATTTTAATTTTAATTTGGAAAGGGAAACCTGAAGAGTCCAAATGCAGATGAACATATAAACACAGAAAAATAAGAACGAAAGGGATCACTGCAGAAAGAGCCCAACCCAAAAGACTAATCCAATAGGTGGGACCCTTACTTTGGTGGCTTTCACTCTTAACGGCGGCGCCCTTTGGTCGTCCCGTTAAAGTAGCCCTTTCCAGGTCACCCTCTCCGTAAAGTCGGTTCGTTTGTGGCTGACGCCTTACTCTGGTGGCTTTCACTTTTAACGGCGGCCCCCTCTGGTCGTCCCGTTAAGGTAGCCCTTTCCAAGTCGCCCATTCTGCAGGGTCGGGAACCTAGGCTCTGATACCAATGTTAGGTACTCAAGTCCAAGGGAAGAGCCAAAACCAAAAGACTAGTCCAATAGATGGGAGAACCTCCAGGACTTAAGAACCACTACACCATTTCTGGTGTAGCCGATGTGGGATCATAATAGTGAAGAGTTAGTATTGGTCGTCTCCGTAGGGATGACGACTCCTGGACCGCGCTGCCTATGGCCCGTTGAGGTTGGAGGGTTTCGTCCTCGACGACAGTCTCCTCCACTCCGACTAAACGGCGGGGTGTCGGAGTCGTGAAAAGGGTCGGCATTGCGACCTTGTCCTCGGCGGCGATGAGACATTCCGTACGTCGACTGTGCGCTCTGGGGTTTTGTGAGGTTTTAGGGGGAGGGGAGAGAGAGTTTAGAGAGAGAGAGGGGGAGAGGGTGGGTGGGTTTGCATGCTATTTATGGCAATACGTGTTTTGTTTTTGGACAACATGGCAAAAGGCAGCTGAGGAAAGCTGGGGGGTTTTAGGTAGCAAGTGTAATGACTAATATGCCTTTGCTTTGCTCTCCAGATCACCATTGACATTAGGGCATTGATACGGGTGCTCAACAACAGTTATTTGGGGACGTGGATTAAGCAGTTAAGTGATAGTTGAAAAAATAATTGGAGGGGCATAAAGGAAATTTTGGTTTTGGGAGGAGTTAGAATTGTTTGCAATGGTTTGCTGGGATATTTGGAATGATAGAAACGACATCACTGATCCTAATATATTATAATTTATATGGTTGTGTTCATTTTGGTTTTAAACAAATTCCGGTTTCATGTAGGGATGACAATTCTAACCGTTAAACCCGATAACCGTGGATAACCGCCCGAATGGATTGGATTTGGATATGAAAATTCGGGTATGGTTTGGATATGGGGAAAAACCGTTTATATTATTCGGTTATGGTTTTGGATATGGTTATAGAGGTCCCCAAACCGTATCCATAACCGAATCCGATCCGATTAGTAAATAATATAATTTATATATAATATAATAGTATAATATATATATATATATATATATATATATATATATATTGTATATCTATTATTCACCAAACCATTACCTTGAGAATACAAAAGTTGCATTTTGTAGGAAAGTAAAGTTTTGAATCAAAATCAATGCGAACTCAATGGTGCTTATAGGACATAACAAAGACAAGCCAACATCATCAATGTTTTAATTTTTATACTCAACAAGATCCATTCATCGGATCATTTTATACATCAAATGTTTAATGACGAAATTGATAACTACTAACTTATAATTTTTCAATTGAACAAATATATTTTTTGTATTGACGAAGATGGATATACCCGTTAACCGATGAGGAATTCGTTACCCGGTGAGTATGGTTATGGATAATATCCGATAGTTAATTTGTGGTTATGGATATGGTTATTTTTCGTGGTTATGGGGATGGATATAGCATTTCCGTCCCCAAACCAAACCGTTGTCATCCCTAGTTTCATGAGAGCTTTAGAGAATTTAGTCATCTCATTTTCATAGAAGCGACCCACTTCTAACCTTACATAAGTGACCGCTGATTAAGAATAGTATGCTCTATTCCTCTTATTTATTGTAAGATGTCAGTGTCATTAGCTATAAATATACACCCTAAAATTTCTGCAGAGAACACACTTCTTCCACCAAAGGAATGAGGTATATATAGTGTGTTAATTTCTTTGAATCATGCCCAACTAGTTTGCCTATTGAACTTATATCGACCATGGGATCTCCAATCAACTAAGTTAGGTTTCCGCCCGGTTAATTCATTAGTTATATTGGATGTAGCCTCATTCCCCTTGATGATCAACTTACTCTCTAGTCTGATCTTTAATAATTGGATCCACTACTAGGTTGACTATTTTAAATGGTGTGCACAATCCATGTTATGAAACTATACTTCATACGAGAGTAGTTGTTTTTCAATGTGAAGTCTTCAAAACATAAGTTATGACTTATTCAATAATTTGCGAACACTTGGAAGTAAACTGCCCTCCACATTTAGGTATTTGTAAGAAGGTCTCTAACCTCTGCATACCTTAAAAAGTCATTCATTGTAGGAGATATTGGCGCTCACAATTTAGTGTCTAGTCTTTTCATTTCCAAAAGACCCCCACACTTGTCTCGTATATTTGTCATTTCATTCAACATGGGTCTTGGCGCTCACAATCCAATCATCGCCTTCCCCAAAGAATGATATCTCATCTGAAATGAGTTCACACACTAAGATTTGACTAAGGACGACGCTTCTTTTGTTGCCAGAATTCGAAGTCCATTGCCATCAACAAGGCTAAATCATGAAGCAAGGCAAAACTTCGTCCGTCAAGTTACTTCATTCTCTGAAATAACTCGTAAAACTTTATGAACATCATTCTTATCAACATGACATTTCATCAAGAGTTCCTAATGGGCTGCATCCCTACAAAGATGACTAATTGGCCATATCGATTTGGATGCCCAAAAATATACCAACGCATGCATTATACAACCGAGTGACTGCATGCTCATAAATTTCCGAATAATGCAACTAATTGCATATTTTCATGTCCTTTGAGAAATTCGCACCTTCCAAAAGTCCCAAGCGTGGCTTTCTTGGAAAGATGAGGAATTCACATGAGTTCGCTTCTCACAAATTGCTTGACACATTTATTATATTTCTTCATAAAGGAAACCTTCATGGGTGTGTATGATTAGAATCAAACAAACCATTACATTCCCTCTATTAGAAAAGTCCAACGGCATTTGGCATATTTCATCAAATGCCAAACTTATGGAAATCGGCACATCTCCTTTCTGTAAAAGGAACTCTTTCATGAACTGGTATGGATCCAGTACACCACTTCGGTGTTCATGTTATGCATTTAGCAACCTAGATATTAAGCTACTAATTGCACGTTTTAAACTCGCAAGTGCACAAGATCAAATACATAGTATAGAAAGCAAGTACGAGATCATTCCCATGAGGATTGCACTAATATGTGTCTAGGTTATGATTCCTAACAATTTAAATGAATTCTTTCACAAAAGCTATCAAATATGCACAAAAAGGATTTAACCAAATAGTTTGAGATGTCTTAAATTTAAAAGTATAAAAACACAATATAAAGAACGTAGGCAAATAAAAGTAATTGGCAATAAGGGTTTTGAACTTTGGTTTCCATCTCTAATCTTTTTCGCCTAAGCAATCGATACACACGATGATACAAGGCAATTTAGGTGCTTAACATTTGTCAACGTAAAAGGCATGGTATCTACTCTTTAAGTTATTGATTTTCCTAAACAACGAATTAGGCATGGGTGTCTACTCTAACTCTTTTCATTCTTGAAGTATTTAGCATGGGATCTACTAATTTGCACCTAGGAGAAAGCATAAAACAATGGAAATCGACAAACACAAGAATCCTAGAACATGGTATCTATTCCGGTTATTTGTGATAATTAATTCCAAGAGCCGTAACTAGTTCTCTTGTTACCCGGCATAGGTACAAGACTCGATCATTCAAATTTTCCTATGAAACAAACTCAATTACAAAGCTATTCTATGGTGATCAATCATAAAATAACTCAATAAGATTGGAATTAAAATAGGAATGAACCATTAAAGCATCAACAAATTGTCTAGTAACAAAAGTGTACCGAAAATACTCAAGAAAACATGATTAGGACTTCATCCAAGTCCCAACTATGGAATTTAGTTACTCATAATGTATATGGGCAGCAAAGACAAACAAAACAGAAAGTAAAAAAGAGAAGAAAAAACTCTTCAATGATGAATTGCGGGATGGTGCCCCGGTCCTTCCTCTTTCTCTCTTCTGTCGTGGCTGCCTCCTCCTCTTTGGTGGCTGCTCGTTTTTTATTTTCTTCTAATTCTTTTTGCACACTGACCTGGTGCTGCGCTGAAGAGGGATAAAACCCCCCTTTTCATTTGTAACAGCCCAAGGCTTGAATAGCCTCTTTTCTTCTTTCCTAATGAGCTTCGAAGTCTCATTATGTTCCCATTATATCAAAAATCCTTATTTATTTGCTTCCAGACTTTTTGGCTTCTTCTAACTGGTTAAAACTCCTAATAAATATAAATTTTAACCCTCCTTTAATCTGCCACATTGATAACAATTGTAGAAAACTTTGTATTCACGTGTAAAACCTTCATGTACTAAAACTGCCATAATTCTCTCTAGAAAAATGATATTCATGAACCATAAAATTCATCGGAAAATAGACATCTGTAGCTTTCCAAGCAAGCATGTATGGAAAATCTCCTGGCTCTTCCCGAGTCGGTACAGTTTAATCCACGAACTCGACTGATCTGCAGAGGATGCGTTGACGACATGGAATTGCAAACCCTTTTTAGTCTCAATACTTTCTTTTTAGCTTCTTTTCCGCTCTTTGCTTGTTACAACCTACAAAACATAAATATAATGTAAAGCCTATATAAAAGAGTAAAACAAAAGTGTAAACAAGGAGAATTATTATGTATATAATAGCGAATTTACGTGTCACACCCCGATCCCGACATACGTCCAGGATCGACACGTGACGTCACCAAATACCCGTATCTCAAACATACCCCACCTCCGGGATATGACAAATCACAACTCGAGAATAATGCATAGTAATTTTTCGTATACTTTATGGCTGCATCTAAGGTCCTTGTTAGACTGCCTACGTACCCTAAACAGGGATCAAGCCATTCGTAGTTCGCCCTTCCCCACACTCGAGCATTCGTCACATAAACCACTAGGTCTCGACATAATGCCACAAATCAAGCATGCAGCAACTCATGGAACATTCAATGAAATACATTAATAATCTCTAGCCACATGAGTCAACGAGTCTAATCATAATGACAACCATCATAACCAACATCACTTCATAATCATATCAATCCATTACACATACAATACACCGAAACGCGGGGCTAGAGCAACACAGTTCGGCCGAGGCCTACATCTCTGAAACTGAAATCAAATCCAAGGAACCAACAAGTCAAATGATGCGATTTTGAACCACTCAACGAAATCCATCAACATCGGGTTCCGAACCTCTCAACGGAACCAAGACACCAAAGGGGATTCCGGATCACTCAACGGAATCCAAACCAGGATACGATTCTGGACCACTCAACGGAATCGCGGAGTATAAGGTATTCCGGATCTCTCAACGAAATCCGAGTGGATACGATTCCGGACCACTAAACGGAATCACGGAGTATAATGCATATTGAATCACTCAACGAAATCCAAGCTGGATACGATTCTGGACCACTCAACGGAATCGCAAATCACGAGGGATTCCGGACCTCTCAACGGAATCTAGACGAAGCAGGGAATCAGACCACTTAACGGAACCGAGCGGAGGGCCAAGGAACATATCAACGGCTCGAAGAAACTAAACGTGAATCAAGTGCTCAAGATACAAAAGCTCAACGAAACAAGAAATGGAATATATGATATGTGAAACAAGTCTCGAAGCAACAAACCCCATGACAATGGGTTAACGGTCCACTTCTAGCCCTCACATTTCGTCACATCATGCCAATCATATAACACAAATCACATTTCAAGCATGCACGTCAAATCACATTTCATAAATGTTCCCAATGCACAATCAAAACATACTTAATAAACAAGTGTAATATAATATGATGCCACTAGTGCGCGATTCAAGTCACACGTTAATCAAGGAGACATGTCTTCACGATGCCCATCATGCTCCGTGAAGTCTCAACCGCACTCTAAGATAACCGATACACTAGAAGAGCTCGGCTAGTTGGCTAAAAAGCCAACTGTCAATCAAGGTCAAGAGTAAAGTTCACAACCCTAGAAATCTAAAACAGAAGATCCGCCTATCAGATTTCTGATCCATAACTTCCCAAAGTCCACATTATGTTTCTAAAACAACATACCAAAATTTCATTACGATCCAACGATTAGATCTCCGCCAATCGCTAAAATTAAGTGGCGGTCAACGTTAATTTTTACAAACTTCAAAATTTAATTCGAGAAAATCCATACGCCCAAATCTAAAACCGATCCCCTTCTCTCTCTCTCTAACGAAGCCATGAACGACCGCCGTGTCAAAACCAGATCAGACTCCGAGAAGAAGGCCAATTCTTCCCTAGAAGCGGGAAGCAGGTCAGAGTACGAGTCTCGCAAGAAAAAAAATCTAAAAGGAAAAAATCTAAAAGGGGGGTTCCAAATCCATTATATTACGGGTATGATTTTGCTTTTTGTTTTTAGGGTTTGTGATTGTGAGGAGGAAGATTATTAATTTCTAGTTTCGAATTTGCAGCTTAATGAATTAGGCTGCGTTTGCCATCTGCATATATTTACATATTTTGAGTTTGAGATTTGCTGTTTTAGGTTACTGTGCTTGAATTTAATTGATTTTATTCCTAATTTTTTTAATTGATTTTATTCCTAATTTTTTAAATTGATTTTACTGTTGCATCAGAGGAGGAGAAACAAGCCGCGATTGCAGAGTACTACGCATGTGAGCTCCTCAATGCGCCTCTGATTCATCTAACTGTACTTGTAAATTTATCGAACATTTTATCTTGTAATTTTCAGGGGAAGAGCAAGAGCAATTCTCTCACTTAAAAGAAGGAAGGCAACTTGTGTTGGTGGTGCCTGGTAATTATTTTACACGCCTTTTCTTGTCTTAATAATTGAGTGGTTTGATGTATTGCTTTGTCACTATCTTTGAAGAAATTTGTTTTTGTTTTTATTTATTTATTTTTAATTTTTTAAATTGGATCAATTCGGTTTGAGTTTTGAGTATAAACTTGCTTTAGTTTTAGCGTGGTTCTATAAGACAGTCTTACTTACATGGGCTCACATGTACGTATCTAGGGTTTAGGGCGGGGGAATTCTTATTTATTGTGTACATTGATGTAGGAAGTTGATTGTCATTATAACTGTTGCCCCATATGGTGATATATACTTGAGGGCTAGCCGGTCACCAATTACCTAGAATTCCCAACAAAATTTTGTAAGGGAGTATCAATTTCAACTTTCTGTCCTAACAAATTAACGTATATTCAAATGTAACTGAACATGATCAACCAACCAGTAGTAACTAGTGAGTGTATGATTTGAATGAGATTGAGGATGCCAAGTAATTAAGGGCCTTTAGTTAAATGTGTGTGTGTGTGTGTGTGTTATTAATTTATATGGACGTCCATTAATTTTTGCAAACAAACAGATGAGGAGAATATAGACAAGCCTGTTTTAGACTCTGTGACTGATCAGCTCAATACTACTCCGACTTGTGAGGAGAAAAGTCATTGCACGGGCGATCACAAACAAACAGATGATAAGGAGAAGAAGGGGCCTCTATGTCGAATTTGCCGTGAGGGTCACCACCGGCTTGAGTACTGCCCGTGGCGTGAACGTGTCCCGATGGATGCAACTGAAGTTGGCAAGGGCTTTGAAATAACTTGTCATCTTTGTGGTAGTTTGGATAACAAGTGCAAGCATAATTGGAGCCATGCTGTCGAGGTTTTCTGTCGTATTTGTAATGTGGAAGGAGACCACTCGGAGCTTGAGTGCCCAAAGCTACCAGAGATAGCCAAAGACGAGGCAAGAGAGGAAGCCAAAAAAGCAAAGAAAAAAGCAGCCAAAGCCAGGGCAAGAGCCAGAGCCAAAGCTCTTAAAGACGGACAGTTGGGTTCCTCCACTATCACTTGTTGATAGCATGCTGTTGTGGAAAGAGGGAATGGAGACGACCGAGTGCTGCAATCCAAATGTCTAGTTCCTCTTTATTATGTTAGTTTTTTTATAGATATTTCAGAGCAGCACTGTAACAACCCGTTCTGAGATTTACGAAA
The DNA here is from genome assembly GCA_024362995.1 of Heteromeles arbutifolia. Classification (NCBI taxonomy): domain Eukaryota; kingdom Viridiplantae; phylum Streptophyta; class Magnoliopsida; order Rosales; family Rosaceae; genus Heteromeles; species Heteromeles arbutifolia. The sequence goes on along the minus strand of JANCRC010000005.1, from coordinate 35,166,349 downwards.
CAAAAAGGGTATTTTTGTATTTTCACTAAGTTTGGGGATATTTTTCTTTTAAAAATGGTTTTTGAGTCTTAAATTGTGTGCCCAAAGGGCCCACCCCTGATTTGTCCCCCTTTTCTTTCTTTTTTTGGATTTTTATAACTCTCTTTCTCTCCTTCAGCTCTCTCCCCTCTTCTCTCCCTCTCGAGCTCATCTCTCTTTCTCGGACTCTTTCCCGATCGACACCCACACACACACCTAGTTACCCTCACACCCTAGGATCCTCCGTGGCGAGAACTCGAACCCAGGACAGGTCCGTGGTGCACCACAGTGGCGGAGACCACTGTTCTTTCCCTCTCTCATTGAACTCCGACGCAGACTGCCCCTTTCGAGGCAAGTTCCGGCCAAAAAATGGCGAGTTTGCCAGCGTGCAAGATATCAATCTCTTTGTCTCGCTGAATACTACAACTTTCCTTTTTGTTTCACCCAATTTCATTAAGTATTGAAGAAGTTATATCCATTTGAATCTTACCCAGTTTCCTGCAACCTCCGCGGCTTTCGAGGCATTTTCCAGCCAAACCACTGCGAGTTAGACGTCGTGCGAGGTACCATTCTCTTTGTCTCTTCGAGAAATACAACTTTTGTTTTTGAATCACTTGATTTCGTCGAGTATTGACAAAGTTATGGCCGTTTAAAGTTGGTGTAGCTTTCAGGCCGATTTCCGGCCTTCTTCTTCCTTGAGGTCCGGCGACCTCCATGCCAAGAAATCAGGCCCTCGGGCCTTTTCTCAAAACACCACGGGCCTTAGGCCCTTTAAGCACCAACCCAACCATTTTTTATTTTATTTATTTGGTTTTCTTTTAAAAACCCAAAAACAATTGGGCTAGGCTTCAAGCCCAGCCCTAAACCCTTTAATCCCTTGAACCCAAGCCCAAAACCCACGGGCCTTTAGCCCAACCCATGACCCTTGAAACCCTTAAAGCCCAACCTTCCTAAAAGTCTAAGCCTAAACCCTTTAACCTTTCAAACCCTAAACCATAGCCGGCCTAAACCTTTTAAGTGGAACATTCCGTTCGAGAATATTCCATTAGAGAATATTCCATCAGGGAATATTCTTTGGAATATTCTATTGATGTTTTCGAAATTTATTTGGGACCTTTCTTAGGGTAATTCGACGTCCTGAATCTGTTTCCGACGTCCGTTTTCCCAAATTCAATTGTTATAGTATAGTTTTATTAAATGTACCATTTATGTGCTTAGGGGCAATTATTTGTGGCGATTTCGTGCTTGCTAGTTTGGGTGGCTCTTCAGCGGCGAAGTATCTATGAATGGACCCCTTCTAAAATGCATGTTTTATAGTAGAATGGCAAACATGAAAAACATGATTTTATGATGACGTTTTATGAAATGCTTTATAAGATATCGTGCTTACTGAGGCTATTTTGAAATATTACTATTTTTCCTATAACCCGTGTTCTTATAGAATATCTGATGGATGACGATATGATATTAGAACACGTTTCGAACACTTCCTTATAGTATAGATGATGGATGACTTTATACTATGAAGATGCTTTTCAAATGTACGTATGTTCATTGGTTTTGTACTTACCTAGTGGTTCACATTCCGCTAGGGGGCGACGGTTTGGTGTTGGCATAATGCCTGAAGGGTTTTTCCTTTGGATGAGTATTCCTAGGGACGGGAAGCTGGCACAGGGCCTGAAAAGTTATTTCCTCTAGATGAGTATTCCCAGGGACGGGGAGCTGACAAGGGGCCTGGAGGGTTATGGACATTCACTAGTGACTATGCATATGCGAGTTATGTTTTTGAGACACTGCGCGGCATGCTAGGTTTCAGAAAACCTATGTTTATCATGATATACGTGTTTTCATAAAACCTGGGGGTTAGTATGTTGATAACTGTTTTATTTTATATGTATATCAAATTGGTCCACTCATGTTTGTTTTGCGCTCCCTTCAGGACTTAGAATCGAGGCATACAATCCCGGCTTCAATGCACTTCCGCATTGGCATCTTCGAGTCCTCTCGGTGTAGGATCCATCCTTTATTTCATTCAATTTTATATTATTTCTTTTAGTGTTCTAGTTAGTTGTATGCTCTGAACACGTTCCTTAAATGCATATTCATTATTGATTTATATTTATAAGTCATATTTATTCCTTATTCTCAGCATTTGCACTTAATAAATGGTTTTCGTCACCCTCGGGTGTCGGCCAGCACGTGCCTATCCTGGTATTCGGGGAATATCGGGATCGGGGCGTGTCAAGCACTCTGTTCTTATGGATTCGTGTCTCCGTCTTGGAATAAGCTAGCTCCTTTTGTCATACTTTATTGTTTGATCTGTGTTTATATTGATATGGCTTGGTTTTCTTGATCTGTGTTTAATATTGATGTGGCTTGGTTTTCTTGATCTGCGTTTATATTGACTTGGCTTGGTTTTCTTGTACTGCCTTGGATGCTTTTGATGCTGTCTTTGCCTTCCTTTGGGATGAAACTGAGAGACCAAAATCTCATCATCGCAATTCATCTTATAGAGCTGTGTTTAAATCATTTATCATGTATTCAAAAATATTACTGTTAGAGTAATGCGCAAGATCAGAGGAATTTCTTTGTGTTACACACAAAAATTGTTTGGTTTTAGTCTCACATTGTGCGTAAAATTTGGACAAATACATTACTAAAGTGAAACGTAGCTCTGTGTAACACGGGAGATAGTAGTGGTCATGGGTGGCCGCGGGGGGTTATGGTGAGGATGACCGGACAAGGCAGCGGTCGTAGAGCTAGTGGTGGAAGTGGTGGTGGCGGGCAAGGTAACGTGGTGGTACTACCAACATAGCCCACGTCATCCTATTTTCTTCATAGTCGCTTACCGACGACTGCAATTTCTAATATTTAAGACGCACTAAACAATTATTTGAATTTTCCTTGCCTTTTGTTTTTTTTTTTTTTTGACAATTCTTATTCACTGCTAAAATGTTTTTCTGCGCATATAGCGTTTTACTGCAGTGACGCAACACAATTTTTCGTATGCACTCAAATCCCACCAATACAAATCTCTCTTAACAACTATCTAATTCTAATCTAATAGTGCAATCACCCTACTAAAAAAAAAAAACTATTTCAATGCAAATTAAATAATTACTTAACAATTTTTTTATTTTATTTATTTATTATTATTAGTTTTCTTTTTTAGGCTTTTTAGCCAAAATAGTCCCTGAGATTTGCCTAACTCCTCACTTTGGTCCCTGAGATTTGAAATCAATAGAAGTGGTTCCTTAGATTGTGCATCATTAATCATCTTGGTCATTCGGTGAAAAATTATGTTAAATAAGGATCAAACTAACAAAATTACCCTCAATATAATAAACAATAGGCCAAAATGATTTGACAAAAATTGGGGGTATTTTTTTTATTTTATTCTTATTTTATGGAGATTTTTCAAGGAATTACCAAAATGATTGATTATGGATAAACTTAGGGACCAATTCTATCGATTTTGAATCTCAAGGACCAAAGTGAGAAGTTATGCAAATCTCAAGGACCTTTTTGGCTAAAAAGCCTTTTTATTTTTTTATTTTTTTATACAACGACATTCTAATCTAGCAGCAGAAGGTATTGAATTCACCGCAAATATAATATGACCTCACCAGTCATGTGAGTCGAATCTTATGCCTCTCACTTACAAGTGACGAAAAACATAGTACCAGTTGGTAAACGTTTGACAAATACTATTATTATTGTTTGGTTCTACCGTCCAACCATTTAACAGGTCACCTAATTCGATTTAAGACAAAATTAAGGCATTGTTCTGTGTCTAGGATTGAGTTAGAATGAGTAATCCAATCTTATGTTCAAGAATTTGGAAGGACGAAATGAAAATCCGTGTCAAATTTGAAGATCGAAGATGGAATACTTATTAAGAAAACTTGTACAGTCTTCTAAAATTAGAGGATTTAAAAATAAAAATAAAAGTTTCTTTACTGTTTAATCTCCTCAAAAAGAAAAATCGCTCACTTTCACCATCACGTATGCCTTTAGTTTTATGATTGAGTAAATTACATTTTGCCCCCTCAAGTTTGTGTGTCATACATCATCTTTAAAACGTTTTAAGGTCATACTCAAACTTGTGTTTTAGTTGCTATTTTATTTTTTTATGTCAATGCAACAAACAATTTTATTTATTTTTTATTTTGAATAAGGACGGCATTAGATTTCATTAAAGGCCAAAAAACTGGCATTGGCTAGCTAGTACAAGGAAAGGAGGCTTCCTCCATGACAAGATCACAAATAATGGAAGGAGTTTCATCAATCCAAGTACAGTCACCTCCGGAGTGGAGGGCAAAATGAGCGAGGCAATGAGCAACCGAATTAGCTTGTTGGCGAATATGGGTAGTAGAAACTTCAGTGACCATAGACAGGAAAAACTTAGCATCTTCAAAGATAGGTCCCAACGGAGAGACATTCAAAGAAGCATCCCGCAGTCCTGTAATGGTCTAAAGTGAATCACTCTCAAGAATAAAGTTATGAAAGCCCCCTTTGTACCGCCAACTCGAGCCCATCCCTGACAGCCAACGCCTCAATTTTCTTCTTCCTTTTGCATGTTAAAAGAATATTTATTTATTTCTTGTCACGTTGCACTTTGAAATTGAAAAATACGTCGCTTAACTACCTAAATCTCACATAAATTGGACTATGAGTTTTAGGACGATTTTAAGTTTTAAAAGCAAAGTGAGGCTCGAGTTTTGTATCAAGAAGCAAATCTATGCTGTTATTAAAGAGAATACTCTTTGTGGTCCAAAGATAGTGGAATGGCCCAAACGAATAGATGCGAAATCGAGCAAAAGAGCGATTTTCTGTGGAAACAAGTTTTGACTTTGTCGGTTCCTAACAAAATCAAGCATTTTGTGTGGAGATGTCTAATTGAGTTTATCCCGTGCAACTTTAATCTCTTCCAAAAGAAAGTAACTCATTCTCCTTGATGTGGAAGTTGTAAGGAGAAAGCGGAGACTACTCTTCATTCGTTGTGGGGCTGTGGGGAATTGGCAGAGTTCTGGATGAATTTTATTTGGTGGGATGCGTGTCGGGTTTGGAAAGTTCATTCGTTCAAAGAACTTTGGGGAGCTATGGTGCTGGTCTTGAAAGGGGAGGAGTTAGAATTGTTTGCAATGGTTTGCTGGGATATTTGGAATGATAGAAATGACATGGTCTATGAAAATAAAACTCGTCATTAGTGGGATATTGTTGCGCAAGCACGACAACTATTACATGAATTTCAGATGGTGAATACCACAAGTAACAATAGGCGCAATAGGGCTGCTGCTCATGCTACTTGGAAACCACTTACGGTAGGAACGGTCAAAATCAATGCAGATGGATCGTTGCCATGGGGTGGTAGTACTCGAGGGATTGGAGTGGTCATTCGAGATGATACAAGACTATTAATGGTAATGTGTTCGAAATCAACGCATAGCTTTCTTTCTTCTAGAGCTGAAGAATTGATTGTCGCGCGGGAAGGACTTGTGTTTGCGTATGAGTTAGTTTTCGAATCATGTTTTATTTTGGAAATGAATGCCAAATTAAACAGCGGTGGAAAGCATTTTGCAGATTGAAGGAGATGGAGGAGGTTAAACAGCTAAGTTGAAAATTTACAAGTTTTGCATGTCGTTGGCATTCAAGAGAGACAAATGGAGTGGTGCATAGGTTGCCTCAATATACTTAAGTTGTGACAGATTTATAGCTCGGATCGAAGATGCTCCTCCGAGGCTGATGCCATTTTTTGAGGTGGAGTCAGCGTTGTAGACTTAATGATTGTTTGTGATGGCAAGTGTCTTCTTTTTCCTTTTGGTGGATTTTCCTCCACATTGGGGTTTTTCAAACCAAAAAGTTTATTTATTTTTCTTTTTTCTTCAGATGTCCATGCTTTGTAAGTCAACTATAATATGCACACTAAAAGTACTAACCTTGAGAAGCCATTGAATCCAAGCACAAGGATGCATCACGAACGCAGCAACAAGCAAAGATATCTTCCGCTCTCTCTACATGCCTTATGCACTCCTAGATGGGGTAGGATTTTGTGCTAGAATATTGTGTATAAGAGTGGGAACCTAAGCCTTATATTTATAGGTGAGTATATTAGGTTTCTTGCCCATAAAAAATCCCTAATACATATCTTTAGCACCTCCAGAATCCATAACCTAATAGGAAAGATATTCCCAATCATTATAGGTTTATTTCACCACCAAGTAATCCGGGATAATCAAATATTTCTTCCTATCTTGTATTCTTAATCAATTAGGACTCTAAATAGATGCAAGCCCAATAAAAGTTTTAGATGCTTGTCATCTTTTCCTTTTCCTCTTGGTTTGTACTAGATATGTATATTAACTTTTTGCTGTTGGGAATGAAATCCATCTTTCGCGATCCAAAAAGAAAGTGAAATGGCAGTTATATTTTTCCATAAGTTAAATTACCTAGTTTAGCTGTGGATGTTGTGTAGGGTACTCTGCAACCTTTCAAAGTGATGTATGCAGCTCTACGGAAGCTCTAAATTTATTATTGCAGCAGTGGAACGAGTGGAAGGTTAATGTGCAGCAGAGTCGAATCAGTGAACAGAGCATGAGTGATGATTTGCAACCAAGGTGCGAGGTGAGTAAAAAGGGTGAAAAGAAGGTACAATGGAGGAAACCGGAGGCTGGATGGGTGAAGCTCAACTGTGATGGTGTCTGGAATTCGAAATCTCAAGGGGGCGCCGTGGGGTGGGGTGTGCGGAACTGAGCAGGTTGGCTTCAGATAGGCGGGGGACGGGGAGGCTACTGCTCTGCGTCTTGTCTCGGATGCAGTTCGCAACGGTTTAATGGCGTGCGTGGAGGCTGGCCACCTAAAGGTCGGTCATTGTTGAAACGGATTCGGCTAACTTAATTTATATGGTCAATGGAGATTTATGTACTGATTCTTCCATCGCTTGCATTCTATTTGATATCTGGAAGCTGGCATCTTGTTTGGAGTCCATTAAATTTATCCATGTCCTCCGTGCTGCTGGTAATTTGATGGCGTCGTATTGTTATCGAATTAGTGGTTCTCATCGTTGGAGATTATTGTTTCCTAAATTTCTCTACAATACTCTAGAGGAAAACGTAAACATTTATGTTCGAATTGATTAATAAAATCCTTCTTCGAAAAATATGAAGTTTGGATTTTTATTTTTTTTCATTTAATCTAGTTGTAATTAATAAAAAAATATTATTAGCGTGGAGATTATACTTGGTAAATGAAGTGAGAAGTGCCATGATTAATGCCGATAACATGGAAGGGAGCTGGCGCATCGGTATTACACTGACCAATGTGATTGCTACGACAATTTAACCTTTTTTTAAAGATTTTTCAATGTGCATAGATTTCTTTGCGTATAGTTCAATATCCTAAAACAATGAGTTAATGAAGACTGGCAAATTCAATTTGAATGGTTTGAATTTTCTACTTCTTAGGCTCTGGATAATAAAATCAAAAAGGACCTCTGTCCTAGTTGGACCACATCACTAATTAATGTTGGACATTTTGAAAACTACTGCGCATAATATTGAATAAACTTATAATGCCTCTTCAACTTACCTCTTTAGATGATATGAGCAAATATATTTGAACAAATAAGAAAATACTAGTACTGGGCTGGAATGGGTGAACAATTGTAGTTTGCCACCTGTTATCATCTTTTTGTAAAAAAGAAAGTACTAGTACTACTAACTACTAACTACTAAGTGGCAAATTACAAACTCCATTTTAACAGCAAATTAATTTAAACTGGAAAATTACCCCTATGAATGACAACCACATAAAAATGCAAAACAAGTAGAATTTTTTCAGTGTGATCGATTGGAATACAGGTGGTACACCACATTTCATTATAGAAGTGGAAATAAATTTTATTTTTCTAAGTATTCCTCAACTTGCATAATAAAATGTGGTAATCACCTTGTTTATAATATAATTTAGGGTTAATCTCAGTTTACTACTCTGAAGTTTCGTGGTTTTCAACATTTGGTACATGAAGTTTTTTTCATCTCAGAGTCATACCTCAAGTCTTAATTTTGGGACAGTTTTATACATCCGTTAAGTTTTCTGTTAGAACTTCTGTTAACTAATGACGTGACGTCTATGTGGATAATAATTGAGTGCCACGTGTCAATATAGACCCACTTCAATATTTAAAAAAAAAACACAAAAAAACAAAACAAAACCCGAAACCACCACCACCACCACATACTTTTCGTTCCGAATTTGCGCCTCTTTGATCGAATAATCCACCAAATGCTTCCGCAATTGCATAATTTCCTGATCGTGCTCATGAACCCTAACAACCAGATCCTTCTTCAACATTCTGCTATTAGGGTTGTTCGATTCGGTCAATGGCATCAACCCATTTCCGTAAACCCCCTCCGTGCTCGACCTGCCTAGTGAAAGCGACGTCATCGTAGATGGCGACGACAATCTGGATATCCCGTTGCTTGCGTTATCAGCCGCTGACGGAGTACCCGAAACCCGAACCACCTTTATTCCTCCATTGATTTCGCTGCCGCCCAGCTGGGTCTCTCTTGTTTCCGATTCCCCACGACTCTGCTGTGACGAACCGTGATTCGCAATCTTCTCGATTCGATTGTCGACGCCAGCGGCAGCTACCTGATGAGCTTGGTGATAAGCACAAATTATTCTACCTATTTTACCCCGAAAATTACATTTACTGGTGATATATTGGATTTAAATGTAAGGGATTACATGTCATTTGTATTTTTATGGCTAAAATAACATAATGGAGAAATATATCATAACTCCTTGATATTTAAAGCTAGTCAAGTGAGTCTGGTACTTATTTTAAATAGCCATTTATCTAGTGTTCTAACTATATAACCATTTGTGCATTTGAAATATTAAAGGCCAAGACCACCATGTGCTAATTGATTTCAATGTGAACTGGATGCAGGATGAGAAATATAGAAGAACATGTGGCCACAAAGCTCACGAAAGGTTGCTCTTATCGTTTCATCTGCATAGAAGAGAAAGAAAAAAAAGGAAAACTGCTGCTATCTTATTAATTTCTAAGGAGCAATCAATAGCAAGTAAAAGGCACGAGATTATGTATTTCTTCATTGAGAAATAAAAGAGGTGTGTAAATGCACAAAGTGGCCATCAAGGAATTCAATTGTCATCTCTTCCTTTACTGTCAGCAATAAATCGATGTTAAGTATTCGTCGGTTACAGAGAAGGAAAGAAGGAAGAAGAAGAGGGAAGACAAAGAAACAAAAGGAACAGCTGTGAGTTTTGTTTTGGTATTAAGGTATCAGTAATGGGGCTAAACATTAATGAGGATTCAAACAAAAAAAAAAAAAAAAGGAGTACACGGAGAAGCAATTAGATCATTCAAGAAGAAAAAGGAAGGCTGAAGAAGAAAAAGAAGAGTAATGCGGCCAGGGACGGAGCCAGAAATTTCTTCTAGTAGGGGCAACCGAAAACAACTAAGAAAACCTTATTATAGTATGGTTGTATGCAATATGATATTAAGGATGGTTTCAAATGATGATGTATTACAATTCCAATGTTACAAAAATTTCAATATAGTAGTGGAAAGTGACAAAGTGATGAGAAAAATATAAGCACATGATAGGCGGGAGAGGGTTTTTTCAGTTTGAATGACAGAACAAGAGCACTATTGCTCATATAATATTTGATATGGAGTATAAGTAGAATGAATGTATGTTGGATATTAGATACATATGTTTTCTTCAAAGATAACCCGTGTATATTATATAATTGTAGTCTGCAACCAAACAAACGAATTACTTGAGTGGGGGCATCTGCCCCCAGTGAGCCTTCATTGGCTCCGTCCATGAGTGCGGCAAAGCAAGGGATTTGTCAAGCTTTTCCAAACTTAGTTTTCTTTTTATGAATTCAATAATATTTCCGATTATGTTCCGGAACTAATTTCTTTTCGCTAGGGCTACGATGTAGCCTAACTATGAATTCTTAATTTCTTAGTTTAATTATTTATGAAGTTTCATTCACTTTGAGTATCATTTTGTTGTGCTTATGAACTTGATTTTAATCTTGGTGATTGGCCACCACTTTGGTTTGAGTTGAGTGTATTTGATGCGAGTTAACACATATGCCATGTTGTTAATTCAGCTTTAGCGTCTTGCAAATGGTACTATGAATTCCTTGATGTAGATGTCATACACTACGTTTCATGCGGTCTCTTAAATAGTTCTCAAATCGTTAATGAACTCGTGTGTGTTTAGTAATCTAGATGTCATAGATTGTTAGTACATATGAGTATACATAGTAATCTAGATGCCATAGATACTATATAAATTAGAGGAACTAGACCGTCAATTTGGATGATTACTCATTAATAATTAACTGTAGGAATTGAGTTGGATTGGTTACGGTGAATCGGTTGTTCTAATGTTTTGCACAATTGAATTATAATTTGTTTACTTTGTCGTTGTCATCACTTAGCTAAGTTCATTTCATCTTAATTACAATTACAATTTCAAAATTCTCAAATCATCAATTTTTCTATTCCACTTCAAGTGCAATACAAATTAAGTTAGATAATTAGAATTATTTCAATCTTAGTTGGAATGATCTTGTGCTTGCCTACTATACTACCTAACGATTCATACACTTGTGAGCATTAAAATTTGGACTTAATTGGGTTGATTTCAGTTAATCTAATTTTGGCAACACTTGGTCCTGAGATTCGCGGACGAAAGGCGGCAATTGGGCGACCATGGATTCGTGGAGCTTGTACCTGTGCAGCTCGAGAATCTTGTGTTCGAGCTAAGTCCACAACCGAATGTTGTCTTCCACCTGCTGCTTGATTGTGGCCTTCGCAGCTTCCATAGCGTACATAACCTGAAGCAAGCTGTTGTCTTGATTGTCTGTGGTGGCGGTGGGGGTAGAAGAATCAATTAGGTCGGCGGTGGAAACCGTCAACCTTGAGAATTTCTCCGCAATTTTCCAATCGTGACCGTTCTCCATTGTGTTGATTTTCTGGTCTTGGTGGTGGTGTTATGGGGTTTTCGGGTCTTTTTTTTTTTTTTTTTTTTTTTTTCTGGAGCAGCAGAGAGAGAGAGAAATGGGTAGAATTTAGGGTTTTACAAATTATAATTGTAGTGTGTTAGAGGAGATGGTAGATTGCAGGTTGCAGGTTGCAGAGAGGGATTTTAGAGAGAGAGAGAGGGGAATGGGGGAAGAAATTATGAAGGAAGGTTGGGGGAGAGGGTGCGGATTGCAGAGGGAAGAGAGAAGATAGCGGGTTGGGGAAGGTAGAAGACGGGTGGATTTTGTTTTGTTTTGTTTTTTTTGTGTTTTTGTATTTTTTTTAATATTGAAGTGGGCCCATATTGACACGTGGCGCTTAATTATTGTCCACGTGGGCGCTATGTTATCAGTTAACAGAAGTTCTAACGGAAAACTCAATGGATGTATGAAACTGTCCCAAAATTAAGACTTGAGGTATGACTTTAGAATGAAAAAAACTTCATGTACCAAATGTTGAAAACCATGAAACTTCGAGGTAGTAAACTGAGATTAAACCTATAATTTAAATCTAATCGAATTTATCTTAGCATTAGAGCAGGTTTCGACTTGTCTCTTTCTCAAAACCCTATTCCTGTTCACTGACGACTGTGCGATTCTCTGCTGGCTACTTAACAACCGCTTGAAAGTTTGAAACCGAGCCCAGAAGTACCGAAGCAAGAGACTTCTGTTAAGCAATCCAAACCCAGGTCTCGAAATAAGACCACACCTCCTTCAAAATCCCATACGCAGAATTAAAAAAAAAAGAAAAAGAAAAAAGAACCCAAAGCAACAAACTTGATGCAGCTATGGCAGATGATAGAGCCCATGGTCCACTCCAGAAAGGTAAAGTTGTTGGAGCCCACGGTCTTACGTCAGAAAGGCTTTATTAATACCAATGCTGATGCTGCCGGCAAGCCTCTCACGGACACAGTTGGTCCACCAGCGGGAAGGAAACAGGATACAGACCCAGATGAGTTGGGCCCACAATTATGATTACTTAATTTAATTGCTGGAAGTGAGCAATCCGATGATCTAGGTAACCCAAGCACTACCCTAATTGCATCTATTGATCATGATACAGGTTAAATTATTGATTCAGGGGCTACTGATCATATGACTTATGATCATACCCTTTTTAATTTTAAGACAGCACCACCACGAGATAGTATTGTCACTGCTAATGGAGAAGTTGTTCCGGTTACAGAAGCGGGTTCGATAGCACTTACTTCAACTCTTTCCCTACATAACTACTTACTTGTTCCTACACTTTCTAGCCATTTGCTATCAGTGGGGCAGGTTACTGAACAATTAGACTGTGTTGTGCTAATGTTTCTATCCTTCTGTTTGCTTGAGGATATCTGGACTCAGGCGATTATTGGGCGTACTACTAAGAAGAATGGGTTGTACTATATGGACGATGTTGCACAGGGCCGTGTTCATCAAGTTCAGAGTGTTGATAACAGGAAGTTGAAGGCTGTTCAGTTGTGGCATCGTTGACTAGGTCACGACTCGTTTGGTTATTTGAGGAAATTATTTCCGTCGTTATTTATTAATATTTCAGATTCATGTCTTAAGTGTAATGTTTGCACTTTAGCTAAAAGCCATCGTGCTTGGTATTTTCATCCAAGTTTTCATAAAAGAACAGTTCCTTTTGAGTTGATTCACTCTGATGTATAGGATTCATCTCCGATTACTGCCCTAAAGCCAATCATATGATGATACTTTACGGACATTTCACATGTTAAATTAATCTAGTTTAATAGAAGGGCAAAGATTATTGTTTAAGCCGTCTTATATAAATGTTATATGCTTGAACAATAAGTCCAAAGAATATGTAATTGGGAGAATGTGATCTAAAAAAGTTAGATTCATGAGACCATTCTCTTTTGTACACATATCCTAAACGTTCTTGATCATAGGATTGCCAATTGGGCATTGATGGTCTGTTAAGATCAGTACGTGCTATGTCTTCTCTCAAGAAGAGTGACTGGTCTCGAGTCATTGGTGTGACTGACACCAAGACAAGTACGTAGGTGCTCAATAGAGAATGAGTCCACTGAATGCGATTAACAAGGAGTTCTCATACTCATGTCGCATGAGAACTTATGGTTGGGATAATGCAAAGTAGTCATTTGACCTGAGGCATCATAGTTGTCTTATGGTTAGGTCATTGATCTTTGACTATGTCAAAGTCACTTCGTCAGAGGGTGTCCATGGCATAGTTGGGGTTAAGCCACTTAGTCATAGAGGTAGGTGAATGCACAACAAGGGATCTCTAACCTTCAAACCGTTTAAAGGAGAATACTCTATGATATGATTAAGAATCTCTAGCCAGAGTATGAATGAGATTTAGGAAGTCGTTCCAAATCACATTCAAGGTAATCATATAAGTAAGAGAATCACATTGGATAGTAGACATGAATAAACTATCAAACTAAACAATGTGGTCAAGAGTATTGTATTAGAGAAAGACCATATTGCATTGTAATCCTAAACTGAATAGGTTCTCCAACCTCTTCTGATTAGCTTGGGTAGCCATGACCTACTGCTAGGTGTCACTCATGGTTTGCGGAAGCCCTAAAGGTGTATAATCGCTAAAGGGAGAATTGAAAGTAAGTTTCAATTCACAATTGATTTGAAGAGTTCTAATCACCCAATACCTCGCTAAAAGGAACCTAATAGATCGCACATCATGTAAGGTAATGATTGAAGGATATAACGAAGATGAGTAAGGACAATTAAATAGTTTAATTGTATATGGTAAGGATTAATTAAAAGTTAATTAATCTAGAACGAAAGGTTCGTTTTAGGCCTTAAGTTAGTTTTGGGTTTCTGGACACAAAAAGGGTTTTGGTCCACAAGGCACATAAGGTTTAAGTTGTGTGACAACTAAAAAAAAAGGCAATTAACCCACTAACAATAGGGAAGCCGGCCATGCTTAGAGAGGGAGTGGGTTTTGGACTTATTACAAGTTTGCCACTCTAATGAAGGTAGGTATAAATGTGACTTTATAGTCTTTTCTTCATTAGGGTTTTCTTTGAGGAAACATGAGAGAACTTTGGCTCTCTCTTTCTCTCTAGAGAGGCCGGCCACCATGGTGAATTTACTAGCATCTAATTCTTCCATGGTCATTCATCTTCTTCCTCAACCATCCTTGGTATCGGAACTTAGAGGTCTCCAACTTTGGGGACTTTTAGAGAAACCAATTCTTCCATCCATATCCAAGAAGACATGGAGCCAAGAAGCAAAGTTCCTCTATCCACATTCATGGAGCTAAGGAGCAAGGTGACAAAGGAAAGAAGGCCCTCACATGGGTGATTAACCTTTTCTAAGCAAATAGGTGCTTCAAAGGTATAAAGAAATCTCAACTATTTCTCTTAGATCTTGAGTTAAGTCTTGGTTCACCATACTACTAGGCTTTGAATTTCATGGGTAAAGTTTTATTTTTGAGTGCATACAAGCATGATTCCGCCTTTAATTGTTAATTACATGCATAGATGTTAATTATCACATCCCGACCTGGGCCCCACCATATCCCGGGCACGCCTTCACCGTAGCACGATATTGTCTGCTTTGGGCCCCGAACACGCCATCACGGTTTTGTTTCTGGGAACTCACACGAGAACTTCCCAATGGGTCACCCATCATGGGAGTGCTCTCGCGCGCTACTCGCTTAACTTCGGAGTTCGGATGGAACACGAAACCAGTGAGCTCCCAAAAAGTCTCGTGCTAAAGTAGAGATGGGAATATACATATAAGGCTTACAGGATCCACTCCCTTGGGCGATGTGAGATCTCACAATCCACCACTCCTTAGGGGCCTGACGTCCTCGTCGGCATATACGCGGCCAGGGTTAGGCTTTGATACCAAATTGTCATATCCCCGCCCGGGCCGCCACCACATTCTGGGCTTGACTCCACCGTAGCACGATATTGTCCGCTTTGGGCCCTGACCATGCCCTCACAGTTTTTTTTATGGGAACTCACAAGCAACTTCCCAGGGGATCACCCATCCTGAGATTGCTCTCACGCGCTACTTGCTTAACTTTGGAGTTCCGATGGAACCTGAAGCCAGTGAGCTCCCAAAAGGCCTCGTGCTAAAGTAGAGATGAGAATATACATATAAGGCTCACATGATCTACTTCCCTGGGCGATGTGGGATCTCACATTGCTCAAATGAACTTGGTTTTTCACAAATTTACCTTCAGTTACTACTCAACATGGGATTCATTGGTTTGTAGCATTCGTTGATGATTGCACCAGAATGACTTGGTTGTATCTGATGAAAAATAAAAGTGATATGGGTAGAATCTTTAGAATCTTTTATCACAAGGTTTACACACAATATTCGCTTCCCATTAAAGTTCTTTGGTTTGACAATTGTGGCAAGTATCTTAACCAGGATATGTCCCAATTCTTCAAGGACAAGGGTATCATTCATGAGACTACATGTCCTCAAACCCCCAAAATGGAGTAGCCGAACGAAAAAATTGACACATACTTGAGATTACTTGTGCCCTTCTAATCAGTGCATGTGCACCTAAGACATATTGGGCTGATGCAGTGACCTATGCTGTTTATCTTATGAACCGGATGCCATCGCTTGTTCTCTCTTTTAGAACTCATTTGGCCGTGCTTGCTGAACACGTTTCGCTTCCCTCCACCCTTCATCTAGAATCACGAGTCTTTGGGTGCGTTGCTTATGTTAACCTTCACAAAAACCAACGGAGTAAACTTGATCTTTGTGTCGTGCGGTGTGCTTTCATTGGATTTAGTCCTCAACAAAATCGGTATAGATGTTATCATCCCCTACCCGACATATGTACGTCACGATGGATGTTACCTTCTTTGAAGATGAATTATTTTTTCCTTCCAACTATACTCTTTAGGAAGAGACAACTGTAAGTGAAGACTATAGATGGGCTGACATACCTGCTGTCCTAGAAGATCCAGCAACTTCAGTGGGTAGGCTGGGCGAATCTAGGCCCATATCTATTATCCTAGAAGATCCAACAACTTCAGTGGGTGGCCTGGTGAATCCAGGTTGTCTGCCGAGGTCTAGAAAACAAGAGGAAGCCCAAATGGGCAAGCTGTCTCCACATGCACCGACTGCCCAAGTGGGCCAACTGAGCATTGCACCAACAAATGCCCAAATGGGCCAGATGATCATTGCCCCACCGAGTGCCTGAGTGCCCGAGTAGGCCAGCTGCGCATAATGAAGCTAATAGTTCACATGGGTCTGTTACTGCCATATGGCAGAATGAAGGTGTGAGCTCGAGTGGGCATACCGAGGTCGAGAGGAATTTCGCTGTTCAGGCCAGGGGTATTAACTCCAGTTAGCTCGACAGCATAAACCCACATTAAACTCCTCAAGTACTTGTTCATGGTCCAAAGAACATTCCCGAGGTAAGTATTCACTCTAAAATTGTTAAACCACTTTATGAGTTACCTCTTAGACAAAATTGAGGAAAGCCACCAGACAGGTACTCTCCAGAAAGGAAGGTGCGGTATTCAATCACTAACTAGGTATCCACTCATAGACTCTCGCCAAAATACTGTGTAGCCCTCCAACAAATGGAAACGATTAAAATACCTACCAAGGTGGAAGAAGCCTTGAGAGATCCAAAGTGGACGGAGGCAATGCAAATTGAGATGCAGGTGATACAGAAGAACAAAACGTGGAGTGTGGTTACACTTCCTTAAGGAAAGAAATTAGTGGGATGCAAATGAGTGTTACTATCAAACATAAGGTGGATGGTACGATTGACATATACAAAGCGAGGTTGGTAACCAAAGGTTATACACAAACCTTTGGTGTTGACTATCATGAAACATTTGCTCCCATTGCAAAAATGAATATTATCAGAGTTCTGTTATCTCTTGCTACTAACCTTGATTGGGTTCTAAGACAGTTTGATGTGAAAAATGCATTTTTGCACGGGGAATTAGAGGAAAAGGTTTATATGGATTTTCCATCAGGATATGGCATTACGAACTCCAGTGGAAAAGTATGTAGACTTCAGAAGGCATTGTATGGTTTGAAACAGTCGCTGAGAGCTTGGTTTGGGCAATTCACTCAAGCTATGAAGAAGTATGGATACCGTCAAGGGAACTTAGATCATACCTTGTTCATCAAGCGTAAGGATGATAAAATGACCTTACTCATTATATATGTGGATGATATGATTGTCACATGGGATGATATAAAGGAGATTGAATGGCTATAGCGGTACTTGCCCTCCGAGTTCAAGACGAAAGATCTAGGAGGACTCAAATACTTCCTAGGAATTGAAGTTGCTAGGTCTCGAGAAGGCATATAATTATCACAACGTAAGTATGTGTTAGATTTGTTATCAGAAAATGGCATGCTGGTATGTAAACTGGCGGATACCTCGATTATGCAGAATCATGATCTTGTGATCTATCAAGATCAAGTCCTGACAAATAAAGAAAGATATCAAAGGTTAGTTGGAAAATTTGTTTACTTGTCACTTACATAACCTGATATTGTTTATGCGGTAAGTGTGGTAAGTCAATTCATGCATGCACCTAGTGAGGATCGCATGGCGGCAATAATGCAGATTCTCAGTTACTTGAAAATGACTCCTGGAAAAGGGTTAATGTAGCGATCCGTCCCCGAATATTACAGGTTTACGAACCCGAAAGATTTGTTTAATTTTTGAAATCACTATTTTATATTATTATTTAATTGTTAGGTTATTATTTTATTAATATTTGGTGTGATATTTTTAATTATTTTATCAATTTAATTGTCCCGTGGGGCCCACATCTCACCAAAGTCTCATCTCTCTGTGCCACGTGTCTTTTTCCAGAGCTCTCTGGAATCTCTTTCGGCTCTCACCTCTCTCTCAGACTCAGACCTTTCTCTCTCTCTAACTCTCTCATCCCTTTGCAGCATCGGCGCCAAGACCCGAGGCACCGCCTCGCCTCGCTGTGACCTTCCCTTTCCTCATCGCCCCAAACATTCGACACCCTCTTTCTTTGTGTTCGCTACACAAGATCGTCGACGAGATCCCGACAGTTCCTCTGATTTCCCGACCTCGGTAAGGACTCACATCACTCCTTTTAGTTTTAGTTTCGATTTCTAGCTCGATTTCTAGCTTACATGTGAGCTTTGGGTAAGATAATGTAGAAATCCACTCGGGGAAGCTTTTCCCAATTTTTCGACAAGGAGCCCGAGACTTGCAGGCCTTTTTTTTGCCACTACGGGACCAAATGTTGGTATACTTATCTTCCCCTTCTCTTAAGCTTCATTTTGGTGGGTAGAGTGTGAAAAATGGTTAAGTTTTGAAGCAAATTGGAGTTTGGGAATTTTTCGGCCAAAAATCCAGCCTTCTCCTTCGTTGAGTCAGGCGACCCGCGAGCCCAACCGGGTCGACCCGACCCGCAACCCAAAACCCAAATCTAAACCAAACCCAGCAACCCATCCTAAATGGGGAACCGGCCGAAGCCAAGCCCAGATCTATGGGCCAAATTCGACCCAGATCCACGAAACCGGCCCAGGTCCATTTCTGATATTTGAGGGAATATTCTCTTGGAATATTCCGTTAACTCCCAGTTAACTTTAACAAAATATTCCTTCTAAGGAGAAAATATTATGGTAAAGTCAATTGTTGACTGTTAGTTGACTTTTGTTTACTTTTACAAAATTTTCTTGGAAACCCTCCAAGGCTAATTTCGATGCCCTGAGTCCACTTTTGACATCCATTTAGTGAAATTCTAAAACTTTAATGTAATTGACCGGCTCTGCATCTTGGTTGACTTTTTAGGGTCAATCGTTGACTTTTTTGTTAACTTTATACGAAATTTGCCTAGGACCCCTCTTAGGGTATTTCGACGTCCTGATTCCAAATCCGCTCTTCGTTTTTGCAAATTAAATCCTTATAGTAGGGTTTTACTAATTGGTCCCTTTATTATGCTTAGGTACGAATTCTATCGGAGACTCTGGTTTTCTGAGTTCAGACGGCTACGACCTCGCAAGTATTTGTGAGTGGACCCCTTCTTAAATTGCATGTTTTATTAAAATATTAGGCTTGCATTCATGAAAAGCATATTTTTATAATTCTACGTTTATGAATTATTTATGCCTTATAATTGATTTATATTGCTTTTATGAATTCTTTATGAAATTCTATATTTATGATTTCTTGGAGAATTTATGAATTATCTTAATTGCTTTTATGAAACATTTATGAATCTTTGGGTTAAAGTTTATGAGAACTTATGGAAAACATGTTTATGGATTTATGAGAGAAAGCTTTGAGATTTTGAGCTCCAGTGATTTGATATGAGATTTTGAGATATGTTTTTCATACTTATCTAGCGGGTTATCATACAACACATGCACACAACCTGAGTATGTAGACGTCTATGGCTATAGGACACAGTTGAGGATATTTATGACATACTCCCAGCTTCATTGGTGAAACCAGTGTCGGACAGCTTCACTAGCCACGGCTAGTGTCGGTGTGTTATGTTTTTGGTCATATTTACTTATCTGGCGTAACCCAGAGTCGTACAGCTTCACCTTCGGGTGATGGGGCCTACCATATTTCTTCACTGGCGTAACCCAGTGTCGTACAGCTTCTCCTTCGGGTGATAGATATGCCTTTGGGAGACTATGATACCCCTAGCTGAGTATATCACAGAGTTGATTTATGAGATTCTTTGGATTTGCCTTTGGGCGTTTCGATATTACTTATAAAGTTGGTTTTATTGCTACGAATAATCATTTTTGGCATGTTAGAGTTTTCAGAAAAACCTACTATGTAGTATTATATATGTTTTCAAAACAGGGGGTTAGTATGTTCATATAGAAAAATGGTTTTACTTAATATTAGTATATAAACTTTGGTCTACTCACCTTTTGTTTTTTAGCCCCCTTCAGGTTTAGAATCGAGGCGTACAATCTCGATGTCAGGACACTCCCACATTGGTATCTTTGAGTCTTTTCAGTGTAGGACCCATTTCCTTGTTTGTACCTTTTTATAATAATTCCTTCACATTATTCTTGCTTAGTTGTATGCTCTGAACATGTTTCCACATTAGCATATTTCTTTCTAATTACATCTTCTATTTGTTTGCTTAATTAAAATGGTTTTGTCACCTTCAGGTGTCGGCCAGCACGTGCCTACCCTGATATTTGGGGATATCGGGGTTGGGGCGTGTCAGTTAATGTATAGAAAGCATGGACACATGGTGGTGATAGGATATATCGATGCAGATTGGTCTGGAAATATTACTGACAAGCGTAAGAAACATTAAGTTATTTTAAGTTCGTTGCTGGTAATCTTGTGACCTGGAGAAGTAAGAAACAGAATGTGGTGGCGAGATCGTCGACGGAGGTCGAATACAGGGGCATGGCACATGGTATTTGTGAACTTCTATGGCTTTGAATTCTGCTTATTGAAATAGGGTTCAAGCCTAATGAACCTATGTTGTTGTACTGTGATAATCACACAGCACGGGAGATAGCCAACACCCAGTACAACATGATAAGACCAAGCATGTTGAGGTGGATAGACACTTCATAAAAGAAAAGTTGGATGTTAGGATGTTTGATATTCCATTTGTACGAATGGAAGAGCAGTTGACAGATATCCTAACCCGCGCAGTTTCCTCTAGAAGATTTCAGGACTCACTTGGCAAGTTGGGCTTAGACGATATTCTATGGGTCAACTTGAGAGGGAGTGTTGGTGTGAGCCCTAGTTTGATTAGGAATATAACCATTATTATTGTATTTCCTAATTTGATTAGAAATCATTAACTTACTTGTACTACAATAGATCTGATAGTATATATATTACCTCCAAGAGGGAGAATAATAATAAGAAATAGAATTAAACCTAATACAATTTATCTAATTTGACATGAAGTGTCTTTTTTCTATTGGAACTCGTTTTTATTTCTTCCCTTGTACGAAGCAAATTTCGGTTGGGGAAAGCCAGCATGGGTGAGCATTCGTACCATTGGATTCAAGAACATGGTTGCGTTGATGGATACAAATGATGGCGCCGACATAGAAGCCGCCCTGACCTTAAAAGAAGACAACATGGCCATTCGAAACTAATAAGGAGTTGCTTGCGTTGTGTGTATGAATCCCTTAATCTGACTGACACACCCCAACCCCGATATCCCCAAATAACAAGGTAGGCACGTGCTGGCCGACACCCGAGGGTGACGAAGCCATTTTAAATATGCATGCAAATAAAAGATGTAATCAGAAATAAAAAAGGTTTTACTTAATATTAGTAGTATAAACTTTGGTCCACTCACCTTTCGTTTTTGTGCCCCCTTCAGGATTTAGAATCGAGACGTACGATCCCACATTAGTATCTTCGAGTCTTCTTAGTGTAGGATCCATTTCCTTGTTTGTACCTTTTTATAATAATTCTTTCACATTATTCTTGCTTAGTTGTATTATCTGAACACGTTTCTGCATTGACATATTTCTTTCTAATTACATATTTTATTTGCATGCATATTCAAAATGGCTTTGTCATCCTCGGGTGTCGGCTAGCACGTGCGTACCTTGATATTTGAGAATAGGAGATTGTAACGACCCGTCCCCAAATATTACGGATTTACGAATCCGAAATATATATATATATTTTAGAAATTACTATTTTAATTATTTATATATTATTTTACATTACTATATTATTATTTTATATTATTTAAATGTTTTATAATTATGATATTTTTAATTATTTTATTAATTTATTTGGCCGGTGGGGCCCACATCTCACCAAAGTCTCCACTCCCCCCTACCACGTGCCTTCTCTTTCCCAGGCTCTTAGACTCTCGAACTCTCTTCACTCCCTCTCTCGCTTAACTCTCTCTGGGCTGTCTCTTTCATCTCTCCCCCTAGCTCGCTCATCTCTCTCAGCTCACTCCCTCTCTCTTTTAGACTCTCGAACTCTCTCTCCATGTCTCCCTCAACTTTCTCAGCTCCCTCTTGTCTATCTCTCTGCAAGTGCAGAGAAACCTGCAAACCGAGACCCATACACCTCGCCGTGCCGGCGAGCTCCATCACCACCGTCGTACCACACCACCATCACCTTTAGCTCGTCTCATCTCCCTTCCCAAGCCCAAGACTCAAACTCGAGCAACTCTCGGACCTCGCAATGGAGAAAACTGGAAATTGAGAACTCCGGCGAAAGTAAGATTCGAAAACCCTTGAGATCTTCATAGCTCACGTTTTAGAGTACGATTAGGATAATTTTGAGTTGTTTTGGTGACGTTTTTGCCCAGGTCTCAACGCGGGGGAATTCCCTAGTTTTCGGTGAGAAACCAGACAACTTTTGAGCCATTTTTCGGCCAACTCCGACCACGGCAGGACCTTGTGCCGGTATATTTCTCTTCTTCTCCTCTTAAGCTTCAATTCCATATATTATAGGCTAGGTTTAGTTAAGTTTTGAACCAAATCGGAGCCAAAGAAGTTTTCTGGCCAAAATTTCGACTTTATCCTTTGTTGGGTCAGGCGAACCGCGAACACAACCGGGTTGACCCGACCTGCAACCCGTGACTCATCGCAACCCAGCCTAACTCGGCCAAACCCATAACCCAGACCAACCAAAAATCGAATCCGACTGAATTTAACCCGACTCGACCCAACAACCTATTGACCCGACCCGGACCCGATGGGAATATTCTTCAGAATATTCCATCAGGTAATATTCTCTGGAATATTTCTTGAGTTGACTTTTACGAAATTTTCTCGGGAACCCTCCTAGGCTAATTTCGACGCCTTGAGTCCATTTTTGACATCCATTTAGTGAAATTCCTAAGCTTTAACGTAGTTGACCGGCTCGACGTCTCGGTTGACTTTTTAGGGTTTAACGTTGACTTTTCGTTGACTTTTTACGAAATTTACCCGGGACCCCTCTTAGGGTAATTCAATGCGCTGATTCTGAATTCGCGCTCCATTTTCCCAAATTTAATCGTTATAGTAGGATTTTACTAATTGGTCCCTTTATTATGCTTAGGTACGAATTCTATCGGAGACTCCGGTTTTCCTAGTTCTAACGGCTGCGACCTCGCAAGTATTTGTAAGGGGACCCCTTCTTAAATTGCATGATGTTTATTAAATGCTAGGCTTGCATTCACAAAAAGCATGATTTCCCTGATTTTACGTTTTAAGCATTATTTACGATTTATCGAATTTACATTTTACAAAAGGTTATGAATTATTGGATTTTCGTATAAGAAATTCTATGGATTTACGAATATGATTTATGATGCTTGAGATAAAATGTTCCTATGGATTTATGAATTGATTCTTTGGGCTTTTGAGCTCCGAGGATTTGGAAAGATTATGATTTACGTTTTCTATGCTTATCTAGTGGGTTATCATACAACACATACACACAACCTGAGTATGTATACGTCTATGGCCATAGGACACAGTTAAGGATATATATGACATACTCCCAGCTTCACTGGCAAAACCAATGTCGGACAGCTTCACTAGCCACGGCTACTATCACTGTGTTATGTTTATGGTCATATTTACTTCTCTGGCATAATCCAAAGTCGTACAGCTTCACCTTTGGGTGATGGTTATGCCTTCGAGCGACTATGATACCCCTAGTTGAGCACTTCACTGATTTGATTCACCCGATTCTTTGGATTTGCCTCCGGGCTTTTCGATATTACTTTTAGAGATGGTTTTATTGCTACGAATAATCTTTTTCATGGCATATTAGAGTTTTCAGAAAAACCTACTATGTAGTATTATATGTGTTTTCAAAACATGGGGTTAGTATGTTAAGAAAGAAATCGGTTTTCTTATTATTACTATTATTATAAATTTTGGTCCACTCACCTTTTGTTTTTGCGCCCCCTTTAGGATTTAGAATCGAGACGTACGATCCCGGCGTCAAGGCACTTCCGCATAGGTATCTTCGAATCTTCTCTGTGTAGGACCCATTCCTTGGTTCGTACCTTTTTATAGTAATTCTTTCACATTATTCTTGATTAGTTGTATGCTCTGAACATGTTTCAGCATTTGCGTATCTCTTTATATTCACATATTTTATGTACTTTCGCTTACCGTTATCACTTGCATGCATGTTAAAATGGCTTCGTCACCCTCGGGTGTTGGCCAGCACGTGCCCATCTTGGTAATTAAGGGATATCAGGATCGGGACATGTCACTGACTGTCATTTGATTATTCTTCTTACTAGTATTGTGCTGTGTTTTCATCAAAATTGATTTGTTTTCAATCATACATTACAAAAAATATGTTGCCTTCAAGATTGATGGAGTTTATTCGTTTTAATTACCATTTTTTTCTTATTTTGCTGGAGTAGAGATGAATAATTCAATCAACATATCTGGTACGTTAAACACTTGGAATTTTTCAATACCATATAACTAAGGAAAACAGTTCAATCACCATCTTTGGTGGACCAATTCCAATTCCAACATAAATTATAGTCAGTATTCCAACTTTCTTCCACAAACCCACATCATGCACCCCCGGAGTAAAACAACACGCATTAAATTTTTACCCGCCGAACCGCGCTGGTTTTGATCCTAGTACACACACACCCAAAAAAAACAAAACCTGGCATGAGTTAAACATGTTCCCGGCCCTTTCCATTGCTTGTTTTGAAGTGATTGGCCTCAACAGCTAGCTCGTTGAGTTGTTGGCAGAGTTGAGCGATTATTATCCGTCATTCAAGCCCCCAGGAGCATGTGAGTGTAATCGTTGTTTTCTGGTGCTTCGGGTCTAAAGATATGTTTGTTAGACGGATGATGATCAAGTAAGACAGCCTTGCCACCGTGTGAGGTTCATGTGCAAGGCTCGTTGTAGTGCAAGATGATGAGTGTCGTTCACTGGGATTTGTGTAAATCCCACATTTACATTTTCCAGTGAACCGATCATCATCTTGCGCTCTCTTCATTTCAATCCTTTGGCGGTCCTTTTTCCGTTCACGTCCATGTACCCTAAAGGAAGAATAGACAATGACATAGTGGGTTTTTTGTTTCCAACCAAAAGAAAATTGAGAACCAGAGCAAATGACCTAATGGTAAAGGCGTAGACATAGGAAGTCTCAGGTTCGATGCTCCGAGCTGGTGAGTCTGCATAATTTTGACTAGTCTACATAAATACGATTCCAAATTTCAAAAATTAAATGTCATAAGGTCAAATCTAAATATACTTTCCAAATTAACATCATTTTCGGAATTGAGAAAGTGACATAAAAATACGATTTCAAATTTCGGTAATTAAATGTCTAGTGTTATAAATAGGCAAAAGTTGAAGAGATAAACCTTTGCTAGAGACAAGAGGGAAGCGGGTGTAATGTATCACACTGTTTATTTTCGTCACTATAACACAAAAGGATTGCAGGTAAAGAAGGGAAGGAAGGGATATTGATCTTATTGCTTTCACTTCTTTTCTTTTATGTTGTGTGTTGTGATCATACACGAAATGCTCCTTATATAGAGCCATATCCGCGAAGAACCAAAAAAGTGAAATAAGTGCTTTTTGAAAAACATAATACAACAACAATGCTACTATTCTTAAGTCCTCCTCACTTTTCATCATTGGCTAAAAACATGTGGGCATTCATTCCACAACTTTTACAACATCTAGGTGATTTCTAGATTACTTTCTAAATTAACGTCATTTTCGGATTTACTTTCCAAATTGAGAACCTTAGAAAGATTTCATTTCTAGTACATAGGGCTGCAATGGGTCATTTTCGGATTTACCCATTTATGTTCATGTGTTATCTCCGTGTCGTGTTGTTATTGTTTCGGCCAGACAAGTTAGCGAGCTTGGACTTGAGCTCCCAAGCAGCCCATGGTCCTATAACTAAAAATTTGTATAAATGTATTAAACTAAAGGTCAAATTACATAACTTTTCTCAAAACAACTCACATATTTGCAACATAACTACAAAAAGAAGAAATCTTAAAACAGATTCTTCATTCGCCTTCCAAAGCGCTACATAAAGTCAACATATAAGACAAACCTATAGCTGCATCAGAATTTCTCAAGTTCAGTATGGAACTGTTTTTTTTCAAGGTGAAAACACGTATCAACGCGTTTGTTCGGCCGAGTGTTTCACAAGAACATCAATTATGCGGCCTGGACATGCACACCGGACCTCGAACCTTCAAGTAAATCTGCTAATCCAGCCACAAGAGGAACAATATGAGCTCTCTTTTATAATTTCACATGCTTTCACCTTCAAATCTGAATCAGCTAGCTTCAACTCTTGACGGCTCGCACAATGCATCGCCACTTCTTCCAGGGCTGTCCAGCTCCTCATCCACTTTTTTCAGTTCTCCAAGTTCAACCTTCTTCGCTGGGACTTCAGCATCCACTGCAGTGTCAGTTACAGGCTGAACCGCGGGCTCCTCTGGTACACCTGAATCAATATCGGAGCTGCAAGGTATAGCCTTGGAGGGAACTGGTATCATTTCAACAACTGGGGACGGAAGAGAATCATCGTCATCAGAAGAGGTCGAATCTGCTAAAATTTCTTTTTCACTCACTGCGTGGGGATCAGCTTGAGACTTTCTTGAACCTTTCCGTGAAAGTGCATGCTTTACCGACCTTTCAGCACTTTTGTAGAGACTCTTTGCCATGTCTTTAACATTGCCCTTTCCTGGGCTATCCGAACCGCTCTCTCCAGAACTTAAAGCCCCTCCTTTTGAAATTGCCTTGCCAGAAGGAGGGCTACAAAGGCCGTCTTCCACAACAAGTCTCACACCAATATTATTTTCATTAACTGCCCTTAGATTCACGCGTGGGGTTTCGAGTGGCTCTTTAAAGCTGCATGAATTATCCTCCTTCTTGGAATTCCTATGGAACACCGAACCGATCTTATGCAGACCCCTGCGAACTGATGCCATACGCCGTTTATCTTCAGGATTCTCATCAGTGCTGCTGGTATCATTAACTTGGGATCCAATGCCACTACCATTAGGCTCCCCTTGAATTTGGGTATTAAGTCGTCGACCCTTTCCTTTTCTGGCCTCCCAAGTTTGTGAAACTTCATTTCCCGGGTGATGGACCCATATACCAGTCTCTTTCTGCCCATCAATATCAATCGGCTCAAAATGATCTGCTACCTTAGGAGATTTCCCCGACGATATAGATGAGAAGGAACCTTTATTACCAGTGTCACTGGCAAAGGAATTTCTTCGTTCTTCCACATCTGGCTTTTCCTGATCATCTGGACAGTCATCTCCCTGTGTATGAAAGCGGTTCAAGTCAAGCCCCTGAAGATTTTTCTGTTCCTGAAAAAAATTTATCACTTAGATGTCGTAGAGAATTGAGAATTCTAATTTGTTTCGATTATGAAAATAGACATGAGAGACGGAGGGAAAACAGAAACTAAAACAATTAGATGATTCATTGAGATTCTCAAATTGTGAAGATACTTTTTTGAAGGAGCGGAGCGCCATGCACACTTGAGCATCCTGTGGAAGCATTGCATTTTAATTTATGCAGCAACTAGAACGATCGATCTCTTGACTTTGATTTCCTAATGGACATTATCAATAGAACTAGTTGAGAAGAAGGAAAAAGTTACCTTCCCATTTTCATCAAGTACGGTTACTGCAAGATGCAGCCTCCCAGCCTTCTGAAGAGGCAACCACATGTCATGCCTCCCGCCATTCCTAAGATCGCCGATGTTAATGGAACAGTCTCTGGATATAGAAGAAGTGTCAGTTAATCGTACAGATACAACAGCACCTACAGGATAATTTAATAGAAAATCAAAGCACAACAAGGTAAATGGCTTCCAAACTCATTTAATTTGTGATTGTGATCATTTAATCTCTACGTTGGTAATCCTTAAATCTAATAGTTACTATAGCAATATTATTTGCAAATATTTGAAGACTTAGGCATGCTACGGAACATAATATATTAAGGAAGTTCAGAAACAAACCCAAGGGTATCATCAACAAATATGTCCTTGTCATGAACTTCAATAGCTAGCACATCTGGTGAATCCCAGGTGATAATGGGGATCTTAAATTCCTCGTGCCATTTTGGAGTCAGCGTTTTCTTTTGTATCTTAGTTTTGAATTGGTAAACACCCAAATGACCCTTCACATAAGGGTCAGCGAATCCTGAAAATAAAGATCTGTATCAAATACAAAAAAGTAACACCTTTCTTGTGTTAGTTAAAAAACCTTCTTGTACTGGAAAACAAATAACTAACCATTTAGATCGGAGGCTTTCATGTCAGATGCTTCGATAACTTCTACTCTCACATAAGCAACAGGATCCTTCTCATCCACAGAGAACCAGCTTTCTGTCATTCACATGAACACAGTAATTGAAACATTTTAGAGAGTGAATGAGTGAGAGGAACTTATATCACAAGGGGACTGAATGCATGCAAATCTAGCAATAAATGCCTCCACACCACATGAAATTTGATTAACATAAGTTTTATACTTCCCAAAGGAAGATCCTGTTAATCGTGTAAAATACTAAAGATACATTATGCGGCCCTTACCCTGTTCCGGTGAAGTAAATTTCTCCATGTCAACGACCAGCATATTAGGCTGCAAAAAGATATAGATAATAGATTAATAACATTTCCAGATCATCTTGCTGACTATGAGGCATAATATCCAACAGTCCCATTATTTGTCATTCGAACAAGCTTATTTTTTTGTCAACTAGATCATGTGGAATTTAATCAACTTGATATACTATTTGAAAGGAATGAAACAGGTACGGAAGGAGAGAACTATTGCGAATAGTTTTCTGAAATCTGAAATTTGCAACAGATACAAATGGAAATCTAGGCCAGTGGGTTTTTGGCCTAATGAAAAAGGACTCCATTGCAATGTGCAAGGAGGTGTCTAGACTCTGAACTGATGTCTTTGCATTCAACACAACCATTGGATGGCCAAGAATTATATATGGAGTGTCAAAATCCAAAAAGTTTACCTGAACAAGTGTCTGCTCGAAGGCAACAGAGAGAAGCTTATCCTGGGAAACGGAATCAACAAAGGAGAGAGTCAGAGGATCGGTAAACACAAAGACAGAGGGAGTGACCGATGAAAGGGGAGACTTAAGAATGTATCTGCATAAAATATGATAAAAGCTTACCAGCCAGCCATCAATCCCAGGGACTTCTGTTACGTCAAGCCCATGAGTGAAAATAGGCTTGACAGTCATTTGAAAATATGGAGGCTCAACGAAGCATAACCGCACACGGCCTAGGAAAGGCCACTTGCAAAGGAACCTCACCCCAATCAGGACCTACAAAAGAAAAAGAAACTCACAGCTTTGTCACATGCCATTTCCCCTAAAAAAAAGGTTTTTCATTATGCCACCAAAGGGCAGAGGCCAATCCTCTTAACCATTCTTAGTTAACAACACTAACCAAACCAACTCAATAACATGGAACATCTAACATAAGTCATAAGCTTTTTTCGCCTGAGATAATCCATTAGACCTAAAACTCAAATGCTATTTCTTAAAAGAAGAAAAAACAAAAAGGCATACATGTCAGAATTGAAACACAAACAACAACGCTAAAAAGAAACGTTCCCATCGCATCAGTGTTTAAATGCAGAGATTATACATAAAGTGGTGCAACTCAGAACTCATAAGTTGCAAAGATCAATCGCAAAGTTAATTCTCATGGAAGCACCACATGAAACTGTACTGCAGAGGCTTCTATGTCTATCTTGTTTAACATACTATCTACATCCTGAATTACAAGCTTCCTTAACTTTAAAACAACTTAAGATCCATCCTGATTCCTGAATTACAAGTTAGGCAAATCCATACCTTCCCTTCAACATGCATGCCTGTAATATGCAACTTTGTCCAGATTCCAAAACCTAGTCTTTTCCTCAGTTTCACAGCTAGAATTCCAAGCATATCATCAGCTGTCAGAAAATTCATCCCCAACTCCAGAACCTGCATTATTACAATGTATTACTTCGTGTTGGCTGAATTCTAGAACGAAAGCCAAGAAGAGCACACGAAAATACTGGTCCAACATGCAGGAGAATACTAACTCATACCAAGTGATCATCATCAGTAGATTGGCGAAGAACTCTCATCTCTGTGAACATAGGTGGGTTTCTTCCCAAATAAAGATGCTGCACTATAGCTTTACCCTGCATATGTATAACCATATCGATAGTTCGAACTAGTTTACTGTACATACAAACAGTTGAAGTGATCACAATACACTATGGGGCAATCAAAATACTATAAAAAATCCGAGTCCTCAAAAGAGAGAACACTTTAGACTAAATTGACCAACCCAAACTAATAGGAGCAATCAAAACTAGAGTATTGAAGATGAATAAATCAGAAGATAAAGTCATACAACAGTCCACGGTTTGTACTTCTCCAAAAACCAAGGTATGATAGGGAGGAGAACTTTCTGTGAAGCAATCTGTTCCATACATATAGGCCATATCTTTTCAACTGCATGGTTCAACCACCGCACGGTCTCAGAATCAGAAAGTACCTGAAGTATCAGACATGGCAAGGAAAAAATGACATGAGATATTGCACTGCCAAACTAATTCAACCATAATTTGAAAACCCAAATTTAATATTAGAATAACTAAGATAATTTCCCAACAAAAGTGCAAAGCATAGATATTCAAAAGAGTTCAGTTTGACTTTATATACAAGAACCTTTTATGGCGGGTCGTCTTTCTTTTAATTGCTTCTCACTTGAACAATAATAAAGATCAACAAAGACTCTTTTACTCAATGTACTAATTACTGACAAAGTAATCAACCATACAAAAGGGAAAACTAAAAATTACCCTTCTCTGATTAGCCTGTTTTCTTTCCTCAAATTGTAATTTCTTCCGCAATCTCATAACATACCGCTCATGAACCTGTCGAAAACAGAAGCAAAAGTGCTTATTAAGTATTGAAATTGCACATCCAAATCAATACCAGTTATCAAATCACATTACATATAATTGACAGAAAGAACCAATGAAAAAAGCCAACTTTGTGCTTGATTCTAATCCCTTGCATAAAGAGAAAGAGCTCATAATTTACTTTTCTTGCTTTAATTAGTTTCCTAAAACAAATTTAACCCCTTTAACAAAAAAAGATTTATGAATTCAAGAGAAAAAAGCAGTAATAAGGAAGAGCAGTGATTCCATACCAGGTAGAGATAAATGAGAGAGATGAAGTAGGCAACTGGGTGGCAGCAATTGAAGTGAGAGAGAAACCAGATCACCATTAACACAATCCCCACATGGTGTATCACTGTAACTTCTGTTACATCCATCTCTTCTTCTTCTTCTTCTTGTTCAAACCCAAAAGCCAAAAGCAACTTTTCTCTCTCTTCTTTTTGCAAAATTCAAACTTTACTCTCTCTCACCCCAACTAAACCCCTCCCCAAAAAACCTTTAAAAAAAATCACCAATTTAGAGTCAACATATCAAAGGACAAATCCAACGCTAATACTAAAAGCTCAAGAAATAGTCTTAAAAGCATTAAAAAGGAACAAAAACCCAGAAGGGCAAACTCAAAACCAACAACAAACCATGTAATTTATTGAAATCTGAGAGCTACCCACTAAAACATTAAGAACCCCAGATTCTTTTCAAAGCAGAAATCAAAGTAAAAACAACTGACGAAATCAGAAGCTTCACTTCAAAATACCCAAACGAAAACGTTAAAGCAAAGAGGAATGTTTTTGGTGGCCAGAGAAGTTGAAACGGAACCTTAGAGCTGAAGTAACCGGCGGGAAGGTAGAGAGAGAAGCAATACGAATTACGACAAAGTGCGGAGGGTGGAGGGTTATATTTGAGGAAGGTTGCTATTGACTGGCAGTTGGTCGCCACGTCTACGTAACACGTCACCTACGCGTGTCGATAAATTGCTTTTAACCGGATGGATGAGTATTCTTTCTGGATTCTTTTGTGATGATCCTAGGAATCCTCGTATTTTGTTAATAGTACCTCGTGATGTTAATTTTTGTTAGATATTATTTATATTTAATTTTAAATAAATAATCGCTGCACATTTTATAGCCAATTTATTTGGTCAAATTCGGCCCTCTTGGAGTATCATCGTCACATCACATGCAACTAGTTGGGTTGATCGCATGGCAGAGATAACAATTGTTGGATACAACTATCTACGCATTCTTTTTTATTTCTTAAACATTTTTTTTAACTCTTGGTTATCAGGTCAAATCAATTGTAAAAGATTAATAACAAAAAATTAATAAAAGTGTGTATAAAGTAAAGATGAATTTCGCATGATTTCCAGGAGCTTTTGCGATCATGTGCATATATTGTAAAATAAAAAAATTGGCAATGTCTCTTGTTTGAGAGTAATTTACATGAAATAGGTTCACTGTGTCGTGTCGTTTCAGTTCACTAATACATTATGAGTAATGTTAGGTGAACTAATTTTTTAAATCAAATTTGTAAATCATATAATGTGCAATAAGAAATAAGCACGCTAATCGACACTTAAGATAACCAAATCAACAATCATGTTATATGATTTACAAAATTTGATAGTATGGAATTGTGTTTACTCACTTTAAATTGAGTATTCATTTCTCTCATTTCCCTGGTGGGATTGAAAATCTTGTATTTTACATATTCATACGATTGATTCGTTAAGTTTCTGAAATAATAACGGATAGATGTTTTACTAAGCTGTGTTGAACGTTCACATTCTAACAGTAGGTAATTATTCTACGGAATAAGACACTCTCCCCTCGTACTCTCCCTCTCCTTCCCTCTCTTTCTCATTAACAGTTATAATTAAGTTATGTCAACATTTTATATTAACTCCTTTATAATTTATATAGAAAGAGACCAAAAAAAAAGTGTAAGAGGAAATGAAGAAAGCTTAGGAGATTAAAAGCGGAGAGAATTATAATCCTTGTTTCACTAAGTCAAACATTACACGTGATTGGATCAATTCACTCACTCCCTTGTTTTTTTTTTTTTTTTTTTTTTTTTTTTTTTTTTGAGAACTCACTCCTTGTTTTGCTAAGTCAAACATTACACGTGATTGGATCAATTCACTCACTCCCTTGTTTTTTTTTTTTGAGAACTCACTCCTTGTTTTGCTAAGGTAAACATTACATGTTTTGTCCAAAAAAAAAAAAAAAAAGAGGTAAACATTACATGTGATTCCATCAAGTTGTGGTGGACCGAGGTCCAGATTTGTCGGCAGATGGGTATGGGATAGCGGATTTGGTGGAGTGGGACACCTCCAACGTAAAAGTTTGTCACCTTTCACGTCATATTACCAATTTACCCATCGCAAAAATCAAGTACGTAGACCCAATCATGTCTTAACACGTGGCGCATACGTGTGATTTGTTTCCACAAGCATTAGGTTTTCTAATTTTTGTTTGTCTCTCTAAATCAAATTAACGCCTGCATTGAATATTTAATAATTGTATGTTGTACAGAATATATTATAATTTTTATACACCTTTTAGTTACTCCATGCGCATTTCTAATTGTTTGATAATTCCTTTCACAATCATCTCAACCCGAGCTTGATCAAATCGGTTTTTTCCACCGGTTCATGATTAGTTGCTAAATTTTTTATGTTGACAGATGTCTAAAAATTGCGTAATAAAGTGAAGTTTAATAATAAGACCCCTTCTTTTCCGCGCCTCTATTGTTAACTTTGACTTGGCAACGGCCGGTCCTCTTAGTCACGTATGTAATGTCCTAGACAAACAGGTTTTAATTTTGCTCATGAGCCGACTAAGCTCATCACATCCGCTCGTTTTTAAGCTACAAAATGGGATTTAATTGTGTTTGGAGGCATGCGCATCCCATGTGTGCAGCAGAGAATACAAATTTTGTTTCTTTTTGTTTTGGATATTTTGGCTGCCCAAGCCCATTGAAACTCCAGCCCAAGGGCCCACAATAGGATAAGGCATAAGTAGTAACATTCAACCCCGACTCAAGCCTCCTCATAATTAAGTTTATTTCCTAGAAAACAAAAAGAAAAGAAAAAAGAATGGTTGTTGACATTACAAAATTTAATTGTCTACTCTAAATTTTTTTAGTTTTAAAAAGAAAAGTACTCATATGATGAGTGTATAATTGGATTTTTCGAATGTTAATAACAGTTTGTTAATAGTAATAATTTTTAATTTATTGGCCAGTGAATTCACTTAATTTAATCCTCTTTTTGCCCATTTTTGTTGAGAAATTTTAGAAAATTAATTTTCACATATTTTTTTACTGTAAGAATAAATAAAATCGAACAAAAACAAAACAAAATATTACACATAAGTGTGTGGAGAAAAAAAAAAGGGTGTGTTTATCACTTCCTAATCTTAGTCTCTTTTCAAGTACAAGAACAAGCAAACACCAACAAATGGGACTCATTTTTAGGTTATCAACTTGGGAGACAAAAATAGATATATAAGTTTAGACCTTATAAAGTTGGGAGTTTTAACGAAAAACCACATTTTTACATTAAAAAGTCAATCATGGTATTATTCACTTTACCCTTTATTTTGTCATTATCGTTAAAACTCAAAGTTTTCAAGCTATTTTCATTAGTTTTCCTTATAAAGTTTATACCCATTATTTGGTGGTAAATGCCTCAACTTAGTCGGACAAGGTCTTAAGTTCAAGTTACATTGTTCAACTCTAATAAAATATTAAACCAATATATATTTGTAGTAAGTTTGATTTTAGTAGCAACTAGCTTATTACGAAGACGTAACTCTGTTGTTAAGTATTCGATTGAAAAAAACAGTTATCCTTATTGTATTTGAATTTGAATTTAACTTTAGAACTTAACCACAAAATGCATGTACTTATCACTGATTCACAATCAGATATAATCACCGATCACATGCCCAAATTTACATTGGCTCCCTTTTCTTAGCATTCACACAACATGAAAACAAAAGAAAATTATTAACTTGTCGACTAGCTCCGACAGCTCCCACCTCGCAAGTTCCAGCTACCAACGACCAAAACTCCAGACTCCAAATCAAAATCACACAAACAGAAAGCTCGAAAACCAACAATTGTTACTTGAAAATATGAGCGAAGACGAAAAGAAGAGAGGAGTATCAAGTGATCATCATCATCACCATCCCCCTCCGCCACCCGAGTACGGAACTTTCCAAGGTGTAGCCAACTACCCACCACCGCCTCCGCCGACGGGATTCCCTCAGCCGGCGCCGCCGCCGGGAGCCCCTAACCCTTCAGCTCCACATCCTCAAAGCTACCCTTATGGATATCAAACCGTTGCTGGTATGCTTTAGAGCCTCTATCTCTTGTTCTGTTCTTAATTTGATTGATGATACTTTGTTTTCTCGATTGGTAAATACGAGAGTTTAAAAAATGATATGTTTGTGAATTCAATTTGTTTTTCTGGGTTAGAATGATTTGACTTGTCACTGCAACAACCCTTTTGATTTTTATGAACAGAACAGCTATGGATTTAAGTTTTAAACAATCTCAGTTATGCTGCTAGTGATTAGATCACTTTTGTAATGGTGTCATTAGGGGTTTTTTTTGGTTCTATTTTTTAGTGGGAATTTTGTCGTTGAATGACTTGATATGTATTTTTGTTGCTTATTCCATTCTGTGCTTTGTGTTTTATCTGGATCTTCATTTTCTGTTGTCATAGATGTCGGTTTCTTAGCCGTGTAATTGGATTGCTCTGTTTTTTGTTCTAGGTTATGAGGTTGCTGAAGGGCGACCAGTAAGAGAGCGTCGCCTTCGTTGCTGTGGTTGTGGACTTGGCTGGTGCTTGTAAGTTTGCTGCTTTAAAATTTAAATGGCTTTGTGGAAGTTGATTGATATGAGGGTTATGACAATGTTCTGTAGTTATAAGAAAACTGAAGGCTTCAATCCTGATGTATAGGTTAAGGGCTTAATATTATTGACCCTCAACTGATAATTTCAACTAGTCCAGCATGGTAGGATTTATATCGAGGTAAGTAGGACTGGCCACAACTGAAAATAAGATGAGAGAAATCGGTTAAGGTTGTTTGGACACGTGAATCAAAGACCTACAGATGCTCCGGTTAGAAGATGCAGCTATGAGACGGAGGGTCATATCAAAAGGGATAGAGGAAGACCTAGGAAGGCTTTGAAAGAGACGGAGTTCTTGGAGCTAATGGAAGACTTTGAAAGAGACTTTAAGAAAATACATGGAGTACTTGGAGCTAACAGAAGACTTGGCGCAAAACCGAACGCAGTGGCGTTCTAGGATTCACACAGCTGACTCCACTTAGTAAGATAAGGCTTGGTTGTTGTTGTTTGTTGTAGTCTAGCATGGTAGGATGATATTTAAATATTGGATCTTTAATCAAGAAATTGCAATCGCTGATCGAGCTTCGTAGTGTTCTAATAGTTTTAGAAACATGAAAACTGACAAGAATTCTACAACATCAACGGAAAAACTCTTGATATAATTGTGCAGAGTTGTTTTCCATTGTGGAAATTGTCAAAAATAGAATAGGTTGAATTTGAAGGAAAGATTTGAGATTTGTAGAAATTCAATAAGCACGAGAAATGGCATTTGCGGCATGAATTGAAAAAATATAGTGTTTCAATAGGGACTCTGCCCTCATTTTGATACTGTTGACTATGATCGTGTTTTCTCTTCACTGCTTAGAAAGAAACTGAAACTAGCTCCCAGGCTTCCTTAATAACAAAATAATAGGATACGTTCATTGTGTTCTCGGTTATCTTGCAACCATCAAGCTATCTATAACATCGATAAAGATTTGTTAACTTTCTGCTCTTTCTTTTGCAGGTTTATTATCGGTTTCTTCCTTGCTACCGTCCCCTGGTATGTTGGTGCAATTATCCTACTTTGCGCTAGGAATAGGATGGACCCCCGAGAGAAACCAGGATATATCGCTTGCACAGTTGGCGTGAGTAACTCTTATTTCCTTTCATTTAGATTTTTGGAACAATGTACTCCACTTTTTATGTTTTATCTACCTCCAAATTTCTTTTGTTTGTCAAATACTTACCTCGTTGCCAGTCTAGTCGTCTTTTTTTATCCTCTATTCCTGTTTTATAATACCACTTTATCTGCAGGCTATTATTGCAACAATTGCTATTGTACTTGGTGCAACAAAGGGAGATCATGTCTGGTAATCTCATAGGGAGGAGTTATATAGCTTTGTATGGTTGATACAGCCACGAGTCCGGATTCTCGGAAGACTATGCATGGATGTCAATCTGCTTATAAGTTATCATGTACTGTTTGAACTTGTGTTAGCCACAATGATATCTTGACTGTTAATATTTGGTGATGCTATCTATTTGTTATTGCTCCAATCAAAATGTTAAAGTATGCGCATGTCAATGGGTTGATTCCGGTTCTCGAATGTTTATAACTACGCGAGATTTCGAGTCCTTGTGCAAACATAAGATTTTAGTGATAGCACTCTAAAATTTATTATTTGTTGGAAGTTTACAGGTGTTGTTGCTAGCTTAACATAAGAGCGATCTAAAAACTTCGGGAACTTTAATGAAAAACTTCCGGTACTGTTTATTTTAACGAAAAATCATATTTTTATACTAAAAAGTCAATTATGTTACTTGTAGATGCAAATTTTCTCCTCCTTGGTCTTGGACAATTTTGCACCTACAAACAAGTAACACCTTAGGTCAAGGCCAAGAGCCTCACGCGTCCACGATAAATTGGGGGGGGGGGCTTTGGCCGAAAAACCTCCGATGCCAAAGTTAGAATTTTAGAGAGAAAGAGTGTTTAGAGAATTTGGGATTTTTTGCAAGAGGATTGGAATGAGTGTTTGGTGAAAATGGGTCCTTATTTATAGGACTAGGTTGGTCCATTTTTCAAAGGAAGTGGCCGGCCACTTTGTCTATTTTTTGGTGAATTTGTGATTTAATTAGTCAATTTATTGGCTTAATTAAATATGAGAAAAATAAATGGGAAGTTACCAAATTGAATGTCTAGCTTTATTTGGGTAATAAGGTGGAGAAAATCAGAAAAGGTATGGAGCAAAGGGAGGTGGCCGGTTTTTCACTATTAATTTGGGTGATTTTAGGAGATATGGAAAGAATATATTATTTAGCTAATTAATTAACTAAATAATGAAATAGATAATTTAGGCTTTGGAAATAATTACCTAAAATGAGGATAGATGAGATAATTTGGAATTGGTTACCTCTTTTGGAGCACTTTTGAATTGGTTGAGGATGATTACCCGCTACTTGCGTGTAGGAATCCTGTTATACCTCAAGGGTATTTTTGTCTTCTTCTGTCCCAAAATCCACGTGTCACTTTGTGATCGTTTTTGGCTCCACAAATGCCCCCACACCTATTGGGCTGCTCGCAAAAAAGGGCAACAGGTGTAGAGATTTTCTTGTTTTAGGAAACTTTGAATTTGTTTCCCTCTTTGATGTTGATTATCTCTTCTAATAGGAAATTAGATCCTTCTAGGAAAAGGAAATAAATTCCTCTCAAAGTTTATTTAAATCCACCTTAAGTGGATTATTAAACAAACTTTCAGAGAGAAACTTATTCTACCTTACAAGAGAGAGAGAGCTTAGAGGATATTTGTTCCCCCTCCTCTAGCAATTTTCTACATCTTGCCTGTGCAAAGGATCGTCTTTCGTTGCTTGCTTCGTCTTCTCGTTGTTTCTAGGTAAGAAAAATTTTAATTTTTTCTGTCTTCATAATTTTCTTGGAAGTCTTGGATCTTGAAATTGGCTCGATGGGGGTCGAGGATTTACGAGAGAGTAGCCTAAGATGTCTCGGCTCGTGCCGTGTGCACCTCCACATTGGGCGCTGGGGCGCTGTCACGAAGAGACATAAGCTAGGCCGTGGGGCCTAGCATTTTTGCTGGGTTCCTGCGGCTGGTTTCCCTTTTTTTTTTTCTGGCCGAGAAGCCTGCTTGCGTTGGGAAAAGAAAGTGCCCATTGAGGGCTTTGGGCCATGGGGCCATTTTGTGCCGAGAGGAAAGTGCCTCTTCTTTTTTTTTTTTTTTTTATTTTTAACAACCTTCTAATAAATCTTCCTTGCACTTTTTGTAGAATTTCTTCAAGGATGTCTCCCTCGAGCCACAAGAATGATGATGGTGTGCTGCCGTTGTACCGTCAAGGTGGTTCTTTGAGTAAGGTTGGGTACTTCAAGGCTGCTCACTTCAAGATTAGCTCCGATGATTTGTTTAGAGACTTTCTTGAGGTTTATTGGCATGCCATCCCGTCGGGAGTGCGTGTGAAGCGAGTTAAGGATGGTAGCAGCCGTGAGCCATGTGATGGGGCTCGGAGAGCCATCAAATTTCACCCCTACTATTTTGTGTTAGGGTTTACCTTTCCTATGCCGCGCTTTTTCCAAGAAGTACTTTGTTCCATGAAATGTGTCCCTGCTCAATGTTCTCTGAATGCGATCCGAGTTATGGTGGGATTCCATAATTTAAGCCAATTTTTCAACTTAGATCTAACTATCAACGAATTTTGGTACTTCTTTGACATAGGTCACATTGATGGAGTCGGGCAGTTACAATCCCGTTATAGGCTTTTTGACAATTCGAGCAAGGGAGATCATGACTGGGCCAAGGAGACTTTGGAGATAAGTGGAGAATGGGACTCTGATTCTTCCTCCGAGCTGCGTGTACCAATAATCTTCATATCCGGTAAGTAGGTGGCTTACTTTCTTTGGCTGCTTTATTATAATAACAAGCTACTCTTCAAATTTTTGATTATCTTCCGCTGCTTTTGTAGATTCAGATTTTGGCTCTACTCCTAAGACCTCCCCGGATGTGAAAAAAATGCATGTTGCTCTGGGTATCCCCTCTGAGTACCGTGAATGGCGTTGGCTGCTCAGTCCTCTTCGTAAGGAAAAAGGTGGGCTGCCCCCGAGAGAAGAGATAGAACGAATCAAGGCTGAATCATTAGCTCGTCCTATTGCTGCAATAGAGCCTGCTTCAAATGAAGGTGGGAAAAAGAGGCCTTCGCCATCCGTTCAAGAAACACCTGCTGAGAAAAAACTGAAGACTTCTTCCGCTGCTCGCGAAGGTTCACCGGCTGCTCCCAAGATTGTGATTAACTTGTCCTCCTCCATGGGCAAGAAAGAAGATAGGCCTAGATTTGTGCCAGTGACGCCTATTGTTCCGAAGCCGAAGTTTGTGCCAAAGTGTTCGTTTGAAGCTAAGTTTGGCTCACCTTCGGAAAGACTTGCTACTATGAAGAGTGACAAGGCACTCTTGCCTACTAAGGTGGTGCCAAAATCTGCTTCCTCTGCTGTTGGGGTTGATTCGTCTGTTGAGAAGAAGGAAACCGCTCAAGCAGACAAACGTGAGAGTTCCACTAATTCTGTTCCTAAGGAAGCTGCTGAGATTTGTGCGCTCTTAAAACTGGACCTGCTTGAGGATATGGATGTATGTGCTAAGTTTGTTGATGGCATCAAGAATATTGTTGGCCCGAGTCTCTTTGCGAACCATACACCCGAGTACAAGAAAGCTGATTTGTTAGCCATGATGCAGAAAACAACAATTTTGGCAGCCAAGTCTATGTTTCTTGATCAAGAGGATACCAAAGCTGCCAAAAAGATGGCAAGAACTATGGCTGCCGAAGCTTATTCCTTGACCGAAAAAATCAAGGAGTTGGAATCTGAGCTCACTATTTTGAAGGGATCTAGCACTCCTGCCTCCACTTCTCTGCATCTTGAAACCGCTCGCCAAGAGATCGCAGATTTGAAGGCTAGGCTTGATGCGATCCAAGTAAAGTATGAAAGTGCAGAGAAGGAAATCGAGTGTTACATACCTCAAATTCAAGATCTCAAGCGTTCCATCTCTGAATTCTGCTCTGCTGCTTTTGCAAAGGATGAAGAGTTGATTGCTACTTATAACCAAGTGATTCACTTCAAGAAAGTTGTTGATAGGCTTGAGCCTCAGGTGTTGGAACTCCAAGGTGCCTTGAAGATCAATGATAATTTGAAGAAGGAAATGGAGGAACTGCAAAGGGTTCATGCTTGTCTGCTTGAAGAAAATGAGCGATTAAAAGGTGAGAAGGCTGGATTTGAAGCTTTGCTCACTCAGAATCAAGCTGATCTCTACAAGCTGGGTTATGTGGATCATCTTTTTAGGCGACCATCTGATTTTGAGTTTTTTGGCAAAGACCTCGAGACCTTTTCTGTTTCTCCAGAAGACGTGCTCGCCTTTACCTTTGAATCTTCCATTGGTGAAGTAGTCGGAGAGGCTAGTGCCCAGGTTGGTACCGCTTCTAAGGACATCAGGGCTGCTGAAGGTACGGCAACCGAGTAGCCGTGAGATGTTCAAGCTGCCGAATAGTAGTCTTCTAGGTAGCTTTTAGGAGTTCCTTTATTTTTCCTTGTTGCTTTTGCTTGAATTCCTCCAATCTTTGCTAGTTGTTTATCAATTTCACTAGAAAAATTCAATAAACTTGTTTTTTCTTTCACCTACGCTTCTTTTTGTTCATGCCTTAACCCTTAAACTTTATAGACCATCAGTGAGCATGCTACTTTTTTATAAGCAGCAAGCCCGCGTAGCCTATGCAGCCATAGGTATTGGGGCAGAACTTTCATAAAGTTGCCAGCCACAGGGTTGGCAGCCGGATGCCTTACTTACAGAAGCAGACAAGTCCGCGTAACCACTATGCCACTATCTTTGGCTTTTTTTCACTCCGTAGGTCGTGTAGCTAATACTACAACACTTTTAGGACTTTGAAATAAATTGTTCTGCGCTTGGCAGCCGTGAAGCTTATCAATTACGTAGCATGTCGGCAATGGATAAGGCTTCATATAGTCACGTTAGCTTGTTTAACCTCTCACAAGAATGTGCAATTGTATAAGTCTAGCATGGCTTTACTGCTTAAAGGGCAAGCCATAGGCAGTCTTCTGAAAATCGTAGGCTACCTTAGTGCACTCGGTAGCAGCTTTAGATTTCCAGGGCAGCCGTCATTCGGATGTACTGCGTAATGTGCCCCCTCCGTTTCTAGGGCCCGATTTCCTACGGATTAGGCCAAGAGACCTTAAATCCTTCAGTTAGCTAGGCCTTGATAAAAACCATTGTGGCTATTTCTAGGAATCCTGGTGCAAGCCATTGTGCATCCAGTTGTACTAGGGCAGTCAGGCTCATCCACGTTTGGATATTCGGAGTGTAGAGTTTATCCTCCCGCTTTGGAGAGCATGGTTGGTCCTTCGGGGGGTGCAATTCCTGCGATGAGTCCCTCAGAAGGGTGATTTTTTTTTTTTTTT
Source organism: Heteromeles arbutifolia (assembly GCA_024362995.1). Classification (NCBI taxonomy): domain Eukaryota; kingdom Viridiplantae; phylum Streptophyta; class Magnoliopsida; order Rosales; family Rosaceae; genus Heteromeles; species Heteromeles arbutifolia. The sequence continues at coordinate 35,124,069 of JANCRC010000005.1, read as the reverse complement.
TGAAATGCAGGAGAGATGATTTATAGTCTAGCTAAGTTGTAAATTATTTCTGAAACAAATGAAACAAACAAATAACTTAGCAGTAAAAGACTGCATGATAATTTGATAGTCTTCGGCTTGCGAAGTGGTGCCCGTTGAGCTGCTTGACTCCTCGGGTCTTGGCATAATGGTAGGTCACACATGGTACTTCCTTAAGTTGTAGGCATTCCATTGCTTCTCGATCTCTTTGTCGTTCATGGTATCAAGGGTATAACTACCTTTACCACCTACTCTACTGACCTTATACGGACCCTCCCAGATAGGATCCATCTTTTTTGAGCCTTCTCTGCGGGCAGTAATAAAAGCCTTTCTTAGGACTAGATCTCTAGGTTGGAACTGCCGAATCTTGGCCCTTTTATTGTAGCTGGAGATGAGTTGTTGCTGGTAGGCTGCAATGCAAGTGATGGTTTGCTCACGCCTTTCCTCTGCCAGATCTAAGTTAGTGGCCACCTCTTTGTTGTTCTGCTCAATGCTTGGCAACAGAGTATTGATGCTCGGCACGATGATATTGGGAGGAATAATTGCTTCCGATCCAAATGCCAAAGAGAAAGGAGTTTTGCCAGTTGCTCGTCTTTTGGTAGTGCGATATGTCCATAAACATCCGGGAAGTTCGTCTGGCCATTTTCCCTTCTTGTTGGTGAGAGATTTCTTGAGGCAGTCGATGATCGTCTTATTAGATGCTTCAACTTGCCCATTGCCTTGAGGATACCTTGGCGTGGACATGCGCTGCTTGATGCCATACTTTTGGAAGAACTTCGCCAAATCTTTTCCCACAAATTGCGGGCCGTTGTCGGTGACAATGGATTGAAAGATGCCAAATCGGCAGATGATGTTCTTCCATATGAAGCGCTCTATGTCTGCCTGAGTCGTGGTTGTCATGGGCTCTACTTCTACCCATTTGGTGAAGTAATCGGTTGCCACGATCATCATGCTTCTTCCCCTAGTGGCAGGTGGCATAGGTTCTACTAGGTCGATTGCTCACTGCATGAATGGCCAAGAACTCGTCTGCGGGTATAGTTCGCTGGCAGGCAGTGTTGGTACTGGCTTGTAGCGTTGGCAGCGGTCGCACTTTTGTACTAACTCCTTAACATCTTGATGCATAGTAGGCCAGTAATAACCCGTATTGAGAGCCTTCTGTGCTAAGGATCGCCCTCCGGAATGATTTCCACAAACGCCTTCATGGATTGAGCTTAAAACCTTTAAGTCATCGGGAGGTGCTAGGCAGCGGAGATGCGGTCCAGTATAAGATCTTCGGATGAGAATGCCGTTCCACATGTAGTAGCGTGCTGCCTTGATTTGGAGCTTCTTAGACTCCAATCTTTCGGGGGGAAGTGTACCGTTGACCAAGTAGTCTATAATAGAACTTTGCCAGTTGGGAGTTACACTAACCTGTGACACTTCGACAGCCGGCTCTACCTCTATGCTTGGCTTGTCTATATATTCCACCGGGATATAGCGTTTGAGTTGATGGTCTAGGGCGGAGCCTAAGCCGGCGAGCGCATCTGCGTGGGCATTGTCTGCTTGTGGTACTTGAGTGAGAGTATAAGTCTGAAATGCCTCAAGCTGCTTGCGTACTTTTTCTAGGTATTGCGCCATCCTTGGATGTTTTGCCGTATACTCCCCAGTAGCTTAGTTGGTGATTAACTGGGAATCAGAATAAATTGCAAGCTTCTTCACCGTCAAGTCTTTTGCGATTCGGAGGCCTGCTAGTAGGGCCTTATACTCTGCTTCGTTGTTGGATGCTTTGAAGCCTAGAGTAATCGCCTGCTCGAGCATTGAGCCGTCAGGAGTGACAAGGACTACGCCTGCTCCTGAGCCTTTACAGTTGGATGCTCCATCGACATACAAATGCCAGAAATCTTCATTTAGAAATGCAGGCGCAGCTAAGGTGTGCTCGGCTGCTTCTGTGGTATTGCTAGGCTGCTCTGTTGCGTCGCCTAGGCTAGGCGTAAATTCTGCTATGAAGTCCGCTAAGGCTTGGGCCTTTATTGCTGTGCGGGGTCAGAAAACTAATCCATATTGGCCAAGTTCCAACGCCCACTTCATCACTCGTTGAGAAGCATCCGGGCCGTGCAAGATTGACCGCAAAGGGTATTGAGTTATGACGATGATTGTATGAGCTTGAAAGTATGGTCTAAGTTTTTGAGTCGCAACAACTAGCGCTAAAATTAACTTTTCGATTTTTGGATATCTTGTTTCCGCATCGAGAAGAGCTTTTGAAGTGTAGAATACCGGCAGTTGTGCCCCCAGCTCTTCTCGTATGAGAGCAGAGCTCACCGCTACTTCGGAGACTGCTAGGTAGATGTATAAATCCTCTGTTGCTTCCGGCTTGGATAGTAAGGGAGGTGATGTGAGATACTTCTTCAAATCTTGGAAAGCTCTTTTGCACTCTTCATCCCACTTATCTCGTTGCGCCCTTTTGATAGCTTTGAAAAATGGCTTGCATCAATTAGTTGACCGCGAAAGGAAACGGTTGAGGGCAGCTGCTCGTCCGGTCAAGCTTTGGATCTCCTTCAAGGTAGTTGGACACTTCATCTCTAGGATCGCTCGGATTTGTTTGGGATGGGCTGCAATTCCTCGTTAGGTTACTAAGTACCCTAGGAATCGGCCTGAAGATACTCTAAATATGTATTTGGTAGGATTGAGCTTCATCTTGTACTTTCTAAGAATGTTGAAAGTTTCCGCCAAATTGCGAATGTGATCTGACCCCTGCTTGCCCTTTACCATGATATCGTCGACATAGACCTCCATGGTCACCCCAATTTGTTTCTTGAACATCATATTTACTAACCTTTGGTAACTGGCTCCCGCATTTTTGAGGCCAAAAGGCATGACGTTGTAGCAGTAAGTTTCCCGCTCGATCACGAATGCGGTTTTCTCCTTGTCGGGCTCGTACATGGCTATTTGATTGTAACCGGAGTATGCGTCTAAGAAGCTGAGCAGCTGGTTCCCAGAAGTTGAATCTACTAACAGATCAATCCGAGGGACAGGATATGGATCTTTTGGGCATGCTTTGTGGAGGTCGGTTTAGTCTACACAAACCCTCCACTTGCCATTTTCTTTCTTCATAACTAGTAAGACATTGGCAAGCCATGCTGAGTGTGCTACCTCTTCTATGAATCTGGCCTCTAATAGCTTGTTAATCTCAGCCTCAATTATCGCTACTTGCTCGGGTGCAAAATGTCTTCTTTTTTGAATCATTGGTTTGGCCGCAGGGTCGACGTGCAGCTTATGGCAGGTCACTTCGGGATCAATACAGGGCATGTCAGATGGTGACCATGCGAAAACCTCTCGGTTTTCTTTTAGGAAAGCCGTAAGTTCTTCCTTTTCGGCGGGGCTTAGTCGTGAACCAATTATGGCTGTTTTTTCTGGCTGCTGGGGATCAAGAATGATGTCTTCGGCATCCTCTTCAGGTTTCCATCCTACTTCATCTGCTCGGACACCATCTTCTTGATCCACTTGCTGTAATTGCTATTTGGCAGCCTCTTCATCCCCTTGAACTTCAGTAACTTTCACGGCAGTAAAGATCTTCTTCCTTGATTCTTTCAACATTTCCACAGTGCATCATCGGGATGCAGCTTGGTCAGACTTGATCTCTCCAACTCCTTCTTCCGAGATGCGGAATCAGATTTTTTGATACTTGACGGAAGTGACGGCATCTAATTTGACCAAGCAAGGTCTCCCAAGAATCCCGTTGTAGGGAGATGGGTCACTCACGATCATGAAAGTTTGTTTAGAGACAACTGGCGGTGTTTGTACGTCAAGTGTAATGTGGCCGATGAAGTTCGAGGTGTGCCTACTGAATCCAGTAAGTACCTCTACTTGGCGTATGATCGTGCTTTCCAAGCCCATCTTCTAAATGACTGAAAGTTGAAGTAGGTTGACTGCACTTCCGTTGTCAACCATTATTCTGTCAATTATAGCATGGGCTAGTTGGACAGATACTACTAGCGTGTCGTCATGTGGGAAATCAACACCTTCTGCATCCTGGTCAGTGAAGCCAATGATAGGACCAGGTTGAGTGTCAACTGCTCAGACTTGTGAGACTAGCAAAGCCTGTTTGATCATCCTCTTTTTAGAGTTGCTAGTGGCCCCTACGTGTTTAGATTCGGCAAAGATACCATTGATTCGAATTGTCTTGGTTGGTGGTTCTTCGTCGTTGTCTGCTCTCCTTCTTGACCGCGCAGCTGGCTGCACAGGCTTGTCCAAATACTTATCGACCTTGCCTTCTTTCACAAGCTTCTCTAGGTAATTCTTCCAAGTGTAACAGTCATCGGTTGTATGACCGGGACCTCGATGAAATGAGCAATACTTGGTATGGTCTAACTTAGAAGTATCTCATTTTGATTGTTTCGGCAGCTTGAACCATGACTTATTCTTGATGTCACGAAGAATTTGATGGATCAGAATTGAAAACTTAGAATAATTCTTGGTTACCGAGCTTTCCTTGGTCGTGGGTCGATCTCTACGCTTAGCATCCTGCCTGCTCTTATTGGGCTGCTTCCTATCTTCCTTCCTTTGAGCCGTTACCGGCCCTTTTAGAGAGTGCTCGGGTTTCTTCTCTGCTCGTCGAGCTTCATCCTAAAGTGCATGCTTCTCTGCTAGGGCAAAGAAGTCTGCTAAAGTTAGATATTCTTTCATAATCATTTCTCCAAACAGTGGGTGGTCTGCTGGGAGTCCTTTTTTGAAGGCTGCACTTGCTATTGAATCATCACATCCAACGATCTTTGCTTTTTCCGCCTTGAATCTCTTCACATAATCGCGTACTGATTCCTTCGGGTTTTTCTTCACATTAAACAAGTGATCAGACTTTTTCTTGATTGAGCGGTAGGACGAGTATTCTTTGGTGAAAACCAAGGAAAGTTCATCAAAATTTTGGATGGATCGTGGTGGCAAAGTGTGAAACCAATCTTGTGCCTCGCCTTGTAAGGTGGTGGCGAATATTTTGCACATGAAAGCATCATTATTCTGATATAGGACCATTGCGCTTCTATAGTGCTTCAAATGTCTTTCTGGATCTCCATCTCCTTTAAAAGATGCAAAGTGCGGCATGCTAAACTTGCGTGGTGGCTCTGCCTGCTCGATCTCATCAGTGAAAGGTGATCTGCTTATGTTGGCCATATCCCGCCGTAATGCTTCATCAACCACCTCATTGCGTCGAAAATCATGCAATCGTTCGTTGAATAGTCTCTCTACCTCTTCTTGGATTTGTTTTTGTTGAGGTAACGGAGTTCTCGGCTGCTCCCGTTCTTGGCCTTCTGGTCTAGGTTGCTCTTCTACCTGCTCAGCTTGCCTCTGCCTCGACTGAGGTAGATTTCTAGCGGGCGATGGATTTCTTTGCAGGCTGCCAGTTTAACTTGAGCCTGATTGAGTGACTGCTTCTTTCCATTCGTTATGCTGATTGCCCCGATGTGACATAGAGAATGCTCCTTGCAGGCCTAACCGCGAATGAACAGTTTGCCTTGAAGGCTGTTCACGTTGATTATTAGAGTGTGGCCTCAACCGTGAATGTATACTTGCTCGTGGGCCTAATCGAGAGTGCACGCTTCTTCGCGCGCTAAGACGGGAGTATACGCTATCTCGAGGACCTAATCGGGAGTGTACGCTACCAGAATGCTTGGTTGGGTTGAGTAGCTGCTTGCCAGGACGCTGCTGGAGCGGTTTCTCGTCTGCCCTTATCCTACTTCGGGACACTTCGTCTGGAGCACGTTGGATCTCAGTGCGTTGCAAGAGTTGATTCACCAAGGTCGTCTATTGTGCAAGGGCACTCGTCAGCTCCATGACCTGTCGGGACCAATGTTATTCACCATTCGGATTGGATGAGCTTGGAAGGAATATGCTTCCTTGAGCCGTAGAAGGATGATAGACCCCAAGTGCGAGATTTGAATTGGGAAACGTCAAATCTGCAGAGAAATACGGTGAAAATGCCCCCGGCTCGATGATTAGTCCTGATGGTTGTGATGATCTTGGGCCAACTTGGGTTACTTGGGAGACCACGGGAACAGGCTGCTTAACGGGAGCAGGCTGCTTGGCGGGAGCAGGCTGCTTGGTGGAAGCAGGCTGGGCTGTGGGAATGAGCTGCTCCACGTGTGATGCATGTGAGTGCGAGGCTCGGGCCGTGGCCCTTGTGCCGTGAGTCACCTTGGGTGGCATGGTTCGAGCCGTGGTGAAGGCACCATGGACCTCGCCAAGGGTAGCTATCGAGGTAGCCACTGCGGTGGTTCCCATGGTGGAAACTAGTGGTGGTGGTGCCGTTTCACCTATGATCATGTTTAGCCTCATGGATCGACGCGGGCCCATTTCTTGAATATTAGAATTCACACTTGTTGAATTTTCTAAATTCCTTGTCATTGTATTTCTCTTTTACGTTTTACTAAAGAATCTTTGCAAGTAAAAAAAAAAAAAAATTCTATTAATAAGAACGTATGAAAAATACAAATGGTCTAGAAAAATAGAGAAAAAACCCTTTTTCTATGCGGGAGTCTTCTACGAGTATGGATTTCTTCTCTCAACGAGAGCACCAATTTGTGGATGCAAATTTTCTCCTCCTTGGTCTTGGACAATTTTGCACCTACAAATCAAGTAACACCTTAGGTCAAGGCCAAGAGCCTCACGCGCCCACGATGAATTGGGGGGGGGGGGGGGGGGGCTTTGGCCGAAAAACCTCCGATGCCAAAGTTAGAATTTTAGAGAGAAAGAGTGTTTAGAGAATTTGGGATTTTTTGCAAGAGGATTGAATGAGTGTTTGGTGAAAATGGGTCCCTATTTATAGGACTAGGTTGGTCCATTTTGTCTATTTTTTGGTGAATTTGTGATTTACTTAGCCAATTTATTGGCTTAATTAAATATGAGAAAAATAAATGGGAAGTTACCAAATTGAATGTCTAGCTTTATTTGGGTAATAAGGTGGAGAAAATCAGAAAAGGTATGGAGCAAAGGGAGGTGGCCGGTTTGTCACTATTAATTTGGGTGATTTTAGGAGATATGGAAAGAATATATTATTTAGCTAATTAATTAACTAAGTAATGAAATAGATAACTTAGGCTTTGGAAATAATTACCTAAAATGAGGATAGATGAGATAATTTGGAATTGGTTACCTCTTTTGGAGCACTTTTGAATTGGTTGAGGATGATTACCCGCTACTTGCGTGTAGGAATCCTGTTATACCTCAAGGGTATTTTTGTCTTCTTTTGTCCCAAAATCCACGTGTCACTTTGTGATCGTTTTTGGCTCCACATTACTATTCACTTTACCCTTTATTTTGTCCTTATCGTTAAAACTCAAAGTTTTCAAATCATTTTCATTAGTTTTCTTAAAAACTTATCGTCTCATCGGAGCAAATAGCTAGAAAAAAAATCTATTTGTTTGCTCCAATATTTCAATCTTTTAACCATATCATCGCATTCCCCATTTCCGTTGATGAAAAAAAAAGGTTTAAGCCATTAGTGTTCGGCCAATTGGTGATGAAGAATGACTGTATTGTTCACCCATTTGTGCGACTCAGGGAGTCGGGGATGGAGGAAACATAGGCCAAGGGACACATGCGCTCTTCCAAATTTTTATTTTTTTTGAACAAACGATATATCGACACTAAGGGGGAGGGAGTGGACTTAGCCTTACAATGAGCTAACAATAATGTAGTTCAAATTTGTCTTTGGCGAGAATCGAACTTAACACCTTTCACTTACAAGTGAAAATAAATATCACTATATCGTAGTACTAAGTGGCTCCAAATCTCTTAAAATCTTTCAAATAACTAACGTTTTAAAAATTGGGCAATTATGTTTACCAAAAAATATTGGACATTTATTAGGTCGATAGCATAAGATGATGATGTGGGCTAACATTTAAATGAGTTTTAACCCTAAACCCTATTCGTACTTGAGCCGAATAATTTTAGCTAAAATTTAGCTATAAATAAAGAGCATCATTAGAGATGATCTAATCCTAGTAAACCCGAGTTGCGAAAGGAAAATAATTGAACAATTTTGAAAATATTTTTCTTTATTCAATTTCTTGGTCCGAATTCAAAACGAGATGATGAATGCGCAATGAGGATTCCCAGCACGAGAGAAAAAGGCAGCCTATTAACTGTGTTTCTTTTCATAATCGCATGTATATACATATGGAGGCAGATTGTCTGCCCTCCCCATCCCTTCTTATTTGTGCAGTCACGGTTAAGCTACGTCAATATTTTATATTTTTATTGTTTTTTGTTTTATTATCTCTATAAAAAAATCAATATAAAATGTTAACGTGGCTTAACCGTGACCGTATAATCTAGGAAGAGATTGGGAGCCCAGACAATTTACCTCTTAGAGCAGCTCCAGCGGGAGCTCTTGCTCGAGGGACAGGCTTCGGAATAGGGCTTGATTGCCCGAGGGAGGAAGTCCAGCGTTGGCTGGTGAGGGAGCCCGAGCAGCCCCGAGCGCCAGGCCCGTCGATTCTCGCCGGCCCGAGAGCCTGAGGTGGGTCTGACGTCAGTTGACGTTAGATGCCTATTTTAATGTTTTTTCTGTCAGGCACTCGTGGGTGAGGCCGAAAACGAGGAAATTGCAGTTGGGTGCGCAGAGGCGGGTGAGGACGGAGGATGTGGAGGTGAGTTCCGGCGGGGACTTGTGGGGTGCTGACGAGGTGTTTGATGATGAAATGGCGTAGTGAAGAAATGCGTCCAGGTCGATCTCGACGCCGGTGACGTCGATATCCCGAACAGCTGCCTGATGCCTCGGTAGAGGTTCTTCCTTTGCCAGTGACAGCCCGTCCCTGATTTTGAGAGTTTTTAAAGTTTTAATAAAGGATTTTACAAAAATGCCCTTTGAGGCACGCGCATTGTTCGAGGTTAATCGTTGTGTCGTGCCATCTAAGATTTGTTTTCTTGACATATCCTCGTAGTACTCGTCACTACGGATGCGTGGGCGTAAGCGGTTCGTGATTTGGAGTTATATCGAAGAAGATATTGATGTTTGAAGTTTGGGCATTTTAGGAATTATAATAGTAAAATCTGGAATTTCTTTTATGAAAATGGACGGCCCAGATTTAATAAAGAAATAAATGGATGGTTGGGATTTAAAGAAATGAGATTATGTGTGTGTGTGTGTGGCTGGTAGAAGAAGAAAGGAAGAAGAAGAGGATTGGGCAAAACTGCCCAACCAGGAGGAAGAGAGTGGCGCGGGAGAATCGGCCGGATCCCCATGGCCCGTTTTTGACCCGGTCGGCACCCATGTTTATTTTCGATGATTTTCACCCGTTTTTCCGGCGAATTGCTTCAAGAAACCTCATGGGAAACACTCTAGGACCCTTCTTCTATCCATTCCATCTCAAATTTGGAGAGATTTGGCCTTGAAAATGGGTGAAACCGCAAGGAGGGGTGCGGCGGTTTTAGCTTCGAATCACCCAATCCCGAAGCAATTTCTTCCAATTACCACCACCCATGGCATCCTCTTGAGGCCTAGAACAAAGCCCAGGCAGTGGTTGAGGCGTTGGAACATCGGTGTAGGACCCATTATTCTATTCATTCAATTTTATATTATTTCTTTTAGTGTTCTAGTTAGTTGTATGCTCTAAACACGTTCCTTCAATGCATATTCATTATATTTAAATTTATAAGTCTTATTTATTCGTTATTCTCAGCATTTGCACTCAATAAATGGCTTTCGTCACCCTCGGGTGTTGGCCAGCATGTGCCTATCCTAGTATTCAGGTAAAATCGGGATCAGGGCATGTCAGATAAATTGTCACATTCCGGCCCGGGCCCCCACCACATTCCAGGCACGCCTCCGCCGTAGCACGATATTGTCCGCTTTGGGCCCCGACCACGCCCTCACGGTTTTGTTTCTGGGAACTCACATGAGAACTTCTTAGTTGGTCACCCATCATAGGAGTGCTCTCGCGCGCTACTCGCTTAACTTCGGAGTTCCTATGGAACCCGAAGCCAGTGAGCTCCCAAATGGCCTCGCACTAGGTAGAGATGAGAATATACATATAAGGCTCACAAGATCCACTCCCCTGGGCGATGTGGGATCTCACAATCCACCCCCCTTAGGGGCCCGACGTCCTCATCGGCACACACGCGGCCAAGGTTAGGCTCTGATACCAAATTGTCACATTCCGGCTCGGGTTCGACCACTTCCCGGGCTCGACTCCGCTGTAGCATGATATTGTCCGCTTTGAGCCCCTACCACACCCTCACGGTTTTGTTTCTGGGAACTCACATAAGAACTTCCCAATAGGTCACCCATTATGGGATTGCTCTCGCGCGCTACTTGTTTAACTTTGAGTTCCGATGGAACCTGAAGCCAGTGAGCTCCTCCCAAAAAGCCTCGCGCTAGGTAGAGATGGGAATATACTTATAAGGCTCACAAGATTCACTCCCCTGGGCGATGTGGGATCTTACACCAAATGCACCGCCGCCATGGCATAGACGAGCCGAAAATGTAGAAGAGCAGCCTAGACCAACAGGTCAAGACTGGGGCAGCCGAGAGCTCCGCTACCCTTACAAAGGCAAATTCAGAAAGAGGTAGAGAGGCTCCTCAACGAGCGATTTTGCAATTTCCAGAGCAACGAAAGGGCCGATGAAGCACTATGACAGAATATGACCAACATGAGCAGATCACCTTTCACGGACGAGATCGAGCAGGCAGAGCCTCCACATAAGTTTAGCATGCCATATTTTACATCTTTTAAAGGAGATGGAGATCCGGATAGGCACTTGAAGCACTACTGAAGCACGATCGTCATTTATCAGAGCAATGATGCCCTTATGTGCAAAATCTTCACCACCACTTTACAAGGCGAGGCGCAAGATTGGTTTCACACCTTGCCACCACGTTCCATCTGGAGTTTTGATGATCTTTTTCTTTGGTTTTCACCAAAGAATACTCATCCTACCGCTCGATCAAGAAAAAGTTCAACCATTTGTTCAACGTGAAGAAGAACCCAAAGTAGTCGCTCCGCGACTACGTGAAGAGGTTCAAAGCAGAAAAGGCAAAGATCGTCGGATGCGACGACTCGATAGCAAGTGCAGCCTTCCAAAAAAGACTCCTAGCAGACCACCCATTGTTCGGAGAAATGATTATGAAAAAAGATCTAACTCTAGCAGACTCATTTACTCTAGCAAAGAAGCATGCACTTTAGGACGAGGCTCGATGAGCAGACAAGGCACCCGAGCAGCCTCGAAAAGAGTCGGTAGTGGCTCAAAGGAAGAAGGACGGGAAGCAGTCCAGCAAAAACAGGTAAGAGGCCAAGCGTAGGGATCGACCCACGAACAAAGAAAGCTTGACGACCAAGAACTATTCTAAGTTCTCAATTTCGATCCACCAAATCCTTCGCGACATCAAGAACGAGCCATGGTTTAAGTTGCCGAAACAATCAAAATGAGATATTTCCAAGTTGGACCACACTAAGTATTGCGCATTCCACCGAAGTCCTGGTCACACAACCGACGACTGCTACAGTTGGAAGAACTACCTAGAGAAGCTCGTGAAAGAAGGCAAGGTCGATAGATACTTGGACTAGCCAGCTGCGTAGCCAAGAAGGAACGTAGATGACGACGAAGAGCCACCAACTAAGACGATTCGAATCAATGGTATCTTCATCGAGTTAGAGCACTTGGGGGCCACCAACAACTCTAAGAAGAGGAAGATCCAGCAGGCTCTACTAGTCTCACAAGTCCAAGCAGTTGATGCCCAATATGGACCCATTATTGGCTTCACCGAGCAGGATGCAGAAGATGTCGATTTCCCACACGACGACGCACTAGTAATATCTGTCCAACTAGCCCATGCTATAGTTGACAGAATGATGGTTGACAATGGAAGTGCAGTCAACCTATTTCAGCTATTAGTCATTCAGAAGATGGGCCTGGAAAGCACAATCATACGCCGAGCAGAGGTGCTCACCGGATTCAACGGGCACACCTCAACTTCCATCGGCCACATCACACTTAACGTAAAAACACTGCCAGTTGTCTCTAAGCAGACGTTCACGATCATAAGCGACCCATCTCCTTACAATGTGATTCTTAGGAGACCTTGGTTAATCAAGCTGGATGTCGTCACTTCTGTCAAGTATAAAAAAATCTGATTCCGCATCCTGGGAAGAGGAGTTGGAGAGATCAAGTCTGACCAGGCCGCATCCCAATGATGCACTGTGCAAGTGTTGAAAGAATAAAAAAATGAAGACCTTTACCTCTGTGAAAGCTACCAAAGTCTAAAGCGACGAAGAAGTTACCAAATAGCAATTACAGCAGGCAGATCGAGAAATGGCGCCCAAGCAGATGAGATAGGATGGAAACCCGAAGAGAACGTCGAAGACATCATTCTTGATCCCCAGCAGCTGGAAAAGACGGCTAGAATCGGCTCATGTCTAAGCCTAGCCGAGAAGGAAGAACTCACAGCTTTTCTTAGGGAAAACCGAGACGTCTTTGCATGGTCATCATCCGACATACCCGGCATCGACCCCGAGGTAACCTGCCACAAGCTGCACTCGACTCTGCTAACAAACTGGTAATCCAAAAGAGAAGACATTTCACACCCGAGCGAGTAGAGATCATTGAGGCAGAAATTGACAAGCTACTAGAGGCCGGATTCATAGAAGAGGTAGCACACTCAGCATGGCTTGCCAATGTTGTGCTAGTGGTGAAGAAAGACAAGGGTAAATGAAGGGTTTGCGTAGACTACACCGACCTCAACAAAGCATACCCAAAAGATCCGATCACTTGGATCGATCTATTGGTAGATTTAACTTCCAGAAACCAGCTGCTCAGCATCTTTAACGCATACTCCGGCTACAACCAAATAGCCATGTACGAGTTCGATAAGGAGAAAACTGCGTTCGTGATAGAGCGAGGCACCTACTGCTACAAAGTCATGCCCTTTGGCCTCAAGAACGCGGGAGCCACTTACTAAAGGTTAGTAAACATGATGTTCAAGAAACAAATTGGGGTAACCAGGGAAGTTTATGTCGATGACATCATGATAAAAGGCAAGCAGCGGTCAGACCATATCCGTAACCTGGCGAAAACTTTCAACATCCTCAGAAAATACAAGATGAAGCTCAATCCTACCAAATGCATGTTTGGAGTATTTTCAGGCCAATTCTTAGGGTACTTAGTAACTCAACAAGGAATTAAAGCACATCCCAAGCAAATCCGAGCAATCCTAGAGATGAAGTCTCCAACTACCTTGAAAGAGATCCAAAGTTTGACAGGACGAGCAGCTGCCCTCAAACGTTTTCTCTCGCGATCCATCGATCGATGCAAGCCCTTTCTTAAGGCCATCAAGAGGGCACAACGAAACAAATGGGATGAAGAGTGCGAAAAAGCTTTCCAAGACTTGAAAAAGTATCTTACATCACCTCTCTTATTATCCAAGCTGGAAGCAGCAGAGGACCTATACATCTACTTAGCAGTCTCCGAAGTAGCAGTGAGCTTTGCTCTCATATGAGAAGAATTGGGGGCCCAACTGTCGATATTCTACACTTCTAAAGCTCTTCTTGATGTGGAAACTAGATACCCAAAGATCGAAAAATTAATTTTGGCACTAGTTGTTGCGGCTCGGAAGCTCAGACCATACTTTCAGGCTCATACAGTCATCATCATGACTCAGTATCCTCTACAATCAATTTTACATGGTTCGGATGCTTCTCAACGAGTGATGAAATGGGCGTTGGAACTTGGTCAATACGGTTTAGTTTTTCAACCCCGCACGGCGATAAAGGCCCAAGCTTTGGCAGACTTCATAGCGGAATTCACGCCTAGTCTAGGCAACGCAATAGAGGGCCCAACGACACCCCAGAAGCAGCCAAGCACACCTTAGCCATGCCTGCTTCATCCGATGGAGACTTTGGCATTTGCAAGTCGACGGCGCATCCAACTACAAAGGCTCAGGAGCATGTGTGGTCCTTATCACCCCAGACGAATCAATGCTCGAGCAGGTGATCACTCTAGGCTTCAAAGCATCCAACAACGAAGCAGAGTATGAGGCCCTACTAGCAGGCCTTTGAATGGCAAAAGACTTGGCGGTGAAGAAGCTTGCAATTCATTCCGATTCCCAGCTAATCACCAACCAGACTACTGAAGAGTACATGGCAAAACATCCGAGGATGGCGCAATACCAAGAGAAGGTACGCAAGCAGCTTGAAGCATTTCAGACTTACACTCTCACTCAAGTTCTGCGGGCAGACAATGCCCACGCGGATGCACTAGTCGGCTTAGGCTCTGCCCTTGATCATCAACTCAAACGCTCAATTCCAATGGAGTATCTAGACAAACTAAGCATAGAAGCGGAGCCGACAGCCGAAGTGTCACAAGTTAGTGTAACTCTCAACTGGCAAAGTTCTATTATAGATTACTTGGTCAATGGCCTACTCCCCATAGAAAGGTTGGAGTCTAGAAAGCTCCAAATAAAGGCGGCATGCTATTACATGTGGAACGACATTCTCATCCAAAGATCCTACACCAAACCACATCTCTGCTGCCTAGCGTTTCCTGATGACTTGAAGGTTCTAAGCTCAATCCACGAAGGCGTTTATGGAAACCACTTCGGAGGTCGATCCTTAGCACAGAAGGCTCTTAACGCAGGTTACCACTGGCCTACCATGCACCAAGATGCTAAAGAGTTAGTACAAAAAGTGCGATCGTTGCCATTACTACAAATCGATACCAGCATTGTATGCCAGCGAGCTACACCTACAGATGAGTCCTTGGCCATTCATGCAATGGGCAATCGACCTGGTAGGACCTATGCCGCCTGTTACTAGGGGCAGATGCATGATGATCGTGGCAATCGACTACTTCACCAAATAGGTAAAAGCAGAACCCATGACGACCACGACTCAAACGGACATAGAGCGCTTCATATAGAGGAACATCATTTGCCGATTTGGCATCCCTCAGTTCATCGTCACCGACAATGGCCCGCAATTTGTGGGCAAAGATTTGGCGAAGTTCTTCCAAAAGTATGGCATTAAGCAACACATGTCTACGCTGAGATATCCTCAAGGCAATGGGTAGGCCAAAGTATCCAATAAGACGATCCTCGACTTCCTCAAGAAATCCATCACCGATAAGAAGGGAAAATGGCCAGACGAACTCCCCGGATGTCTATGGGCATATCGCACCACCAAAAGACGATCAACCAGTGAAACTCATTTATATTTGGTATTTGGTTTAGAAGCAATCATTCCTCCCAACGTCATCGTGCCAAGCATCAGCATACTACTGCCAAGCATTGAGCAAAACAATAAGGAGATGGCCACAAGCTTAGATTTGGCAGAGGAGAAACGCGAGCAGACCATTACTCGCGTCACAGCCTACCAGCAGCAGCTCATTTCCAGCTACAATAAAAGGGCTAAGATCCGGTAGTTCCAACCCGGAGATCTAGTCCTAAGAAAAGCCTTCATCACTACCCACAAAGAAGGCTTCAAGAAGATGGATCCCATTTGGGAAGGTCTGTACAAGATCAACAGAGTAGGCGGTAAAGGTAATTACACCATCACCACCATGAGCGACAAAGAGATAGAGAAGCAATGGAACGCCTACAACCTGAGGAAGTACCATGTGTGACCTCTCACTATATCCAGACCCGAAGACTCAAGCAGCTCAACGGACACCACATTGCAAGCCGAGGACTATCCAGTTGTTATGCAGTTAAGTTATTCGTTTGTTTCACTCGTTTTTCAATAAGGAATTCAGAAGTAATTTACAACTTGGCTCGATTACATGTTTACAACAACTTATCTCTCCTCCACTTCAAAAGAAGATCGCGCCCTTCCTAGGGACTCATTGCAAGAATTGCACCCCCTGAGGAACCAACCATGCTCTTTAAAGCGAGAGGATAAACTCTACACTCCGAATATCCAGACGTGGATGAGTCTGGCTGCTCTAGTATAACTAGATGCACGATGGCTTGCACCGGGATTCCTAGAAGTAGCCACAATGGTCTTTTTCAAGGCTTAGCTAACTGAAGGATTTTGGGTCTCTTGGCCTAATCCGTGGGGAATCGGGCCCTAGAGACGAATAGGGCACATTATGCAGTATGCCCTATGGATGGCTGCCCTGGAAACCTAAACCTGTTACCGAGTGCATTAAGGTAGCCTACGGTTTTCGGAAGACTGCCTACAGCTTGCCATTCAAGCAGTAAAGTCGCGTTAGACTTATACAATTGCACATTTTTGTGAAAGGTTAAACAAGCTAGCATGTATGTATGAAGCCTTATCCACTGCTGACATGCTACGTAGTCGATAAGCTTCACCACTGCCAATCGTGGAACAACCTACACCAAGTCCTGAAGTGTTGTGGTACTTACTACGCAATCTACGGAATTGGAGAAAGCCAAAGTTAATAGCCTAGTGGTTACACGAATTTGTCTGCTTATGTAAGTAAGACATCCAGCTGCCAACCCTATGGCTAACAACTTTGCAAAAGTTCTACACCAACACATATGGCTGCCTAGGCTACGCATGCCTGTTTGCTTATAGAAAAGCAACACGCCTGCCACTGGTCTATAAAGTCTAAAGGTTAGGGCATGAACAAAATAAGTGAAGATGGAGAAAAGCGAAGAAAACAAGTTTATTAAATCTTCTGGCAAAATTGATAAATAACTAGCAAAGACCAAAGGAGTTCAAGCAAAAGCAACAAGGAAAAACAAAGAAAATCCTAAAGGCTACCTAGAAGACTACTCTTTAGCAGCTTGGACATCTCACGGCTACTTGGTCGCCACACCTTCAGCAGCCGTGATGCCTTCAGCAGCAGCACCATCCAGCGTTTTACCTTCAGCTGCCCCAGCCTAGGCACCAACCTCTTCGACTACTTCACCAATAGAAGACTCAAAAGTAAAGGCAAGTAAGTCTTTTGGAGAAATAGAGAAGGTCTCGAAGTCTTTACCAGAAAACTCAAAGTCAGATGGCCGCCTAAAGAGATGATCTACATAACCCAGCTTGTAGAAATCGACTTGACTCTGAGTAAGCAAAGCCTCGAACCCAACCTTCTCACCTTTCAACTGCTCATTCTCCTCGAACAGACAGGCACGAACCGGCTGCAACTCCTCCACTTCCTTTTTCAGATTGTCGTTGATCTTCCAAGTACCTTGGAGTTCCAACACTTGAGGCTCAAGATCTTGAATCTGAGGTATGTAACACTCGAACTCATTCTCTGCATTTTCGCACTTTACTTGGATCGCGTTAAGCCTAGTATTCAAATCCATGATCTCTTGGCGAGCGGTCTTAAGCTCCAGAGAAGTGGGGGCAGAGATATTAGACCCATTCAAAGCAACAAGTTCAGATTCCAATTTCCTGACTTTCTCGGCCGAGGAGTAAGCTTCAACTACCACAGTTCTTGCCACCTCCTTAACAGCCTTGGTATCCTCTTGATCAAGAAGCATAGATTCGGCTGCCAGAATCGCTGTTTTCTGCATCATGGCTAGTATAGCCAGTCCTCCTATACTCGGTCATATGCTTTGCAAATGAACTTGGGCCAGCAACTCATTTGACGCCAACAACTCCTTCTTCTCAGCAGACGAGTCAATCTCAGCAGCAGAGGGAACAGATTTTGGTGCCACTTTAGCAGGCAGGGGCTCTTTATCACTCTTCATGGTAGCAAGCCTCTCCGAATGTGAACCAGACTTAGCCCTAGACAGATACTTTGGCACAAACTTTGGCACCGAAGACACACATGAACTTCTACGCTGGGCAATCCTTTTAGTAATCGAGCTAGCAACCTTCGAAACGGCATGCGCCACCGGCACAGACCTAGCAGCCTTCTCTTTCTCGCCCTTGGAGAAATTCAAGTTAATCACAAGCTTGAAAGCAGCCGGTGAACCTTCAGGAGCAGCGAAAGAAGTCTTCGGTTTCTTCTCAACAAACGTCTCTTGGGCAGGCGGGGAAGACCTCTTTTTCCCACCTTCATTTGTAGCAGGCTCCACCATGGTGATAGGATGAGCCAATGCCTCAACCTTAATTCGTTTTATCTTCTCTCTCAGGGGCAGCCCTTTTTTTTTCCTACGAAGAGGACTAAGCAGACAGCACCATTCACGGTACTCGGAGGGGATACCCAGAGAAACACACACTTTCTTCATGTCCGGAGAAGTCTTAGGAGTAGAGCTGAATTCTGAATCTACAAAAGCAGCGAAAGACAATCAGAAAATTGAAGAGCAGCTTAGCACTAAAACAAAGTAGCCGAGAAGATTAAACAGCCTACTTACAGGATATGAAGACCATTGGTACACGCAGCTCGGGGGAATAATGAGATTCCCATTCTCCACTTACCTCTAAAGTCTCTTTGGCCCAGTCATGATCTCCCTTGCTCGAGTCAACAAAAAGCCTATGGCAAGATAACAGCTGTCCAACTCCATCAATGTGACCTATGTCAAAGAAGTACCAAAATTCGTTGATGGTTAGATCTAAGTCAAAAAATTGGCTTAGATTGTGGAATCCCACCATCATACAGACCGCGTTCGGAGAATATTGGGCAAGGGCACATCTCATGGAGCAGAGCACTTCTTGGAAGAAACGCAGCATATGAAAAGTAAACCCCAACACAAAATAGTAAAGGTGGAACTTAATGGCTCTCTGAGCCCCATCACATGGCTCACGACTACTACCATCCTTAACTCGCTTCACATGCACTCCCGACGAAATTGCATGCCAATATGCCTCGAGGAAGTCTCTAATTAGGTCATCGAAGCTAATC
This sequence comes from Heteromeles arbutifolia, assembly GCA_024362995.1. Taxonomy (NCBI): domain Eukaryota; kingdom Viridiplantae; phylum Streptophyta; class Magnoliopsida; order Rosales; family Rosaceae; genus Heteromeles; species Heteromeles arbutifolia. The sequence goes on along the minus strand of JANCRC010000005.1, from coordinate 35,105,343 downwards.
TTGAAGTGAGCAGCCTTGAAATAGCCAACCTTGCTCAAAGATCGGCCTTGACGATACAACGGTGACACACCATCATCATTCTTGTGGCTCGAGGAAGACATATTTGAAGGAATTCTACAAAAATGCAAGAGGGATTGGTTAAAGGGTTGTTCAAACAAAAAAAAAAAAAAAAAAAAAAAAAAAAAAAAAAGGGCGCAGCAGCCTCTTGGCCCAAAAGAGGCTCTCGGCCTCTCTCTCATTTCTTCCTCAGACACGGGCCCGAGCCTAGTTTTTCATATAAAAAAAAAAAAAAAAAACAAAGAAACAACAAAGGCCCAAGCCGCAGGAGCTCAGCAAACCTGCCAGGCCCCACAGCCTGGCCTATCCTCCCTCACACCAGCGCCCCAATGCCCAAGTCAAGATGAAGCCACTCATGGCACTACCTTGCCATGGCTTCCCAAGCCATTTTTTCACACTTCCTCGACCCCCGTCGAGCCAATTTCAAGCCTCGAGGCTCCCAAAAAAATTATGAAGACAAGAAAATTAATTTTTTCTTACCTAGAATCAGCGAGAAGATGAAGCATGAAGCAAGCAACGAAAGACGATCCTTTGCACGGGCAAGATGTAGAAGATTGCTAGAGGAGGGGGAACAAATATCCTCTAAGCTCTCTCTCTCTTGCAGGGTAGAATAAATCGCTCTCCAAAGTTGATTTAATAATCCACTTAAGGTGGACTTAAATATGCTTTGAGAGAAATTTATTTCCATTTCCTAGAAGGATCTAATTTCCAATTAAAGAGGGAATCAACGTCAAAGTAGGAAGCAATCCAAAGTTTCCTAAAGCAAGAAAATCTCTACACCTGTTGCCCTTTTCTGTGAGCAGCCCAACATGTGTGGGGGCATTTGTGGAGCCAAAAATAATCAAGAGATGACACTTGGATTTTTGGGCAAAAAGGACAAAATTACCCTTGAGGAACACCAAAGTTCCTACGCGCGAGCAGTGGACAATCATCCTTCAATCAAGTCAAAAGTGCCCAAATAGGTATTTATTTTTACACCTATTTCATCCATCCTCATCAAATCCTCTCCACATGGTAACCCCCAAAACCTTCCTTTTAAATTATGTTAATTGGCTAATTAATGGATTTATTACCTAATTAATCTATTAATGGCCAATTAAACTACCAATTACACCCAAAAAACACACAAAAGGCTGGTCACCTCTCTCCCAAGGGATCGGCCATGCCCTATATATTCTACCTCATTTTCTTTAAAAACCCAAGTTTTCACTCTTGCTAAACACTCAAAATTCTAACTTTGGCATCGGAGGTTCTTCAGCCAAAGCCCCCCCCCCCCCCCCCCCCCAAATTCATCGTGGGCGCGTGAGGCTCTTGGCCTTGACCTAAGGTGTTATTTGTTTTGTAGGTGCAATTTTGTCCAAGATCAAGGAGAAAGAAATTTGCATCCACACATACATTCTGTCAAGACGATGGGAGAACTTAATTATGGACTTCTCTTCCCAAAGTGGAATTCCATGAGGACGTTCATTGATCGTTTACTTTCCCTTCATGACTCAACAGACATAAAAAAAAAAAAAAAAACTTCGACTTTTTCGGCATGGGGACATCTATGGATGACTGTGGAGGACCTCTTGTATTCGTGATTGGATTTGCACTACTGTTGGGTATAAGGGTGTTGAACTTGATCTTGATCTTTGGGATTACATTGACATGAGTTTTGAGTTGCCTCAAAGCCTGTCATTGTCCAGAACACTGGAGGTTTTGAAGATGTCGTCAAGGTTTACTACCTATATATGCTTTCTTGAGTCTCAAGGTCTTACACAAGTGTCAAGGTACAATTTTTTGATGATTCAGTAGCAAAGCTTTTTTCTCGTTTCCCATAAGGTAATATTTCATTTCAGGATAAACATTTGTTTGATCAATAATCTTTCTTGCAGGCTTTGCATCTGCCTACTTTTCAAAATCTGATCCAATTGGAGCTTGTTCTTAGAGCTCGCAGTTATTGGGAGTTTCTAACAGGGTTCTTCGTGCTCACAGTTATTTTGTTTGATCAATGATGGTCGTTCTAGTCAGAATAAAACGAAGACTGAACAAAATTTCACTCATTAACTCACAAATTAACATACTGTCAACCAAGAAACAAAAATCTTTCGGCTCACTTCAGTACAAATCCTCCCTTTCCCCGTTAACGAAAAAAAAAAAATTTGAGCCATTGATGGTGATGAAAAGTGGCTATATTTTGTTCCTTCACTCACTCTTAGATCTAAAACCTTGTTGACTTGTATATATTTTGTTTGTATGAAAGTATCAGATTATTAATACGACAAGTAAAGAATAAAAAATTAAAGAAGATTATGATAAAATTGGGGATTTTGTAACTTGTAAAAATTTAACCTTAAATAGTCAATTTTTATTCTTTATTAAATTTATTGAGTGTATTTGGAGTTCAGCACTATCCAAAACAAGGTGATGAATGAGAATTCCCAAATGGTGGTGCTATCCACACACGCCATTTTAATTTATGTCATTTGATATTCTTCAACTCTTTCAATTCAATGATCGAATTTAAGAGGAGTGTGTGGAAAATAAAAAGAAGTATATGGACACCACCATTCCCAAAAAGAGAATTCAAAACAAGGCAACATATGAAGTGTCATGGTTCGAGGAACCACCGGACATCATCATGGACATTTTACTAGAGGATATTTCTAGTTAATGTGGCTGGTTTTATAATTCTATTTCCTTGAGTATAGCTAGGTTCCCTTATGTTGTTTGTGCAGGGCGCTCTTTTCCTTTGAACCGGGTTGAAATTCCTGATAGGACTTTTATCGAGGCCCCTTATACACACTATCCTCAAGTTTTGTACATTTTCCCTTGATCAATGAATATCGTACTGTTTCAAAAAAATGAGGCAACATATTTACTGCTCTTTGTGGTAATTAATCATAACGATCTATTAAGTTATTAACTTTTCGTCTCTGTAAATTCTCAATGAGTGTGTGGAAAGTTTCTCTCTCTATAAAATCTGACTATCCGAGTCCAGATATTCCAGACCCCTGATTTTCTCTGCAATCAATTCAAAAATGTTTCGTTTGCTCGGTCATCTTAGAAGCTCTTATCAGGTACTCTTCTTAACGTGTTTGCTTCTTTAATCTGTTCGCTTCCTTGGAATAACTTTAATGTATCATGAACTTACATATATATAGGTCTAAATTTTTTGCATGTACTTTTCGTTGCTTAAGTTTGTCTTGAAAAGCTTTTATGTTATCAAAGGTACAACAGAACAGTGATCTCATTAATGTTTTCCATTAGCCATCAGGGTACATACCAATGGGTTTGTCAAGAGGGAGTTGATAGGATCAGTGAATTGCCAAATTCACTTCTTTGCCACATACTTTCATTCCTTCTCATAGAAAACGTATAATGGAATATAGTTTTCATTGTATATTTCTCCAACTAGGTTTACACATTTATATAAGAATACAGTAAGCAAGATCCTAAACTAAAGCCTAGACGCAAGGATCATCAAGGACGAAACAAGGAAGTAAATAACAACAATATCAATTAACAATATTGACTAATCTGTGGAGATACTTTCCTTAACACTCCCCCTCAAGTTGGAGTGTATGTTAATGACACCCAACTTGCTAAGTAAAACTTCAAACTGTGTTGAACTCAATGGCTTGGTGAATATATCAGCCGGTTGATCACTTGTCCTTACGTAAGCCGTGTGTATCATCCCTTCCTAAATCTTTTCTCATACTAGGTGACAATCAATCTCTATATGCTTCGTTCGCTCATGAAAAAGGGGATTTGAGGCAATGTGTAATGCTGCTTGATTGTCACAAAACAACTTGGCAGGTTGTGAATCACTCACTTTCAAATCTTTCAAAATATTCTTCAACCATATGATTTCACAACATGTGGTGGCCATGGAACGGTATTCAACCTCTGCACTAGAACGAGATATAGTTGTTTGTTTCTTAGTTTTCCAGGAAATGGGCGCTTGACCAAGCAAAATGCAGTAGCCAGTTATCGACCTTCGAGTATCTCTACATCTAGCCCAATCAGCATCACAAAATGCTTGTAATTCCAGTGAGCCTGTGGAAGGAAGAAAAATTCCTTGTCCTGGTGCTTGGTTGATGTACTTGAGGACTTTATGTGCTGCCTCAAGATGTGGTTGCCGTGGTTTCTCCATGAATTGACTTAGTATGTAGACGGCATATGCTAAATTAGGTCTCGTTATGGTCAAGTAAATTAACATGCCCACAAGTCGTCTATATGACGAAGGATCTTTTAACTCCTTTCCTTCCATTTGTGTGAGAGACAAATTTTGATCCACAGGAAACCTTGAAGGCTTAACTCCTAGAAAACCAACGTCATCCAATATCTCTAGTGCATATTTGCCCTGGCATAGAGTGATTCCACGTTTTGAGCGTGCAACTTCTATTCCCAAAAAATACTTGAGTTGTCCCAAGTCTTTCAGCTTGAACCGTTGAGAGATGAACTGCTTAGTCTTTTCAATTTCATGCAGATTATTCCCTGCCAGTATCACATCGTCAACATAGACTAATAAAGCAACAAAGTTACCATGACGGCTTCGGACGAATAGTGAATAATCAGACCATGATTGATGGAACCCAGCAGCCTTGAGGGCATTGGATAGCTTAATGAACCACTGCCTGGAAGCTTGCTTTAAACCGTATAGAGATTTATTTAACTTACATACTCGATTCTCCCCCTTTCGTCCGAAACCAGGAGGTAAATTCATGTAAACATCTTCGTCGAGATCACCATGTAAGAACACATTGTTCACTTCTAGTTGATGGAGATGCCAGCCTTGCATAGCCGCAATACTAAGAAGCACGCGAACTGTGGTTAATTTAGCAACGGGAGAAAATGTTTCTCGGTAATCAACACCTTCAATTTGACTGTAGCCTTTGGCAACGAGGCGCGCCTTGTACCGTTCGATTGTGCCATCAGGTTTGAGCTTAATCTTGTAAACCCATTTATAGCCAATGGGACGTTTATGCAACGGCAAAGGCACAAGTGTCCATGTATGATTTGCTTGAAGAGCAGCTATTTCATGTTGCATGGCATCACGCCAGTGTGGATCTCGGACAGCTTGGGAAAAGCTGGTGGGTTCTTTGAGGAGGGTGAGATTGGCAGTGTAAGCTTTATGGTGAGGTGAAAGACGATCATAGGTTAAGTAAGTAGAGAGAGGATGAGAAGTACCTGACGAGGACTGGACGACGTTCAGAGAAGACGTAGGATCAGGTCAAGACGGGAGGGGAACCTCGATATGAAAATCCTGCAAAAAAGTGGAAGGTTTGGTAGGACGAGTTCCACGTCGGGGTGGAAGGGTGGGCGGAGCAGTTTGAATGGGAGAAGGTAAAGTATCTGGAGGCGATGAAGATGGAGGATCTGAAGAAGAGGAAGAGATAGGGGCTGAAGGTGGAGAAGAGGGGAGGATAGGGTCGGACGGTGCAGGGTTGGTAGGAGAGTCAGGCGAGGATAAGGCAGGTGGTATAGGGTCAGAGTGTGCGGAAGGCATGGTAGGTGTGTCGGGAAAAGAATCCATGTCAAAATGTAAAAGTGAGGGGGATGTGGTGAGTGAGTTGTCATGGGCATCGGAAATGTCTAAGGGGAAGGGAAACTGATCTTCAAAGAAAATGACATCACAGGAGACAAAAACTTTATGAAGTTGAAGATCAAGTAAACGATAGCCTTTTTGCCCATAGGGATATCCCAGAAAAACACAGCGACGGGCACGGGGATCAAATTTGGAAGGTTTATGTGAATGGGTGGAAGCAAAACACAAACAACCAAATACTCGTAAGTGCGAATAGTTGGGAGTCTTGTTAAACAGCTTTTCATAAGGTGTTTTCTCATGAAGAACTGGTGTGGGGGTACGATTGATAAGGTAGGCTGCAACAAGTATGGCGTCCCCCCAAAAACGTTTTGGCATTTTGGCTTGAAAGAGGAGGGCTCGGGCAACATTTAATAAGTGATGATGCTTACGTTCAGCAACACCATTTTGTTGTGGTGTGTTGACGCAACTCGTTTGATGGACGATGCCTTTCTGAGCATAAAAATTGTCAAGACGAAATTCGTCCATTATCACTTCTAATCATTTTGACCTTGGTGGTGAATTGTGTTTCAATCAAATGAATAAATTGCACAAGGAAATCCCGTGTATCAGATTTATGTTTCATCAAGTAAATCCATGTGCTTCAAGTGTAGTCGTCAACAATGGTGAGAAAGTATTGTGCACCAGAAAGAGAAGGAACGTGATACCCCCCCCCCCCAAATGTCAATATGAATCAGTTCAAAACAGGATTTAGTGGATATAGAACTTAATGAAAATGGTGCTCTGGTTTGTTTGGCTACTGGACAAATAAAGCACTTATTAGAATCACAAGGTTTATTATTCAAGAAGGGAAATAACATGGAAACAGTTTGGGATGGCCTAGACGTTGATGCCAAAGACGAGGGTTGGATGCTTGAATGACATTGCATGTTCTTTTCTGTGGTGGATCGAGGTAGTATAGCCCCTCTCGCTCAATTCCCATCCCAATCATCTTCCCCGAGCGTAGGTCCTGTATAACACAAATTTTTCTGAGAAAAATGGTAATATAGAAAGAATCATGGGCGAGCTTGCTAATGGATATTAAGTTTAACTTGAAAAATGGCACACACAAAACATTATCAAGCACCAAGTTGGGTGAGAAGACGACTTGTCCAATGTGGGTGACCGTGGCAAGAGAACCAGTGGGTAGTTCAACAGTATGGTTAGAAACAGGCCTTGATGATGTGAGAGAACTAGAGCTGCAAATGATGTGGTCCGTTGCACCACTATCCAAGATCCAAACAGTTGTAATACCATTATGCATGCATGAAGAAGCTTTACCTGAAAGTTCTTCATTGTTTGATGAATTACTAACGTGATTCGCAAAGGATGACTTGTTCTTGTTTAACATCGCAAGTATCTGCTTGCAATCCTCCTGGGAAAAGGGAAAATTGGGCATCCCGTCTTTCTTGTCATGCACTGCAACATGATTACCCTTAGCAGAAGATGGGCGATTTTGTTCAGGTTCAGCAGCCGCTTTGCGCTTACGACAATATTCGAATGAATGGCCTTTCCATCCGCAAAAAGTGCACTTGAGGTGTGCTCGGCAGTTCTTGGTAGTATGGTTCATCTTGTTACATTTCCCGCAACGAAGATTACCGTCTTCTTGTTCATTTTCTCGGCCACCATTTTTCACGACAAAGACTGCCGCTTCAGGTTGAGAAGGATGTTTTCCACTTGAGACTTCTACCTGCCTCTCATGACGAAGAACAAGGGAATAGGCCTTGTTCACTGTTGGTAAAGGCTCAAGGAGGAAAGTATTGCTTCAAACAGTGGAATAGGAATCATTTAAACCCATGAGAAACTTCATGGTTTTCTGGGTTTCAACATAAGAAGTGATCTCCTTCTTCGTGTCGCAACTACATGCAGGGATAGAACACAGTACATCACGTTCGTCCCAAAGCCCTTTTAATTTAGTGAAGTACGAACTCACCGTCATGTTGCCTTGTACACAGCCATGGATCTCATTTTCTATGTGAAACAATTGAACAATGTTCACAAGAGAAAACCTTTCTTGCATATCAAGCCACATCTGCCTTGCATCTTTACAGTGGATGACACTACTTAAAATTTCCTTGGACATAGATCCTAAGAGCCACGTCTTAACCAGATTATTACACCGATTCCACTGCTTCAGTTCTTCATGTTTGTCTTCAGTAGGTTTCTTGACTGTTCCATCGACAAGCCCTAATTTATTTTTGACTGTTAAAGCCATGGTCATGGATTTAACCCATGTACTGTAATTGTCTTCCACCAGTGGCTGAGGCACAAGCACTGCACCAGGTTGGTCCGAATGATGGAGATAAAGCGGGTGATTAGGATTCTCCCACTTCGAATGCGAGGTCATGCCTGAGGAGGTTGACTTCTTTTCGCTATCACCCATGGCTGCGTTTTGCTAGGGTTTGTTTGTGTGTTTGTGTGTTTGCTTTTTTTTTTTTTTTTTTTTTTTTTTGCCCAGATATCAATTACTCTGATACCATCATAGAAAATGTATAATGGAAAATAGTTTTCATTGTATATTTCTCCAACTAGGTTTACACATTTATATAAGAATACAGTAAACAAGATCCTAAACTAAAGCCTAGACGCAAGGATCATCAAGGACGAAACAAGGAAGTAAATAACAACAATATCAATTAACAATATTGAGTAATCTGTGGAGATACTTTCCTTAACACCTTCCGATACTAGATGCTGTGCAGACTAAAATTCTGTCAAGACGATGGGAGAACATGGACTTCTCTTCCCAAACTTGAATTTGATGATGATTGTTTTCCTTATTCATGGATTGAATCCAACATGATTGTTTTCCTTATTCATGGATTGAATCCAATCGTTTTTTGACGTTTGTTGATCGTGTACTTTCCCTTCATGACTCAACAGACATTCAAAAATTCAGTATTGAACTTTATAGGCGTTGGAAACGCTCTATTGAACCAACACCGGATCATTTAACTCTTATTTATAATTGGATCTGCACTGCTATTAGGCACAATGTTGTTTATCTTGATCTTTATCTTGGTCTTTGGGATTGCAGTGAAATGAGTATTGAGTTGACTCAAAGCCCCTTATTGTGCAAAACACTAGAGGTTTTGAAGGCTGTCATCAAATTTTATTACCTGTTCTCCTCCTACATCAGGCTGTTTCCCGAGTCTCAAGGTCCTAATTGTCCAGGTAGAGGATCTTGATGATTCAGTGGCAAAGCTATTTTCTCATTGCCCTGTACTTGAAGATTTGAATATAGATGTAATTCCAAATGTTTATGCTTCAAATGTCAACGTATCTGCACCTAGATTGAAGACCTTAACAAAATCGTTGAACCCTGACTATAATGAAAAGGACGGTGATTTTGTCCCTTTTTATATTGATACACCAAATCTGGAAAAGTTATCCGTTGCGGCTGCAAATTTTCTCTCTTATTTTGGTTTGGAGAGTGAAAAAACTCTAGTCGAAGCAACAGTTTATTTCAGGAGTATAGTTGAATATTCTTCCGCCATTGATGACTGTGCAACTAAGTTTCTAGCAGGAATTTCTAATGTTAGAATCTCCTTCTTATGGTTTCAATTTTTGAGGTAACTATGCCCTAGGTTTCTATCCCCTGTAACATTTTTCTTTTTCTTAAAACTGTGTTGCTCTTATTGTTCTTTCATTTTCTTTCATTTATACCAAACTTAATTGTGGTTGTGACTGGAAGCTTTTCTCTTTAATTTTGGAATGTTGCGAGTGTTGATATTCAGACCATCTTCATCAGTTAATAAAGCTTGAATAAAAATGAGAAAGATGGAAATCTTTTAAAAGGCAGTAGCAGCAGCTTGCTGCAGAAAACAGGATGCAGGGAGCTTTCGGGAAAAACAGAAGGCAGAGCTTTTTTTTAAAGAGAGATTTTTTTTTTTTTTATTTGGATTGATTGTCCCAGTACAAGGGACAGCTGCTAAGGCAATTGGTTAGCCATCTTACAAAAGATCTATGCCATACATGTGGCAATAAATTGGAGACCCAAAACATTACATAAAAGGATTAACTTTAAAGTAAAGGATTAACTTTAACACTCCCTCTTAATGCTTTGCTGCTTCACTCCCAAAAGTTCTCTTAGGTAGATGAATCTGTCATTTGGTAATGCCTTGGTGAAGATATCAACAACTTGATCCTCTGTCCTGCAGTAAACCACATCCACTTCCTTGTCTTCCACGGCACCTCTGATGTAGTAATGCTTTAGAGCAATATGCTTTGATTTGCCATGACAGACAGGATTCTTGCTCATGGCAATAGCTGACTTGTTGTCACAAAGGATAGGAGTTGTTGATTCTTGTTTCTCACCAAAGTCTTGCATAATTCTTCTCAGCCACACTGTTTGAGAAGTTGCAATTGAAGCCGACACATACTCAGCCTCTGCCGTTGATAGTGCAACTGATTTTTGCTTCTTAGACGCCCAAGAGAATACATCAGTCCCTAGTGTAAAAGTATAGCCAAATGTGCTCTTCAAGTCATCCACACTACCTCCCCAATCACTATCACAGAACCCATACAATTTTGGCTCAACATTCCTTTCATACATAATACCAAAGTCAAATGTACCTTGTATGTATCTTAGGATCCTCTTTGCAGCTCCATAGTGAATGCAAGTAGGCTTGTGCATAAATCTAGACAACAAGCTTGCAGCATACATGATATCGGGTCTAGTCGCTGTCAAATACAACAAACTCCCAACTAGGGTTATATACACAGATTCATCAGCATCACCACTACCATCTTCTCTTTGAAACTTTTCATTCACAACTAGAGGTGTTGCAACAGGCTTGCAACCAACCATTTTGAATTTTTCTAGAAGCATTTTTGCATATTTCTTTTGAGTAATAAAGATACCATCATTTGATTGAATGATACGAATTCCCAAAAAATAATGCAACATGCCTAGATCACTCATCTCATATTTCCTCATCATGTCATTCTTGAAATTCAAGATCATTTTATCACTACTTCCAGTATAAACCAAATCATCAACATATAAGGAAACGATAAGGATATCTGAAATACCTTCGGTTTTGACATAGAGGGCAGGTTCATTCTCACTTCTTTGAAATCCCCTTTCATTGAAATATGAGTCGATCTCTCCATAACATGCTCTCGGAGTTTGTTTCAAGCCATAAAGTGCCTTCTTAAGCTTGTACACCTTGTGCTTTTGTCCTCTAAGAACAAATCCTTGAGGTTGATCAACGAACACCTCTTCTTTTAGGACTCCATTTAGGAAAGCGGACTTGACGTCAAGTTGGTGTAGAAACCACCCCTTCTGAGCAGCTACATAAATAAGGCCTCTGATTGTTTCATGCCTAGATACCAGTGCAAAGGTTTCTTAGAAGTCAATCCCGGGTTTTTGAGAATAACCCTTTGCTACCAATCTAGCTTTGTTCATTTGAACGGAACCATCTTGATTGAGCTTAGTCTTATAAATCCACTTCACTCCAATGACGGAGTTGTCATAAGGTTTGTCCACTAGTTCCCATGTCTTGTTTTTCACAATGACATTGATCTCCTCTTGCATTGCAACCTTCCATGTCTCTTCTTTCACTGCATCATCAAAGTTTTCTGGTTCTACAACACAGAAATTGCAGCTTTCATATACTTCATTTAAGCTCCTTAACCAAACCGGCATTGAACTTGGACTCGAAGGTGTGGGAGAGTGAACTTGAGGACTGTTTTCAGGTGACAATTGTGGAATTTCCGGCTCAATTTCCTCTTCATTTGGCTGATTTTCTTCTTCAATTTTGATTAGTGCAGATTCTTCTCGAATGGTTGCTTGATTCCAATCCCACGAAGATTTCTCACTAAAAGAACATCTTTACAACCACAACTTTCTTCATTTTTAAGTTGTAGAGTCTGTACCCTTTTGTGTGTGAAGCATAGCCTACGAAAATGCATCTTTCATTTGACTCATCAAGTTTTTGTCTTAGTTCTTTCGGAACGTAAGCAAAGCAGATTGACCCAAACACTCTCAAGTGATTCACGGAAGGCTTTCTTCCACTCCATGCCTCAAATGGTGTCTTGCCTTCAACCACCACTGTCGGATGCCTATTCATCAAATAGACCACTATTAACTGCCTTACCCCATAAATATTGAGGCATTCCCTTGTCATGCAACATTGCCTTAGCCATTTCGACTATGGTTCTGTTTTTTCTCTCAGCTACTCCATTTTGTTGTGGAGTGTAGTTGATAATAAGCTGCCTTTCCAAGCCAATATCTTGACAAAACTTATCAAATTCTGTAGATGTGTACTCTCCTCTTCTGTCACTTCTAAGAACTTTGATTAGATAACCAGATTGTAGCTCAACCATGGCTTGAAACTTCTTGAAGATTGAGAACACTTCTGATTTCTGTCTTAGAAAGTATACCCAAGTCATCCTGGAATAATCATCCACGAAGATTAGGAAATACTTTTTTCCCACTTGAGTAGAGGTCTTCATGGGTCCGCAAACATCTGTATGAATCAATTCCAATGGAGCTTTTGCTCTCCAAGCTTTACCATGTGGAAATGAATCTCTATGATGCTTCCCAAGTGCATACCCTTCACAGATTTCTTCATTTTCTTGGATACTCGGCAACCCATGCACCATTTTTTTTTCTTGTAGCTTCTTGAGACTTTGAAAATTCAAGTGGCCAAGCCTTTTATGCCATAGCTTTCAATCTTCTTGCACTTCCATCTTGAATGCAGATTGAGTTGCATACTCAATTGTGAGAGGAAAACTTCTACTCTTCCTCATCTCAATCTTAGCCAAGAGTTGTTCACGATTCCTCCCATCATATATCTTGCAAGTATTGTCTCCAAAATACAAGTAGTAGCCATGCTCAATGAGTTGTCCAAGACTTAGCAAATTTTGCTTCAAATCAGGAACTAACATGATATCCTTGATGAACATCTTTCCATTCTTCGTATGCACGGCAATAGTACCTCTTCCCAATGTATCGACTAGCTGCCCATTTCCCTTCTTTACTCGGGTTGGGTTTGTAGTGTCAATATTATGGATAATGTTCTTGTTTGCCGTCAAATGATTGCTACAGTCGCTGTCCACAAACCAAACTTTAGCTTCTTCTTGGATGGTTGTATCATGACCAACATAAAACATATTGGTCTATTCACCTTCTGCTTTGGTGTAGTGAGCTAACTGATTATCTTTGTAAGTACAATCCTTTTGCATATGCCCGAATTTGCTACACTTGTGGCATTTCACTTTTCCCTTGAACCAACATTCACCGGAATGAGCTTTGTCACAAATTTTGCATTTCGAAACATACAAACTCTTCTCAACCTTTTTCTTCTCTTCAAAATTACCCTTTCCTTCCCACACTTTGTTTTTGCCTTTCCAATTCTTGTTGGACTTGGCTTCGCTTTGACTTGAACTAGCTTCAGTTTTTGGATTCATTGTAAGTGTTTGGAAAGCATTTTCTACATCATTGTTGTCATGCCTGGATAGTCTCTGAGCAACACCTTTGAGAGAACCAATCAATTCTTCAACACTCAAAGTTGACAAATCCTTAGTCTCCTCTATGATTGAAACTATGTTGTCATACTTTCTTGGCAAGCTAATTAGATACTTCTGAACTATTCTCTCATCAGACAAGGTTTCACCATAACTTTTCATTTGATTAATAATCTCAGACAATCTACTCAGGTAATCATCTAGCAATTCATCATCTTTCATTCTTATGTACTCAAAATCTCTTCTCAAAGATTGGAGTTTGACTGCCCTTACCTTCGTAGAGCCTCTGTAGACTTTCTCCAGCACATCCCAAGCTGATTTGGCATCTGTCTCGTTCGAAATTCTCGGAAAAATTTCATCTGAGATAGCATTTTGGATGACCCCAAGAGCTTTTGCATCTCTCTTGATGTTTTCCTTCAGTTCCTTTGTCTGAGCCTTTGTCAAAGCCACAGTACTTAGAGGTACCACATAGCCATCTTCACTCAAGCTCCACAAATCATGAGATACAAAAATTGTTCTCAACTTTGTCCTCCAAAAGTCATAATTCACTCCACTGAAGATAGGAGTTCGAATCTCTCCACTGCTACTTGAACCAGCCATGAATTTGAAAATTTTGATTCTAGGGTTTCATTTAGAATTTTCCCCTTTTGAAAATCAAAAAACGCCACACTCTTTGATCAGATTGGCTCTGATACCATGTTGATATTCAGACCATCTTCATCATTTAATAAAGCTTGAATAAAAATGAGAAAGATGGGAATCTTTTAAGAGGCAGTAGCAGCAGCTTGCTGCAGAAAACAGGGTGCAGGGAGCTTTCGGGAAAAACAGAGGGCAGAGCTTTTTTTCAAAGAGATTTTTTTTTTGATTTGGATTGATTGTCCCAGTACAAGGGACAGCTGCTAAGGCAATTGGTTAGCCATCTTACAAAAGATCTATGCCATACATGTGGCAATAGATTGGAGACCCAAAACATTACATAAAAGGATTAACTTTAACAGCGAGTTCAAATACTTTGTTATGTATTTATTATTGCATCAACTTTTGATTAATCAATGATCTTTCTTGCAGGCTTCGTGTTTGCCTACTTTTGAAAATCTGATTCAACTCGAGCTGAATTTTAATGGTCGGAAGATCAAAGATACTGTCATTCAGAGGCTTATGCCACTCACCATCCATTGGTGAGTTTTCTGAAGAAATCCCGTCTTGAAACATTTTGAGTTTAATAATGTACTTTCTCTTATGCAGCATGATCTAATATGTGGCTCTTAACAATTCTTATTTTATCTGTTCTTTTAAATAAATTGGCAGGACAACGAATGGTATGAGGAACATGAGCATAAATGGAATGTGAGCAATAATCCACCAGACATCGTGCCTCTTTGTTTGTTGTCACATCTCCAGACCATCTCCATAAGGTGTTTCAAGGGTCAGCGAGATGAGATGGAAGTTGCTAAATACTTTTTGAAGAATGGCAAAGTTTTAAATAAGATGACTATTCATGCACTTACTTCTCCTAGAACACGTAAATTTTTGTGTTCGGAAGATGAGATGTATAGGAAAATTTCAACATTTGAAAAGGGTTCAAAGACTTGTCAAGTTGAATTTGTAAAGATGGGTGATATTAGAGGGGGTCCAAGGACGTGTTATTGCTGCTAAACAATTTTCTCTGTTGATTGAAGATGCTCTTTTATTTAGTTTCGTGTGGATTTCTTTTTTACTTTGATTTTACTTCTTTAACATTCTAGCATGTAGTGTATTCATCAGTTAGTAGATAAATTATTGATACTATTGAGCAGCTTAGTTTTTTGATTGTTGAACTCCAAGCTTCCTCGATGAATAATATCATCTGTTCATTGTATTTTCTTCTATATTATTTATCATCATTGGTTCGACACAGGAAGTTATGACTGGTAATCTCACAGGGAGGAATGCTGCTGAATAATTCATGCACTTGTAAGTTTGAACAAAAATCTTTGTATTCAGAATAAGAATCACAAACTCTTCAGTTTGTTTACTCAGTCAACAACTCTTACCCAATGGAACTTGTGTTCACGTTATATGAATTTTGAATGTTTGTTGTAATCAGAATTAGTTTCACCGTTTGAATTTTGAATTGTAAACTTGTAAATAGGTTTTTGAAACCCTAATGTAATCTGAAAATCATTATAAATAGATTGCATCCTACGGTGTCGAGGGCAAGTAATTACAGTGAAAAACCTTAGTTCTTCTTTAAACTTTCCTGCTAGCAATGGTTTTACAGAGAGTAAACTGTCAATTTTTCCCTTGAACTTTCAACTAATAGTTTTACGACTACCGATCTCCCCTTGAACTTTCATCTAACTTTCGATTTACCCTCTAAACTTTTAAATTGGAAAGTCAAGGACTTAAACTAAATTTTTTGGCCAATTTCCCCATGCTGTTAGTTTTTCATTTATTCCATCCAAATTTCTGTTAAATGAAAACATGTGCACAACATGCGAGGGTAGTTCGGTCACTTCATTCTTTTAAATAATTGAAAACGGTAGATTTATAAAATGTTGACTTATGCAAATCTGTGTGATTCTAAAGCTTTTGTGTCTGAATGTCTAGCAAAGTGACTTTTTTTCCTCAAAGTAAAGTTACGTGGTGTGCATGTGATAAGAGTTAACGTTAATTTGGATGGAATCTATGGAAAACTAACGATAGGGGGATCAGCCAAAAAAATTTAGTTTAAGTCCTTGATTTTCCAATTTAAAAGTTTAGGCTGTAAATCAAAAGTTAGGTGAAAGTTCAGCTGAAAAATCGGCAATTTACTCTTTTATAGATTAGTGTGAAATATTATTTACAATAATAACATAAAAGTTAGCATAGGGAAGGGGTTAGGTGGTGATTTTACACAAGGCATATCCATCTGAAATTGTATGGAGCTGCCAATTTCTCCTCTAAACTTTAATTTTATAATTAGTCAATTTCTCTTTTAGACTCTAATTTTAGCCGATTACCCCTTTAAACTTTTATAAATAACCAATTTCCCTCTGGCGTTAGATTTAAAGAAGTTTCATCTAATTTTTCATCTATCTTGATCACAGAAACAACACATGACAATTGTATGGGGCAAAAAGGATAAAAAAATGGATGGACGAAAAATTGAATGAAAGTTTTTAAAATTAGCTATTTATAAAAGTTTGAGAGATAATCAGCTAAAATTAAAGTTCAAAGGAAAAATTGGCTAATTAAAAAAGTTCAAAGAGTAATTGACTAAAATTAAAGATCAAAGGGAAATTGGCAGCGACAATACAAGTTCAAGCAAATGAACAAATACCTCTTTACACAAAGCTGATGGGAGTGCTTCTCCTCCTCCTCCTGTGCGCGGCTCTCACTTAGATTTTCTCATCATTTTACTGTTCACCCAGAAACTCACATCAGGTACTTCACTCCTTAACTTTCTCACTTCCTTACCGTTGATCTGTCTGGTTACCGAGAAAACTGAGAAAAATATAGAGGGAATAGAAAATCTAAAGTCTTACCCTTTAGTTTTGATTCGCTAATATTTTCCTCTTCAGATTAAATGAAAGAAAAATAAAGGGCGGAAATAAAGTTTTTCTTTTTCATATTTAATTGAAATTCAAGGTCATTGAATTTGCAATGTAATCAAAATTTTTAGGGTTCAAATGGCTTTGAAAAGTAAGAGCCGATCCGGTGCTAAAGATAGGATCAGTGAATTACCCGTCGAAGTTCTTCGTCACATACTTTCTTTCCTTCCAACGAAATATGCTGTCAGGACCAGCTGTTTGTCTACCAAGTGGAAGAATATATGGGCTTCTGTTCCATCCTTAACTTCCACCATGAATATTTTTCTGGAGATGCTGGATTTTCGATGTTTGTTGAACGTGTACTTTTCATGCGTGATTCATCAGACATTCAGAAGTTCAGTCTTTGTTGTCGCCAGATTCAGGATTTTTCACGTGTTGATGGTTGGATTCGCACGGCTATTAGGCGTAATGTTGTTGAACTTTCCATTTCTGCCATCTTTGATCGTCTCAGGATTTATGAGTTGCCTAAAAGCCTTTGCATGTGCAAAAGTTTTTGGAGCTACTGTTAAACTTTACAATCAAAGTTCCTACATCAGGGTGTTTTCCAAGTCTGAAGTACATCTGTGTTATGTTATTTGGCATGGCTGACAAGGACTCGATGAATAGGCTTTTTTCTCAATGCCCTGTACTCGAAGTTTTAACTATAAAAGCAGTTTCAGGGATACGTCATGTAGTCTTGGACATCAACATTTCAGCTCCTGAACTGAAGATGCTAACAATTTATTTGGGCGCAGGAACTTTGCACAATCTTTGTATTAATGCCCCAAAGCTTGAAAATCTAAATCTCTGTGACAGCCGTTTGTCAAATTATATTTTTGAGAAGGTAAAATCACCAATCAAAGCGGATATAGATCTCAGTGACCAATTTGGAATTTACGATCCTGGCTATGTGAACCGTGTGACTGCACTTCTAGCCGGCATTTCCCATGTTAAATATCTGTGTCTTTCTGCTCCATCTTTTGAGGTAGTTACTCAATACTTCCGTTCTTTGTCCATTGTTTCTGATTCAGTATTTTGGCAGCTTTGCTCCCGTGATATTACTAAGTAACTAGATTGTTCGTATTTATTCTTACCTCTATTGTTGTTCGTATTTATCTTTTACTAAACGTAGTGTTTAGGGCAGAAGGCTCTTTTTTTTTTTGTTTTTTGTTTTTTTTGGCTTTTCAATTTTGATCATCAATTATCTTTCATGAAGGGTTGTTGTCTGCCTGCTTTCGATAGTCTGAAACACTTGGAACTGGATCTTTATGATTGCAACATCTTCAAATCGATAAATGAGTTGCTCAAGAGATCCCGTAATCTGGAATATCTTGGTGCAAATGTAAGTGTATTTACACGTGTGCTTTATCAACAGACTACTCTTAGATATTCTCATTTTATTCATACATTTAATAAATTGGCAGTTCAATGAATGTATTGAAGAATACTTGGAGCATCCATGGATTCAGCCAAACTTTGTGCCTAATTGTTTGTTGTCATACCTCAAGACAGTCTCCATAAGGAAATTCGAGGGACGGCAAGCTGATATGGAAGTTGCAAAGTTTTTGTTAAAGAACGGTAAAGTATTGAATAACATGACTATTGCGACAAGTGATCCTCAGTGTGCAAAGGAGGAGCTATACAAGGAATTTTGTATGTTTGAACGGGGATCAAAGACTTGTCAAGTTAAATTTATTTGAGATGCAACCTCAGGCTTTCCAGTGATCTTACTTTTGAAGTCCAATATTTTGGTTTCCAGAAGGATTATGTTATCAAAGCTGCAAATTACACCATGATCTGAGATGCAGTTTTAGGCTTCTAAAAGATTTTATTTAAAGTTCAGCTCGTGGTTTTGAAAGGATTTGGTTTTCAAATTTGTAAAAGCACCATCTGTGTCTGTACAAGATGAATCTGTTTGCAATCGGTTGTTTTCCGTTGTAGAATTTTATTATCAACTCCGTTTACCTTCTTGAACTTTAGACTGATTTGGTTATGGTGACTTTAAACACGAAATAGTCCTGAAACGAACGAAACAAGAACACGTGTACAAAATAATATTTTGTATTAATTTTGGGGTTACAATCTCTTTTACAGTTTGGTCCTCTGATTCTATCTTCGTAAGATGTAGATTTGTGGGTTGTGCGATTGATCCAAGGGTCGTCGAGGCTTGGTCTTGGATGAACGGTTGGAAGTTTCTTCAAGGGGCGTTGGGGCTTGATCTTGAAGGTTGAGGGAAGTTTCTTCAAGGGCTTTTGGGCTTGATCTTGAAGAACGGTTGGATGTGTGGATTTGTTGATGTTGTCGATCCAAAGGGCAGTTGGGGCTTGATCTTAGGATGAACGGATGATGAACGATGAACGCTTTCTTCAAGGGCCGTCAGGGGGCTTGATCTTGAAGGAGGATTTGACGAAGAACGAAGAGAGCTTTCTTGATCCTTAAGGATTTGCTTGAGAGCTTTTAGAGTTTCAAAGCTTCAAGGTTTTGGTGTGATCTTTATTGGTCCTCTTATGCCTTGATGGAGAAGCCTATTTATAAGCTTTGAGAATGAATCACCACCATCCTTTTGTTTTGGTGAAGTAAGTGGAAGTTGTAGGTGAAATGGGTGGAGTTTGTAGGTGAAGTAAGTGTGTGATGTAGGTGAAATGAATAAAGGTTGTAATTTTAATGCATTGGTCAACATTTATTTCACTGAAATTTCGATGTCTACAAATGCCCCCACTTTAAGGCGTATACATCGTGTAGAAGATGCGTTTTGAAGTCCCTTAATGTAGATGTTGATCCAAGGGTCGTCGATGCTTGATCTTGAATTGGGCTGGGAACTTCTTTAAGAGCCGTCAGAGCTTGATCTTGAATTCGGCTGGAAGATTTTCTGGTTTCCTCCAATTGTTGACCTTCCACAAGCTTAATCTTGAACTAGGTTGGAGGGTTTTCTGGTTTCCTCCAAAGGTCTGAACTTAATTTCCACAGACTCAATCTTGAACTGGGTTTAATTCAAGGGTGGTGGACACTTGATCTTAAATGGATTTTTGTGATTTCTTCAAGGGCCGTCGGGGCTTGACCTTGAAGGAAATGGGACCACGAGCGGTTTCAGGATTTGAACACCTGGCAGGCAAGCACGAGGTAGAGGTGATGGCCTATTTCTTTGTTCAATCTTTCCAATTCATATTGAAGAGGGTTAGGGGATGAACCAGCACGTACAGTTGTTGCGTTTGCTGATGATCCACAAGATTGATGTTTCACTGTCACTCGTCTTATCTATTCTCCAGGCAGATGTGATATCTTTTCTGGAAGTACATTAACAGTTGAAGATGAGTACTCGAGAGCACGTTAGGTAAGCAATTAGGGAAGGGGTTCCAAGCAGTCGGTTCCTGACTGGAAGCTTGATTCCAAGTGCCGACTGATTACTTTTTTTTCTCCTTGTCCTGCAGATAAGAACAAAGACAAGGAAAATGACAAGGAGAAAGCATGATATAAGATACTCTCACTTTCGACCCTGATGATATAAGATACTTTTGCTTTTGAAGAAGTAGTGGCGATTTGACGGCGTTGCACGGCGAGGCTTTGCTCTTCGGCAACGGTGTCAACGAAAGGTTGTTGAAGCTTTTCGAGCTCTTCATTTAGAGTAACGACGTCGAGCTTGGATTTGATTCCTCTGTCTGGATTATGCAGTTCTGTAGGGAAGGGCGTCGTGCTATAGTGATTTGTTACAGCTCATCACGCTGTATTCTTCTCTACTTGTTTCTTTTGCATAGTAGAAGTGGTGCGCAACCTTTTGTATTTGAATGGTCCTTCAGAGCATCACTTCTCAGCGACTCATCCATACTTGGCAACTTCAGTGCAAAGAGCCAACAACATATCAATTACTCTGCGATGTTGGTGACTTGAGACCCAGCTTCAACAACAGTTGAAAATGACCACTTGAGAGCAATGCAAGGAAAGCAATCAAGCAAAGGTTCCGAGCAATCAGTTTCAGATCGGACGTTTGATTTCAGGTTTTGACTGATTACTTTCTTTCTCCTCGTCTTGCAGGTAAGAGCAAAGGCAAAGGAAAAGACAGGGAAAAAGCATGATATGAGATACCTTTACTTTCGACCCTGATGATATGAGATACGTTTGCTTTTGAAGAAGCAGCGGATGAATCAGCACATGTATTGGTTGCACTTGTCTCCACATGCTTCAATGTATCAATTTCACCTGCCTTATTTGTTCTTTAGGCATCTGGTATCTTCTTTGGAAGTACATCAACAGTTGAAGATGAGTACTTGAGAGCAGTGCTAGGTAAGCAATCAGGGAAGGGGTTCCAGGCAGTCAGTTCCAAATCGGAAGGTTGATTCCAAGTGCCGGCTGATTGCTTTCTTTCTCATTGTCCTGCAGGGAAGAACAAGAACAAAAAAATGACACGGAGAAAGCATGCTATGAGATACTCTTGCTTTCGACCCTGACAATATGAGATACGTTTGCTCTAGTGTGACTTAGTTGAAGAGGCGTTTTCAAGAAGGAAGAAACTGAGTATGTTGCGAGGTTTGGTTGCAGAAGCATTCTTGGCAAGGAAGAAGAGTCAGGTGTTTTGGATGTGTGCCTTGCTATGGAGGATGAAGGTCGACCTATATAAAGAAGGGCGAAATAGCAGGTAGTGTTGCAGATGTGGCCTTGCTATGGAGGATGAAGGTTAACCTATATAGAGAATGGCGAAATAGCAGGTAGTGGTGCGGATGTGGCGTTGTAGCCCACGCTTGTCGGCAAAAGTGTGGTAGTTGGAATAGTGAAATGCGTTTTCAACTTTGTCAGAGATTTTTGACAAAGTTGTACGTGTTATCCGACAAGTTGAGATTGCGCTTGAAAAGTGTTGACGGACTTTATGCAGGAAAATCTGACTTTTGAAATTCAGAGAGTGGTGTCTCTTCGATTTTTGAATTAGTGGTTGTGTTACCTCTCCTTTTATAGAGTTGTCGATCACATCCAACATGCACACTTTGAAGATTACCCGCTCGTGAAAATTATCTCTAGTGTATTTTTGAGATTTTACTCCATTCAACCCTTTTCTTTTACCATTTCTAAAAATGGCTTACCTGTCTAACATCTGCCTAGATTTGAGTCTCAGGAGTGATACAGGTGCGCCGCGTCAGAGTAATATATGGCGCTTGTCCTTCTTATCTTTTAATGGCCCTCTTACAGTTGACGACTCAGTGATGAGGGATGCAACAACTGCTATAGTAGTAGCTAGGAACCTCCTCACTCCTAGAGATAATAGGTTGCTTTCAAGACGGTATGATGAGTTGGTTGTCCAAGACTCCCTGGCTTTCAGTGTTCAGTGTGCAGGCTCTATGTCCAATATGGGCCAACGCCTACTAGCTCGAACTAGCCAAGTCGAATCATTGACGGTCGAGGTGGTAAACTTTGGACGATATATCAGACGGCTCAAGTGCAAGAATAGATAGTTGCATGTGCTTGCAAATAATTATACAACGAGCATGAAGAAAAAGCTTGATCAGTTGCAGAACTCCGAAGGTCGGATTCAAAGTGACCATCAGAGGTTTGTGGCTGTATTCCAGATGCGCTTTTTGCCTTCATCATCTGGAGTTCGACCAAGTATTGAGGCTCCGAATAAACTATCTCCAGTGCCTCCCTCTTCTAAGGTTTTGCCGAGCACTGAAGCTTCACATGAGTGACATTTGTGAAGGCTCCCTTTTATTTTTTTATTTTTTAATTTTTTTTAATTTTTTTAATTTTTAATTTTTTTTAATTAATTTTTTTTATTTTTTGTTGTAGATATTTGTATTTGTAATTCCTTAGAGATATTAATAGACATGCTTGATTTTATTCAGTGTATTGTGCTAAATACAAATAAAACATATATCTCACTAAGATATGTTACTTCCTCTTTTTTTTTTTTTTTTTTTTTCAGACAGTGGTTGATGCACCATCCCATCACCTTTCTCCTTTTTCCTCCTTGACTTGCTAATAGTAGCATGCAATTATGAGTGGTTTGAAGATGGCACGGTTGGGTTCCTTGGTGGGTGCTTGAATTTGCATAGGATATCATTCATCTTTAGAAAAATGTGAGCTCCACCTTTGAATTGGCATGCGGGAACTCATGTCAAATGTGTTAATGGGTTTTGAACATGTGCCTTTGTCCTGCAGCTTAATCCCACCCAAAACCTTTCACATAGGGCCGTGCACCATTCTTGCAACTTTTATATATATCCTCCACATGGTGCAGGGAGAAATGCAGAGGAGCTTGGGTCAGAGTGTAAGGCGTTGAGCTTCGTGACCGGCTAGTCGTTTGATAGTGGTCATTGAATTTCTTCATCGACTTTGATCATGGTGACCAGAGTGAAGATGAAGGACTCGCAGGCTTGGATGCAGGAGCATGGAGAGCACGGACGGAGGTGCGTTGAGGGCCGAAGAAGAAGGCGAGGAGACAGAGGAATAAGCTCCACCACTAACACCACTGAGCACAGCCACAGACTCCGCCTCCTCCGTTCGATCAACGAATTCAATCACCACACCCGCAACATATCTTTTCAAGAGGACGGAAGACAAGGTCATCCAGAAGAGCCTTGTCAGTTGGAAGCATCAGAAGACCCTCACGGTCTCCCTCATTAAATCGTCGCCGTGCTCCGACCTCTGCAACTCCATAAGTTTCTCAATCAAACCCCTCATCTAGCATCGCAACAATGGCCCCCTTCCGCCCGAAGTACCTGATTTCAAAAACGCAGACCATCGCCATTACTCGCGTTTTCAAATCTTCTGAATTCAAGAAGCTTATGATCTTGGGTATTTCTTCGTTGAACTCACTGTTCACCACTGGAAATCCAATCCGAGAGTTCGCGAAGCTTCTGGAGCTGCACTTCGAGTTCGAACTGATTCTGACTCCGGCAAACGAGCTTGACGAGTCGTGCTCCCATTTTGAACCGGACGAGGCCTTGGCTGTGAACTTCATGCTCCAATTGTACAACCTATTTGACGAGAAACCAACAACGGTTAATTCTGCTCTGAAGCTGGCCAAATCTCTGAAACTGCAGATCGTGACTTTGGGCGAGTACGAAGTGAATTTGAATCGGGTCGAATTCGCCAGCCGGCTCAAGAACACATTTGAAATACTAGACTGTGTCGTTCGAATCATTGGAGCCGAACATGACTCGAGACTCGCTGGAGCGGCTAAAAGTGGAGAGGCGAATTAGCAGTTATAGTCGATGATGGTGGCTACAGTGATGCAAAGGAAGAGTAGTCTTGAACAAAAAAGTGCTTGAGTCAACTGAATGCTATAGCACAGAAACCATAGGTCGACTCAGATTCACTGTTAAAGATGGCTTGAGCCATTTATCACAGAAATCTTAGGTCGACTGAAGGCTATAGCACAGAAACCTTAGGTCGACTCTGTCTTCCTGCCAGCAGCATACTTACTGCAGTTTTTAGGTGACTTCCTGCAGTCTCTCTGCAAGCAGCATACTTTCTGCAGTCTCTCTGCAGAAAGCATGCTTCCTGCAAGCAACATACTTACTAGGTGACTTGTTGATGTAAATCTCCTTAAATCAATGAGTGTCTTGTAATCAGTCAATTAGTCCTTAAATCAAGGAGAAGGTGGCGTGTCCCTTCTCCCTTGATTTTTGTTTTTGCTGCTATATATTATGCTTGCTGTAAACTCTTTCATTATTATTGGAAATATATCAAAACTTATTTTTCCACATGGTATCAAAGCAGTGTCCTTCTTAGGCCTGACTCTGCAACTTTTTTGCCGTGAATCTCGAGCATATGCCTCAAATTACCAATCACCTGAGGTGAAGGTTTACAAAGGTAAGCGCCATGACTTGAAGTGTGATCACTGTCTTGGAATTGGCTATCGCGAGATTGGTCACACCAAGGATCGGTGCTGGATACTTCATCCCGAGCTGAAACCAAAGTTTAACAAGGATAGCAAAGGACCATACAAGGTAGTTGCTAGTTCACCATACAAAGTCAGTCATATGGCAAACTTAGTAGAGTCCACTTCAAATCATGCCGCTACTGATGGGCTGTTGGATTTTACTTCAAGTCCTGTTGCTCTAATAAATGAGTTTGCGTCATTTCTTCAACAAAAGAAAGGAAATGGAAAGGTAGAAGAGGCACCAGTGACTGAATCTGAGAACCATTTTGCGATGCTTGGCAAGTTTGCAGGGTTTCTAGCAGAGGCTGAAGGTGTACCACATGAAGCTGTCCCAGGTATTTTCCATGCTTTTTTCACTGCTCTAAATAATAGTTGTGTGCATGATTGTTGGATCATAGATTCGGGTGCCACTGATCACATGACAAACCAAAGAACAAACTTGCATGAATTTCAAAATGTGTCATCTCAAGTGTCTGTTGCTAACAGAAAATGAGTCTCCATTATGGGTAGAGGAAAAATTAGGTTACTTTCGAACCACGTTGAGTCCACTGCCCTATATGTCCCTGCCTTCCCTTTTCAACTTCTTTCCATTGGAAAAATTACCAAAACCTTAAACTGTCTTGCAATTTTCTCACCAAAAAATGTGATTTTTCAGGATCTAGTCACCGGGAAGACGATTGGTGAAGGTTTCTTTCTCAATGGTCTTTACTATTTGCCAAGAAACGGCTCTCTGTCCAAAGGCTTCCAAGTTAGTGCAGCCTCAAGTTCAAAACAACCCCAAGATCCACATTTATGGCATCAACGTCTAGCACATCCTTCCACCCCTATTTTGTTTAAGTTATTTCCTACTATGTGTCAAACTCTTATCAAGTGTGACACTTGTAATTTCTCCAAATTCGCTAGATTACCTTTCAATTCTTCCTTGTCTAGAGCTAGTAAGCCTTTTGAAATTGTACATTCTGATATTTGGGGTCCAATTAATGAATCATTTGATGGCTACAAATATTTTGTGACATTTGTTGATGATTTCACAAGAATTACTTGGATATATCTCTTGAAATTCAAAAGTGAAGTGTTTACTATGTTTAAAGACTTTCACAATCTTGTTACTACTCATTTTGAGTCCAATCTTTAAACATTAAGATCGGATAATGGCACCGAATACATGTCTAACAACATGACACAATATTTGAGCATGCATGGCATATTTCATCAAACAAGTTGTGTTGGGACGCCCCAACAAAATGGGGTGGCCGAGAGGAAAAATAGAGACCTCCTCGAGAAGACACGTTCTCTGATGCTTCACATGAACATTCCTAAAAAGTTTTGGTCACAAGGCGTGCTCACTGCCACATATTTGATAAACAGGCTTCCAAGTTGAATTTTGGGGTTTAAATCACCCTATGAAGTTCTTAAAAATCGGCCCATAGATCTGTCACATTTAAAAGTGTTTGGATGTACATGTTTTGTGCACGTTCAAGTATCTCATCGTGATAAATTGGATCCTCGATCTATTAAGTGTGTGTTTTTGGGCTACTCTTCAACTCAGAAAGGGTATAAATGTTTTAATCCCGTTACTAACAAGATTGTGGTGTCTCGAGATGTAAAATTTGAGGAGTCTATCCCTTTTTTTCACAAAGGAACCGCAGATTCAAGTAAGGGGGAGACTTGGGAGGATTTGATTCCGCTGCCTAATCATATTGGGGATATTAACTTGGATCATCTTCAAGTTGATGTCACTCATGCTCCTGCTTCCGATGCCTCTCATCCTCCTGATTCTTTAAGGGTTGATCAAGTTGATGACTCTTATGCTCCTATTTCTGATTCATCTCTCAGCCATTAAGAGGTTGATCCACTTCCAGTTAGAAGAAATCCTCCAAGAGTATGCCAACCTCCACCCAAACTGCTGGATTATGTTACCTATGCAGCACGACATCCAATCACTCTTGCATATCATTGATACTCACCTTCTCATGAAGCATTTCTCAGTGCTATCTCAAACCACCATGAACCCAGTACGTTTCAGGAAGCCAACCTTCATACCAAATGGAGACAAGCTATGGATGAGGAACTGCGAGCTCTTAACGACAACCACACTTGGAGTCTTGTTCAACTCCCTTGTGGCAAGAAAGCCGTGGGCAGTAGGTGGGTCTACAAGCTCCAATTCCATTATGATGACTCTGTTGAGTGTTATAAAGCAAGATTGGTGGCTCGGGGTTTTACTCAAACGTATGGGGTGGACTACAAGGAGACTTTTGCGCCTGTGGCTAAGATGAATACAGTTCGGGTCCTTCTTTCTGTGGCAGTCAACCAAGGTTGGTTCTTATTCCAAATGGACGTTAAAAATGCATTCTTGCATGGGGAACTTGAAGAAGAAGTATACATGCAACTACCTCCTGGACATCCTCAAGCCTCCGAAAATGGTCTTGTTTGTAAGCTCCATAAAGCCATTTATGGGTTAAAACAGTCCCCTCGAGCATGGTACGCTAAGTTAAGCTCGGTGTTGGAAGAAGTAGGATTCTCGAGGAGTAATGCAGATTCATCCTTGTTTGTTCGCATAGGTTCATTGGGAAAAGTGGTGGTATTAATTTACGTCGATGATCTTATCATAATTGGCTACAATATGGACGAGATTGTGTCTCTCAAATAGTCTCTTTATCAAAAGTTTTCTATCAAAGATCTTGGTAAGCTAAACTACTTTCTCGGCATTGAGATGGCAACTTCCCATAAGGGACTGTTTTTTAACCAAAGAAAGTACGTGTTGGATCTTCTTCAAGAGGTCGATATGCTTGATTGTAAACCAGTCACTACTCCCTTGGATTGCAAGCTCAAGTTAGACATGACTGGGGAACTTTTCACTCACGTAAGTTACTATCAACGATTAGTTGGTAAACTCATTTATCTTACTATTACACGGCCCGATATTACTTATGCTGTGAGTCTTGTTAGCCAGTTTATGCATGCCCCTACTGTTACTCATCTACATGTTGTTAAGAGGATACTATAGTATCTCAAGGGGTCCATTGGGCGTGGTATTCTCATGAGAAATAATAGTTCCACTCAAATACAAGGCTATACGGACGCAGATTGGGCGGACAATGTTCTCGATCACAAGTCAACCACGGGTTATTGTACTTTCGTGGGTGGAAATTTGGTCACTTGGAAAAGCAAAAAACAGAATGTCATTGCTCGATCTAGTGCTGAGGCAGAATATCGTGCAATGGCTTCTACTGCGTGTGAACTTATATGGCTCAAGAGTCTTCTTTCTGACTTGGGATTCCCTAGCAATGCACCGATGTCCCTCATGTGCGACAACCAAGCTGCGATGCACATTGCATCCAATCCAGTCTTTCATGAACGTACCAAGCATATTGAAGTGGATTGTCATTATGTGCGAGCTCAAGTTCAGTCCAAAGTTATTCACTTTACTCGTAGCCATGATCAATTGGCTGATTTGTTTACCAAGGCATTGCCAGCTACACATTTTCAGCACCTTCTTGGCAAGCTTGGCTCTATTAATCTTATGGATCCAGCTTGAGGGGGAGTCTTGAACAAAAAAGTGCTTGAGTCGACTGAATGCTATAGCACAGAAACCATAGGTCGACTCAGATTCACTGTTAAAGATGGCTTGAGCCATTTATCACAGAAATCTTAGGTCGACTGAAGGCTATAGCACAGAAACCTTAGGTCGACTCTGTCTTCCTGCCAGCAGCATACTTACTGCAGTTTTTAGGTGACTTCCTGCAGTCTCTCTGCAAGCAGCATACTTTCTGCAGTCTCTCTGCAGAAAGCATGCTTCCTGCAAGCAACATACTTACTAGGTGACTTGTTGATGTAAATCTCCTTAAATCAATGAGTGTCTTGTAATCAGTCAATTAGTCCTTAAATCAAGGAGAATGTGGCGTGTCCCTTCTCCCTTGATTTCTGTTTTTGCTGCTATATATTATGTTTGCTGTAAACTCTTTCATTATTATTGGAAATATATCAAAACTTATTTTTCCACAAGTAGGGTCATGTAGAAGGAGCAACGGATGGTGGAGTGTTTCGACGAACCACTGGCACTCGAACTTGGTCTCGTTGGAGCTACAGATCGAGAAGGAAGACCATGAGATCGGCGGTAGGGTTACTCCAAGTGTGCGCACCATGTGTAGCAGGTGGGGTTTGGGTGGAGCAGCCATTGATGATGATTTTGGCGATTGGTGTGAAGAGTGCAAGGCCCGAGATGAAGTGGAAGATGAAATCTTCTTAGATATGACCTCCCACCGAAACCTACCGAGCAGCCGCTCATCAGGCTCCTCGTTGTTGACAATCACCTGCACATTGTACGCCAACTTGAAGAAGAGGATGTTGGCATGAGCCAGAGAGGATCAAATCACAGACTCTATCGACGAAGAAAAATAAGCAGAGTGGGCCCCTTGGGCAGCCAGTGGAACTAGTCGGTTTCTAGGCTTCTGGGTCTGTAAAATGGAGAGCTAGGTCCAAGTGGATTTTGGGCTGTGATAACTGTGGAAGCTGTGAGAAATGGGAGATGGGCCTGGTTCTTTTGGGTATATGGGCCTTCGTCCTCAACACAATAATCCAGCCCACCATTTTGGGCAGGCTGACATTTTGCTTCTTATTTTTTGCTTTTTTTTTTGGGTGAAAGAAACTATAATTTAATTTTTTTTTTTTATACAAAGAAATTTGGAATTTTTTTTTTCTACAGGTGCTCACTGCATTCATGGAATTCATTGCTGTTTTGACGAATTACCTATGTTCATAATTGGCGGCAGCTTCTTGTGAATTTGCAATTAGTGATGGAGTGATCGGGATGTGGGTGCAACTGTGCTCTTTGCCCGATGCTTGTTGCAGTGCGTCACTTTTTACTGTGTGGTGATGTGCAAAAGACTGCAGCGGGATTTCGCTGTGTAGTGCCTTTTGGTCATGGTTTTCCCTCGGTGGTGACGTTGGTGTGATGCTCACCTTTATAATATGGCTTTGTAACCAAATCATTCCTTTAAAGAAATAAAGTATTCATATTTTGAATTTGCTTTTTATTCTTCAAAGTGTTTATGTTTTCGTTGGTGATGTGACTGTACTCGAAGTTTTGAAGTTTCAAGTTGCCTACATACCCTCGGTTGAGGAGGGATCAAGTCATGACGTAGTTCAAATGGGTGATTGGTTTTTTTTGTTTTGCCATACACAGTTTATGCTCTTGCGGGCCAAGAGCATGGTGCGTTTGTTTTAGGGTAGTAGCGCTTCAAGAATCTGCCATTGATGGGGCCGATCTTCAAGCCATCTTCTGCCATGACTAAGTAGACGTCATTGGTGTAGACCTCTTGTATTACGTATGGTCCATCCCACTTTGATGTGAACTTGCTTTTTGTCTTGTGAGTTGTGATGATAGGCCTACGCAATGCGAGGACGAGATCTCCAGTTTGGAAAGACCTTGGGATGACCTTCTTGTTGAATGCCTTGGATAGCTGTGCTTGGTAGCATTCCAAGTGTTGTTGAGCTTCGAGCCTTCTCTCATCCAACGCTTCCAGCTCTTGAATGCGCAACTTTGCATTCTCTTCATCAGTTTAGCCTTCTTGTATAGCCATTCTTAATGAGGGGATTTGACTTTCGAGCAGTAGGACAGCTTCCACGCCATATACGAGAGAATAAGGCGTAGCTTAGGTATGAGTCCTATGTGTCGTCCTATATGCCCAAAGTGCTTCACTTATTCTTTTGTGCCAGTCTCTCTTTGTTCGGCCGATCACCTTCTTCAGGAGGTTGCACAATTTTTTGTTAAATGCTTCTGCAAGACCGTTGGCCGGAGCATGATATATAGAAGACTTATGCTGTTCGAACTTGTATTTCTCGCAGAGCTCGTCCACGACTCGGTTGGAGAACTGTTTTCCATTTTCAGTGATGATGTAGCGAGGCACACTATATCGGTGAATGATATGTTCCTTGATGAAACGGACGACAGTTTCCTTCTTGACTTCTCTTAGGGGTATGACTTCAGCCCGCTTGGAGAAGTAATCTGTTGCAGCTAGGATGTAAGTTTCTCTTGCAGATGACTTTGGTGCAATTAGCCTTACGACGTCCAATCCCCATGCATTGAATGGCCATGAAGCAACTGTAGGGTGTAATGGTTCAGGTGGTTGATGTATGAAGTTGGCATGGAATTGGTAGGCTTGGCACCTTTTGGTGTGTTCCAGACAATCCTTCATCATGCTTAGCCAGTAGTAACCCATTCTTTTGAGCTGGAAATGTAGCTTTGGTCCGGACTGATGTGCCCCGCATACGCCTGAGTGTGCTTCTTCCATGGCTTGATTGGCTTCTTCCTCACCTAGGCATCTCAGAAGTATTCCTTCAAAAGAGCATCGGTAGAGCGTTTCTTTGTAGTTTTGAAAGCGAGGTGCTCGTCGACGTATTTCAAAGCGGTGTCTAGGATCATCTGGAAGTTTTTCATGCTCCAAGTAGTCGATCAGCGGTTGTCTCCACTCTTCAGCGTCGACCGAAAGTACTGAGATGACATTTGTATCGTCTAGTAGCATTTCAGTGATGAGCGGGATCACCCATCTTTGGCAAACTGGCACGTCTGCAACTTCGTCTTTTCCTAGTGTCATGCTCGAGGCTAGGTTGGCGAGAGCATCTGCCATTTGATTTTCTTTTCTTAGTACATGTTCTAGTGTCACGGCCTCAAACTTTTGTAGCAGTTAAGTTGCCAGCCGAAAGTATGGGACGAGATCATCTTTCCTCACCTCATATTCAGTTAAGAGTTGATTGATTATGAGCTTGGAGTCGCCATATACCTCAAGGGTTGTGATTTCCATGTTGATCACCATTTGGAGCCCGATGATCAGTGCTTGGTACTCAACGACATTGTTGGAGCATAATTCTCTTAGTTGGAAGGAATAAGGTAGTATTTGCCTTTATGGCGACATAAATACTACTCATGCCCCCGCTCCGTCTGCTTGTGCGGATCTGTCGAAGAACATCATCCATGTCGGGAAGATGTCGATGTAGAACACCTTATCGTCAGGCAAGTCGTTTGAGATTTTACAATCAGCTAGGATTGGGTGATCGGCAAGGAAGTCTGCTAGCGCTTGTCCCTTGACGGCTTTAGCTGGGACGTAAATGATCTTATACTAATTAAGAAGCAACGCCTATTTAGCGAGTTATCCTGTCAAGACTGGTTTGGACATGACGTATTTGACTGGGTCAGCTTTAGCAACCAAGTGGATAGTGTAAGCCTGCATGTAATGCTTGAGCTTCTGGATGGCGAATACTAAGGCGAGGCACAACTTTTCTATTAGGGAGTAGTTCAACTCAACGCTGATGAGAGTTCGCCTGAGGTAGTAGAGCGCTCATTCTTTTTGGGATTCATTTTCTTGTGCCAAGAATGCTCCAATTGAACTTTCCTGAGCGGCGATGTACAATATGAGCGGTTTCCCGGGCATAGGTGCCCCCAGGACAGGTGAACTTGATAAATACTTTTTTATGCTTTCAAAAGCATTGTGGCATGCTTCGTCCAATATGAACGGAGCATCATTCTTCATGAGTCGACTGAACGGTTGACAACGCCCTGCAAGGTTGAAGATGAAGCGTCTGATGAAGGCTAGTCGTCCTTGTAGACTTTTTAGCTCGTACAGGTTTCTTGGCTTAGGCATGCTTTGAATGGCCTTGATCTTTGATTGGTCCACTTCAATGCCACGGTGCTTGACAATGAAGTCGAGGAACTTTCCTGAGGTGACGCCAAATGCACATTTCAAGGGGTTCATCTTGAGGTTGTATTTTCGCAACCATTCGAACACTATTCGTAAATCTTTTAAGTGATCTGATCTTTTCTTTGTCATGACCACCACATTGTCTACGTAACATTCTACGTTTTTGTGTAGCATGTCATTGAAGATTTTCTGCATTGCGCGTTGATATGTAGCTCCAGCGCTCTTTAGACCAAAGGGCATCACCTTGTAGCAGTAGATACCTTTTAGAGTCCGGAAGGCTATTAATTCCTCGTCTTCGAGAGCCATGCGAATTTGATTGTATCCAGAAAAACCGTCCATGAATGATAATGCCTCGTGGCCAGTGGTTACGTCCACCATGATTTTAATGATTGGCAAGGGGAAGTCGTCATTCGGGCAAACTTCGTTGAGGTCTCGGAAGTCTACGTAAACATGTATTTGTCCGAATTTCTTAAGGATAATGACGATGTTGGAGATCCACTTGGGGTATTTCACATTTCGAATGAAGTCTGCTTCGATTAGCTTGTTAATCTCAACCTTAATCTGTGGGATGAGCTCGGACCGATAGCATCTTTGAGTTTGCTTTATCGATCGCATTCCAGGCTTGACTGCAAGATGATGTACAATGATGATAGGGTCAAGGCCGGACATTTCTTTGTAGGTCCAAGCAAAGACATCTTTATACTCTAACAATAGTTGGTAATACTCTTCTATTTCATCCGCACTTAGTAGTGCATTACGAAGATAGGCTTTGGTTCTTCGCTTATGCCTAAATTGAGTTCCTTGAGATCATTAACTGTGGCTTGCTCCCCATCTTCGAGCTGTGGTGGCGCAGCAGTGACATCTTCCTCGAGGATTTCGTCTTCTTTACCTTCTTGGATCGTGATGTGGAAGACATCTTGGACCTCCTCTTCAGTGCTGTCTTCTCGAGCTTGTTGGCATGAAGATTGTCCAATGTGGATAATGGTACGCTTTCTTACTTTCAGTGGTCCATTTATGTCAACCTCCAAGATTGCTTGGTGCTTCATCCTTGAAGGAATCGACCTTCGAACGTCGCCCTTTTCTGCCAGCCCGTCGAGCTTTTCTTCCTTTGGCATTGTCTCCCTCTTTCTAGAAGGCTTCTTATTGTCTTTAAGTCTTTCTAAAGCTGACCGTCGTGGAGGAGAGCTAGCCGTGTTGCTTTGTTTCTTAGGTTTTGACAACCTTTCGAAAACAGAGCTTTGGGATGTTGGCGCATTAAGCCTCTTGAAGACTAAGGTTCAATCTTGACCACTAATGCGATTAAGTGCCGAAATTCTAGGCCTTAAACTATTCATCATCTCGAAGATTGACGTCCGAGGGGCAGATTTAGTCTTCTCTTGATCTTGTTCAACGTTTACGCTGATGTGTTGAGTGCTAGCATTTTTTGCTTTGCTTGAAATCTTCACAGGTGCGTTTAGTGTGAAGCCAAGTCCAGCTTTGTTGTTGTCAACTCCGTAACCATGCTCCTTCAACTTCTTTTGAGTTTTGGTGAGGTTACGTTCTTTGTCGTCGACGGCGTTTGAAGCCTTCTTTCCAGGATTCGAAGAGGAAGCAAAGTCGCACCTAGCCTTCGACATGAGTTTGTAGGCGTTTGGATCAAAACCTTCTTCAGTCCTCTTGGTTAGAAGAAAGCTTGGTTCCACCCCATTTGGCAGAGCTTTTACGAAGCCTTGTGGTAGTCTTGCAACCTTAGCGTTGCTTAGCTGTGTCAGAGGCAAAATTGAATTCGTCTTGAGCAACTTTACATTATCCTTCTGCCGCTGTGTGTCGTCTTTGCTTGCTCCAGTTTCGAATGGGGATTGACCATTCTTGCTTCTTAGGCATGGCCTCCCGTTCTTGCTTCTTAGGTATGGCTTGCCACTTCTGCTTTTTATGTGCTGTTTTGCCCGTGAATTTGATCTCTTTTGGAAGAGCTTTGGGCACCATGTCTTCATCCATGTAAAACTTGATGTCTGCAACGTGTGATTCAGCTTCGGTGAATGGTTTGGTATCTCTTTGGATTACCTTCACTCATTCCCGGTAGAATTTCAAGCATTGGTGGAGGATGGATGACACTACTCTATTCCCCTGGATCCAAGGCCTTCCTAAGAGCAAGCTATAGGAGGTTCTTGCAGCAATCACGTGGAATATCGTGCTTGATTTAAGTTCACCAATGGTCATCTCCACTCGGATCATGCCCATCGCTCTTTGTCTTCATTGGTTAAAACCCTCGATCAGCAGACGACTTAAGGATAATTCATCCACTTTGATGCCGATTATGGTCATTGTTGACTTTGGCATGATGTTTATGGCTGACCCACCATCCATAAGCATGCGGTTAACTTTGTGCTCCCTTATGTAACCCGAGATGAAGAGAGGACGGTTGTGAGGCTTTGATCCTAGCAGTAAGTCTTTATCTATGAAGTTGATTGCATTCTGGACGGCACAACATGTGGCACATTCATGTGGCCGAAGCTTTAAGCCTTCGTCCTTGCTTTCTTGCATTTCGTGATCGTCGGGACTTGCTAAGACCGCTGCTTGTGCTCTTCACATTTTCTTTGGCAATCGTAGCACTTCCTTGATGCTAAAGTGTGTTGGCAGAAATTCTTTGGGCGTGAGGGTATTTTCTTCCTCAGTGACGATAGCTTTGCCTTTTGAGGGCTCTTCCATCTCTACTTCAACCATGTGACATGTGACGATAGTGCACTTTTGGAAGAAGTCCTTGGGGAAATATTCATGCAAGAAGACAGAAATGCGTGGCTCTTGCTCCATAGGTTCCCCACTGTATATTGGCTTAGCAGTTCTTATGTTTTCTTTGGGCTTCCTATTGTTACGGCGACGGTGCTTTCTCCCTTGCTCCCCCTTTGGCCTTGTGGCTTATGGTCTTGGCTTCCTCGTCTTTTTATAGGTTACCAATGTCCATCGTTCTTCATGATCGGTAGGTGCATCTTGGTCGTTTGTCCCCAGTGATGGTTGTGCAGAAGGTGCCATGCAGCTTGAGCATTGACAGGACTGGTCAGGTGTCACTTGGAGAGGTACGGGATCGAAGGATCCAAACGCAATAGTAGTAGTATGTGTTGCGACCGTGTCTTCGAGGTCGAGCTCAATTTGCCCTTGTTGTGCTAGCTTTATGATGAGTTCTTTGAGGACGAAGCACTTGTCAACATGATGGCTTACGATACGATGATACATGCAATACCTAGGATCGTTTACACGATTCATCTCTTCGAGAAGCTTGCATTCGGGTAGCTCGATCACCTTCTTTTCTAGTAAGTCGTGTAACATTGCAGCCATATCTGAGTCAGGAAAAGGGTACGTCTTTTGCTCCAGCTCCCTCAAGGTGTTCTTGTACTTGTCTTGGGTGCGAGGAGGCTCACCTCTTTTTATTTCCTTTGCTTTGGTCTTATAGGAGATATTGATAGGCGCGGATGAGGTCTTGACCGTTGCGGTGTTGACGGTAAAAGCTTCATTGGGGACCTTCTTCCTAGTCTTATCGACATTTGGGGAGAACACCTTATCCTTCTTGAAGTCGGTGATCGGCTCATTCTTTCCGTGATTGGCGATACTCAACTCCATGTCGTGGGAACGAGTTGCCAGCTCCTTAAATGTTCTCGATTTTATACTTTGGAGGATGTAATGTAACCCCCAGTGCATGCCTTGAACGTACATTTCAATGGCGGAAGTTTTAGAAAGTCGATCTTTGCAATCCAAACTTAATGAAGGCCATCTATTAATGTAGTCGACGATAGGTTCATCCTTCCACTGTTTCGTACTGGTCAGCTCCAGCATGCTTACATTGCGGCGAGTGATGTAGAAGTGGTTGAGGAACTCCTTTTCTAGCTGATCCCAACTGTTGATAAACTCGAGCTCGAGGTCGGTGTACCAGTCAAAGGCGTTGCCTTTCAGCGAGCGCAGGAACTGCTTAACGAGGTAGTCTCCTTCTGTTCCAGCATTGTTGCAGGTTTCAATGAAATGGGCGACATGTTGCTTTGGGTTTCCCTTTCCATCGAACTACATGAACTTTGGCTGCTGATAACCCATCGGCATCTTCAAAGCGTCAATCTTCTTGGAGTAGGGCTTTGAGTATAGTACGGAGTCATGTGAGCTTCCTTCGTACTGTGCCTTGATGGTGCTGGCGATCATCTCCTGCAGCTGCTGGATAGATAGAAATCCCATGAACGCCGCTGCTTGGTCTGGCTCCCCCTTCTGTTCGACTTTCTCCACCAGAGGCTCTTCTTCTTCGTCGGCCTCTTTCTTTAGTGGATCAACCTTTAGGTCGACTTTTACGTCGTGTTGCGCCTCCAGTTGATTGGTGAATGCGGCGATTTGCAAGTCTTTCTCCTCCACAGTCAGTGTGAGTTTTGCGATCGCTTCATTCATTTGAGCCAGCTGTTCATCGATTGAAGTCGCTCATGTGGTCATGACTTGCATGGCTATGCTGCCGTTCGAGTCGACATCGGAGAGTAGGGACTCGAAGTACTTCTTTGGACTTTCCTCCCTTGATGCTCTTAGCGAGGCCAGGGTGATCATGGGCTTGTGCCTCGGGTGCTCTTGTTCCTTCGGCAGAGTTGATGTAGAGGTGGAAGACATAGCGGAAAGAGCTTTTGCCTTGCTTCGAGTTATGATGCCCGAAGTGCCACCACTTGTAGCGAGGACGTTCTTGTTCTTCACGTTGGTTGCGGGAGCGGCTTGAACCTTCCTTGACGCCATTTGGGCTTTTTTTCAGATTTGAAGATAGAGATGAAAGGTAGAGATGTCCCACTGAGCGTGCCAAATTTGTAAACACGAAATATTCCTGAAACGAACAAAACAAGAACACGTGTACAAAATAATATTTTGTATTAATTTTGGGGTTACAATCTCTTTTACAGTTTGGTCCTCTGATTCTATCTTCGTAAGATGTAGATTTGTGGGTTGTGTGATTGATCCAAGGGCCGTCGAGGCTTGATCTTGGATGAACGGTTGGAAGTTTCTTCAAGGGGCGTTAGGGCTTGATCTTGAAGGTTGAGGGAAGTTTCTTCAAGGGCTTTTGGGCTTGATCTTGAAGAACGGTTGGATGTGTGGATTTGTTGATGTTGTCGATCCAAAGGGCCGTTGGGGCTTGATCTTAGGATGAACGGATGATGAACGATGAACGCTTTCTTCAAGGGCCGTGGAGGGCTTGATCTTGAAGGAGGATTTGATGAAGAACGAAGAGAGCTTTCTTGATCCTTCGGGATTTGCTTAAGAGCTTTTAGAGTTTCAAAGCTTCAAGGTTTTGGTGTGATCTCCAATGGTCCTCTTATCCCTTGATGGAGAAGCCTATTTATAGGCTTTGAGAATGAATCACCGCCATCCTTTTGTTTTGGTGAAGTAAGTAGAAGTTGTAGGTGAAATGGGTGGAGTTTGTAGGTGAAGTGGGTGGAGTTTGTAGGTGAAGTAAGTGGAAGTTGTAGGTGAAATGGGTGGAGTTTGTAGGTGAAGTAAGTGTGTGATGTAGGTGAAATGAATAAATGTTGTAATTTTAATGCATTGGTTAACATTTATTTCACTGAAATTTTGATGTCTACAGTGACATGCCATGGTCAGTCAGTTCACTCTCATATATTTGCAATGGAGAATGGCTCCGGGCATTTTAACTATCTGATCAAGATTTTTGTATTTTTTACTAAAGATCTTATGGTTAAAAAGTTTAGAGTATCTAATACTTTGTAGTGCTAAATTGGACTCGACTGCGAAAGCCGAATTATGCAATAGAAAGTAACACCAAAGAAAACCTATGGAGAGTATCCATTCATAGGTAATCACAAACTTCCAATTTCGGTGTGAAGTAAATTGTCATTAGATCTCGTGGAGCTGCGCTCCTGACCGTAATTTACCGTGCCCTTTCGGCTCG
Source organism: Heteromeles arbutifolia (assembly GCA_024362995.1). NCBI lineage: Eukaryota > Viridiplantae > Streptophyta > Magnoliopsida > Rosales > Rosaceae > Heteromeles > Heteromeles arbutifolia. Next base: position 35,067,236 of record JANCRC010000005.1, on the reverse strand, counting down.
TTGTTTCAAGATAGGTTTAGACTAAAATTTATACAACACTACTCGAACTATTAGAGGTAAGCTCAAATACCGCTACATACTTTCTTTTTTTTTTTTGTTTTTCTTTGTTGCCGATTTACCACCAAACTCTAATTTTAACGTGGTTGGACCATCTTTGTAAGTTTATGTTAGAAATTCCCCCATAACGCATCACGTGTTGAACAAATTAACGAAATTTTTTCCTCCATTCATATTTAAGTGTAAAACTCGTCAAATATAAAATCTTTAGTGTAGAACTTGCAATTTATACGAGTCAAATTTATGGCCTCCCAATACTACACCTTAGTACTATCTATTTTTATGTTTATAAGACCACATATTACCAAAGTAAAAAGGGTATGTGCATTTGCACTTAAAGAAATAGAATTTTTTGTAAGTAAAGAAACAGTTTTTGGCTTGAAGCAACTGTGGTTTTGCCGATGATTTTGTCGTTTTCACTTCTTAGGTTTTCTCGCCATTTCTCAGCTGCCAATCAAAGCTTCACCGTTCGCCAACATCTAAACAAGTACTTTTCTGGGCCATCCCAGAATCTCAGAAAACTCATATCAGGTACTTCACTTCCCATCTTTTTTAACTTCCTTACCATCTGTTTGGTTACCAAGAAAATTGAGAAAATTATATAGAACAATCACGTCTTAACCTTTAGTTTAGATCCGCATCCATCTAATTGATATATACATGCATGCATTCTGTTCTGCTTTGATTTCTCTGTGAATTTAAGAAAACATAAATTTCACATTCGCTTCTAGTTTAGAGGTCTTGATAATGATGACTCAATGTGTAAGCTTTTCTCAAACTGCCCAGTACTTGAAGATTTGGCTATAGAAGGAACTCGTCGATACAGTGTATTTTTGAATCTCAACATTGATGCTCCTGAATTGAAGAGATTAAGGATAAGTTCGGAATGTTACGACTATGAGAAAGATGGGGACAAATTTTTTATTTTTGCGAGATAAATTTTTTATTTTTACTCTTAAATTATTGTAATAATTTCAAACCATCCTCCTTCCCTTAACAATAATAAAATAAAAAATTACCACTAAACCGTAATATTACTATCGGTTTGTTTGTTTATAAGTTTTTATGTACCAAAGTAGAAAAGGTATGTGCATTTGCCACGCAAAGAAATAGTTTGTGTAATACCATTTATCAGCAAAGTAAAAAGGTATGTTCATTAGCCACATAAAGAGTAGTTATAGGCTCGAAGCGACTGTGGTTTTTCCGATGGGGGTGCTCTTTGTGGTTTTCGCTTTCTTAGGTTTTCTCACAGTTTATCGGCTGCCAATAAGAGTTTCATCACCGTTCACCAACCACTAAACTGCCATCCCAGAATCCCAGAAAGCTCATATCAGGTACTTCACCTCCTAACTTTTTTAACTTCCTTATCATCTGGTTTCCCAGAATTGATATAATTATAGAGGAATAGAAGAATCAAGTTTTAACCCTTAATTTAGATCCGCATCCATTTAATTGACATATACAATTAATGCATGCATTCTGTTCTGCTTTGATTTCTCTGTGAATTTAAAAAAACACAAATCTCATATTTCCTATGAAATATTAAGTACTATGATCTCTTAAGCTATCCAAGTTACAACATTGGTGCCGTGTTTTTTAGCATAGCTGCTACGACATACAAATGTGTTTGAAGTCATTGAAGTCATTGAAGTCAAAGGGTCGAGCGGGTGTTGAAGATAGCTAGGATCACATACTTCCATTTCTCGAAAGAAATGCTGTAAGCACCAGCATTTTGTCTAGGATATGGAAGAACGTATGGGCTTCTCTTACCAATCTAGACTTCTGCCACACAGATATTCCTAAATCTCGTGGTTTCGTTGAGCAGGTACTATCCTTTCTGTTGAATTGTAATCTTGTCTTGGCCCAAGACAATTGATCCGGCCCATACACAAAGAAAGATCCATGCACATGCTAGAAAGTTCTAGCAAAGTTCAAGTTGGTGGAATGCATGCATAAATATCTAAAGCTTTTTGTAGAAAGATCTAGAATCTTGTAAAATTGTGTGGTTGTTAAGCATTAGCTAGAAAGTGTAGCAATGCCAAAGTTGGCAAACCTTGCCTATAAATAGGTGAGGTGCTAAGCTATGTGATGAAGCAACCAAGGGAGCAAGTAGTAAGAAGTGAGAGTGTCAAGTAGGAAGTAAGAAGAAGCAACAAAGCTTCTAAGAGTGTTTGAGTGTTTCCTCTTGTACTAAGTTTGTGTGAGAATAAAAATTTTGTGTAATACTTTGAGTGTTCTTTCTTTCTCTTGCCTATCAATTCCGCTGCATTACATTCTTCTTTGTGAGATAAACATCTCCAAAGTAGTGAAGTCTTTTTAAGCCCCAACACTTTCACGATTCATCAGACATTTAGAAATTCCGTCTTCACAGTGATTGTCCTCGGAAATCATCAGTTCCTCTCGTTTAAGGGGTTGGATTCGCAACTGCTATTAGGCATAATGTTGTTGAGCTTGATCTTTCCACTGGTCGGCACCAAATTTTGAAGTTGCCTCAAAGCCTTTTCACTTCCAAAACACTAAAATGGTTTTGAAGCTGGGGTCAGATTTTATAACCAGTTTTCCTACATCAAGGTGCTTCCCAAGTCTCAAGGTCCTTCAAGTTAGATTTAGAGATCTAGATACTGATGAGTCAATGTGTGAAGTTTTCACAAAATTCCCTGTACTTGAAGATTTGGTTATAGAAGGAACTCGTCGATATGGTGTAATTTTCGATCTCAACATCAATGCTTCTGAGTTAAAAACGTTAAGGATAAGTTTGGAGTGTAATAATTTGGAGGTAGATGGGGACAACTTTATTTTTGAACCAAAGCTTGAAAGCCTTGATCTCGAGGAGCATAGTTGCTCAAATTACTTTTTGGAGAATGATAACTATCTATTTAAAGCCAATATTGACCTAGATCACCACTATGCAAATGCATTATCACCCCGGTTTGCTGGTTGTGCAACTGTGCTTTTGGCAGGGATTGCAATGTTAAACATCTATACCTTTCAGCTCATCTTTTGGAGGTAAGTATATCCGAACTCCTTTCTTTTACAGTTGTAAAAAGGAAACATAAGAGGTAATTTCGAAGGATGGAAGAGTTGTGGGGTGAGGCATTCATGCTGGCTTATGATTTTTAATTTTTTTTTCAAATTTAGACTTGATGAATTTGCAGGAATGAAGAAATTAAATAGTACATAATTAGGTTTGGCTGCTTTGGAAAGCAAATCAAAAATAATAATTAAAATAAAAGAACAGATTCGTAAATGAATAAGAAGTTTACCATCTGTATTCGCATATGTCCTTCCATGATATACCAAAGCACGTCAAGTAAAAAGACATCCTTGCATCCCCTACTTTTCCATATTTTGCCTCATATCTATAGTTCTGATTATTCTTTATTTGTTCTAAACATAGTGTTTGCTACTTGCCTTTTTTCTTATTATGGAAATTTATGATTTGCGATATTATATAGTGCATGAGCAAATTCTTAGTTTTCGGCGCGAGTTTATCTTTGATCAATGCTCTCTCTTTCATGAAGCCTTGCTTTCTGCCCGCTTTTGATAATTTTAAGCACTTGGAGTTTGCTCTCTATGAATTCAAATCACTGGATAGTGCTAATAGAGTTGCTCAGGAGATCAACAAAGCTGGAATATCTTGCCCTACAACTTTATGATGTAAGCTGTATTTCCTTGTCTGCTACGCAATATCTGCATGCTGCTCCTAATGACTCTCATTTTATTCTTTCTTTAAATGAATGCCAAGATGTTGCCAGTGATAAATATTGTGGATACCCAGAGAGTGAATTGAGTCCACCCGAGTTTGTGCCTGATCTGTTTGTTATCACACCTCAAGACCATCTCGATAGTGGGATTCTAGGGAAGGGAGGATGAGATGGAAGCGGCAAATTATTTGTTAAAAGTTGGTGCAGTGTTGCATAAGATGATTATTAAACTTAGCATTGGATCTCAAGAAGAAGACGCGTAGTTAAAGTTTGAAGGTTTCGAAGGGGTTCAACAACTTGTCAAATGTCAAGTCGAATCTGATTAAGATGAGTTTTTTTTTTTCTTTTTCCCACGATATTCTGCTTGAAGTTCGATTCTGTGTTTTTGAAAGATCCTGGTTGGCAATAATATATTAAAGCAACGTTGTCATTCTTGAGGCGAAACTATTTGTCGTGGGCTCTTTTGTATCTGAAGATAGTTGCATTTGCATTCGTGCCATGGTCATATTAACGAGAAGTGAGAAGAGAGAAAGCTCTATGTCGGAGACAATGAACATGCTTCAACCTTCAGAAGGAAAACATTTCCGCATTTCTGAATGAAGACAATGCATATTAGATTTCTATCTTATTTCAACAATGTGAAAGAAAGTGAAATGTTGAATCTCCATGTTTCAACAACAGGAGGGCCAAAGTCACGTCTAGGGAGAAGTACCACCAATGCTTTCTTCACCAAGTTCTCCTCAAAACGGGTTTTCAAAGGGAAAAGATGGATGAACAAGCGAAATTAAGTTGTACTTGTTTTTGTTAGTATTTAAGTGTTTTAGCTGAAATAAGTTTATTCATTTTACTTGTTTAAATCAGAGCCCTTGGATTACATTCCAAATGGATGCTCTAGATTAAGTTAGAGTAAGTGTTGTTGAGTGCCACTTGTAATTATCTCATAGGATAGATAACATGGATGGCTGAGATTGTATTCATTCTGTTAGGGGAGAGAGAAGTGCAATATTCCCTCCTCAGTGCAACGGTAATATTCCCGTGTGCAATGTAAGAGAGAGAGGAACAATTTCAATGCAGTGTGAGAGGCTTCCATCATAGTGGAGCTCTCAGAAATATTTCATTCTTCTTCTTTCCAAAATATTTCCTTCCATTCATTGAATCACAATACCAAAATAGCACAATCTAACAGTTTCATCCCTACATCAACTGACTGCTTCCCAGGCTAAAACGATCATCGCTAACCTCGTGCTCCTAAGGGAAATAGTGAATGCACTACTTCTCAGTGCACTTGGACGGGTTTCTCGCACACACATTGCAAACAGATAGAATTTAGTAAAAGAATGAGTTCTTGCTCTCGTTGGATTTGGCTCTTCAGTGTGCAAAAGAGGAGCTATACAAGGAATTTGATCCTAATTATTCGACATTACAAGTACTACTTCGATATCTAATTTTTTTTAGTTCGTTTCCACACAGTATTTGTGAATCACTACCATTTTTGTTCATTTCTTACAACTTTTCATTTCCAAAAAAATTATTTCTACTTAAAAAATAGCTTTTCTTTATTATTAAAAAAAAAAAATAAAAAAAAAAAAAAAAAAAGCCACACAAAAGCTCCTACCGTATCCATATGCTTTGTTTGCTTATCATTTCTTTACCATTGGTGGAATCGCATGTTTGGTGGGCAATAAAAACCCCATTTACCAAAGTAAAAAGGTCAAAGATGGTGACTTTATATAAATTCTGGAGTCAAGAGAATCTGAAATGTTCGCACTTTGAGAGCAGCAGCTGCGGTTAAAATAAGTCCCGATAGGGTTTGCTTTTCAGGTTTTCACTTTCTTAGCTTTCCTCACCGTTTCTCAGCTGCCAATCACAATTTTATCGTCCACCAACCACCAAATCTGATCACTCTTCTGGGTCCATCCGATCCCAGAAGCTCACATCAGGTACTTCACCTCCTGAATTTCTGACATCCTTACCATCTGTTTTTTCTGTCAAACGACTTACCATCTGTTTGGTTGCCGAGAAAAAACATAAAAGAATATGGAGGAATTTTTTTTTATAAAAAAAAAATAAAAAATCAGATCTTACCCTTTAATTTTTTAGGTCAAAAGGTCTTACTTTTTGGATTTAGATCCGCATCCATTTTCATGTAAATAAAACATAAGTAATTGAAAAATCGTTTTTATTTTTGATTTATTGATACAAGGGTAAGAACATGAATGTGCTTTTATCTGCTTTGATTCGTTGTTTCTGACTAATATAGAGGAAATTTTTTTATTAAAAAAAATAAAAAAATCAGATCTTACTCTTTTATTTTTTAGGTCAAAGGGTCTTACTCTTTCGATTTAGATCCGCATCCATTTTCATGTAAATAAAACATAAGTAATTGAAAAATCGTTTTTATTTTTGATTTTATTGATACAAGGGTAAGAACATGCATGTGCTTTTATCTGCTTTGATTTGTTGTTTCTGACTCAGATAAAACATGATTTATTGAATATTTTTATATGAATTATTAAGTACGAAAGCTTAAGCTGTCTTTAAATTTACAACATTGTTACCATGTTTTTAGGGATGTCTTTGAAGTCCTTGAGGTCAAGGGGTAAAGAAAATGTTAGAGATAGGATCAGTGAATTACCAGACGCGTTGCTTTTGCACGTACTTTCGTTCCTCGAAACAAAATGTTGTGTGAATACCGGCGCTTTGTCTAGAAGATGGAGGAATGTATGGGCTTCTATTCCTAATATAGACATCCGCCGTGGGCATTTCTCTCGCTCTGGTGACCTTTTTAATTTCGTTGAGCGTGTACTTTCCTTTCATGATGCATCAGACATCCAAAAATTCCGTCTTCACTGTTTGTGTGACGACATCATCAGATTCTCTCATATTGATCGTTGGGTTCGCAATGTTGTTAGGCATAATGTTGTTGAACTTGATCTTTCTGTTGAACTTAGTGTTTTGGCTGATTCAGATCAAGGCCAAACCTTTGAGTTGCCTGAAAGCGTATTCACGTGCAAAACCCTAAGGGTTCTGGAATTGGGTTCAAATTTTATTACCAATGTTCCCGCATCAGGGTGTTTTCCGAATCTCAAGTTCCTTCGGGTTGTACTTGAAGAGCCTACTAATGACTCAATCTGTAAGCTTTTCTCGAGCTGCCCTGTACTTGAAGATCTAGCTATAGAAGGATCTCATCGATATGGTGTAGTTTTCAATTTCAACATCATTGCTCCTGAATTGAGGAGGTTAAGGATAAGTCTGGACTATGATGATTTTGATAAAGATGGGGACATTTTTTTTATTTTCGCTCCCAAGCTTGAAACGTTTGATCTCAGAGAGGAGGGTTTCTCAAGTTACCATTTGGAGAATGCAAACCATCTCTTCAAAGCCAAGATTTATCTTCCTGAACATTATGCAAGTGCATTAGCACCGTGCTTTGTTGAGCGTGCAAGAAGGCTTCTGGCGGGGATTCACAATGTTAAGCATCTAACCCTTTCAGTTCATCTTTTGGAGGTAAGTATATTATTCTTTATTTGTTCCAAACCTATTGTTTGCGGTTAATGCCTTTTTCTCGTTTTGGAAAATTTATGATTTCAGATATTGTATAGTGCATAACCAAATGTTTAATTTTCTGCAAAAGTTTATCTTTGATCAGTACTTTGTCTTTCATGAAGCCTGGCCTTCTGCCCGCTTTTGATTATTTGAACCACTTGAAGCTGGATCTTTATGAATGCAATCACTGGAATTTGCTAACAGAGTTGCTCAAGAGATCACCAAAGCTGGAATATCTTGTCATACAACTTTATGACGTAAGCTTTATCTCCTCGTCTGCTACGTAATACCAGCATGCTGCTCTTAATGATTCTCTTTTGATTCTTTCCTCAAATAACTGTCAGGGTTTAATCTGCGACGAAGATTATGGACACCTGGAGCACGGATGGAATCCACCAGCTTTTGTGCCTGTCTGCTTGTCATCGCACCTCAAGACCATCTCAATATTGCGATTCGAGGGAAGGGAGGATGAGATGGAAGCGGCAAAGTATTTGCTGAAACATGGCGAAGTTTTGAATAGGATGAATATTCTTACCAATTACTTTCAGCCGAAAAAAAAGGAGTTATGCTGGGAATTTTGTTGGTTTGAAAGGGGTTCGAAGGCATGCCAAGTGGAATTTGAGCATGATGAGTTTTAGGGATTTTATTCTCTGTTTTAGAAAGGTTCTTTTGGCAAAGAAAACTGAAGCAAACTATGTAGTTCTTCTTAAGATGGTACTGAATAATCTATTTGCATTTTAGTTTCAATATTTTCGTTTGTATTGGAAATTGGTCTTTCAAGATTTTGCTGCCCCTTTCCATATTAATGTTGTCTGCTTCGTTGGATTGGGCATTGAGCGCCCTCTCAACCAAAAGAAATTATTTTTGTACACGTTTGTTTCTCCTTACGCACATTCATGTTTAAACTGGTCCTTTATTGTCTTTTCCTGTATAAAGGTCGGCAGATAAACCTGAGTGCATAAATAGTGTTGTGGAAATTATTTTCTTTTAACGAAATCTTAAAGCTGCAAATGACGATTTTACAAGTAAAATCGCTTTTGACTACATTTGAGTACAATACACAAAAGTACTTTCTAAAGAACTTGTCAAGTGTGTGTTAATGAAGCACTTTCCAATACTTGTGTAGAAAGAAATTACTTGAAACTTTTATGAGTTTCAAGATGTTAGTAAAACTAAAGTACCCTCGAATAGAAGAAAGAAGTACCGAGTTTCGAAACTTTGCAAGGATGGGAGAGCCTGAGACGTTCACGTTGACGACAATACTGCGGTTCTCATTTTCTTGGATTTTCCTACCGTTTCTCAGATACCAATCAGAGCTTTTAATATTCATTGGCCGTACCAGAAGCGCTTATTAGGTAATTTTTCTTCGTAACTTTTTGACTTCTTTACCTTCTGATTCGTTATGATCTGTTTGGTTACCACAAAAGCTGAGGGGAAAAAAACAATAGAGCAATAGTAGTAAATTCAAGTATTAACCTTTGTATTTTTCGTCTCTGTAAACAATTTGATGTTTGCTTTTGCTTGTAGTTCTAGAACTAATGTTCCTGGAAAAATTCTCCATTTAAGAAACCAAAGCTTCAAGCCGCAGCTAAAGATAGGATCGGTAAACTACCAATTGGAGTTCCTTGTCACATACTTTCGTTCCTTCATACAAAAGGTACTTTGAAGACCACGGTTTTGTCTACAAGATGGATGAATGTATAGGCCTTTATTCCCAATCTAAACTTCAACGATAGAGATTTACGTTGGCTTGACTCTGCTGCTTTTATGGGATTTGTGGTTGGATTCACACGGCGTCAGGCATAATGTTGTTGAACGCGATCTCCATCTTTATGTAAATGATGTAGCTGATGGCCTTTTTGAGTTGCCCCAGTGCCTTTTCACGTCCAAAACACTGGTGGTTTTGAAGTTGATGTGAAATTTTATTACCTGCATACTCCTCCCACCTGTGGTTGCTTCCCGAGTCTCAAGTTCCTCCCCGCTACAATTGACTATCCTGATAACCAGGTAGGTATGCCCTAACTTGTTCCCCTTACACTATGTCCACTAGAGGATTATAGGAGGAAAAGAAAGCGGTAGCCGGAAAAAGGAAGGAAGAATGGAGGGGTGAGGCATGCTTGAAATAACTTAAGCTAATTACTTATTAAGTTTTGGTTGAAGGAAAATTACAAAGGAAAAAGTTGAAATTACTTAAGGAGATGCTTTTACATATAAAACCACTTAGGATCTTCACTTAGCGTGTCGGGAGCTTTTTTGTAATTTCATTACTTTGATGAATAAAATACATGAAAATAAGGGACGGATTGTAACAATATACAACAGCTTCATGCAAGTATATCTCTTGTAATCCATTTGGAGGAGGCTTCTCGATGTTTAAACCCAATTTGGCTACCCCATCAACTGCAAAATTACATTATTTATGAACATGTTGCAAATTACAGCTCCATCTCGCTATTTAAACTCAATAATAATATAATATGATAATCCGATAACTTTTCATTAATATGACAATCATTCGACAACTTTTCAAGAATATGATAATCATTCAACAACTTTACAACTAGGTAGGGGAATAGAGTGCAGGGAAATGCCACTAGCAAGATTATGGTGGAGTTTGGGTGGCGACGGTGGTGGTGTGGTAGATTTTCAAAGGATTGTGAAATGTTGTTTTATAATTGGGATTGGATGTCTTTTAACCACATATGTCTGTATTAATGTCATTCATACGAGCTTCATAACCTCTCGGATTTTTTCTTTGATCCGATGCACCATTCCACGGTGCAGAGGGATTTTCACACATGAGGTGCACAGAAAAAGGGGAGGAGTTTTCTCTTCCTTTTCTGTAGAGAGGAAGAGTGGAGGGGTGTGGCCTGCATGCAGACCCATCATATTCAACCCCCTTAAAAACTGGACAGATTGGGGGAATGAAACAAATTAAATCGCAATACAGTTTGATGCAAGCTCGAATTATAAACATGGAACCATAAAGTCGGTGCTCTTACTTCCCGGTGCATTACTACATGAAGCTTACAATTTGAGCTTGCATCAACCCATATGCAGCATTTGATGCGCAGCATTTGATGCATGCGAACCTAATTTCAGAACATCTTTAACAACTTAAGTCTTTCAAACCTGCCCAAGATATGTCAAATAAGAACATGCATTGTGCCGCAATAGTATTAGAAACTGGCTCTTACAGGCAGAAACGAAGGATTAAGCAGCAATTCACGGACTCCCGCCAACACATCTAATGAGAAAATTGACCAATACTATCAAGTCTCGACCAATACGAAATTAAGTTGCAATTCTTCTGGGTGCAGATCTAGACGAAATTCCTAACCAGTCTCATTTTATAACTACAAACAGAGCATTTTGGAGTCCCTTTCAACATATTGGTCCCAGAATAATCCATCATCAGGCAGACTATTATCCCTTCAACATATTTGCTCAATAGGATCCAAATCCAGTCGGTCCAAGTAATACCATTCATGCAATCGAATGAGGAAGTGTTCGATTAATTTCCTACTTGCATTGAACAGATTCAAACAGGAAATGAACAATATGCATATACATATGCCAAAGTCAGAAACATCTGACCAAATGAAAAACATAAAGCAATTACTAAACTAGCTCAAAAATTGCAACTAACAAAGCATCACTAGCAAAAGGTTTCCACAATATCGATCCAATCCCTAACTATGACCGATTAAAACCAGCAAGCGATCCAAGTTTCTAAAGTTACCCAACATTGTAAACAATTTCTACTACACTCATCTGATCAGATGCCGAAGTCAAAACCATCTGATCAGATGAGAAACGCAAAGCAATTACTAAACGAGCTCATAAGTAAACCAAATGAAAAACATAAAGCAATTACTAAACTAGCTCAAAAATTGCAACTAACAAAGCATCACTAGCAAAAGGTTTCCACAATATCGATCCAATCCCTAACTATGACCGATTAAAACCAGCAAGCGATCCAAGTTTCTAAAGTTACCCAACATTGTAAACAATTTCTACTACGCTCATCTGATCAGATGCCGAAGTCAAAACCATGTGATCAGATGAGAAACGTAAAGCAATTACTAAACGAGCTCATAAGTGCAACTAACAACACATCAACACGAAAAGTTATCCACAATATGGACCGAAAGTCCTTAATTATGTTCCATTAAACCAGCATTCTAATCCAAATTTCTAAAGCTACCCAACATTGTAAACAATTGTACTAAAGCAATAGAACATCAACATTAGAATTCTCATCGCAACAATGTCGAATTCCAATCCATCTAAGCACCCCTAAGATTCAATTGCCTAGCAATCTCATATGAAATAAAAGCGTCAACAGCAGCATACTGAATCTGAGCATAAGTAAGCCACTGACTGTCCCACCTGCTCAACGTCACACTCTTCGGCTTCTCCAGCTCCTTCCCCAGCACCGCGCTCGCCAACCGCTTCAACCCGAAGTTCCTCAGCTCCCCAACCCCCAACCTAGCCGCTGCGAAACCCCGAAGATCAACAACATTGGCGGCGCAGCCTGTAGTCTGAAAGCAGCTTCTCGCAATCGCTCACGATGCCGACGCCGACGAACGTGAAGGCAGGATTGGCGAGGAAAGTGGATAGGGAATGGGGAATCCATTCGGAGTGTAAAACCTGGAATATTAGGCAATTGGGGTCCAAGCAGACGCCGGGCAGCACCGTGCCTGCCGGGATTTGAAGGGAGCCGGGGTAGTTGGGGCCGGTGCAGAGCTGCAGGGTGGCGATCGGGTTGTGGTAGTAGCGGTTGTTGGGGCGCCACTCGACGTCGAGGCCGACAATGCGGTGGTTGGGGTTGGAGGGAGTGACGTTGGAGAGCCACGATTCCACCATGGCTGAGTTGCTGGTGACCATGGTGTGGACTCTGTCGTTGTAAAACGACACGTCGTACACGTTGTGGGTGTCGTACGGTAGCTCGTAGTCCACGATGCTGATCGCCATCCTAGGTGAAGAAGAAGACCGCCTGTTGACCTCCTCGGCTCCTCCTCTGGGACTGGTCAATGCGGGGGTTGGGTTTTGATAAAGTGGAAACCCGACCCCAAACGGAGCGTTTTGAATTCGAACGGTTATAAATAGACCCGTCGGCTGTCGCAGGCTGCAGGTTTCACCCTCGTCTCAGTAGCAAATCCGAGAAAACCACCGGAGAAAGATATTTCCAATTTTAATTCGCATGTATGATCAACTACATGTACTCCGATGAACGACTACATGTATGACCACTAAATAAATTTTTAAGATATTTCCAGTTGTAATTTACATGTAATTAATTGATTAGTTCTAGTGTTTGAGATTTCGGCTAAAATCGTCTGGTTATCTCCGACATAACATAACGGTTAAATATCGACAATTACAATGACAAGTTTCATTTTAAATTTTAACGTTTTGAGAAAATTTCTATCATTTCCATTAAATGCAACCCATATCGATATCAATATATAGCTCATAACTTTGGTCCTTGAGATTAAAATTGATAAAACTGGTTCGTGAGTTTGTCGACCATCAATTATTTTGATCATTTCGTAAAAAATCTCTATTATGTAAGGAAAAAATCATAGAGTTACCCTCAATTTTTGACAAATCATTTTGGCTATTTTGGTTCTTATTTAAAAGAGATGTTTCATAGAAAAACCAAAATGAGTGATAGACAAACTCATGACTACTTCTATCGATTTCAGATCATAGACTAAAGTGAGGAATTATGCTGTTATGATGGACCAGTTTGGGTAAAATACCAATTAGAAATAATCAAACAACCTTTCGGTTTTATCTGAATCTCTGGTGGATTCCAAAAATCTTTATTCTTCAATATTTACGTTCGTAATCCCATATATACCAGCACGCAATTTAGATTGTTTGTCACTCGTAATCACATTAAGAATAAGAAATAAAGCAACTAATCCAAACTCATGAAACTTGTCCAACCCAACTCTTCAAAGAATGGTTTGAGTGGGCTGGTTTGCCCATTTTATCGAGTGGCAATGGGTTTCAATAATTCCAACCAAGTATTGGCCAACAGGTTGAAATTGAACTCGACCAACCCACCTGATGCTTCCATTAGACATACGTATGTGAGTCTCACATGTTGTGGTTATCGTCCAATTAAACTAACTTGAAAGCCAAAGATAAAGCAAAGAGTGTGTAAGGTATGCAAATCACCTCCGTTAAAGGAAAATCGGCCGTTCTGACTTGTGAGCGAAAATATGTCAAATTGTAAAACACTCTAAAATTTGGGTGGGTAATTGTAAAATAGCTTAGTCTGTGTGGTAATTACCACAAAAGTGGAAAATTCATGTGGTAATTGTGCAATTTTCCAAGGAAGCAAAGGAGGAAAGAGCTACAGCACTGCGTTTAAACTTGACAGTTGCAGTTGCAGAGATGGTATGAAAAAGGCAAACCGCCACAATCTCTCCCGGTTTTCTCAGCAACCAATCAGCTTCTTCACCGTTCACCAAAGCTAGCATTTTTCTGGTCCTCTCGTAATTCTTATCAGGTAATTTCTTCCTAACTTTTTGATTTCCTTACCATCTGTTTGGTTACCAAGAAAACTGAGAAAAGTAAATGGAAAGAACTGGAAGTTCAAGTCTGAACTTTGTGTATTTATACTATGTCTGGTGAAATTTTTGTTTCAATCGGTAAAATTTTTACTGAGACAGTGGGATTTGATGTAAAAATTTGCAATTATTGCTGTTATTTACGTTTTAGATTCTACGTAACAAAACAGAGCATAAATTTAAGAGCTTTAACTTTTAACTTTTTAATTTAAGTCTACAGAGACCTCTAGGTTTGAACAATTTCATGTCCTTTCGGTTTCTTTAATTTCTATGTAATTTAAACATAAGCATAGATGATAATTTTTGTTTTTTTTTTTTTGTTTTTTTTTTTTGTTTTTTTTTTGTTTTTTGTGTAATTAGGTTACAAATGAGTTGTTGTTCGGAATCCAAGATTCGAGCCGGAGGTAGAGATAGGGTCAGCAAGTTACCGGATGCAGTTCTTTATCGTATACTTTCGGTTCTTGTACCAAAAGATGCTGTGAGGACTAGCACTTTGTCTACAAGATGGAAGGACATATGGGCCTCTGTTCCCAATCTGAACTTCGACAGTCGATATTTCTCCTCCTCTACTGGTTTTTCAGAGTTTGTTTATTGTGTGCTCTTCTTTCGGGAATCAACAAGCATTAAAAAATTCCGTGTTTGTTATTCCCTTGCCGAGGATTTTAGCCAGGATTTCTCTCATGCTGATGGTTGGATTCGCACTGCCATTAGGCGTAAAGTTGCGGAACTTGATCTTTTGGTTGAATCAGATGATGGTGAGATGTTGTTGTTGCCTTTTGAACCTGTGGTGGTCAAGGTGTATGGCTAATATTCCGACGTCTGGTTGTTTCCCATGTTTCAAAGTCCTTCATGTTACATTTCAGTATCCTCAAAATCACTCGGTGGAAGTCCCCCCTGTACTTGAAGATTTGAACTTTGACTGAGATCTTGGAGAAGTATTTAGCTTTGACATCTCTGCACATGAACTGAAGTGGATAAGAATAAGTTTTGAGAACTCCATTTGGTCTTCCAAGCTACAAAGCTACAAAAATTTCATCTCAACGGGGGCCTTTTGTCAAAATATATCCTGGAGGATACAAAACCCCTAGTCGAAGCCAAGATTTTTGTCAATTGGAGGTACCAAGACAATGAACAATATGCATTTTGTAACCGTATGCATAAGCTTCTGACCGGAATTTCCACTGCCAAATATCTGTATTTTTAGGGTCATATTTTTAAGGTAAGCATTTCCTAACTTGTTCTATGCATTACATACTGTCATAATGTATGATAGATTGAAAGAAACTCACTACTATGGTTTTGGTATGGAAAGGAAATAATAAAGATGTGTAATGCTACCTGCATGAAAAGATTTTCACTTGCATTATGGCAGGTACCAAACATAGCTTTATAACTGAAGTCTTTTTCCCCTTTTGGCAACTATGATTCCAAATAGTATATTATGCATGACCAAATGTTTCATTTTCACACGAATTTCTGTTTGATTAATGCTTTATATTTCACAAAGGAGTTTCGTTTACTTGAGAAAATTGATACTGGTTGCTCCTATCCGCCGCTTCTGGTTGAAACACCTAATAGAGTCGCTCAAGAGTACACCTGGTCTAGAATGTCTTGTCTTAGAAAATGAGTATTATAATCAGCCCACATCCAATGAAGAATGCTTAGGCGTAATGCTTGAAGAAATCTGATATATATCTTCCGATATATATCCGTACAGCTTAATTGGAGTGCATCAGAATTTCTACCTTCTTGTTTGTTATCACACCTCAAAACTGTCGCTATAAGGGCAGTCAAGGCACGAGTAGATGAGATTGAAGTAGCAAAGTATTTGCTTAAGAATGGTGAAGTCTCGAAGAAGATGACTTTTCATGCTCCTGAATTTGTATTAACAAAGAGAAGGTATACAAGCAAATTTTAATGTTTTGAAAGGGGTTCTAAGACGTGTCAAGTTGAATTTATCGAAGTGACACTGTTGGCTTTATAAGGGTTTTTATCTAGGAATTTAATTTTAGCTTTGTTGATGTTTGAAATGGAAACAATGGATGCTTGTTGAAGATGATCTTTTAGCATGAGTCTGTTATCAAGGGTGAACATAAATATGCAGTCTCTTTGTTTTTCGTTGCATAAATTCTTCATATACTTTAGAATTAAAATTGCTTAGGACTTGGAGAGGGGTCATATGTGAATCTCAGGCTCTATGCAATGTTTAAAGTGAAGAATTTGGTCCTGTTGGTCTGGTGTAGCCCAAAGTGGCTCACTTTATGGGTGCACATGATTTTCTGAATTTTTATTGTTTCAGTATGAATAGGATTGCTTATTTTCTTCCTGCTATTGTGCAAGAAACCATAGAGGGGCTCAATAAACAAGGAAAATTTACATAGATAGAATATTTCTAACAAAAACGGACAACTTATGAATTCTAATAAATACAAAATAGAACTGAGTGGACGGAACCTTAAAGTATTCTGGGTATAAATAGATCTTTATTGACCCCTCAGCCCCCTCAAACTTTCCGCCGGATGAAACTGAAAACCTAAAGATCAAAATTTTGATCCCCAATTGGCACTCGCACCTCTTTAAGACGACGAATCAAAGGTCTTACAAGCCTCTACAAGAGCAAAGGTGAGCAATAATCGAAACCCTTAGTCTTATTTTGAAACCCCTTTCCTTTTCCTTTGTGGTTTGTCAAAATGAAATGCATGTTTGGAATGTAATCTTTTTAATTCAATTATCAGCTGAAAAGAATCACTGATTGCGAGAAATCCAAGGGTAACAGGCATATCATCTTATATATAAGATTCCAACTAGGAAAGATATTCTTCATCCCAAATTACTGCATCAGAATAATTCAAATTTCATTGCATGTTTTGCAAACTCTCATCCAATTTCTGCATGTTTTAGGGAGGTGGCAGTGCAAAGGGGAAGGGCCATTTCCACCATAACTTCCCCTTTGTCTTTACTAATTATGTTGTTCAATTTGTTTTGGTACGAAGTCAAATGTGTGTTCTGTTTTGAGCTTCACTCTCATACTTCAGAGTTGCAGAGATAGCGGCGGTGACAACCAATTCATATTTTCCCCGGGTCATCACAGCAGCTCAGCTCTTACCAGGTATAACATTTTGACTTCCTTACCATTCTCATCTGTTTGGTTACCAAAACTGCCAAATTAATAGAGGAATAGATAAATTTAAGTCTCACCGCTTCTATTGATTGTCTCTAGAAAAAGATGAAATCTTTATTTTGTTGATTCTATTTCCTCATTGAATAAAGCATCCAGAACAATGTTGTGGTATCGAATATTTTCTTCTTGGATCTGTTTGTTTCCATTAAGTAATAAAAATTTCTTGGCAAAGTGGAATTTCATGGGTGGAATATATCTGTGAAAGGCAATTATCATTCGAAGACATTATGGTTAAATGCAGTGTTATTGCCGCCATTCTTTGTAAATTCTTGATATGAAATATCAAAATATATTATACTAAAATGTTGGCAGATTTACTTCCCCCCATTAGATTCTAGTAACCATATGCAGAGCTTAAATAAAGATTTTATTTGTTTACTTTTTTCAATTTTAACTGAAGGGTACAAATGAGTTCGAGGCCAAAGCGTCAAGGAGTTAGTGATAGGATAAGTGAATTACCAAATGATGTTCTTTGTCGCACACTTTCATTTCTTCCAACGAAGTATGCTGTGAGGACCACCGTTTTGTCAAAGATATGGAAGAACATATGGACTTCCGTACCCAATCTATACTTTTGTGACAATGACTACCCTGATGTTAATGCCTTTATTGCATTTGTGGATCGTGTACTTGACTCTCATGACTTATCACGCATCCAAAAATTCTGCCTTCATTCTTCCTGCTTTGACGTCGAACCGTCTATTCTTAATCGTTGGATATGCACTGCAATCAGACACAATGTTCGTGAACTTGATCTTTTTGTTCACTCAGATGCAGAAGATTATTTTGAATTGCCTCAGACCCTTTTCACAAGCAAAAACCTAGAAGTTTTGAAGCTGCAATTCAATTTTATCGCCAATCCTCCTGCCTCAAAGTGTTTCCCAAGTCTCAAGTCCCTCTGTGTTGTAATTCAGCATTCTGAAAGTATCTCAGTGAAGATGCTTTTTTCTTACCTCCCTGTACTTGAAGATTTGGAAATACAGGGATACCTTGAATATTATGATGTGGATGTCAACGTCTCAGCACCAGAACTGAGGAAATTAGTAATAAAATTAGCGTATGGAAATGCTTATGATGGTAATGATCATAAGTTATGTGTTAATGCTCCAAAACTTGAATCCCTTGACGTCAAGCTGGATAGTTTGTCAAAGTTTTTATTGTTAATCAATGCAAATTCCGTCGTCAAGGCAAATGTTGACCTCCTGTACGAAGAACTGTCCAATGGTGAGTCTGCAGATGTGGAATATAGTCTCCAGTATAAAATGCAGGCTGATCGTGCCATTGATATTCTGAAAAATATCTCCAATGTGAAGTACCTGTCTCTTTCAATTCGTAATTTGGAGGTATGTTGTCTTTGACTTGTTTCGTTACGTTATATTTGGGACAGAATTATGTGTAGCAAATGTTCAATTCTTGCATGAATATCTTTTGTGATCTTTACTTGATCCTATTTTGATGTAGGGTGATTTGCCTGCTTTTGACAATTTGAACCAGTTGAACCTGGTTTTTTATGATTGCGGGTACTGGGGATTTCTAATAAAGTTACTCAGTAAATCACCTGACCTAGAACATCTTGTCCTTGAACACAAGGTAAGATGTACTTCCACTTATGCTACTCTTTTAATTACATGGTAGCCTTTTGGATTCTCATGCTTTCATTCTTTCTTTTGAATACCTTTTAGGATTGTAGCATATGCAATGAAGTAGACTTCCGGCAAGTACTTAATCCACCAAAGTTTGCGCCGCTTTCTCTGATGGTGCACCTCAAGACAATCACTATAAACGGATTCAAGGGAAGGCGGGAAGAGGTGCAAGTGGTAAAGTACTTGTTAGAGAACGGGACTTTTCTACAAAAGATGATCATTTCTATTAAAGGGATTCCAGGTCATCTATTTGACAACTTATACAGGGAAGTTTTACAGTTTCCAAAGGTGTTCGATTGTCAAGTTGAAATGCGATTGTGGGTTTCAGAATTGAATTATTATCCAGTGTGTTTCTAGGGTTCGGGAAAGAAAAAACAATCTTCTTTCGTTTTAGAAGGTGATCGGGCGTTTGCAGTTTGTTTTTCTGTGCTATATTTTCTTGTATCAGCTTTCGACAGGTTCTTCAGACTCTGGGAATTCGACTGTGGACTTACCTATGGTGGTGATGATGATAGAAGGGGCAATATATAATACTGTTTTGCAGACGTTGCCATTTTCTTGAACAACAGTTAATCTAGTATCTTTGTAATGCCTTTTTTCTCCATTGTTAACATCCAAGGATAAAGGGACAATATTTTTACACTCATTTTGAGCGATTAGATTTTGTAACATTCAAGGATGACGATTACGAGTGGTAAGAGAATGAGCTAAACATCACAATGATTAGATTTTATTTCATCTTCCGTTGAAGGTAAATACAACTTTTTGCCTCACAAAAAGTCTCTCGTGGTCGTCGACCTAATTATTCTCTTTTCCATTTTCATCACCCTTTCAAACAAAAAAATAAAAAAGGTTTAAATGAAAAAATAGATAAAAAAAAATTTAACACCCAGCCAGAACCCAATTTCGCAGCCACCGCCTCGTGCCGATGTTAACTAGCGCCACCGCCATTGAATTCGGAGGAGTCCGATTCATTCAAGAAGAGAGGCAGAGAGAGATGGCGATGAAAGAGCGACATGGGGTAAATTGGCTGAAAGATGAGTTCATGGGGCAAATTGGCAGCAACCTAATACTTGAGGGGGTAAACAGTAGTTGAGAGTTACAGAGAGAAAGTGGTGGTACTTTCCCGAGCTATCACAGAAGATCAGATCAGATCAGCTCTTACAAGGTGCAGTAATTACGTTGCGACGTCCTTAATTACCGAGTTACCATTACCATCTGTTTGGTTACCAAGAAAATATTTCAAGTCTTATCATTTCTGCTCTTCGCTAGAGAAAGATGTAATCTCGATTAGAGAATCTTTAGTGGGGTTTGATTGTTTCGTTTCCCTGGTCGAATACAATTATACTTGAACCTTTTCATCTAGGATCTGTTTATGTCCATAAAGCAAGCGTTGAAGATAGGATTGGTGAATTACCATTACCAATGGGTTCGATATCAAACCATCAAGCAAGCGTTGAAGACAGAATCAGTGAATTACCTGATACGATCCTTTGTCACATTCTTTCTTTGCTTGAAACGGTACATGCTGTCAGAACCACCGTTTTGTCTACGAGATGGAACAACATATGGACTAAAGTTCCTAATCTACACTTTGATTATATGCCAAGTTTCTGTCCTAAATATGAAGATGAAGATGCAGATGCGTGTCGCAATCATTTTATGACTTTCGTTGATCGTGTACTTTTCTTTCGTGACTCATCAAAAATCCAAAACTTTACTCTCAGCTGTATCGATGAATCTGATTTCACTCGAATTGATGGTTGGCTTTGCACTGCCACCAGGCGTAATGTTGTTAAACTTGATTTTCATCTTCTTCTTCTTTATAAGTATGACCGCGGGGTTACTTTTGAGTTTCCTGAAAGCCTTTTCAAGTGCAAAACGTTGGAGGTTTTGAAGCTTTCTTCAAACTGTACTACTTACTATCCTCCTACATCAGGGTGTTTTCCACGTCTCAAATTCCTCCATATTACACTTCATATTTCCCTTGGCAACTCTGTCGAACAGCTCATTTCTTGTTGCCCTCTACTTGAAGGGTTGACTATTGATGGACTTGTTGGCACTCGTGGAGATTCTGTGGATGTTAATTTCAACATTTCTGCGTCTAAATTGAAGACTTTGACAATAAGTTTGTCAGCTTGTCCCACAAGTCCGTACAATGTTTTAATTAATGCTCCAAGTCTGAAAAGCATTAATCTTAGCCAGAATACTATGGCCTATTACTCTTTCGAGAATGTAAGCTCTCTTGTCAATGCCAATATTGTTATCGAAGCCTGTCGAGAAAAGGAACAAAGTACTGTCTTTGCCAATCGTGTCATTGCGCTTATGGGAGCAATTTCCAATGTTAAACATCTTTCTCTTTCAGGCGAATGTGCAGAAGTATACCCTGACTCATGTTCCTTTACACTATTGCTTGTAGAGTTGTGTACCTTCCTTGATATCGATCTATCTTAGTGTTCTTTCTTCCCTAAACATAGTGGGTGTTGTCATCCGCCTTTATGATTTGAAATAGTAGGCGAAATAAATTTCTGAATGCGTTTATGTTTGATCAATGTTTATATATTTCATGAAGGGGTTGTCGTCACCAATACTTCCTCCCAGAGGAGTTGGTTCTGCAGGATTGCTATTTCTGGGATTTGCTACCAGCAGTGCTCCAGATATCACATAATCTACAACATCTTGTCTTGGAAGATGTGAGTATGATCGATGTGTTTACACTCTGTGTTTTATGCCAACTTGCACCTGTTAAAATTTTTCATTTCATTCTTTTTGAATAACTGTCAGAGCACCGAATTTAGTTCAAGGTTCTCAGAGCATCAGTGGAATCCACCAGAATGTGTGCCTGTTTGTTTGTTTCGGCTGAAGACTATCTCCATACGGAGATTCCAGGGACCACATGTTGAGATGGCAGTAGCAAAGTATTCATTGAAGAATTGTAAAGTTTTGAGTAAAATGGCAATATATGCAGGTCATGGGATTTGAGATTTGAGATTTGGCACAAATCCATTATCGAGTTTGTAACAGCATGAACTATTGTGAAAGAAGATGAATGAATCGCTTTGATTTTTGCAGATGCTTGTTTACGGTTGTGTAGATTCCTTATCAAGGGTGAGTTGCATATATTTGCGGCGTTAAGCTTTTTTTAGTTGCTTTACTTTTCATCTTTTTCCGGCAATGCAATGCAATTGAACAGGAAAGGAAGTATGATTCTAATTTGATGGCACAGTTGTTTCAGGTAGCATGATGTTCTTTTACTTTCCTGTTCAATTGCATTGCCTTGATGAGCTCATTAAGAATGATTCTAATTTGATGGCACAGTTGTTTCAGGTAGCATGATGTTCTTTTACTTCAATTTCTTTTTCTGGTTTTTAGCAGATGCTATCTTTTTTAGAAATTAATGTATTGTACATCTTGGTTGCTAGTAATGATAGTTTAGCTGCTCTTTTTAGTTGCGTATTTTGTTCGCTATAATTTGGTATATAACAAAGTATGTTTCTTACTCATGCCCATTTTTCAGAGGTTGGAGCAGGGGCTAAAGGTTGTTTGCGTGGTTAAGGGTTGTCGGGCTTGCGAGGAACTCAAATGTAATGATATTTGTTACATTGTTAGATTCTTAGATTTAGTTGAGTTCATTTTCATGGAAGAAAAAATGTATTAGAAATTGTTTTCATTATTAGTATGAATAATTTTTTACCGGTGGTATCACTATTTTATTTTATTTTGTAATATTTGTATTTTTTTTTAATGTTTAACCTATTGGGCACAATAACAAAACTGTGCTAACATGGCTCGGAAAAATCATTTGACACGTGTCAAAACTGAGGCACCAAAAAACCTTTATTTGTGCTTCTCTCTTTGAGCACAAAAGACAATATTGTGCCTTATGATCAAAGGGCACGCCCATAAAGGGCACACATAATATTTAGTTGCTGTTGTTCTTGTTTTGAACAAATGACATTTAGTCGCTGGAGTGTTGCTATTGTTAAAGAACACAGATATTGGTGTGCTTAAGTCTCATAGGGCACAATTAACTTTGTGTGTGTACTGGTCATTTGTCTTGTAGTGTGATTGTTACAGATGCAAATAATCCCACCAACGTTTGCGTCTCTTTCTCTGATGGTGCACCTCAAGACCATCACTGTAAACGGATACAGAAGATGATCACAGGGTTTCGATTGTCAAGTGGAAATGCGATTGTGGGTTTCAGAAGTGAATTATTATCCAGTGTGCTTCTAGGGTTCGGAAAAGAAAAATCCTCTTTCGTTTTAGAAGGTGATCTGTCGTTTCCAGTTTGTTTTTCTGTGGTATATTTTCTTGTGTCAACTTTCGACAGGTTCTTCGGACTCTCTGGGAATTCGATTATGAACTTACCTGTCGTGGTGATGATAGAAGGGGCAATATATGATACTGTTTTGCAGACATTGCCATTTTCTTAAACAGTTGTTAATCTAGTATTTTGGGTAAATTACATAAAACTACCTTAACTATTGGGTCATTAATAGTTTCATACCTCGTCTTTAAAAAGTTTCAATGTCATACCTTATCTTCGAATTTGTTGCAATGTCATACATTCCGTCAGCCTTCCGTCAATTCCTCTGTTAAATGCTGACGTGGCTTGAGGTGGGGCCCACTTTCTATTAAAAAAATTAATAAAGTAATAATTTACCCTTAAAAAAAAAAAAAAAAACAATCTGGTTGTTCCCCTTCCCCCCTTCCCCTCCTCCCTTCAACCCAAATCCAAAACCTCTCCTCTGCCACCTCTTGGACTCCCCCTCCCTCTGTTCCACCAAATCTCTACCTCTCACGGTCTCGAACTCGACCCGATCCCCCTTGTCTTCTCCTTCGCAACCACCTCCCCGACCCGATCCCACTATCTCTCTTTCGTCTCTCTCTTCTGTAAACCTTAAAAAGCAAACCCCCAAACTCTCTCTCTCCTGACTAGCCTCAACCGCACGTCGCCGACGCTGACGCCTAGATTTTGATCAAGAGCGGCTAGTGTGCTGAGGAATTTGGCTGTTTTTTTTTTTTTTTTTCAAAATTTGTTTGTTTCTAGGGAGAGATGAGAAGAGTGGGGGAGTTGGATGAGTGGCCGAGGAGGGTGGGGGATGTTGGCGCGGGTGGGGGAAGACGGGAGCGGGAAAAAAATTTGATGGGGATAAGGGGTGGGGTGATGGGTTTGTAGGGAGGGACGGAGATGAACGGAGAGAGGGGGAGCCGAAGAGGTGGCGGAGGAGAGGTTTTGGATTTGGGTTGCAGGGAGAAGGGGAAGGGGGGAAGGGGGGGAAGTGGGGAAGGGGTCGGGAAACAACCAGATTGGTTTTTTTTATTTTTTATTTTTTATTTTATTTTTTTTTTAAGGGTAAATTATTATTTTATTAATTTTTTAATAGAAAGTGGGCCCCGCCTCAAGCCACGTCAGCATTTAACAGATGAATTGACGGAAGGCTGACAGAAGGTATGACATTGCAACAAATTCGAAGATAAGGTATGACATTGAAACTTTTTAAAGACGAGGTATGAAACTGTTAATGACTCAATAGTTAAGGTAGTTTTATGTAATTTACCCTAGTATTTTTCTAATGCCTTTTTTCTTCATTGTTCGGTTTTAGTGTAGAAGTTTGAAAATATTTCCAATGTTGTAGCATAGTTTCCTGAGGTGAGAAGAAAATTCCAATGCCTGTCAGATTTTGGTTTATCAATCTTCTGAGGTGAGAAGTTTGGAAGCGGAGGTCAATGAACCTCTCAAGGCTAACTGGTGGGACAAGGAAAATACTGATTAAGACTAATGGTTAACATACAAACATTATAATCAAAACCCTTTTATTATAATTTATGCAAAAAAAAATCATTTAATTTTGAACACTGTTTAGTCATTCATATGCATCTAACAAATATACGGTTTATTATGAGGATTATATTTTATATCAAATACGTTAATTGGTTTGACACGCATGAATGACTAATTGATCTTCCAATTGAATATTTTTTGCATAGACTATCTTTAGATGTTGAAAAAGAGAATGAACGATTCTGATTTTGATTTTTTTTAATTTATTATTATTAAGGGGAGGGGGTAGGGTTTGAAACTACTACAATAATTAAGGAAGGAAGAGTTTCGAACCCGAGACGCATGAATTTCTATTATGATGTTTGTACGGTGGAGATGCGTTAATCCCAAGTTATGGGACAAGTCAATTCTCATGGGAGGGACACAAGTATTTTCTTACAGTAAGGGGTGAAGAATAAATTGGTATCGAACATACCATCCACGAGATTCTAAACTTAGACATGTCACTTGCAACCAAGTGAAATAGAATAACACTTTACCGTAGTACTAAGTGGCAAAAAAGGCAGATCAAAAACAACGAAATTCTCTCATGCGGACTCTAATAGTGTTTTTTTTATAGGTGAGGGCGAGTGACGAGTTAATCAGCTGTACACAACTGACACCTAAGACCATCTCCAACTCTTGAGTTAAAACCTAAAAATTTTAGCCCAGGAAATTTAAGTTTTAACTTAGAAACAACTTTTTTACTCCAATCCTTTTGGGTTAAAATTTTAGCCCCAGATTATTAAAGAATGAATTTAGGCTTTTTTTTCTTTCTTAAAGTAACTTTTTTAAAAGAAAAAATTATGTAGACTATCCTAATTTAATTTTATGAACATTTTAACTTAAAAATATTTAGATTCCAGCAAATATTAAAAAATCACTAATCGACACCATGAAACTCGTGAAATACTATGAAAGAATATGAAACACATAAAAGATTTTTTTTTTTTAATTACTTTAGCCGTTAGATTTAAATTTGGACCGGTAGATTTTTTTTTGGGAACTTTAACGAAAAACTCCTGGTACTGTTCACTTTAACGAAAAACCATATTTTTACACTAGAAAGTCAATCCTGGTACTATTCACTTTACCCTTTATTTTGTCCTTATCGTTAAAACTCAAAGTTTTCAAGCCATTTTCATTAGTTTTCCTTCTTTTTTTTTTACCGTTGGATTTCATCAAATTAGATCTTAACTATTGGATTCAATGAATTTATAAATATAAAACTAAAAAAATATACATATATGATGGGCCAGCCCCACTAACTCAGGGGGAATCCTAAGCTACATTTTGCCCAGAAATGAGTTTTGAGTTTTAACTCATATTTGCCCTAATGGTTGGAGCAAGTTGGGATAAGTTTAGAACCTAAAATTTGAGTTTTACTTCAAGGGTTGGAGTAGGTCTAAGGGCTGGTTTGGTATTGCTGTGCTTTGAAAAAAACTGTTTCTGCTGTGCTGTGAGAATAAGCAGCTGTGAAATAAAGCAGCAAATTGTTTGGTAAATTTTTTTATAAAAGTGCTTTTGAAAAAAAAAAACAGTATTATAGTGTTTGGTAAACTTTTATGTAAAACAGATGTGAAAAAAAAATCGGTTTTTCAAAGCTGGGTTTTGCATCTTCTTGATTTTTGGCTTTTTTTCACCCAAAAATATGAAGAAAAAAAAAGCTGAAGCTGAATGTTTACCAAACACCAAAAACTCTCGCAGCTTTTTTTCATAACAGCTTTTTTTAAAATCACCTCAACCCCAAACTGGAGCTAAGGGTCGTCATTGGGGTCTGCATAAGTTTTTTCATGGCTATTTATTGTGTACGTGGGGTTTTTCCCAAAGTAAAACCATTGGGAGAGGGTAGATCGAAGACATTTCTTTTTGTACAAAACGATATGTATTAAAAAGTCAAAAACTACTTTAATCTAATTTAGAGAAGTGAGATTCGAACTTAGGTGCCATGGGACGGGCCAATTATCTTGAAGTTCTATGGGTTGATTGGCTTCAATTATGAGCTTGTGAGGGACTGAACATATGCAACAAAGTATTGTAGAGACAATTACATTGATAACAGACGGGATACATTAACGAAATAAGCTACTAGGACTAGTGGTTACCACCCATCGATGAATTCCAAAGGACCTTTATGCATAGGATAGGACTACGACCCCTGTATTAAAGTTTATTTTTAGTGGAGCATGTGTACAAATACAACTCAATAGTCAAAGCCAATAATAAACTCACGTTACTTGGTCAAAATATTTCAAAAAAAAAGGAAAAGAAATTGTGCATCTGCAAAGAACCCTGGGGAGGAGACAGTGATGGGGATGATGATGACAACCTACCCAAACACACAAAAATTGAAGTAAATTTGGGCAAATGTGGTGGATTTACGAGGAATTGAGAGCGACCACTCAATCAAAGTGAAGAAATGATGGAAAAGTTCATGGCAGATGATGGGCATGTGGGCATTGCCCAGGGATAGCAACAGTTTGATTTGGAGACGGAAATACTATATTCATCTCCATAACCACGAAAATTAACCATATCCATAATCGCAAATTAACCATTAGGGATTATCCATAACCATATCCACCAGGTAACAGATTTTCAATCGATTATTGGTTATATCCATCTTCGTCAAAAAAAAAAAAAAATATTCATCCAATTGACGCACTATAAATTTTAGTAAATACTAATTCCGTCATTAAATAGCAACATCCAATTACAAAAAACATAACAATATATTTGAAGTTGTTCATGATAAGCCAATATGATAAATTGGTCCAATAAAAAAGAAAAAGAGGACAAAAGCAAATACGAAAGGAAGACAAAAGAACGAGATATTTGCACTTCGTTTCTAGTTCCACCAAGCCAGCATCATATTTCATGGTGCTCCTCCTTCACACCCATCAATGGAGCATGATTCCTACATTATTAAGCAAATGACGAAATAATTAACATGAATCGTTGTACACATATAATCTACGAAGAAGATAGTTATATACATATAATATAATTGCCAATACTTACCGCATCCATATCCATATCTTCAAAATAAGTGCAGCAACCGACTTGTGCAGTAGAACAAGAGTCTTGAAGATAGATGAATCTGATAAACTTAGAACATTTGATAATTGATATATAAAATGATTCAGTGAATTCATTTGGTTGAGTATAACAATAAGAGTATTGAATTGATAAGGTTGTTGGTATGTCCCATGCATGATGTTTGGTGCATAATAAAGATATTATAGGGTTTGATGCATGCATAATGAATTAGTATGGGGAGGGTTTAGTAAATTGAATAAAATTATATTATATATCAAATATATATATATATATATATATAAAATATTCAGGTTGAATTCGGGGACGGATATGGATTGAGGACCCCTATAACCATATACAAAACCATAACCGAATAAAGCTCACGGTTTTTCCCCATATCCATACCATACCCAAATTTTCATATCCAAATCCAATCCATTCGGACAGTTATCCACGGTTATCGGGTTTAACGGTTAGAATTACTATCCCTAGCATTACCAGACCACTTGTCCACGTCTCTTACACATTCATAGATAAGCTTGTGCCCTTTTTACATGACAAAAGACCCCATCTTTCACTTGTTTTTTGAGTAACCCACTTTTTTAAGGGACCAGCTGGTGGCTTCACCACATTATTCTATTTTTTTAGGAGCTCTGAAGACTTATAGAGGCATTTTAGCCTTTTCCTAACCATTATCGTATGACTTATTAGTGTCGGGAATTTAATTTGTGCTTAGGACGGGAGCAAGGGATTTAATTGGAACGAATACGAGCGGGAAGAAAACGAGTTGTTTGGTGGGATTAACACATCACACACACACACTATTAATTTTGTGTGTTTGTGTGTTGTGAGAGAAAAAAACAAACCCATCACATTATATAGACCATTGTTCTCGACGTGTCAAAATATAATCTAGTAGTTTATCAAATTCAAGAATATTTTTTGGTGACGATGACCAAACTCTAATTAAACCGGTCATAAACAACTTTAATGGGTGGAGACTTTAAACATTGAATCTCTCCCAACATTGAGAATAAAAGTATGAGGCGGAGTTTATATATTTGGTGATGCTATCCACATACTCATTTTTACCTTCCACACACCTCATTTTTGACCATCAGATCGAATAAATTAAAGAGAATCAAAAGACAAAAATTAATAGGAGTATGTGAGAGATAAAAAAAAAAGTGTTTACAATAACTAGATTGGTACCCCTTATTTGTTAACAAACCCCACCAAATTCGAACTTTTCTTACAATTATCTTCCAAATTGAAACGATACAGTCCACAAACCATATGAGCCCAACAAGTACCATTCACAATGCAAGAAAGAGAAGGAAAATAGATACCCTTTACATTGTGGACAAGCGCATGCCTACCAGAGAAAAACTTAGATAGGAAAAAAAGATCATGCCATTAATCGGGAGCACCAGTAGTAAAAGCATGACTCTAATCTCAGTAGATTCAATTGCCCCAAGTTAGGCCACTGTAAGAACTTGCTTGATCAGCAGATTTATCAATGTTTCTCTCCCGCCGGTCCAAACTTTTGGCAAGCCAAATAGAAATAATATAAAGACTTGAAATATACTATTTGAATTTGTATGATTGATGGACTGGTTTGGCTTCTACATCTTTGTACCGCGATTTTTCACGTTTTACCCGGAAGGTGTGTAGAGTTTTCGTTCGGGTGTTCACACCACCTCCTTCATTGGGATTGCCTTTGATGGCACTGTTGCTAGTGGGGTGCTCTTTCCCACTGGCTTCCTTCGTTTTGGGTTTCACTTTGTGGGGTCGCTAACAGGTTGCTTCTTCCCGCCAGCTTCTTCCGATGTGTGGCAGCTACCGGTGTGGTGCTCGGCGGTGTTTGGGGATTTGTTTTGGGGTTTCACATTGTTTTCTGTGGACAACTAGACACCTATCTCGATGCGTATCATATCTAGGTTCTCTGGAAAGACGTTACTAATTTAGTTAGTATCTTATTTTCTATTCAAATGTGGGGTATTGCTCGAGTTTGAAAAGAAAATGTGGGGTATTGTTGGAACTTGTGATAGAAATGGACTCTAAGTCCCACATCGCCCAAACCTTTTTAGAATAATGTCTTTATAAGTGAGTTCACTCACTTATGGTTTGAAAAGAATTGGGCCAAGGCCATGGACCTTGGGCCTTTGACTTGGAGGGTTTGGGTACATATATTAAATGTCAAAGATGGGCCTTGGGTGCATATATCAAGTGTCAGTTTTACGTTTTTGATTTTTGCATTCAGTTTTTTCCGAAAGGATAAAACTGATCACGAACAGTTACAACCGTTCCGTCAAGATAAACATGAACGGCTTTAACTGCTCCATTACGCCATTATAAATATGGCCGTCAGATCAGAAACACAAAAGATATTTTTCCATCGTTTCCTTTTTATACTTCACAGAGAAACATCACAACCTATTCGCCTAGAATCCAAGTTCGTGTGCAAGAACTTGGATTAGATAGTTGTATCCTGCAAGATAGACGTCCGTTGAACTACTGCACTGGTGTAGGGGCGTATTTCTATCTTAGGAGATTGCTACTACAAGCCTCTATCCTCCTAATCAAGTCAGTTTTGTGATTTATTATTCAATTTTCGTTAATTGTTCATATTGTGAGATATATTGTATCTATTATGAAATTTCTATTTGAAATAAACTGTGCGATTGTTATATATTATTTACTTGACATTTGATTGGTTCTAACAGTTTTCTTCTAGTTTTAGGGCTCTGTTCAGCTTCTTTTCAGGTGTGTGCAGGGAACGTTCGTTTCTGTTGGTTGGTAAGCGGCTTTCCGACGACGGCGGGTTGAAGCTGCTAGGGTTTGTTTCGGTGTTTTCTTTGTTTTGGGCTCTTTAGTTGCTTTTGAGGTCCTTTTTGTTTATGTGTATGTTTCTGGACCCTTTGTTGTGTAATTTTGTGTTGGAATAAAACAATTTTTCATCCAAAAAAAAAAAAAATGGTATACAGGTATCGGCTTGTTGACGACTCGTAAATTTAAAAACAGTGACAATAATAATGTCATGAAGAAACGCATGTGATCCTTCCAAATAATTAATAAAAGTTTGAGGACCATATTCTAATAAGGACTGTTTGATGGAGATTGGAATTGAAGACGCGTGAGGTAAATGACAAGTGGGTTTCATAGGCTCGTAGGCAAACATAGGTAAAAATAGGGTCTTAACTGTTGGTTGAGGCTTTGTGTGTTACTAACCGGATAGTCTGATGGGGACATCAGAATATGGAGAAACTTTTCAAGGATTGGTACATACATGTTATTATATCATTCCGTTTTTTTAGGTACATTGAAAAATCTCTTCAGAATATGCACTTGTTCAATTTGATTTCATTTTTTTTCCATTTAAGATGTGACAGCAAAGTTCTGCCGTCTTCGATCTTAACGAAAATGTACGTATAAAACAAAATAACACCTTCCATTAAGACCAAAATCTCACGCGTCTACGAAAAGTGGGTTTGTCCAATAGATCTTTGATGCCTAAGTCAGTTCTCTTAAAAGAGTGAGTGTTTAAGGCTTAACTGCGTAGCAAAAGCTTACCATAAATTGGTGGATATGAGGTATTTATAGGGAGGTGGCTGGCCTAGGTGTAGGATTTTGCCCCACACATGGCGGCTTCCCATTGTGATGAGGATTATGAGATAATATATTGGGATGATGATGGTAATATCCTTAATTGGATGTGATGAAGATTCCTTGTTTGAGTTGATTATCAATTATGAGTGTATTAAAGATAGGATTTGGCTATTAATCATATTTTTAATGTCTTTGACTTTTCTTTTATACCATGAGCATGGAAACTTGATGATGTCGTAATCTGCTACTTAAGCGTATGTGGATGTTGGATTATGTGTAGGAATATTTGGGGGGGCGCTGCACAATTAATAAGGGCATACTTGTCTTTTTTTTAAAAATGCACGTGCCATCTTTAGGATTTTTTGAATTATTTTTGGCTTCACAAATGTCATACATATGCTGCACTACACGCAAAAAAAGGCAGGAGGTATAGAAAAATCTCAAGCTGAGTAGGCGAGTAGAGAGTTGTTTCTTGATTTGTTGTAGATTATGCACTTTGACTTGAAAATAAAGTTTTCTAGGAAAGGAAAACCAATTACCACCAAAACCTACTTAAGTATATCTTAAAGTAGAGGATTAAATAAAGGGAACTTTCATGGAAAGGGCTTGAACTAAGTTTATTTTAATAAAAAAACCATGCTATAACTTTATTTAATTAAAAAGACTTAAATTTTAATGAAAAACCCTTAAATTTTAATAAAAAGGACAAAGAACTTAAATTTTAATAAAAATGACAAAAAATTTGATGTGCGGACTCACGGTACACTGTTTATGAAACTTAGGACACTGTTTACGAAACTTACTACACTATTTATGAAAACTTATAACATTGTTTATGAAACTTACGACATTGTTTATGAAAACTTACTAAAATGAAACTCTGAAGGGTCATATCTTTCTGCACATAAATCCTTCTCCCCCACATTCTTCTCCCTCTTTGAACCAGACTGCTCAACATCGACTTTGCCTGTCAAACTTGTAGCTCCACCATTGGCATTACGTCCCACAACTAACTGTCTCCCTTCACCATTGCCTGTTTATAGAGACCCATCAACTCCCGAGTTTAGTGAATTCGCATTACCATATCTACACTACTATCGTTTTGGTTAATTGAATTACCAGAAACTTCAAAATGTTCATTACTTCCATCTAATCCAACCTTTGCCCATCTTCCCATCTCCTCCACACTATGACTAGCTTCGTCACTCCTCCCCTGTCTCCACCCTTTGATATCATCAAAATTCACATCCACTCCACTACTTCCCACAAACCTAAAACTCTCACTCTCATCCACAGGATCAAAGTAATCCCAAGAAGAATCTTCATCCCGCAGAGAATGAGGCAGCGGCGGCGGCAATGGAATATCCTCATCCACGTAACTACTGCTAACCAGATTGAACCTTACAGTCACAGCAGCAGCACCTCCTGACCTCATATAACTCAACCTTGCCATATGAGGCGAAGCGGGTCTCTCGTTGCACAGAGGCGAGTCCGAAGCGTCGGCCAAAGGCGACGGTGACGGCGACTGCGAGGGGGCCCAGTGCAAGTTGGATGTGTTAGGTTTTTGTTTTTTTTTAAAATAGTCTTTTGTCCTTATTATTAAATAAAGTTAGTGGGTGGTTTTTGATTAAAATGTAAAGATTTAAAGCCTTTTTTATTAGTTTCCCTTTAAATGAATTTAGAGAGCAATTTTTATCCCAACAAGAAAGAGAGAAAACCAAAAAAAATTGTACCCCTTCCCCTAGTCTTTTTCTTTGCTTGCCCTTGCGAAGAGTTGAACCGTTGTTGTTTTTCTCTATGTTGCGAGAAGATAAGAGAAATTAAATTCTTTTTCTTTCTAAAGCTAATTTGGAGCCGCGGGCCTTGACGTGGAGGTCCGGCACGAAATCGTGGTGGTGAATGGCGTGGCAGGGAGCCATAGGGCTGCTCGGTGGAGTTGTTGGGCTGGCACTTGGCAAAGTGGCTAGCGCGCTACGCTGGGTTTGGCTGGCTTGGGACATGAACTGTCTTGGCTTGAGCCAAGGGCCAAAAGTGAGAAAGAGGTGCACTGAGGCGATGGGTCTTTCCTCAAATTGAGTTGCGCTAGCTGGGAGAAAAGGCAAGAGGCATCGGTCTCTGCCTTGCGGGATGAGAAGTAGGGGTGGAATTTTTTCTCAAAAATCCCGAACCCGTCTCGAAATTTGACCGAAAAATTTCCGAACCGAATTTCTCGAAACATTCGGTACCCAAAATCGAACCCATCCCGAAAGTTTCGGTTTGGGATTCAGCCACAACTTTGAAAGCTTTCGGTAATCCCGAACCGAACCGAATATTATATATATATATATATTTATTTATTTATTTTTAATTTTTAATTAGAAATTACTTGAACCGTTGGATTTGTTAAAATCTAATCCAACCGTCCATTAGTTAGGTCATTTGTTAGGTATCAGACTCTCTCAGTCGCTCTTGCTCTCTCACCTCACTCTCATAGTCACTCTCACTCACTCACACTCACATTCCCGCCGCTCCACTCCTCCGTCGAATCCACGCCGTTCCTCGTCGTCCATTGACTCACGCCGCTTCTCCATCGACTCACACTCACACACTCGAATCTGACACCAATCGAGTCCCAAAATCCAGGTTAGGGTTTCTGATTTTTTATTAACTTGACTTCTGAGTGAGTATTTTGTCGAATGTGTGAGGGTTTCGAATTAGGGAACTTTTCATGTGCATTTGATCCTTCAACAGAGGACCCCAAATCAGTAGGAAAACCCATTTTATGTGTTTCTGTAGGAGATGTTTTAGTTTAGTCCGACCTTGATTCAGGTAGCAAGCTAACTAAGATTAGTAGTTAGTAGGCCCAGAAGCTTTCCCAATTGCAATGCTTTGACTGGAAAACTAGTAATTTCAGTTTAACAGTCAACACCAATATTAGTGTGTATTTAAAAGATGCTGATGGAGATAATGATAAGGAAAGCCATTTGTATTTGGTGAGTCAGTGATGGTGAAAGCAAAGCTCAAGTCAATTAAAATTTTAATACAAACATACACCATATATTATATTGCCAGATAAGAATATATTGTTTACATGGTCCACTAGATTCAAACACATTTTACTCATTCATGTGGATGTTAAGTTTTAATTTGCTTTTGCTTTCTCAGGTCCATTTTTCATTTGGCATGCCCTGCTATTTGGATGCCATGCCATTTTTCATTTTTCATTCCAGCAAATATTTTCATTTTTGCATGCCCTGCTATTTGGCAGCAAATATTTTTCTCTTTGCATGCCCTGCAACGATTGTGAAGACTTGGTTAGTGTGATACTTAATTTTGGCAATTTGTTTTTGTATTCAGGTCAGATTTTAAAGCAGCTATCAGAGATAACTAGCAGGGAGGTTCTAACTTCTAAGTTTAAACAAGAGCTCAATAACAAACAGGTCAGATTTTGCACTCTGTCAATATATGTAATGTGATATATATATATATATATATATATATATATATATATATATTGTGATATATATGTGCACTTTGTTAATATATGTAATGTGATATATATGTGCACTCTGTTAATATATGTAATCTGATATATATGTGTTTATGGATTAGTTTATGGATTAGTTTATGAATATTATATATATGCTTAACTGTGTTGTGATATATTGTTTGTATTGAAAAATATTACATCTCAATGACTTGATTTTATTTAAGTGGATGAAAATATCCTAATTGTAAACATTAGTAGTGGCACATAAACATTGCACCAGATTTGAATGATTAACAAACACTGGGGGAAGTATCTGGGATTAATTCCAAGCTCACAAAAAATATCCTGTATATTTCCCCACAAATGAATAACGATGCCAGCTGAGTTTATATACACTTTTATATATGTGCACTTTGTCAATATATGTAATTTGATATATATGTGTTTATGGATTCAGTTTATTTATGGAGCAATATATGAATATTATATATATATATATATATATATATATATGTTGAACTGTGTTGTGATATATTATTGTGCATTGTCAGGATGGACGGTTCTGGTAGTGGTAGTGGTAGCCAATCACAATCTACTAGTACACCTAGGATCTCGGTTTTAGTAAAACGAAAGCCACAGTACATTCGAACTCAAGAATACTATGAAGATTATTGTGATGATGATCCGGATATGGATGCTGATATAGGGTTAGAAGAAATAGATGAAGAAATAGAGGAAGAAGAAGGTGAGGATGATAGTGTTGAATTGGACAAGCGGCAGATGCCTTCGGTGGCCACATTAGTAAGTAGGGTGGGTCAACGGAAAAAAAGTAATAGGACTAATGGGCCAAGTCCGGCTTGGAATGATGCCACTAAGGTAAATGTGACCGATGAATTTGGAATTACAACGGTTATGGCGGAGTGCAATCATTGCAAAGTGCAAGTGCCAGCGGAGTCCTCTAGACATGGGACGAAAGGTATTCTTAATCATTTGAAGAAATGCCCGGATTCTAGTCTCTATGAGGCTCAGGATTCGAAACAACCATTGTTGTCACAAAGGGTGATGGGGGGTCAAGTTGTCGCTCACACTTTCAATCAAAAAAGACTTGATATGAAATGTGTGAAGTGGATAATAAAAAAGGAGATGCCTTTTAGGGCGGTTGATTAAAAGGACTTTAGAGATTGGATCCATGACTTGAATCCAAAGTACAAGCTTCCAAATAGGCACAAGGTGGCGGCGGCAGTTTTAGAATTGTATTTTACAGAGAAGGAAAAAATCAAGAGGGTGGTTGATGGTTTAAGGGTGAGTATCACTACCGATACTTGGACCTCAATCCAAAATATTAATTACATGGTGGTGACGGCACATTTTTTGGATAATGATTGGGCTTTGCATAAAATGATCCTAAATTTTGTTCAAATTACGTTTCACAAGGGTGATGATATTGGGAGGTGTCTAGAGGTATGCTTGAATAATTGGGGCATAGACAAGGTATTTAGCATTATTGTTGACAATGCTAGTGCCAATGACACCGCCATTGTATACATGAAGAGAAGGCTCAAGTCCAATGGTACTCTTTTACTTGACGGCGCTCACTTGCACATGAGGTGTGCTTGTCACATCCTCAATTTGATAGTTAAAGATGGAATGACGGAGCTTAGTCGTGAGATTTAAGGGATAAGGAATTGTGTCAAGTTCATACACTCATCCCTCGCGAGGTTGGAGACTTTTAGGGAGTATTGTGTCTTGATGAGATTTGATAAGATGTCGAATATTCCTTTTGATGTTGTCACAAAGTGGAATGCCACCTATGAAATGCTCAATAGTGCCTTCAAATTTAAGCAAGTGTTCTCAAGGATGGCGGATGAGTGCAACACTTTCATCTCTTACTTTCAAGAGGAAGTATCTAAAGAAATTAATGGGGTCACAACCAAGGTGAAATGGGTGGGTCCTCCGGTGGTGGAAGATTAGGAGAGGGCGGTGAGTTTTGCTCACTTTCTTAAAAAGTTTTATGATGCCACCTTGACACTTAGTGCAACCTTAACTCCAACTTCAAACTTAATACTTGGCACAGTGATTGCATTGCTAGTGGAGATACAAGAAAAGATTTGCAATTCCTCTAATGCCACTTTGCAAAGTGTGGTAACTTCCATGAAGCTTAAGTTTGAAAAGTATTGGGGGGGACATTGAAAAGGTTAACCTTATACTCTTTATAGCCCAAGCACTCGACCTGAGGTACAAGTTTGAAATGTTGAAGGCAAGCCTAGAGGAACTCCGCTATTCATGTGAGGCAATCTTGGATGTGAAGACAAGTATTAAAAAAAACTTGACAGATTTGTTTAAGGCGTATAAGGAGGGATAGGTTTCTAGTAGTAGTAGTGTTACCGTGGATCAAAGGCCAAGTG
The DNA here is from genome assembly GCA_024362995.1 of Heteromeles arbutifolia. Taxonomy (NCBI): domain Eukaryota; kingdom Viridiplantae; phylum Streptophyta; class Magnoliopsida; order Rosales; family Rosaceae; genus Heteromeles; species Heteromeles arbutifolia. Next base: position 35,030,169 of record JANCRC010000005.1, on the reverse strand, counting down.
TTGTGGTAAATGATTCTTCAAGGTTGGAAGATGATGATGTTGCTACAAGAATGCAAAGGAAGATCCAACAAAAAAGAGCGGTGGCCCAACAAAACGAGATATCCAATGAAGTGGATATGTATTTCAATGATCCTCACCAAAGCTTAACTTATAAGGGTTTCAATATTTTGGATTGGTGGAAAGTCAATTCTGGAATATATCCAACTCTTAGTAAGGTTGCTAAGGACATTTTTGTTCTTCCTAGTAGCACCGTTGCTAGTGAGAATGCTTTTAGTTTTGATGGGAGAGTTGTAGATCATTTTAGAGCTTCCATAACACCGAGAACAGTTGAGGCTTTGGTGTGTACAAGTGATTGGCTAAGGGGGAATGAAATGTCTTTCTACAAGGAGCCTACAATTGATGATCTTATGTTCTACATGGAACTTGAAGACTTGGAGAAGGGTAAGTGAAGTATTTGATTTCATGTTTTCATTTTCTTAGTTTTATAATTTATGCATTCACTTTGTAAATATATTTTGTGTTTTATTGTTTTTATCGTTTTAGAGTTGCCTAATATGGGAGGTGAGGAGAATCCCACACAAAGTGAAATGCCACCTCTTCCACCACCTCAAGTTCAACGCCGCCCATCACTACCTCCCCAACCACCCATTTCAAGAACATCTACACCAACACAAAGGAGGTATCAATTATCAACAAGAGGAAGGGGTCCACCATCAACACCAACGTCAACGGGTCATTCATCAAGAAGGGGAAGGGGCCGAAGGGGCTAAAGAGAATGAACTTACTTAACCTTCATTTTGGTTGCATGCACTTTCTTGCTTATAAACTATGTTTTGCAAGTTTGGTTTGTAAAACTTAACTTATTTCATTTTGGTTGCATGCATTTTTAATTAACTAGTTTGGTAGACAATTGTGAACTTAAGCTTAACCTGTTAGTTGTTGCTTAATTGGTATGAAAATTGAAACATGTGGTATTGCGATATTGTGGTGAAATTGAAATAGGTGGGCTGTGCTTGTGCGGGCAGTGGCTGGCTGCAATTGTTAACCCTTTTTTTTTTTTTTTTTTTCTGAAAAATGGGTGGGCTTATTTGTTAAAGAGCTTAAAATTGTAAAAAGTTTTAAAAGCCCAACATTTTGGGCTTCAAGGCCCAATCCCGAAGTGACCTGAAAATCTCGAAACATTTTCGGGAATCCCGAATTTCGGGAAATGAATGGTTTCGATTCAGTTTCGGGATATAAAATCCCATCTCGAAATGTTTTGGTTTGGGATTCGGGTTTGGGGTTTCGGTTCGGGATCCCGACCCGAACCAGCCCTAATGAGAAGAGAGAGAAAGAGAGGAGTAGGTCCTTTCATGTTAGGCCTAGCAGGCAAGGGAAAGAGAGACCAGCACATGCTGGTCCCCTGCTGCTGCTGACGCATGCTGAAAGGCGCTGCCATCTATGTCATGGGGTGCTAGGATGTTGTATGGTGCCCCTCCTTGGATATATATGATTTTTTTTTCTTCTCTATTTCATATTGTCTTCTACATATTTTTCTTTTTGTTTTCCATGTAAGAATTCTTCAAGATGCCTCTCTCCAGTCATAAGAGTGATGAATATCCTCCGCTCTTGTATCATTAAAATCTATCTTATAGTCAATCCGTTTTTGTCTAGCCAACTCATAACAAAATGTTAAACCACTGATGTTTCATTCTTGAGTGAGCTAGAGCGCAGCCATCTTACCTACTAAACTAGCTAGAGGCTATTACTTTAGTAGCCAAGCTGAACAGCCTCCATTTTTTTAACATTTTGTTTGAGGCTAGAGAATTAAATGCGGAAATAGGGGAAAGGTTCTAAAACTTTTTTGGTTTAAGGGGGCAGATCTTTCAATAAGGTGGGTTACTTTAAGGCAACTCACGTCGAGATCAATTTCAATGAGTTGTTTTAGGATTTCCTTAAGACGTATAGGCACATGATCCCGTTAGAGTTCGTGTGGAACGGATGAAGGAACGGAGCAACCATGAATCACGCAGCTAGACTGCTAAAGCTAGGATCAAAGCCATCAAGTTTCATCCTTACTACTTCGTGCTGGGGTTCACATTTCCTATACCGCATTTTTTTCAATAGGTGATCTGTTATATACAATGCGCTCAAGTTCAGTGTTAACTGAATGCAGTGGTGGGATTCTAAAATCTAAACAATTTCTTCAATCTGGACTTGACCATCGATGAGTTCTGGTACTTCTTTAATATCAGCCACATTGAAGGAGTTGGGCAGTTGAGAGCCGACCCTATGCTCTTTGATCTTTCGAGCAAAATGGATCATGAATAGGCCAGGGACACGTTAAATGTCAATGGAGAATGGAAATCCGACTCTTCATCTGAGCTGCGCATTCCTACTACTTTTATTGATGGTAAGTGAACTGCTTCGTCTTTGGTGTACCTTATGCTTTTGTTAAGCAGCCACTGACTTCAAATTACTTAATGTCCTTATTTCTTTGTGTAGATTTAGAGTTCGACTTGACCCTAAAGATGGTGCTAGATATGAAAAAGGTGTGGGCATTCCTATTAAGTATCATGAGTGACGCTGGTTACTCAGTCTTTTTTACCGAGAGAAATTTGGGTTGCCTCCGAAAGAATAGATCATAAGGTGCTTGCTTATCCGATTTTCATTGTTGAGCTCGAGGCTGGAAAAAAGAAGTCTTCACTGCCTGCTCGAGAGTCGCCAGTTGAGAAGATGTCGAGAACTTCATCTGCTGCCTGTGGGAATTCGCTACTGCTGAAAAACTTGTCATCGATCATTCATCTCCTAAGGAGAATAAGGAGATTATTGAGTCTATGCCCGTGAAGCCTGCTCTGAATAAGGCTAGAACTTTAGCTGAGAAGATTGCCCAACGTAAGAATTCCATGCTAGCCCCAACGTTTGGATCTGCATCGAGACGTTCGTCTGGAGCTAAGTCTGATTTGGCTTTCGAGAGGTTCCTACTATGAAAATGGGAATGTGGGTTCGTTTACCAAGGAGGTGCCTATGCCTACTTCTCATTCTGTTATCGTGGCTACTCCGCTTGCTAAGGATATAGTATCAAGGGTAGCTATAAAGAATCCATTTAATTTACTTCTAGAGAGCTCTCTAAAGTTTATGTGCTACTCAAGGCTGACCTGTTTGAGGATCCTGTTATGTCTGTTAAGAGTGTTAGGAAGATAGTTTTCCCGGGTTCCTTCGTGAATCTTCTTGCTAATGAGAAGAGCGTCTATGCTTGCCATTATGCAAAGGACTTTGATCTTGATTGTTGAGGCTATGCATCTTGACCAGGATGCATTCCATGCTGCAAAGCATGTGGTGATAGTAGCCAAAGCTCATTTAGCTGTGAAAACTGTTGAAAAGTTAGAGTTTGAGCTTGCCAATTTGGTGGGCGCCAATGTCTCTGCCTTCACTTCTGTGTAGCTGAAATTGTTCGCCATGAAGTTGTGGATCTAAAGTTTAAGTGTGCAGTGTCTCAGGGATTACTAGAAGCTACACATAAGGATAACAGCCTCAACCTGTTGAAGATCTATGACCTTGAGCGTGTCAATTTGGACCTTCGTTATTCTAGCTTTGCTAAGGATCATGAACTTATTCTTTTTGTCAACGAGATCGATCGTCTCTAAAAGGTTGCTAGAGAGTTTGAGTCTAAAGAAATGGAACTGCAGATCGTGTTATCTGCTAGTAAAAACATGAAAAATAAGTTGGAAGAACTGTGGAGCGCCCATACTGACCTTGTTGAAGAGAACGAGCAGTTGAGAAACGAGAAGACAGGTCACGAAAGTGATTTTGCTCAGGTGCAGGCCGACTTCTACAAGCTGGGTTATGTTGATCATCTCCAGGATAGGTCGTCGTATTATGGGTTTTCTAAGAAGGACTTCGAGACTTTCTCAATTTTTCCATATGACTTTCTCAAGTTCTCCTTTGAGGCTACCATCGATGAAACAATTGAGGGTTAGGCTGCTCCAACTGAGGCAGCTGAAGATGAAGTGATGGAACATGCTGCTGCTAAGAGTGGTGCGGCTTTTGATGGCATGGTGATTAAGGAGTTTGGAGTTATTCAAGATGCTGATGAGTAGTCTTCTAGTTTGACTTAGAAACTTTCTTCTTTTCCGTCTAGACTTTTTCTCCTTTGTTTAACGTTGTTGAACCTTATTAGCCTTCGAGCCAGTTTATCAATTGCTAGAAATTTAATAAACTATTTTATTTGCTTTACTTCATCTTCATGACTTTGCTTTGTCTTGCAAAACTTGTAGCCATATGACTGGTAGCTGGGCACATTACTTTGGGAAAAGCAAATGAGTTTGCATAGCCACTATGGTCGTGATCACCAACTTAAGAACTTGCGAAACTTTTAGCCATATGACCAGTAGTCGGACACGTTGCATCGAAAAAGCAGATGAGTTTGCATAGCCACTATGGTCATGAGTTCTGCTCAGGAGCTTGTGAAATTTTTAGCCATAAAACTGGCAGTCGAACATGTTGTTTTGAAAAAGCAAACGTGTTCGCGTAGCCATTATGGTAATGAGTCTTGGCTCAAGGACTTGTGAAACTTTTAGCCATAGGACCGGTAGTCGTACTTGTTTCTTCGAAGAAGTAGTCGAACTTGTTGTTTCTAAAAAGCAGAAAAGTCTGCATAGTCACTACGATTGTAAGTCTCAGTTTAGGAACTCGAAACTTTTAGCCATAAGACTTGCAACTACACATGCTGCTTCTAGAAAGCAGATGAGTCTATTAGCCAATATGACCGTGAGTTCCAGCTTATAAACTTACAAAGCTTTTAACCAAAGGTTGACAGCCAGACACATTGCTTCGAAGAAGCATACGAGTCCGAGTAGCAACTACGACCGTGAGTCTTGGCATCTCGCAGTGTCGAGCTGTTGAGCTTGTAGCAAGTTGCTGCCCCTAGACCGTGTGCTACTTAGCTGGTCTCCAAATCTGATCCTTTAAGCTATGTGGCATGTATCACAACATGATAAAGATATCTGGGACACGAATAACACCATAAATGTGTAGTCATTGGAAACTCATGGGCAAAGATCCAAAGGATATGTTACACTTTATGTAACTAATCCCATAGGTTACGTAGCTAGTACCACAACATGATTGGCAGTTTATAAAACCTATAGGCTGAGTAACATGTTGTCAATAGCTGATAAAGTTTCATATGAGCACGAATTTGTAACTAGTTACATCAAAAATGTGTAGTTATATGAATCTTCGTGGGCAATTGCTCGAGGGGAATCCTGTGAATAAGTGTCCAGAACCCACAGGCTGCATAGCATGTTGACAGCTGATAAGGTTCTGTATGGACGCGACGATTGTTAACTAGTCCCTGCAAAAGTGCGCAATTGTATGAATCTTTGTAAACAATCACCCTATGAGTGTTTTTCACTTAGAGTTTACAGACCCGTAAGGTGCATAACATGTCAGCAGCTGATAGAGTTTCGTAAGAACACGAAAGGTCGCTTAACTGGTGAGCGGGCTGCTCACGGTTGTGCCTGACACGAGCTACCAATTGAGCTTGAGCCAGATTGTGCTTTTGCTTATCTTCATCCCCTGTGTTGCCTACTCCGGTATGAGGTAGAAGAAACTCCTTGACGGCTAAGCCATGAGTGGACAATCTACCTATAATTGGGTACGGAATGCTCGTCAGAGTACGGACCAAACCGTGAATGCACACTTGCTTGTGGGCCTAGTTAAAAGTGAACGCTTCTCTGTACGTTAAGAAGAGAGAAAACGTGACCCCAATGGCCTAGGCGAGAGTGCACATTGCCGGAACGCTCAGTTTATGGCTGGTTAAGTGGCTGCTCGTCGGGGCGCTGCTGAAAAGAAACGTCATCGTCTATCTTCATTCTGCTTCGGGATACTTCGTCATGGGGTAAATTGACTAAAAAATTAGTTCATGAGGCAAATTGGCAACAACCTAAGGGCGCGTTTACTAATCCGTAATCAGATTGAGGGGAATTGAATTGAGGAGGAATTAGAATGAGTTGGAATCAAAATTAGATTCTTGTTGAAGTTGTTTACCAAAACTGTCTGGAATTGGAGTATAAATGACATTGATCTATATAAACTGTTTACTAATTCATATGAATCGGAATAAAATCTAATATAATTACGAAAGTACCCTTGCTTAACTAATCTATTTTATTTGCTAATTATTTTTAGTAAAACTTTTACTCTTTAATTTTTTTTAGAGAGAATTTTTTTTAGTAAAAATTTAATATGAAAGAATAATTTTTATTTGCTTCTACATATTTGAGAAGATTCTTAATCACCCTAATTTATTTCCACTTCTCTCTCTCCCCCTCTCTCCCTCCTCTCACCCAAGAATCCCACTCCGGCAATTTTAGGAATTGAATTCCTAATTTTATGCGAGTCCCACTAATTTTTTGATTCCTGGAGTTTTGGTAAACGCTTGAATGAATGGGGATGTGGGTAATTCCGTTTCCCATCATTTCTTTTCCCTTTGGTAACAATAGTTGAAGGGGGGGGGGGGTCGTAAATAGCAGTTGACCCCAAAAAAATATATTTAAAAAATGGGTCCCTAATAGGAGATGACTTGTGCACTGCTGAACTGATGAAGCAAATTAAAGAAGAGAGAGATCTCTTCTGATCTAGAAAAGGGTCATGGGAACATATAAAATCAAGGGCTGAGATTCAAGAATCAGGACATAACATAATTATTAATTGGTCTGTGAAGAATATGAGAGTCTAAGACATAACATAATTATTATTGGCGTGTGAAGAATCTTTGTAGCAAGAAAAATGCTTAGGAGATCACATTCTTATACCGCATTGATGTATCATAATGTGGCAAATGCCACGTCAAGTATTAATGAAATGGGGTGTGTTATCCACACATTTCATTTTACTTCTTACACATCCCTTGATAATTTATGTCCGTTGATATTTTTTAATTCATCTAATCCGATGGCTGAAAATGAAAAAGGTGTGTGAGAAGTAAAATGGGATGTGTGGATATCACACCCCAATGAAATTTATCTCACTAAATATTAGTTGTATACATTATTTACCACATAAAACAGTATATATTGATGGGTATAAATATGTGGTCTGTACAACATTGCTCATCTAACAATGGTATCGGTCTTGAGCATGTCCTACAAAAATGTATACCAAACCAACCCACATGCAATTTAATGTGGGTGGGTGGCAATCTTTAATGTTTCGGGCCAGATTAATATCATTGCAATTGCATTGCATGCCATGTAAGGAAAAACGTTTTTACAGGGGTTAATTACATTAACATTTCCTGAGATTTATCGAGTTTTCACAAAACTTCCTCACATTTGAAACATTATACAAATACTCCCTCAGGTTTTAATTTCCTTTCATATAACCCCTTGAGTCAACATTTGGCTTATAAATTTACTAATTTACCCTTATTAATTACTTAAAACTAATAAAAAAAAGCTTTTTAATTATATAAAAAATATTATAAAACATTAAACACTTAAAAACACAAGAAGAAAAACTATGTGGACAAAACAAATTAAGAAAAATTAATAATTATTACTTTGAAAATAATATTTTATTAAAAAAAAATTCTATCTTCTTCTTTCCCTCCTACCAGATCAAACAATCATCTCTATCATCTCCTCATTTTTTCTGCATTACCACCACCTTAATTGATGCCTCTTCAAAATCAAGCCAGGGACACCACTACTTTGTCCATTGAATTAATCCAAGTTTGATTGTAACCTTTTTCACATGGGAAGTTATCAATCCATATACAACTTTCCGGAAAGTTGCATTCCTTTCCAATTGAGGTTTTGTACCGTAGGATTATTAACCCATCACATCCAAATCAATCATGACCTTAATAGTCATAAACAAACCCAATGGACAATTTTCTTATTTCCATTCAATTTAAGAAATTTAATATTTAAATTTTCCTTATTAATTAAATTTCCAACGTGGAGGTAGTTGTGATGGGAAGAAGATGAGATTGTTGGCTAGGGTCGGATGGAGGTGGTTGCTCAAAGTTTGAATGGGTGGTGGTGATGGAGAAAGGAGGAGATGGAGATGGAGGTTGTTGCTCTTTCGGGTGGGAGTGGAAGGAGAAGATAAACAACTTTTTTTAAATAAAATATTATTTTCAAAGTAATATTTAAATTTTGTTCTTAATTTGTTTTTGTCCACATGGCCTTCTTTTTGCTTTTTAAGTATTTAATGTTTTATAATTTTTTTTTATTTAATTATAAAGCTTTTCTTTATTAGTTTCAAGTAATTAATAAAGGTAAATTAGTAAATTTCTAAACAAAATTTTCACTGAAGGGGTTGTATGAAATGAAATTAAAATCTGAGGGAGTGTTACTGTAATGTTTCAAATGTGAGGGGATTTTATGGAAACTTGATAAACCTCAGGGGTGTTAATGTAATTAACTCTCTTTACAGCCATCTCCCTAGATTGACAAGAAAAGTGGTACACAATTTGGTAAGGGTAATTAAGACAAAAAATGCACAATATAGTGAAAGCCAAGTAAAAAAGAAGCAAACCCAGGTACCCAAAACATGGCGAGCAGTATATACCCTTTCTTTGACCAAAACAGTAAGCACCTATCTACAAAGAAGCAAAATAAACCCCAAAGAAATGTGTTAGACAAGCAAAAGATTAGTTTTGTCCACACAAAAAAAAAAAAAAAAAGACAAGCAAAAGATTAGTGAAAAGGGGTTCGACTGCAGCACAAACAGTTGAAAATACCATCATTACGGTCCATTGGGTGACACATTTGTTCCATTTTTAGAGTGTTGAGTTGAGAGTTGCAGAGAGAAACTGGTGCGATTTTCCAGAGCTATCACGGCGCAGATCAGATCAGCTCTTACCAGGTGCAGTAATTTTACATTGTGACCATTACATTACCATCTGTTTGGTTACCAAGAAAATATTTCAAGTCTTATCATTTCTGCTTTTCTGTAGAAAAAAGATGTAATCTTGAGTAGATAATCTCTAGTGGGGTTTGATTGTTTCCATAAAAATTAAGCATATATAATTCATGGTAATGTAGAATTTCAAGAGTTCATATCTATGATTCTGTGAAGCCAGTTAGCATTTTAAATAGAAAAAATCGAAATATAATGTAGTATGTTAAACACAAACTTCGACTTTGACGCATTTACAGAGCATCAAAATGAAGAGTTTGCGTTAACTTTTTTCAATTTTCACTGAAATGAAATGTACAGACACAGAGGACTAGAGGTGGTTACCATTACCAATGGGTTCAATATCAAACCACGCAAGCGTTGAAGATAGGATCAGTGAATTACCTGACACGATCCTTTGTCATATACTTTCTTTCCTTGAAACGGTACATGCTGTGAGAACCACCGTTTTGTCTACAAGATGGAACAACATATGGACTAAAGTTCCTAATCTACACTTTGGTTATATTCCAAATTTTTGTCCGGAATATGAAGATGAAGATGAAGATGCATGTCACAATCATTTTATGACATTCGTTGATCGTGTACTTTTCTTTCGTGACTCATCAAAAATCCAGAACTTTACTCTTAGTTGTATCGATCTATCTGATTTCACTCAAATTGATGGTTGGCTTTGCACTGCCACCAGGCATAATGTTGTTAAACTTGATTTTCATCTTCTTCATATTTATAAGTATAACCGCAGGGGTACTTTTGAGTTTCCTCAAAGCCTTTTCAAGTGCAAAACATTGGAGGTTTTGAAGCTTTCTTCAAATTGTACTACTTACTATCCTCCTACATCAGGGTGTTTTCCAAGTCTCAAATTCCTCCATATTACACTTCATATTTCTCTTGACAACTCTGTCGAGCAGCTCATTTCTTGTTGCCCTCTACTTGAAGGGTTGACTATTGATGGATTTGTTGGCACTCGTGGAGATTCTGTGGATGTTAATTTCAACATTTCTGCGTCTAAATTGAAGACTTTGACAATAAGTTTGTCAGCTTGTCCCACAAGTCCGTACAATGTTTTAATTAATGCTCCAAATCTGAAAAGCATTAATCTTAGCCAGAATACTATGGCCTATTACTCTTTCGAGAATGTAAGCTATCTTGTCAATGCCAATATTGTTCTCGAAGCCTGTCGAGAAAAGGAACGAAGTACTTTCTTTGCCAATCGTGTCATTGCGCTTATGGGAGCAATTTCCAGTGTTAAACATCTCTTTCTTTCAGGTGAATGTGCAGAAGTAAGTATACCCTAATTCTTGTTCCTTTACACTATTGCTTGCAGAGTTGTTTACCTTCCTTGATATTGATCTATCTTAGTATTCTTTCTTCCCTAAACAAAGTGGGTGTTGACGTACGCCTTTATGATTTGAAATAGCAGGCGAAGTAAATTTTTGAATGCGTTTATGTTTGATCAATGTTTATATGTTTCATGAAGGGTGGTTGTCGTCGATACTTCCTCCCAAAGGAGTTGGTTCCGCATGATTGCTATTTCTGGAATTTGCTACCAGCAGTGCTCCAGATATCACATAATCTACAACATCTTGTCTTAGAAGATGTGAGTATGATGAATGTGTTTACACTCTCCGTTTTTATGCCAACCTGCACCTGTTAATGTTTTTCATTTCACTCTTTTTGAATAACTGTCAGAGCACTGAATTTAGTTCGAGGTTCTCAGAGCATCAGTGGAATCCACCAGAATGTGTGCCTGTTTGTTTGTTGCGGCTCAAGACTGTCTCCATGCGAAATTTCCAGGGACGACATATTGAGATGACAGTGGCAAAGTATTTGTTGAAGAATGGTATAGTTTTAAGTAAAATGACGATATGTGCAAATCGTTGGCATATGGAAAAGAAAACGTTGCACCAGGAATTTGCTACGTTTGAAAGGGGTTCAAAGACTTGTCAAGTTGAATTCATTGAAGTGTGATTTCATTTCTCCGAGTACTTTATTGAAGCTAGGACAATGAACGAATTTGCTATTTGTAGCTGCCAATGTCGCTTATAATCCAATCTAATTTGAATTGCATTAAATGAAATTCAAATTAGCAACCAATTTATTACTCTCGACAAGTGCTCTAACCAGCTATGCTAGATCCAGTTCTACTTATATTTGATTGAAGGCAGATTGTCTGCCCTCCTAGTTGTGGTGCCCTTTCATGCCCTCCTATTTGTACGGTCACAGTTAAGTCACGTCAATATTTATATTTTTATTGTTTTTTGTCTTATTATCTCTATTAAAAAATTAATATAAAATGTTGACGTGGCTTAACCGTGACCGCACAAAATAGGAGGGCATGAAAGGGCATCACAACTAGGAGGGCAGACAATCTGCCTCCTCATCTATGGAATGCTAACTGCCAAACAAAGATAAACCTTATTTGACCAAAAAAAGAGATAAAAGTTGGAACGCTGCGGTTCTTGTGGAATTCTCAGACTTGAGAGTTGCAGAAATTGTGAAACCGCTGCTGTTAGCATTTCTCTCCGTTTCTCAGTAACCAATCTGAGCCACCAACTAAGGCTCTTCTCTTGTCAGGCACTCTTCTGTTGGTATTTAAAGTTTACTAACTCAATACCAAAATATATGGAACGCATGCACGTATCTCTATTATAGAGATTTTACAAGACAACATAAAACATAGCATTAAAGTCAAGTACAGCTGTTGTCGTTTGAAAAACAAGGCAGCTATAGAAAGTTAAAAAAAACATGCTAGCTGAAAAGATGGTTGTGCAGCCAACTATTCTGACATGTCCCGATCCTGATATTCTCCGAATACCAGGATAGACATATGCTGGCCGACACCTAAAGGGTGACGAAAGTCATTTATTGAATGCAAATGCTGAGATTAAGGAATAAATAAGACTTACAAATATAAAATAAAGAGTATGGGATTTAGGAACGTGTTCAGAGCACACATCTAATCTAGAATACTAAAATAATTAATATAAAATTGAATGAATAAAAGAATGGGTTCTACACCGAGAGGACTCGAAGATGCCGATGCGGAAGTGCCTTGACGCCGGGATTGTATGCCTCGTTTCTAATTCCTGAAGGGGACGCAAAACAAACATGAATGGACTATATATATATATATATATATATATATATATATATATATAGTAAAACAGTTATCAACGTACTAACCCCCAGGTTTTATGAAAACACATATATATAATGATAAACATAGGTTTTCCAAAACCTAGCATGCCTTGCACTATCTAAAATCATAACTTGTATATATAATAATCTCTAGTGAATGTCCAATATAAGCCCCAGGCCCTAGCCAGTCTCCCCGTCTCTGAGCAGACAGTCAGAGGAAAATAACCCCCAGGCCCTAGCCAGTCTCCCCGTCCCCGTGCTTAATAGCCAGAGGAAACACACTCCAGGCCCTATGCCAACACCAAACCGTAGCCCGGGATGGACTGGAATCTATCCCTTCATCCCGTAGCGGAATCAGGACCACTAGGTAAGTACAAAATCATTGAACATATATACATTGAAAAACATCTTCATAGTATAAAGTCATCCATCATCTATACTATAAAGAAGTGTTCGAAACATGTTCTAAATATCATATCGTCATCCATCGCATATTCTACAAGAACACGGGTTATAGGAAAAATAATAGTAATTCAAACTAGCCTCAGTAAGCATGTTATCTCAAAGCATTTCATAGAACATAATTGTGAAATCATGCTTTTCATGTGTGCATTTCTACAATCAAAACATGCATTTTTGAAGGGGTCCACTCACTGTACACCGTTGGTGCAACGCCGTATCAAACAGGAATAGCGGAATTGCCGCTACTAATTGCACCTAATCACATAAAAGGTACATTTAGTCAAACTTTGCTCAAACAACTTAATTTGGGGAAACGGACATCAGAAACGGGTGCAGAATGTCGAAATTAGCTTAGGAGAAGTCTCGGACGAAAACCCAAAAAGTCAACTCTAAAGTCAACGTTGACCGTTGACCGAGTCAATGTTGACCGTTGACTGAGTCAACGGTCAGACCAGGTCAAAGTCAAACGGGTCACGGGCAGGGTTTTGATTTTGGGCTTGGGTCCTTGATGGTTTGGGTTTTAGAGGAAAAGGGCTTAGGGTTTTTAAGCCCCCAATAGAAAATGGCCCAAGGGCCCTTAAACTTAAAACAATTAAAAATAAAACTAAATAAATAAGAAAACAGAAATGGTTTGGGTTAGGCTCGGTAGGAAAGGCCCAAAGGCCTTGGGTTTTCTTCCACATGGCCTGAAAGGCCTGGGTTTTCTGGAATGTGGGTCGCCGGACCCATTCGAAATAAAAGGCCGGATTCGGCCGGAAAACTACACAAACTTTAAACGGCCATAACTTTGTCAATACTCGAAGAAATCAAGTGATTCAAAAACAAAATTTGTAGTTCTTGAAGAGACGAAGAGAATGGTACCTTGCACGATGTCTAAATCACCATGGTTTGGCTGGAAAACACCTTGAAAGCCACTGAGGTCGCCAAAAACTGGGTAAGATTCAAATGGATATAACTTCTTCAATACTCCATAAAATTGGGTGAAACAAAAAGGAAAGTTGTAGTAATCGGTGAGATGAAGAGATTGATACCTTTCAAGCCGGCCAAATCATCGTGGTTTGGCCGGAAATTGCCTTGAAAGGGGCGGTGCTCGTCGAAAAATTTGGAAAAGCTTCCTCAAGCTATTTTATGAGATTCAAACGTATAGACAACTTAAAACAAGCTTCGATCTAACCCTAAAACACAACCCAAGGGTTTCTAGAAGCTTACCAAAGTCGAAATAATACGAAACTCAACGAATAAGATGATGAACAGTACCGGACGAAAGGAAGAAGAGAGTTTGGGTATTCTTTCTTCGTTCTTTAGAACACAAGGGTGATGGTGATGATGATGCCGTCGACAGAACGATGGTGTGGGTGCTCTGGGGTGTGGGTCGATGGGTGCGAGAGTGAGAGGGTTTCGAGAGGAAGAAGAAATGAGTGCAGAGAGAGGTGCAGAGAGTTTCAGGGAGAGAGAGAGAGAGAAAGAGTGATCGGGGGACACAAATCAGGGGTGGGCCCCCTTGGGCACACCATTTAAGAATTAAAAATCATTTTTCAAAGGAAAAATATCCCCTAACTTAGTGAAAATACAAAAATACCCTTTTTATACTGTAAATCCCGGAACGGGTTGTTACAATCTGCCCCCCTAAAAAAAATTTCGTCCCGAAATTTAAAATAATTTGCTACACTGAAAAACTCGAAAATAGAAAGAAGAATATATGTATAAAGAGAAATCAAGTCAGAGTTGGTGCATCAAAGAGAATATGCCACACCGTCGCGAGCGAGTTGCAAAATCCTTTATAATGCCTCCAAGCTCTTACTTTCTTCCCCATCAGTGTAAAAGTAGAAAACATACTTTATAAAAATATAAAGTCGAAAACATAAAATAGCTTAAGGTCAGAAGTAACTACGTAAAATACGGTAATCGCCAAAATAGGTATGTACTAGCATATAGGTCGAAAACTTGTGCGAAGTTAAAACTGAAAACTGAAATACTTCCCCCAAAAACATTTGTAACTTCGAAAATACAAATATATATAACTATAATAAGGTAAGTCAAATACTTGTACTGAAAACCAAAATCGAAAAATGAGAATGGGTCTCGCCTAAGCATACGAAACGTCACGTACTCCGAGAATATATGTCTTTGGGTCGAGCCCCAACAATAGCGAATTTGTAACAACTGCCGTAGACAAATCTTCCTGCTCACTTGCTTAACGAACCCAACGAATAAGTTATCGATATCACAATCTGCAACCCGCAATGTCAACAACACATTGTTGTCTCGATAAGCAAGTAGTAATTTCCTGAGGATGCATAATTTCTCATAACGTATTTTCGATCTTCTGAACACCAGTTCACAATGTTCCTCTGCCAACTAGTGTTGCTTGTAAAAGATTCTCGTACCATGTCGCAAAAAGTGCCATACCCCAAGCCGAACAAAACAGAAACTGTCGTTGTAAAACTCTATCCATCACCAAGCATCCTATTCTCCTCAATTCTTCCAAATGTGACCAGCTACTCTAGTGTTTTGCCAACAAAGAACCCATTGAAAAATGTACCTTGGGATTCAAGATGAATGGCTACCATGTTAATAGTAGACCCAAAAGCTTGAACCAAGCAAACAGAAAACAAGAAGTCACATTTCTCAACAAGCAATATTTCTTAGGAGTTGTTGTAATGCTCAATCCACCTCTCCATTTTGCTTAGTAGCAGATTTCTAGTCAAACAAGGTCAAAGTTGGTGGAAAGAAGAAATGATGACTCTCGAGTGATCAACCTTAAAACCCTAAGATAGCATACACCTTTCCAGAGAAGTACAACTTCTAAATGTGCTAACGCCACAATACGAGTGAACACAATGTGTTCAATAGGGTCTAGACAGTTCGTTCAGAAATTTGACTTAGAACCCAAGATAGAATTAAATCTCAATAGATGCCTAACAAATGTGTGTTAAGGTTGAGTAGAAGATACCCTCAAAATAATGGAGCACTTGAACGTATTTACATATCGTTGGAAAAGAACTACTAGAGTACGATATGATGTTGATGAATTGCAGCAGGATAATGAGTGGTGACCATTCAATTCAACATGAAGATAGTGATGCAATCTGCTGATCACTTGCACTACTATCTTCACCAATCCCTTACCAAAAGACGAATCAAACCTTACACCCACGTAGAACTCATTCTAGTAAGTCTGGTAAGCTTGTGAAAAGGTTATGTTCATAACGTTCCTGTCTAAAACGATAAGAATTGGGTGCACACTTCCATAGGATTGATCAATCATGAATTCTCCACTGAATGAGCAAGAAACCACATCGAGAAGGCCAAAATAACACTTTAGGATTTGAGGGTCAAAACAAGTTTCTCAAAAATAGAGTATCGGGATTTGAACCATTGAACCAGAAACCATGCCGAGAACAAACGTTTTTTTTTCTTTCTCTTTTCCGCACCTTCCGTGTAATGTTTTGGCACGATCCAGTTTACGTGAGAAACAAACAAGCGAAGGAAGGTGAAGATGCAAAGATAGAAGTCACTATTTATGATTATTTGGATTTGAAAAAAAAAATACAACTCTGCTGTTGAGTTCACGCAAGTACTTAGCTCGACCGTTAGGGCTTTTTAATAGTTCAAGACCTAATGTCACACACCTGATAACATCACTGGTCACACAACTTCGTTCAACATCTCGTGAAGTGATTTGACATTTTGAATCTCCTAACAAACTTATACGATTTCGGTAGATTCAGCTTTTCAGCCTTTCCAACCCAATACGGTCTCCCTGAATAATTGTCCGCTTAGGTTCGGATGCTCAAGATGAGATTTGTGTCTTTCCACTGAGGAGTTCCGTAATTGCACTTGTACAATTAGGGTGATACACGATGTTGCAATCGTAGACATTTATGTACTCTGGTAAACAGGGATGCAACATTTCCCGCTGTAGAGAAAACGTCACCAGATTTTTCAGCAAAGAAGGTCGTTACCAATTCTAGATTAAAGGTAGGATGGTTCACATTGTGCAGTTCCAATCGTCAAAAGGCACATGCATGACTTGATCCTACTGCATCAACGTGCAGCCAAACATTTAATTAATACACCACCGCAGAATTCGAAAGGTGTAAAAACTACGATCAGATGAGACAATACCCCGTTGTCAAAGATTTCGTTCACTGCCAGCATCGCAACAAAACTGATTGGTTTCTTAACCAAAAGGAAATAGGATTTAGCTCAAGATTAGTTAAGAACTGTTTATAAGATTTGACGAGGCCAAAGACATTTCGAAATTCAGAATACTTTGTGAGAGCTGTTTCAAAGTTCAAAAATTAAACATCGAACCTCTGAATCAACATAATGATGAAGAAGTAAGATACAAAGCAGTCTGCGTATGCATGCAATGGCACGATTAGCTATCTTAAAGTGATGCCCTTGAGGAAACCAATGTTCAATGAGTCCAGAGAAGTTCAAAGCAAAGCTTGATCTTCGTACAATGATGAATGTTGTGGAGTCTCAAGTTATTACACTAAAAATTACAAGGCTGAACAGTTAATGGACAAGAGCACAGATCAATTGGGCTACAAGCAAGAGACTAAACTCACCTATACCGAAACGTATGCAGACCAGGAGCTAGTGTTTACCGCCTAGTACCAGACCCAGCTGAAATTCAAGAAGTCTGTTTATCCAAACAAGTCTGGATCATCATCATCCAATTCCACTGCGACAACAAGAATCGTAATTCCTTTTGGAAATTGATGGGAATAACGTCTGCTACCTAAGAGTTTCCCAAGAAAAGTATAATCTCTAGACGAAGTCAACACTCGAAGAATTTGGTGCAAAGCTGATGGTCAAAGGTTAAGGAACTTGACTTCGTTGTTGGAGTAAGCAAGATGGTTATCGATAGAATAATAGCCGAGAATTGTTCAAAAGATCCACACGAATTTCTTCAGTAGGAACGAGTTCGAGAACATGGATTTGCTCCCATCAATTACCACTTATTAAACGTCGTAACAACTAGCATTTACTCGCTTTCTCTAACACGCACTTCAAATGTTTCGAGCAATTACCAAGAGATATGACTATGCCTGCTATTCCTAGGGAACGCATGTCGCAGAGGGATATCACCGTTTCAAAACTGCAGTTGGCCTTAGCCAATTCGTACCACCAAGATATTTCTGTTTCCCAAGATTTCGATTTAGAGCCGACTCCGTCCGCAATTCCTAGGGAACGCATGTTGCAGAGTGGCATCATCATTTCGAATCTACAGTTGGTCTTGACCAGATTTTCGTAAACTGAGATTTCTAAAACACGTTGCTTCCAAGTAACACCGACTCTGCCCGCCATTCCCAGGGAATGCTCGTCGTACAGTATCTATATGCTGTTGAAAGTCATCCAACAATCCACTTACCACTACTGAGGCACAATCCTGACACGAATCCTTGTATTTCAACCAGAAGATGACAACTCAAACCGAGAAAAACTTGCACAACTGCGCTGAATGGCACCAAATCCAGAAGTCGTGACATCCAAATGACGTCATGACAGACACACTACCACAGAAATCAAGGATCCTAAGTATGCTCTGAATGAACCACGCTCTGATACCAATCTGACACGCCTCGATCCTGATATTCCCCGAATACCAGGATAGACACGTGCTAGCCGACACCTAAAGGGTGACGAAAGCCATTTATTGAATGCAAATGCTGAGATTAAGGAATAAATAAGACTTACAAATATAAAATAAAGAGTATGGGATTTAGGAACGTGTTCAGAGCACACATCTAATCTAGAATACTAAAATAATTAATATAAAATTGAATGAATAAAAGAATGGGTCCTACACCGAGAGGACTCGAAGATGCCAATGCGGAAGTGCCTTGACGCCGGGATTGTATGCCTCGTTTCTAAGTCCTGAAGGGGACGCAAAACAAACATGAGTGGACCAATTTGATATATATATATAATAAAACAGTTATCAACGTACTAACCCCCAGGTTTTCCAAAACCTAGCATGCCTTGCACTGTCTCAAATCATAACTTGTATATATAATAATCTCTAGTGAATGTCCAATATAACCCCCAGGCCCTAGCCAGTCTCCCCGTCCCTGTGCTTAATAGCCAGAGGAAACACACTCTAGGCCCTATGCCAACACCAAACCGTCGCTCGGGATGGATCGGAATCTATCCTTTCATCCCGTAACGAAATCAGGACCACTAGGTAAGTACAAAATCATTGAACATATATACATTGAAAAGCATCTTCATAGTATAAAGTCATCCATCATCTATACTATAAAGAAGTGTTTGAAACATGTTCTAAATATCACATCGTCATCCATCAGATATTCTATAAGAACACGGGTTATAGGAAAAATAATAGTAATTCAAACTAGCCTCGGTAAGCATATTATCTCAAAGCATTTCATAGAACATAATTGTGAAATCATGCTTTTCATGTGTGCATTTCTACAATCAAAACATGCATTTTTGAAGGGGTCCACTCACTGTACACCGTTGGTGCAACGCCGTATCAAACAGGAATAACGGAATCGCCGCTACTAATTGCACCTAATCACATAAAGGGTACATTTAGTCAAACTCTGCTCAAACGACTTAATTTGGGGAAACGGACATCGAAAACGGGTTCAGGACGTCGAAATTAGCTAATGAGAAGTCTCGGACGAAAACCCAAAAAGTCAACTCTAAAGTCAACGTTGACCGTTGACCGGTCAAAGTCAAAGTCAACGCTGACCGTTGACCGAGTCAACGGTCAAACCGGGTCAAAGTCAAACGGGTCACGGGCTGGGTTTTGATTTTGGGCTTGGGTCCTTGATGGTTTGGGTTTTAGAGGAAAAGGGCTTAGGGCTTTTATGGTTTGGGCTTAAAGCCCCCAATAGAAACCGGCCCAAGGGCCCTTAAACTTAAAACAATTAAAAATAAAACAAAATAAATAAGGAAACAGAAATGGTTTGGGTTAGGCTCAGCAGGAAAGGCCCAAAGGCCTTGGGTTTTCTTCCACATGGCCTGAAAGGCCTGGGTTTTCTGGAATGTGGGTCGCCGGACCCATTCGGAAGAGAAGGCCGGATTCGGCCGGAAAACTACACAAACTTTAAACGGTCATAACTTTGTCAATACTCGACGAAATCAAGTGATTCAAAAACAAAAGTTGTATTTCTTGAAGGGACGAAGAGAATGGTACCTTGTACAACGTCGAACTCACCGTGTTTTGGCTGGAAAACACCTCGAAAGCCACTGAGGTCGCTAAAAACTGGGTAAGATTCAAATGGATATAACTTCTTCAATCCTCCATAAAATTGGGTGAAACAAAAGGGAAAGTTGTAGTAATCGGCGAGACAAAGAGATTGATACACGCCGGGAAACTCGCCGTGGTTTGGCCGGAAATTGCCTCGAAAGAGGCGGTGCTCGCCGGAAAATTTGGAAAAGCTTGTTCAAGCTATTTTCTGAGATTCAAACGTATATACAACTTAAAACAAGCTTCGATCTAACCCTAAAACACAACCCAAGGGTTTCTAGAAGCTTACCAACGTCGGAATAATACGAAATTTGACGGAGAAGATGATGAACAGTATCGGCCGAAAGGAAGAGGAGAGTTTGGGGTATTCTTTCTTCGTTTTTTAGAACACAAGGGTGATGGTGATGATGATGCCGTCGACGGAACGATGGTGTGGGTGCTCTAGGGTGTGGGTCGATGGGTGCGAGAGTGAGAGGGTTTCGAGAGGAAGAAGAAGTGAGTGCAGAGAGAGGTGCAGAGAGTTTCGGGGAGAGAGAGAGAGTGACCGGGGGACACAAATCAGGGGTGGGCCCCCTTGGGCACATCATTTAAGAATTAAAAACCATTTTTAAAAGGAAAAATGTCCCCTAACTTAGTGAAAATACAAAAATACTCTTTATACCGTAAATCCCGAAACGGGTTGTTACATATTCCACCAATATGTAACTATTGGCATTAATTTTGCTTTGAACTTCCAACATCTTCTTCTTCTTCCTAGAAAAATGCTCCGTTCAATACTTTCTTCTGAGTTCTGTTCTTCTCTTTGGAATCTTTTTTATTTCTCTAGAAAATAAAGTTTGATACTTCAGGAAGCAGAATTTTATTTAGGATTTTAATTTGCTAAATTTTCTGTTCTGCTGGACCTGTAGAATTTCATGCATTTCTCTTTTTATCTGTGATAGAGTGCCTAACTAGTTAAGATTTCTTGTGCTTTAGGAATTGTAATTAATTCTGTATTCGAATTACTTGTACTTGAAGTATAATATTACTTGTGCCACAAGGGTTTATGATGTATATAGAAAGGGGTTCGCCCCAATCAACAGAATTATCCATTTATAATATCTTACATGGTACTAGTAGTGGAGGTAATTTTTTCTGTCAAACCCTAGCCTATCCGCAAGCCTAGCCGTCCCCCTCAGTCATGGCAGCCTCTCCGGGTTCACCCCCATCAGTAGAATCATCCAATTATAACTCTCTACAGTCTGTGTAAACATATAAAGGGTGGAAAAAATACATTCATTTTCCATTTGCTTCAGACTTAAATAAAACCTATAAGAGATTTTTTATTTTTATTTTTTTTTATTACGTATGGATGCTGAACCTATAAAGTTCCAATTAACAGCAGTTCCGCATTTTCTGGAATGTTCACTGGCATTCAAGCCTTTCATGTCAATGCATCAAGCAAGAGTTAAAGGTAGATCAGCAAATTACCAAATGTGGTACTTTGTTGCATATATACTCTCTTTCCTTGAAAGAAAATGGGCTGCAGGATCTAGACTTCCGCTGCGGGGATTTTCCTGCTGATTCTGGTGATCTTTTAAAATTTTGTTGAGCAGGTACTTTCCTCTCATGATCATTGGATATCCAAAAAATGGGTCTTGCTTGTGATTGTTTCCATACGGTCAGTTCCTCTCACGTTGATGGTTGGATTCACACTTCTTTTAGGTAGAAATTAATTTTGTTTCGCTTGATCTTTATGCTGCTACATATGGGGACCAGATTATTGAGTTGCCTAATAGCTTTTTCTCATCCAAAATACTAATCGTTTTGACCCTGAGGTCGAATTTTATTATCAATGTTCCCGCATCTGGTTGTTTCCCAAGTCTCTCAAGTTCCTTTATGTTATACTCAATCTTCTAAAAGAAGCTAGGCGCTAGTCGGTCGGCCGGCTGGGGCCTAGCGCCTAGGCGGCTAGGTGGGATTTAGGTGGGGCCTAGGCAAACTAGACAGATTTAAATGAATTTAATATATATATATATATATATATATATATATTGTATAAATAAGTGTCTATTTATACTTAAAAAATTAAACACATAATTGTTTTGGCATACATAAATTGTAGAATAAAATTCATATTATTATAAGTATTAGAACATATTAAAAAAAACAAGCATATAAAGAGTGTTCATCCAAGTATTCAACAAGCCTCTTACATTTTATTGAAAAAATAAAATGTAAAAGTCCAAGTGAGAGTTGCGACCTAGGCGGTGCCTGAGTGGGTTTAAGTGGGCTAGGCGGGTGCCTAGCGTGCTATAGGCGGACGCCTAAGCGGGTCTAGGCGCACTTTCTTAATTTTCAAACGCCTAGGAACTAATTGGGACGGTGGTCAGCTGCCTAGCACCTAGGCGGCTCAAGGCTGAGATTTTTGGAACAGTGGTTATACTTAATTATCCTCAAAATGACTCAATGTTATGCTTGTTGAGAGTTGTCCCACATCGGTGAGGGACAAGGTTTGCTATGTGCTTATATGATCTTGGGCTACTCTCCATATTGCCAATTGGTTTTATGGTGGAACCTCAATTTCATCATGGTATCATAGCAGGTTGTCCACGTGTGAAGCCCAACGGCCACACGCGCTGCACGCCACCCAGTTGTTGTCCACGTGTAGGCTTGAAAATCCGCCACACGTGCGGGGGCGTGCTGAGAGTTGTCCCACATCGGTGAGGGACAAGGTTTGCTATGTGCTTATATGATCTTGGATTACTCCCCATATTGCCAATTGGTTTTATGATGAAACCTCAATTTCATCAATGCTTTTCCCGAACTGCCCTGTACGTGAAGATTTGGCTATAAAAGGATATCTTCGGTATGGTGTAGTTTTTAATTTGAATATTTACGCTCCTGAACTGAACTCTCAAGCTTGAAAACCTTGGTTCCCGCTGGGTTTCTCGGATTATATTCTAGAGAATATGCACACTTTCTATTCAAAGCCAAATATTGACCTCCCTGACCATTACACAAATGTTACAATTCCTCGCTTCTGACAGTGTGCAACCACGCTTCTAGCAAGGATTGCAATGTTAAACATCTATCCCTTTTAGCTCATCTTTTGAAGGTAAGTATATCCGAACTTGCTTGTCTTACAACTGTAAGAAAGGTAAGGGGTAATTTGGATGAACGGATGGATGCTACTGCATACATATTGTTCCATTATTTTGTGTAAAGTGGAAGACTTGTGGGGCGCAGCATTCATGTTGGCCCGTAATATTCAACCCCTTCGAAGTTGGATAGATTGAATTTGAAGGAAAGAAATAAATTAAGTAGCAATTAGGTTTGGTTGCGAAGGGTGGAAAAACTAATTAAGATTTTCTCTATTTCGGACAAACTTCAATTTCTTGTTAGAAGCATCAGAGGTTAACGTTATGCATTTCATTTCTTTTTCAAGCTTCAAGTTTTGTTTTGAACTTGACTGCGGTATGTGATATTCACTTTGTTGACCAATGGCTGATGAGAAATTGGACGCTGCATATGAAATAGTGCTCTTATTATATTTGATTGTTCTTTTTCCTATTCTATGATAATAATATTATAAACTTTCTTTGGTGGGAATGAGAACTTGTATTTTTTTTTTTTTTGCCAGATTGTTTTAAATGCTTAGGTTTATTTTGTAATACTTCTTCATTAAGCAATCTCGATAAACAAATACAGCTCAAAGAGAGGTGTAGCGTTCACAATGAACGATTTTGATTATGACATCTGTACAACAAAGATTCGTATTGTTCATATAAAAATACGAGGGGACCTACTATGAAAGTGTTCTATGTATAAATAAATAATCATTGACCCCCCTCATCCCCTCACAATTTCAGCGCCGCACGAAACCGAAAACCCTAAGATACAAAATTTGGGTCGCCTGACACTCGCACCTCGTTAAGACAAGTTCTAAAGAACCTCTACAAGAGCGAAGGTGAGTGGATTGATTTTAGGGACTCCTTTAATTAGTTTTCAATTTTGTTTTATCAAATGAAATGTATGTTTGGAATGTGATCTCCTTAATTCATTTACCAGATGAATAGACTCATCTCAAACTGGCCAAAAAAACTATGAGAAATGATAAACACAAAATTTTTTTCTCACCGTACACTCTTGTTTAATCATGTTCGTTGTTTCCTTCTGATGACTTGAAGTAAAAAGAGGTGCATGAGAAGCTAAACATGGATGGTAAAAATCAGCTCCCAATACTATATGAAAAAAAAAAAAAAAAAAAAAAAAACTCATTACTCATTGTTTATTTTTGTATCAAATGAATTTTGAAAAATATGTTTTGTTTTGTGCTCCACTCTCATAATTCAGATATTCTCTTAATAACATGTTTACTTCCTTACCATTACCATCTGTTTGGATACCAAGAAAACTGCCGAAAAACAATATAGAGGGATTTTAGTCTTATTCTTTCTGTTCGTTATCTCAACAAAAATATGAAATCATTATTTCGTTGTTTTTCTTTCTCAATGAATTTAGTTCCTCAAGAAATGTTCCAATATTGCATTCTTTCTATCTTGGATCTTTTTCTTTTTTTCCATTAAGAAATTAATTATCATTTGAGGACATTGTGGTTAAGTGCAGAGTTATTGCCATTCATTTGTAAAATTCTTGATATGAAATATCGAAGTATGATATGCCAAAAATTTGGCTTATTTACTTCTCCATTAGATTGTAAAAGTTTGGCTTATCTTTTTTTATAAATTTTTACTGAAAGGTACAAATGGGTTCGATGCCAAAGAATCAAGAGGGAGTGAGTGATAGGATAAGTGCATTACCAAGTGAAGTTCTCTGTCATATACTTTCGTTTCTTCCAACTAATTATGCGGTGAGGACCACCGTGTTGTCTAAGAGATGGAAGAACATATGGACTTCCGTTCCCAACCTATACTTTTGTGACGATGATTACCCTGAGGTTAATGATTTTACGGCATTTGTGAATCGAGTAATTGACTCTCATGACTTATCACGGATCCAAAAGTTCCATCTTCATTGTGACGACGACTACTTTGAACCCCCACCTGTTGATCGTTGGATTCACGCTGCAATAGAACGGAAGGTTGTTGAACTTGATCTTTGTGTTAATCACTCAGAACCAAACCAGAATTTCGAATTGCCTCAAAACATTTTCATGTGCGAAACACTAAAAGTTTTGAAGCTGCAGTTTCATTTTATTGCCCGTCCTCCTACATCAAAGTGTTTCCCAAATCTCAAGTTCCTCAATGTTGATATTCATCATCCTGATGTTGACTCGGTGGAAAACGTTTTGTCTTACTTCCCTGTACTGGAAGACTTGGTTATAGATGGATTTCTGGATGATTATGATGTTGAAAGTCTAGATATTAACATCTCTGCACCAGCACTGAAGACGTTAGTATTAAGTTTAGAAATTGAAAATTTTGATGAGGATTTCAAGCTTTGTACTAATTCTCCAAAACTTGAGTCCCTTGACGTCAGGCTGTATGGCTTGTCAAACTTCTCTTTATCGATCAATGAAAATTCCGTAGTGAAAGCAAACATTGATCTCCCATACGAAGAACAGCCTAGTGGGGAGTCTGCAGATGTGGAAGATGACATTCACGAATATGCAGAACAACATGATCGTGCAATTGCAATTTTTAAAGATATCTGCAATGTCAAATACCTGTCTCTTTCAGCTCATAATTTGGAGGTAAGTATCTCCTTATGCTAACCAAATGGTCAGTTTTTGCATGAGTTTCTCTGTGATCATTGCTTGAACTTATTTCCATATAGGGTGATTTGCCTGCATTTGACAATTTGAACCAATTGAAGCTGGTTCTTTTTGACTGTGATTACTGGCGATTCCTAACAAAGTTACTCCAGAGATCACCTAATCTAGAACATCTCGTCTTTGAACACAAAGTACAACGCAGTTACAGCTATAGTACTCCTATTCCAGCAGGCGGCCTGATTTCTGGCGTGTTCGTTGATTGTTATAAAGAATTTGTGAACTGTTCAGAATGCAATGAAGAAGACTTTGAGCATGAATTTTATCCACCAGAGATTGTGCCTATCTCTCTGTCGTTGCACCTCAAGACTATCACTTTGAACAGATACAAGGGAACGCGGTATGAGGTGCAATTGGTAAAGTATTTGTTAAAGAACGGCGAAGTGCTGAATAAGATGACCATTTCTACAGAGGTGACTTCGGATGAACAGAAGAAGGCGTTGTTCGAGGAATTTTTGCTGTTTCAAAGGGGCTCGAAGACGTGTGAAGTTGAAATGCAATTTTAGGCTTGGTATCATATTCTAGGGTTCCAAAAGATTTCATTTTCGAAGTTGTAAAAGAATCATTGGCAGTTTTATTTCCGTGGTGTATTTTCTTATATCATCTTTCAAACACTCTTGTTTTCTTGCCTGCTTTTGATAAGGGAAGATTTTATTTGAATCCAGTTAACTTATCTCTACACCTATTAAATTTTTGATTAATTTTATATTTCAATTATGCCCTAAAGAAAAGATGGGTGTAGAAAGATATTATCAACTAGCAAATGGGGGTGTCGAAGTGGCCCTGAGAGCCCCAATTGGCGGCTGGGTGGGTTGCCGGAAATCGAAAAGAGGGATTAACGGAGGGTGGAGAAGAACGGTAAAATGATAGTGGAGGAGGGTTGTGGCCTTCGACGACATCGGGAGATTGTGTTGCCAGAGCTGGGTTGGGTTCGTCAAAGAAATATAGGGTTCTAATGCGGGTTCTGATGCTGATATCGATTACTTCTCTCTCTCTCTCAAATTTTGGTCTCTCATCAATTCCCTCTTCACCCAATTTCAAATGACTACCAGCTTTGTCATCCTTGAAAGCATATATAGCTTTTTAACTTGTCCACATTTGGGACTGCATCCTTATTTCACGATTTGCAAGATGACACCTGTCTTTTGAGCTACAATTTGCTAGTTTTTTTTATTTTTTTAATTGGTTCATTAAGTTTTAAGGAAATTGACACACCCCGTCCCGAAGGAGGGCATGCTGGCCGTCACGTGAGAGTGACGTAACCATTTACACAGTTCGGAAGCTTAAAAAATACAATTGTGAATTCTGTCAGAACACCGTTGGATTCCTCGTGGCCACCAAAGCTCTGCTATCTCAAACCTGGAGGGGCGCAAAACAAAGTTGAGTGGGTCAGTAAAACAAATCTTTTCAAAACTTTCCTTTATCAAAGTTCTAACCCCTCGCTGTAAAACATGTATACTTTCCCAGAAAAATAGCATATATAAATATATATATATAGCTTCAAAAATCTCAAAACACCATTCTTTAACACTTTTCAGAAAATATGCCATGCCATGCGTCAAAAACATAATATGGATGCATCAATATAAATCAGGTGAAATAATAAATCAACCGGAGACCCTGCAGTGGTCCTGTACGGCTGATTCTAGAGCTCAATATCCAATCCAGCCGGAGTCACCAACTGTGACCTGTACGGCACTGCCGGAGTCGCCAACTGCGACCTGTACGGCACTACGCTGCACATGAGTCGGAACTACCTGTAGTAGTCTGTACGACTCGGATGGTGTAATAATACGCTCTAGTGCTTCTCTCATCAATCATCTGTGCACATAATCTAAGGTCACCTACTAGTCGGAACCGTCTCTAATGGTCTGTACGACTAGCATGTCGGAACCACCTCCAGTGGTCTGTACGACTAGCATCTACTTGGATCCAAGGTGAGCGTGTGATGCGGGTGAATAACATAAGCACTAACACCAGGGGTGCAGGTTATGAGCTTTCAACATAAATCACATCAAACAATTCAATGCACCAAATATAACTCACCTGATACTCACCTGTGCGTCCGCAGCACCAATTCACATATATGCATCATATAATATCAATTCACATATCTCATATAAATTCTATGCATGGCATTTCAAATCACATGATTCATAGAATCTATGCATGGCATTTCAAATCACACTTTCAAATCATATTTCACTTAAATAGATTTTCTGGGAAAAACTCATTTATATAGGTATATACGTAAAACAAAACTGCCCACTCACCTGGAGTTCGCCCTGCAACTCCCTAGCACAACACATCAAGGCGTCATGGCGATCGGCGCCTAAAACAATCATCAAATCATACCTCAGAATCATATCGATAGAATATATCACTTATATAAAACACGTCACTATGAAGTTCGATCCGGAAGATCTGCAACTCAGATTTCCAATCCGTAACTTCCAGAGGTCCACAATAAATCTCTAGAACAACATCCTAAAATTTCATGACCATCCAACGGTCGGATCTCCGCCAATTACCAAACTAAGTGACGGTTAACATTATATTTTATGAACCTACAACTCCAATTTCGGGAGATCCGTAAACCGGATTCTCGATCTGTAAGTTCCTATAATCCTTAAATATTACGTATTACAACGTATCAAAGTTTGGTGACGATCCAACGGTCGGATCGTCAATTCATATTTTGGCCTAACCATGCATCGTATCGAAATTAAGTCCAAATGATCAACCAACGTTAAGCCACTATCAAAACTGAACTCAGGACATCCAATATAGCTTAAAAATAACATTGGCGGCCCACTGGCCACGCGCCGTCGCACGCGCCGCCGTGGGTGGCGGTCGGCCGCCCCGGCTCGCCGGAAAATCCAACTTTATCCAAAAATTACCAAAATTTACAGAAATGAAGATCTCAATGAGTAGAACAACTTTCATACCTGTGGCCAAGGCCAATTCGGTCGGCAAAGCCTCCAATTCCAACAAAACCCGTCGGAAACCCTAGGTTTGGTGTGCTCCAATTCGACCTCCAAACTTGTTCCAACGCCTCAACCACTGCTTGGGATTTGTTCTAGGCCTCAAGAGGATGCCATGGGTGGTGGTGATTGGAAGAAATTGCTTCACATCGTGGCGGAAATGAACCCAACCCGTGCGCCCCCTTTTTGCACGGTTTCTTCCAATTTCAAAACCAAATCTCTCCAAATTTGAGGTGGAATGGGTAGAGGAAGGATCCTAGAGTGTTTCCCATGAGGTTCCTTGAAGCAATTCGCCGGAAAAACGAGTGGAAATCGTCGAACATGGACACGGGTCGTGACCGGGTCAAAAACGGGCCAAGGGGATCCGGCCGATCCCCCGCGCCACCTTCTCCCTCCTTTCCTCCTTTCCCTGTTCCGATTGGCTGGGCTCCTTCCTCTATCCTCTCCCCATTCGTCAGTCTCTCTCCCTTTCTCTCCCGGAGCTCCTGCTCTCCTCTGGTTGGGCAGATTGCCCAATCTCTCTCCTTCTTCCTCTTCCCGTCAGCCACAACACACACACACACATAAACTCATATAAATTTATTCCTTTTAATCCCAGCCATCCATTTAATATTTCCTTTAATCTGGGCCATCCATTTCCATAAAAGAATTTCCATATTTTATTATTATAATTCCCAAAATGCCCAAACTTCAAACTTTAATATCTTTTTCGTTATAACTCCAAATCACGAACCGCTTGCGCCCACGCGTCCGTAGCGACGAGTACTACGAGGATATGTCAAGAAAACAAATCTTAGATGGCACGACACAACGGTTAACCTCGAACAATGCGCGTGCCTCAAAGGGCATTTTTGTAAAATCCTTTATTAAAACTTTAAAAAAATCTTAAAATCAGGGACGGGCTGTCACAATCTACCCACCTTATAGAATTTCGTCCTCGAAATTCAAACAACCAAACAATCCATTAATAATCATAGAGCAACTTTGGGTACCTCTCTCTCATCCAATCTTCAGTCTCATTAAGTAGCTTCTTCCACTGAATGATTCCTCCAAAAACTTTTTACCAAGGCCCACAGTCTTATTTCTTAGAACTTTGTCTTTCCAATCCAAAATAGTCACTGGCTCCTCATCATAAGTCATATCTGGGTTGATTCCCAATGGTTAAGGAGATATCACCTGTGCAGCATTTGAAACATAATGTCGAAACATAGATACGTGGGACACGCCACGCGCTTCCGACAGCTCTGGAGGCAACTCAAGCCTGTAAGCAACTTCCTCGACTCGCTCGGTGATCACATAAGGTCCGATGTTTCTAAGACTTAACTTACCTTTCTTCTCGAACCGAATCACACTTTTCCAAGGTGAAAATTTCGAACACACCCAATCACCTACATAATACACTCGATTAGTGGCATCTCTGCTAAGCTCTTTTGCCACTCCTGGGCTGCTTTCAGGTTGAACTTAATCACTTGAACATTCTGAGTAGACTCATCCATAATCTCAGGGCCCGCAAAATTTCTTTTGACAACTTCTGACCAACATAAAGGTGTACGGCAAGCTTTTCCAATAAATGCCTCAAATAGCGACATGCTAATACCCGAATGAAAGCTGTTCTAATTACATTCCCTCAAATTCAACCACTTATGCTAAGCGTCGCCAAACTGCAATATTGAAGATCTTAGCATATCCTCCAACATCTGAATTGTCCTCTCAGATTGCCTATCTGTTTGAGGATGATAAACCGTACTATAAAGTAACCTTGTATCCAAAATCTCCTGAAATGCTATCTAAAACTTTGAAGTGACCATCATATCCAAAAAGCTCAACAGATCCGTAAGCCCGAATCTCTTTTCCATAAAACAAATAAATAATTGTTGCACTTGTTTGGAAAGGTTGTTGCTCTTCACTGGAGTAAAATGCGCTGACTTAGTGAGCCGATCAACTATCACCCAGATGTTATCATAACCATTTCTTGTACGAAAAAGCTTGTATGCATAATCCATAGTAATATTTTTCCATTTCCACTGTAGAACGGAAAATGACTGCATCAATCCAAAAGGCTTCTTTCTTTCCGCTTCAACCTACTGACCAATGATACACATACTTACCTATTCAGCAACTTCTCTTTTCATACCCGGCCAATAGTAAAATGGTTAAATGGTATGATACATCTTAGTACTTCCAGGATGCATTGCATAAGCTGAACCATGCGCTTCGTTCCAAAATTGTTTTCTTTAATTCCATAACATTAGGTACATACATCTTGTTCTCTTGCATAAGGATGCCATCTGCTTCTCCAACTCTGAGGTCTTTCTTTTTCCCGTTATTCCTTGCAATAATTAATTCTTGAATTTCTTCATCAATCCTCTGGGCATCGAGTATACGATTAATTAAAATAAGCCTAACTTGGATACTAGCAAGCAAGGCTTCTTCTCGTTCTTCCATTTCTAACTTTACTCCAGTAGATCTGAAATCCACAAGAAGAGTAACATAACAAGCATACAAAGCCTTTATTCTCACGAGAGTCTTCATATTAAGTACATCAGCCCAAACATTTGCACGATCACCCTGGTCGTGCAATCATAATCACTAAGCAATTCAGTCCACCTTCGTTACCTAAAATCAAGATCTCTCTGAGTAAGACAGATATTGGAGACTCTTATGATCCGTAAAATCTTGCACTTTTCACCAATAATATAATGTCTCCATACCTTCAAAGCAAAGATGATAATCGCAAATTCCAAATCACAAGTAGGGCAATTCATCTCATGAGGTTCCAATTGCCGTGAAACATAGGCAATCACCCTACCATTTGCATCAATACACATCCCAAACCATTAAAGGAAGCATCCTTATAGACCTTATAATTCCCGTTATCATCTGAGAGTGCTAACACAAGTGCATGAGTGAGGAATACTTCAACTATTGAAAACTTTGCTCACCATTTTCATCCCACTTAAACTTAACCTCTTTTCTCGTCTATCTCGTCAATGGTAAGGCAATGACTGAAAAATCTTTCACAAACCATCCATAATAGCCCGCTAAGCTAAGAAAACTCCGAATCTTAGTCATGGTTCATGGTTGTCCAAATTCTCGACCGCTGCTACCTTTTAAGAATTCACTTGAATACCTTAAGCAGATATCACATGTCCCAGAAATGCCACTTGATTCATCCAAAATTGGCATTCGCTAAACTTAGAATACATCGACGATCCCTCAATCTTTGTAATACCAATTTAAGATGTCTAGCATGCTCAGCTCTAGTCTTAAGTATACCAGAATAACGTTAATGAGAACGATAACAAACCTGTCGAGATATTCCTGGAATACTTCGTTCGTCAAACCCATAAAATTCGTCAATCCGAATGGCATCACCAAAAACTCATAAAGACCATAATGAGTTCTGAAAACCGTCTTAGGGACATCATCACTCTTAATCTTCAATTGGTAACAACCAGACTTCAAATCAATCTTTGAAATTACACAGGCACCTCTGAACTGATCAAACAATCATTAATACTCGGTAATGGATAACGATTCTCAATCGTTACCCGATTCAATTATCCATAGTCAATGTATAGCCTTAATGTCCACATTCTTCCTCACAATTAAACTGGGGCTCTCAAAGGTAACATACTAGGTTGAATAGAACCTTTATCAACCAATTCCTGTAACCGAATTTTCAATTCTTTTTGTTCATCATGAATCAATTTATAATATAAGCTCTACACCTGGAGACAAATCAATAGAGAACTCCACAACTTTGCTTGGTGGCAATCCAGTTAAATTCTCAGGGAAAATGTCAGGAAAATGTCTAACCACCTTGACCTCTTCCACACTACTCAGAGCAATATCTCTTAGTACCGCATGAACTAAATATCCTTGGTAACCTTCCGAAACCATTTCCTTGCTCTCACAGCAGAAATAACGGCATGCCTCACTCTGATTTGCATACCTCCAAAAGTAACCTCTGGTTATCCAGGTCGATGGAAAGTAACTGATTCCCCGAAGCAATCTATCTTGACACAATTATAATACAATCAGTCTGTGCCTAAAACCACATCCAAATCCACAATATCTCACGGGAAAAGATTCACTGGCATAACAACCTCGTCCACCATCACTGAACACCCTGAATAACACCATACTAATGTAGGATGACCTACCTGTTTACTTGCTTAACGAATCCAACGGATAAGTTATTAATATTACGGTCTGCAGCCCGCAATACTGATAAATCACCGTTGTCTCGATAAGTAAGCAACAATCTTCAAGGGTGCAATATTACCATCTTGCCTTTCATTAGAAATACATATACACACCTCGATCGTGCTCATTCATTACTCTTTTTGGCAACATCGTCCATAACAAGAATCATATCAGCTAGAAGAACTAGAACTAGCTTTACTTCTTTTGAAGCTTTGAGTCTCTTAAAGTCCTTAAGATTACTGACCTTTACCTTTGCCATCTTTCCTCTGATTCACAATCTTTTCCTCTTCTTCATCACTATTGCTGGACATAATCTCAGAGTCCTCAATTCTCAATAAAATCTCGTAAAACTCCTGATAAGAAGCACAATGGATAGTGGTCGCCAAAAAAATGCCACTTCTTCTTATTATCCCGTTTAAAACGACATAACATTCCCACCGGATTAACAACAACATTTGAATGGTAATGAGACAAGTCACTAAACTTTCCATAATACTCATTCGCCGTCATCTTTCCTTGTCTCAAATTTGTAAACTCTTGCTTCTTACCATCAATATATACCGGAGGGATAAACCTTTTCTTAAACAATTCTTTAAATAACTCTCAAACAGCTGTTTCCTCTGGTGACACCATATAAGACTCATGTCTCCACCAGGATGCAAATTCAATACTTAGAAACCAGGTAGTCATCTCGACCTACCATTCAAAAGAAAAATTCCCTTAACTTGCATAAACCGAAACGCCTTTTCCAAATAATTAAGCCATCGCTCTGCTTCCTCCAGTCTTTCATTTCCATAAAGTGATTCAGCATCAACTTATAACCAGTCTTAAGAGAAAAATCCTTGAATAATAGACTGAATCACAATAGCAATAGTTTCCTCTAACTGAGCTATACCAAGGAAACTAAACTCATCTGAACGACGTGGCTCACTACGAGGCGGTATAGTTCTGACAGAAGACACTAGGAAATTCTCAAGATACACAGAACTGCAACCTAGGCT
The DNA here is from genome assembly GCA_024362995.1 of Heteromeles arbutifolia. NCBI lineage: Eukaryota > Viridiplantae > Streptophyta > Magnoliopsida > Rosales > Rosaceae > Heteromeles > Heteromeles arbutifolia. The sequence goes on along the minus strand of JANCRC010000005.1, from coordinate 34,996,458 downwards.
CTGATACCAACTGACACACCCCGTCCCGAAGGAGGGCATGCTGGCCGTCACGTGAGAGTGACGTAACCATTTACACAGTTCGGAAGCTTAAAAAATACAATTGTGAATTCTGTCAGAACACCGTTGGATTCCTCGTGGCCACCAAAGCTCTGCTATCTCAAACCTGGAGGGGCGCAAAACAAAGTTGAGTGGGTCAGTAAAACAAATCTTTTCAAAACTTTCCTTTATCAAAGTTCTAACCCCTCGCTGTAAAACATGTATACTTTCCCAGAAAAATAGCATATATAAATATATATATAGCTTCAAAAATCTCAAAACACCATTCTTTAACACTTTTCAGAAAATATGCCATGCCATGCGTCAAAAACATAATATGGATGCATCAATATAAATCAGGTGAAATAATAAATTAACCGGAGACCCTGCAGTGGTCCTGTACGGCTGATTCTAGAGCTCAATATCCAATCCAGCCGGAGTCACCAACTGTGACCTGTACGGCACTGCCGGAGTCGCCAACTGCGACCTGTACGGCACTACGCTGCACATGAGTCGGAACTACCTGTAGTAGTCTGTACAACTCGGATGGTGTAATAATACGCTCTAGTGCTTCTCTCATCAATCATCTGTGCACATAATCTAAGGTCACCTACTAGTCGGAACCGTCTCTAATGGTCTGTACGACTAGCATGTCGGAACCACCTCCAGTGGTCTGTACGACTAGCATCTACTTGGATCCAAGGTGAGCGTGTGATGCGGGTGAATAACATAAGCATTAACACCAGGGGTGCAGGTTATGAGCTTTCAACATAAATCACATCAAACAATTCAATGCACCAAATATAACTCACCTGATACTCACCTGTGCGTCCGCAGCACCAATTCACATATATGCATCATATAATATCAATTCACATATCTCATATAAATTCTATGCATGGCATTTCAAATCACATGATTCATAGAATCTATGCATGGCATTTCAAATCACACTTTCAAATCATATTTCACTTAAATAGATTTTCTGGGAAAAACTCATTTATATAGGTATATACGTAAAACAAAACTGCCCACTCACCTGGAGTTCGCCCTGCAACTCCCTAGCACAACACATCAAGGCGTCATGGCGATCGGCGCCTAAAACAATCATCAAATCATACCTCAGAATCATATCGATAGAATATATCACTTATATAAAACACGTCACTATGAAGTTCGATCCGGAAGATCTGCAACTCAGATTTCCAATCCGTAACTTCCAGAGGTCCACAATAAATCTCTAGAACAACATCCTAAAATTTCATGACCATCCAACGGTCGGATCTCCGCCAATTACCAAACTAAGTGACGGTTAACATTATATTTTATGAACTTACAACTCCAATTTCGGGAGATCCGTAAATCGGATTCTCGATCTGTAAGTTCCTATAATCCTTAAATATTACGTATTGCAACGTATCAAAGTTTGGTGACGATCCAACGGTCGGATCGTTAATTCATATTTTGGCCTAACCATGCATCGTATCGAAATTAAGTCCAAATGATCAACCAACGTTAAGCCACTATCAAAACTGAACTCAGGACATCCAATATAGCTTAAAAATAACATTGGCGGCCCACTGGCCACGCGCCGCCGCACGCGCCGCCGTGGGTGGCGGTCGGCCGCCCCGGCTCGCCGGAAAATCCAACTTTATCCAAAAATTACCAAAATTTACAGAAATGAAGATCTCAATTAGTAGAACAACTTTCATACCTGTGGCCAAGGCCAATTCGGTCGGCAAAGCCTCCAATTCCAACAAAACCCGTCGGAAACCCTAGGTTTGGTGTGCTCCAATTCGACCTCCAAACTTGTTCCAACGCCTCAACCACTGCTTGGGATTTGTTCTAGGCCTCAAGAGGATGCCATGGGTGGTGGTGATTGGAAGAAATTGCTTCACATCGTGGCGGAAATGAACCCAACCCGTGCGCCCCCTTTTTGCACGGTTTCTTCCAATTTCAAAACCAAATCTCTCCAAATTTGAGGTGGAATGGGTAGAGGAAGGATCCTAGAGTGTTTCCCATGAGTTTCCTTGAAGCAATTCGCCGGAAAAACGAGTGGAAATCGTCGAACATGGACACGGGTCGTGACCGGGTCAAAAACGGGCCAAGGGGATCCGGCCGATCCCCCGCGCCACCTTCTCCCTCCTTTCCTCCTTTCCCTGTTCCGATTGGCTGGGCTCCTTCCTCTATCCTCTCCCCATTCGTCAGTCTCTCTCCCTTTCTCTCCCGGAGCTCCTGCTCTCCTCTGGTTGGGCAGATTGCCCAATCTCTCTTCTTCTGCCTCTTCCCGTCAGCCACAACACACACACACACATAAACTCATATAAATTTATTCCTTTTAATCCCAGCCATCCATTTAATATTTCCTTTAATCTGGGCCATCCATTTCCATAAAAGAATTTCCATATTTTATTATTATAATTCCCAAAATGCCCAAACTTCAAACTTTAATATCTTTTTCGTTATAACTCCAAATCACGAACCGCTTGCGCCCACGCGTCCGTAGCGACGAGTACTACGAGGATATGTCAAGAAAACAAATCTTAGATGGCACGACACAACGGTTAACCTCGAACAATGCGCGTGCCTCAAAGGGCATTTTTGTAAAATCCTTTATTAAAACTTTAAAAAAATCTTAAAATCAGGGACGGGCTGTCACAGAAATAGTAGTCGGACCAAAATCTAGCCCCATAGAGTTGAGCAGGAAGAATTGAACATTGACGAGATAAAGAGCAGGTCGGCGACAACAATTTTTGGAATGACAACCAGCATCAAGTCCGATTACTGCCACAGTAGATGGTTGAGTGGGTTTATGTGTTTGTGTTCTTTTTTATTTTTTATTATTTTTAAGTTTGTCAATTTTGTATTTGAGGGTAAAATAAAATTTCCCTTTTGATAATTAGAGAAAATTGAAGCTGGTTTGTCATAATATATTTTTAGGCGAGCATTCCGCATTTTACCTCTGTTAATTCTGTTCCGTCATTTTCTTTTGATTTGCTCAAGAGAGCACCCTTTTGACAGACAATTGACACTGTTGTGCTTATTTTTTTAGTCTGAAAACTACCTGCTAGGCAAACAGTTAATTGAGTATCGTTTTCGTTTTGTGTTTCACCTGTTTACTTGGTTTTTTTTTTTTTTTTAAGTTCTTGTCAATTGAGCCAGATAGATCTTATCCCATTCCGAAGTCCAATTAACGTCAAAAAATCTCCCACCCTCTCATTATCTGGCCTGTTGACTTTGTATATATTTCCTATTATTCCGGGATTCCTTTAATCTTGGGTTTCCTAATTTAGGAGATATTGTCTTGTAATTATTCTTGTAAATTATTCTTTCCTGTTTACAGTAGGATTGTATATGATTATATATACCTCTGAATGAGAAGAATAAAACATTCATTCAGATCATTCTCTTCTTGGCGCTAGAGCAAGGTCGTAAAAAAAAAAAAAAAAAGAAAAAAAAAGAAAAAAAGAAAACATCGAACCATAACTGGGTTTGTGTTGTCGTGCTTTGCCCAGCACCACTGCTGCGCCTCCCGTCTCCGATGCACAGCGAGCGACTTGCTGTCGTTGCTGTTATCTGTTTTTTGCCCCAATTGCAGCGAGTGACGTGTGTCGTTGCTGCTCGAGTATTGGTTTAGGTTCGTAGGGTGCTACCGGAGTTTGCCAGATTCTGACGACTGTTTTTTGTTGCGTACTCCTACCTTTGCCGCTGCACAGATTATCATTCTTAGTGGAAGATGTTTGCCGAGGATAGCAAGGTGGTTTCCGTTACTGCCCCAGTTATGGTGCAGTCAGATAATTCAAACTTCAACATTGGGATGTTTTTGGATGAGAAGAACTATGATTTATGGGCTCCTCTTATTCAGATTCATATTGTTGGAAGGAAGAAGATATGATATCTTCGTGGGTCCATCAAGGCACCCAATGAGGATGATCTTAAATATGATGATTGGTTCTCTAAAGATCTGAGAATTAAGAGTTGGCTCTTGTCGGCAATGAAGCCGGAAATTATGAAACGCTACATTCGATTGTCAACTTCGAAGGAAATCGAGGATTCTCTCAAGACTGCTTATTTTGATGAGAATGATGAGGCCAGAATTTATTCATTGAATCAGAAGGCTTCACGTCTTAGGTAGAATGGACGATCTTTGGCTAACTACTTTGGAGTGCTGACAAAGATCTTTCAGGAATTGGACCACTTTAACAAGGTGGCCATGGTGTGTAACGAAGATGTCCAGATATTTCAGAAAACAACTGAGCGACAAAGGGTGTATTTATTTCTTGGAGGACTTGATGATGTGTTTGATCAGGTTCGTGGAGAAATATTGCGCAAAGATCCACCGCTTGGACTTCAGGCTGCTTATGCGTATGTTCGGCGTGAAGTGGATCACAAGGAAGCCATGAAAATGGACCCAAGTTCTGAAACGGCAGCAATGACAGTCAAGGCCCGAGCTCCCTCAAACCGAACTAACTGAGGAGGGTCCGAAAGCAAGTCCGGACAACCACGAACCGGCCAAGCAAATCGTGATCATCCTCTGGGTAAATGTCCACACTGTGGTATGACAGGACACTCCAAGAGTAGGTGCTTTGAGTTGATTGGGTATCCCGAGAATTAGGATAAGACTCGGGATCCTCGCTTCAACAAACCTCAAGCCTCCGTTGCAGAGACCAAAGATGATTCAATAACTGTAGCAAGCTAAGCATCGGCTCTGATTGCCGCGGCAGGTACTGAGGGTAAGGCACTTAATGTTACCACTTCTGTTATGAATAATACATAGATAATTAATTCTGGAGCTACTAAACATATGACTTGTGATTCTAGACAGGTTTCATCACTAAACAACTCCCCTTACACCGAGGTTAATGTTGCTAATGGTGATGCCGCCCCAGTTCTTGGGGAGGGCACTGTTTCTCTTTCTGATACCATGAAACTTGATACTGTCATTGTGGTTCCCTCCTTAAATTATAATTGATTGTCAGTTGCCCAAATAACCTTTACCTTACACTGTTTGGTTGTCTTTTGGCCTTATTTTTGTGTATTTAAGGACATCCAGACGCGGAAGATGATTGGTTATGGTATTAGATGAGGGAAACTATATTTCCTCGAGTTGAATTCTAGTAGCTCGGGGTTTCTCACTCAAGCATTGTCAGTGAATGAGACTCCAATAGAGACTAATAAAGAGGCCGACATCTGGATGTGGCACCGTCATCTCGGCCATGCTTCGTTTGGTTATTTGCATAAGTTATTTCCTAGTTTGTTTGTGAAAAACGATGTTTCTCAGTTTAAGTACTAGTGTGATGTGTGTGAAATGGCTAAGAGCCTTCGAACTTCTTTTCCTCCAAGTTTAAATAAGAGTTTTGTTCTGTTTATGGTTGTACACTCTGATGTTTGAGGCCCCTCGAAAATCGCTTCTCTTGGTGGGGCTCATTGTTTTGTCACGTTTATTGATGATTGTACAAGAATGACTTGGGTTACTTTGTTAAAATCGAAAAGTGATGTTTGTATGGCCTTTCAAAAGTTTCACAAAATGGTTTCAGTATAGTACAATATGAATATTCAGGTGGCTCGCAGTGACAATGGAGGCGAGTATGGTAATTCAGAACTTCCCTCCTTTTTTGATATGCACGGTATTGTTCATCAAACTACGTGTCTGTACACCCCTTAGCAGAATGAGGTGGCTGAACGAAAAAATAGACACTTGTTAGAAGTAGTTCGTGCTTTGATTCTTGAGGCCCGTCTTCCACTACACTATTGGGGTGAGGCACTCACATCTGCTGCCTATCTTATTAATCAGCTTCCATCTCGTACCCTCGACTTTCAGACACCGTTCCAGACCCTTCTTTCTCTGATAAATTGTCCACCAATTCCTAACCTTCCCCCGCGGGTCCTTGGATGCGTGGCCTTTGTTCACATGCACTCCTCCCAATGACAAAACAAACTAGAACCTCGAGCTCTTCGTTGTGTTTTTATGGGGTATGCTACTACTCAAAAGGGTTATCGTTGCTATCACCCTCTAACCAAGAAATTGTTTATCACTGCAGATGTCAATTTCCATGAAAATGAGATGTATTTTGGTTCATCTGAGTCCTCACTTCAGGGGGAGTTTCAGGGCGATGAAGTTCGAATGTTTAATTATGGAACCGAGGAAGAAGCCATTGTACAACAACCCATTACCGAGCAGTAAGCTGCTGCACAGCAGCCCATTGCCGAGAAAGAAACAACTGCACAACAGCCCATTGCCGAGGAGCAGGCCACTGCATAGTCGCCTACCACCAAGCAGCAGGCCAGGAGGCGGCAGCCTATTGCCGAATCTGAGAAGAAGGAAGACACGGTTCCCTTGGATGACATCAGAATACAATCCGAGGTGATTGATGATGGAAACCAATGGCAGTTGGATCCCACGATTTTGGAGGAAACAATACATGCATACTCGTCTCTCAGTGATTCTCATAACCAATCGTCTTCTACGCTAGATGGTCCTCGACTCCGTAGTCTTCCGGAACGAAGTAACCAAGGTATTTCTAAACCCACTTACAAGGCAGACCCTAAGTGTAAAACTAAATATTCAGTGAGTGAATCAACCCAGAACCCAATAGTAAGGTACCCATTAAACAACGATGTATCTACCTGTTGCCTGTCTAAATCAAATAAGTCATTTGTGAATCAATTGTCTATTGTATGTATTCCTAACAATGTGCAAGATGCCCTAGTGGATCCTAGATGGAAAGAAGCAATGAACGAGGAACTAAGGTCGCTAAAGAAGAATGCTACCTGGGAACTATCAAACTTGCCAAAAGGCAAGAAACCTGTGGGATGTAAATGGGTATATACAGTAAAGTACAAAGCAGATGAAACGGTTGATCGGTTTAAAGCAAGATTAGTGGCAAAGGGATACACTCAGAAATATGGCATAGACTACACGGACACCTTCGTACCAGTAGCTAAGATCAATATCGTTCGAGTTCTATTATCTCTGGCAACAAACCTAGATTGGCCGTTACAACAGTTCGATGTAAAAAATGTGTTCTTACAAGGAGACCTAACCGAAGAAATTTATATGGACCTTTCACCTGAATGTACCAGAACAGACATGCGAAAGGGAAAGGTATGTAGGCTTAAAAAGTCTTTATATGGGTTGAAGCAGTCACCGAGGGCGTGGTTCGGTAGGTTCACTAAATCAATGAAGGCATTTGGGTATAGACAAAGCAATTAGGATCATACTTTGTTCCTAAAGCACATGAATGGGAATATTACAGCACTCATTGTATATGTGGATGACATGGTGGTTACTGGAAATGATCCACTTGAGCAATCGGAACTGAAGAAGTATTTGTCCACAGAATTTGAAATGAAGGACCTTGGGTCTCTAAAATATTTCCTCGGGATTGAGGTATCGAGAAGTAAGTCCGGGATATTTTTGTCCCAAAGAAAATATATTATTGATTTGTTGAAAGAGATCGAGATGTCAGCATGTAAGCCGGTCACTACTCCGTTGGCCGAAGGGATGAAGTTGAGTTTAGATCCGAATCAAGTACCGGTAGATAAAGGAAGATATCAGAGGTTGGTGGGAAGATTAATGTACTTGGCCCATACAAGACCGGATCTTGCCCATGCTTTAAGCGTGGTCAGTCAGTACATGCACGATCCCGGGGAACAACATATGCAAGCGGTTATGAGGATATTGTGCTATTTGAAAGGAAGTCCTGGAAAGGGACTTTTGTTTAGAAAAAACACGCATTTCAGAATTGAATGATATACTGATGCTGATTGGGCAGGTTCAATAGATGACCGATGTTCAACATCTAGATATTTTACCTTCGTGGGCGGTAATCTAGTGACGTGGAGAAGTAAGAAACAAAATGTAGTAGCACGGTCTAGTGCAAAGGCTAAGTATAGAAGTATCCTATATAATACCTCTGTTTGGTCACTAAGAAAACTGAGAAATAGGGTTTGAAAATTCAAGTCTTTCCCTTTGTTTGTTTCTGTAGATGATAAAACTTTCTGACTTTACTATGATTGAAATTATGAGATTTTGATGTTGCAATATATGAAAATAGAAAACCAAATGGTTATCAAACGATCCCTAAACAAAGGATAAATTAAGACATTTTAAATTTACTTGTTTTTATCATTCATTGTACAGCTATTATAACCTAAAGACAAAGGAAATTTCTCATTTTATATTTTTTTCTGCATCAATTTCTGATTAGCAGAAATAGAGCATATAGATTGACCAAAAAATGAAAAGCCTTTTCTATGTGAAGTTTTTTATACAAAAGCTTCTTTGTCACATCCCGGCCCGGAGCGGGACCACTTCACCGTCCCGAAGGAGGGTGTGTCATTCTTGACAGTGAATTACCAAGTTAAAGAGTGTGCTGCAACTTGACAATATTTCCTAAAATGCATCAGGTTACAAATGGGTCCGAAGTTTGACAGTCAAGTAAGTTCGAAAAATAGGATCAGTGAACTACCAGATGCAGTTCCTTGTCACATACTTTCCTTCCTTTCAACAAAACATGTTGTGAGTACCAGCGTTTTGTCTACAAGATGGAAGAACATATGTGTCTCTTTTCCCAATCTAGACTTCAGCGATCGAGATTTCTCCTCCTCTGCTGACTTTCGGAGTTTGTTGATCGTGTGCTCTTCTTTCGTGACTCATCAACATTCAAAACTTCCGTCTTTTTAATAACTATGTTGATGACTTTTCTCATGTTGATTGTTGGAACAAAACAATCAGAATACAACTTTATTGATAATAAATTATAATAAACAATTGAAATAACAATAATCTAATATTGTATTACAACCAATTCGTAATTGTAATATTGTAAATTAAAAGAAACAAGAAAGTAGGAAAACTGACTCTGGATCAAAAAGATAGAGGCCTGTAGATTTTGCAGTGTCCTAAAGACAGAATTGCATCCCTACTCCGTGCTTGTAGTTCAACGGGCGTCCGTCCCCCAGGATCCAACTATCAATAATTCAAAGTTCCAGCACCAGACCTTTGAATTCTGGCGAACTTTTGAATGCTTTCTCTTCCAAATGATATGTATATTATATATGGTGGATTTATGTTATTATTATTCTGTTTTCATGTCTAACCTCTTTGGTATTATATAGGATACTAAGTATCCTTTCCCAACAAGTATTAGGAAGTTAAGAAACTGCCCGAATAAGTTAAATTCAAATTTGAAGAGATAAATATGAAATTTTGAATTTGGCTTATCCAAATACCTGTTCGGTCTTTTACCAACAAACCTATAACATATTATTCACACCAAATTACTATTAATATGAAGAATATAATATTAAGTATCTTGATAATATATACACTAATGATATGTGACAATTTGCATACAAACTCCAACAATACCCCACATTTGTATGGAAATTGTCACAAATGAAATGCATGCAGCCTTGGAAGAGAAAAATGAAACAAAATATGCATCAGAAGAGGTGTCTTTTGGACTTGAACCTTTCTTAGTGAGTACTTATCGAGTCTACCTGATGATGCAATGGATATAGATGATCTTGAATTGTTCATCTTTTTGTGATAAACAGATACAATAAGAATCACACATATTTCATTTCTACATACTTAGGTTCATACGTTTGTGTTCGTTTTGGTCCTGAACAACATCCTGGTTTCATGAGAGTTTTAGAGAATTTAGCCAAAAAATTCTCATAAATGCGACCCCACATTTACTCTCTTATAAGTGACCACCAATTAAGAATGTTCTGCCACATTCCTCTTATACAAAGATATTGGTGTCATTAAATGTAAAATACATAACATAAACCTGCTACAGACAACACAAATTCATCCTAGGAATGGGCAATTGTGTGTTCAACTATTGAGTCTTACCTAACCAGTTTGCCTATTGAACCTAGACCATGGGATCTCCAATCAGCTAGGTTAGGTTTCCGTCTGGGTCAACTCATTATATTGGCTTTAGACCCATTCCCCTTGATGAAAATTTAATTTGCTCACGTGGTAGGCCTTTTGTCAAAGGATCTGCTATATTTTCCTTTAACTTCACGTAATCAATGGTTATAATTCCATTTTTGAGCAATTGTCTAATTGTATTATGTCTACATCTTATATGTCTCGACGTCCCATTGTACATCTTATTTTTTGCTCTTGCAATTGCCGCCATGCAATCACAATGTATACAAATACCTATTACAGGCTTCAGCACCAACGTAATATCTTCCATAAAATTTTGAAGCCACTCTGCTTCATTTGCGCTCATTTCTAAAGCTATGAACTCTGATTCCATGGTTGAAAGTGCTATACACATTTGCTTGGAAGATTTCCATGCCACTGCTGCTCCTCCAAATGTGAAAACATATCCACTTGTGGATTTAGTTTCCGAGCTATCTGAAATCCAGTTTGCATCACTATATCCTTCAAGTACCGGTGGATATTTTGAATAATGCAGTCCAAAGTTCATTGTGCCTTTTAAATAGTGTAGTACTCTAACCAAAGCGTTCCAATGGTCTTTCCCTAGATTGCTTGTATATCTACTAAGTCTACTTACAAAACATGCCACATCAGGTCTTGTAGAGTTCATTAAGTACATTAAACTTCCAATAACTCGTGCATATTCCAATTGTGAGACTAGATCTCCAACATGTTTTTTTAATTTGCAACTGGGATCAAATGGAGTTACAGCAACATTGTCATTATAATGACCAAATGTTTTAAGTATTGATTCCTCATAGTGAGATTGTGTCAATATATAACCTTCATCAATTCTTTTAATTCTTCTTGGTTCCAAGTCTGTAATTTGGACATCAGATGTTGGTGGAGCTTCATCATGAATTTGTTCATGTGATCTCTTTTTACTAGAACTTAATTTATTCTCTTTATATGGAAAGATTTTCTCAAAGAACTCCGCATCAATAGATTCCAAAAATGTGTTCGCATGTATATCCACAATCTTAGATTTTACAACTAAAAATCTGAACGCTGCACTGTTATTAGCATAGCCAATGAATGCACAATCGACAGTTTTTGGTCCGAGCTTAGTTCTCTTCTGCAAAGGAACTCGAACTTTAGCTAAACAACCCCACACTTTTAATATTTTATATGTGGGTATCCTTCCCTTCCACAATTCAAAAGGAGATTGATTTGTCTTCTTATGTGGAATTTGATTTAAGATTTTGTTTGCAGTAAGCAAAGCTTCACCCCACATATTATGTGGAAGGCCAGAACTATTAAGCATGGAATTGATCATATCTTTTAAAGTTCTATTTTTTCTTTCCACTACACTGTTTTGTTGAGGCGTATACAATGTCGTCGTTTGATGTACAATTCCATGTTCATTACAAAAATCTACAAAGGTAGAAGATTCATACTCGCCTCCTCCATCCGATCGTAGAACTTTGATTTTCTTGTTAAGTTGGTTTTCAACTTCGGCTTTATATGTCTTAAACATATTCAAGGCTTCATCCTTGCTATGAACTAGATAAACATAGCAATACTTACTGCAATTGTCAATGAAAGAAATATAATAATTATTTCCTCCTCGAGTTGGTATTGATTTGAAGTCACATAGATCACTATGTATTAAATCAAGCAACTCACTTGACTTATTAAAAACTGATTTAAAAGTTTGTCTGGCAAACTTTGATTCAACACATATTTCACATTTTTTTATTGAAATCTATAGCATGTTTTGGTATTAATCCTAAATTAGCCATTCTATGCATTGATCGATAATTAATATGGCCTAATCTAGCATGCCAAAGTTCAATAGACTCAACAGTATAAACGGAAACCTTATTTATATTATTAATAGAAACATCAACAATTACATTGAGTTTGAATAATCCCTCAGCCAAATAACCCTTGCCTACAAACATTTCTCCCTTGCTAAGCACGAATTTGTCAAATTCGAAGCCCTTATTGCTTAACAAAGGCCCTGAAACTAAGTTTTTCCTAATTTCAGGAACATGGAGAACATTCAGCAAGGTAAATTCCTTCCCAAAAGTGAACTTTAGTACAACTCTTCATTTTCCAACAACTTCTGCAGCGGAGGCATTCCCCATATAAAGCTTTTCACCACTTGAATTTGGTTCATAGGTAGAAAACAAGTTTTTGTCCCCACAAATATGCCTCGTTGCTCCGGTGTCAATCCACCAATCATTTGTATCAGATACCATGTTGGTTTCTAAAACAACACCAACCAACATATCTCCTTCAGTCACATTGGCTTCATTGGTCCTACCATTATTGGTGTTTGAATTGGTAGATTTCATATCCTTTCGGTAGCGACAATCTTGTGCCCTATGCCCCAGTTTTCCGCACACCCAGCATGCTCCTTTGATTTTTTTGAAGTCCTTTGCTTTTGGTGCATGGATAGCAGAGTTGTATTTCTTTTTAGCATTCTTCTCCTTGTTTTTCTGGAAATGCTTTGGCCTTAGATTGCTTACCTCAACGAAGTTGGCCTTGGCTTCCATGGAAGACGCATCAACTTTGTCGCCTTTCCTATGATCTTCTTCGACCCTTAGCTTGAGAATTAAATCTTCCAGAGACATCTCTCTGCGCTTATGCTTCAGATAGATTTTAAAGTCATTCCAAGATGAAGGCAGTTTTTCAATGATTGCCCCAACTTGGAAGTGTTCATTAATAGAGCATCCTTCAGCATGTAAATCATGGATTAAAAGTTGGAGTGACAGGTTTGGAATCCACCATGTTGAATTTCAAAAATTTACCAATGATAAATTTCTTTGATCCAGCATCTTCAGTGATATATTTCTTGGTCAGTGAATCCCAAAGGTCCTTGGCAGTCTTGCATGATGAATATACATCATACAAACAATCATCCAGCCCATTCAAAATGTTAGTTTCTGCAAAGAAACTCAGAGTGAGTCCAAGTGTCTATTGCAGACAACATATCCTTATCCACTAGCAGTTCAGTCGCCACTGAAGCCTCCTCCTTCACAACATGGGCTAGGTTCAGAGTGGTCAAGAAGAACAACATCTTTTGTTGCCATCTTTTGAAGTCTACACCTTTGAATTTCTCTGGTTTCTCAGGGAGATGATTCTTAACGCCTGTTGCATTCACTGATGTTTGATCCATCACAATTTCTTTCTTTAGTTGTTGGAACAAAACAATCAGAATACAACTTTATTGATAATAAATTATAATAAACAATTGAAATAACGATAATCTAATATTGTATTACAACCAATTCGTAATTGTAATATTGTAAACGAAAAGAAACAAGAAAGTAGGAAAACTGACTGGATCGAAAAGATAGAGGCTTGCAGATTTTGCAATGACCTAAAGACAGAATTGTGCCCCTACTCCGTGCTTGTAGTTTAACGGGCGTCCGTCCCCCATGATCCAACTATCAATAATTCAAAGTTCCAGCACCGGACCTTTGAATTCTGGCGAACTTTTAAATGCTTTCTCTTCCAAATGATATGTATATTATATGCAGTAGATTTATGTTATTATTATTCTGTTTTCGTGTCTGACCTCTTTGGTATTATATAGGATACTAAGTATCATTTCCCAATAGGTATTAGGAAGTTAAGAAACTGCCCGAATAAGTCAAATTCAAATTTGAAGAGATAAATATGAAATTTTGAATTTGGCTTATCCAAATACCTGTTCGGTCTTTTACCAACAAACCTATAACATATTATTCACTCCAAATTACTATTAATATGAAGAATATAATATTAAGTATCTTGATAATATATACACTAATGATATGTGACAATTTGCATACAAACTCCAACAATCAACATTCAAAACTTCCGTCTTTTTAATAACTATGCTGATGACTTTTCTCATGTTGATGCTTGGATCCGCACTGCTATTAGGCGTAATGCTGAGGAACTTGATCTTCGGGTTCAATCATCTGATAATTACGAGCAATTTGAATTGCCTAAAAGCCTTTTCATGTGCAAAACGCTAATGGTTATGAAGCTGATGACAGATTTTGTTGCCAGTATTACATCCGGGTGTTTCCCATGTCTCAAGCTCCTCTATGTTACATTTCATTACCCTCATACTCGCTCAATGGAAAAACTTTTATCTCAATGCCCTGTACTTGAAGATTTGACCATTGACGTTAAGTCTTTCAGACAGTTTTTTTCCTAAACTGAAGAGGTTAAGCATAAGTCTGAGCACTTCATATGAACTTCAAGATGTAGACCTTTTTTTTTTTTTTATAAATGCACCAAATATTGGAAAAGTTGATATCGTGTGAGCAGCTTTTGTCAAGTTATATCTTGGAGAGTAAAAAATCCCTACTCGAAGCCAAGATTCATCATTATTGGCATGATAGAGATGATGAAGGCGCCTGTGCCTGCGTTTGATATTTTGAGAAAATTGATTTGACGCTGGTTCTTCACAGCTGTTGTTAGGGGTGGGAAATGCTAATAGAGTTGCTCTACATTCCCTTGTCTTGCAAAATGAGTATGAGTGTCGCCGCCCCTCCAAAATTGACAAAAGCTCAATGATTAAGCTTCAAGTAAACCGAGATTATGTGGAATCCTCAGATCTTCCATGGAATCCACAGAGTTTGTTCCTATTTGTTTGACGTCGCACATCAAAGCTATCTCCATGAGGGCATTCAGGGGAAATCCAGATGATCAGATTGAAGTAGCCAAGTATTTGCTAGAGAATGGCCAAGTCTTGCAGAATATGAGTATTTTTACACTGCCGATCCTTGGGTTAAAAAAAAGGTCTTATACGAGAAACTTGTTCTGTTTGAAATGGCTTCAAAGACTTGTCAAGTGGAATTCATCGAGATGCACACGGATTAATTTTGCTTTCAGTATCTAATTTCTCAACTTTGTTAACTTTTCATGCCATTGTCATCCAATACATTTTTTTGGTTTGCTGTGGATGTAGCCAACGGACTCATAAATATTGTTTGAGCTCAAAGCTCGTTCAGTTTCAAGCTTGAACTAAAGCCGAGATTGGGTCGTCTATGGATTAAGCTCGACTTTAGCTTTGCTTAGCTCATTTCTCAAACCAACTCGAACTTTAATGAAAAATTAAAAATTATTTAAGCAAACACAAATAAACTTATAATATGACACGTCTCATGATAAGTACACATTTCTAATAAATGCCTCATCAATGTGAAGAAGGAAAACCAATACATTTAAACAAACAATACTACGATCGAGTCAAACATGAATCAAACTCGAGGTATCTCAAAATCCCAAAATTAGTTGATGTGGACTATAAACGTTGCAGCTGAACTCATAGATTTTTTGAGAACTTTAATGGAAAGCTACCGATATTGTTCACTTTAACGAAAAATCATATTTTTACACCAAAAAGTCAATCATAGTACTATTCACTTTGTCTTTATAGTTAAACCTCAAAGTTTTCAAACCCTTTTAATTAGTTTCCCTTAAACTTTTTGGTTTTGGTCAACTGAACTCATATAGATCATATCCTCAATTTTTTTAGCTACTTTCTTTTGGATTTCTTGGTCATAACATAATCTATATTTTGGTAAAAATCTTGAATATTTTGGTTTGAATTGATAAAAAAGATTAAAAATTACTCTTCGATTGATAGCCAAGCAAATCACATATCTCTCTATATTACTAAAACGAGAAATGATAATTACACATTTTTTATTTCATACACGTCATTTTATAAAACGTTTGTTGTTATCATTTAAAGAGTGCGTGATTATAATTTTTCTTCTTTCTCTAAAATTAATCTAAAACAAAACCCTGGAAAAAAAAAAAGTACTTTAACGAAAAATTTCTGGTACTGTTTACTTTAACGAAAAATCATATTTTTACACTAAAAAGTTAATTTTCGTATTATTTATTTTATCATTTATTTTTTCCTTATCATTAAAAATCAAAGTAATCATTTTCCTAAGTTCTCCTTAAAAAAAAAATGACAAAGGATTATCAAAATATAATTTTTGGTCTGAAAAAAGAGGCAAAGTTGCCAGCTGAGCTGCGTAACGCAGAGACTATGAGACTCTGAGCGAGGGAGTCTGGTAGAAGAGAGCAAGCAGCCCATCGCGATTTTCGATGAGGAAGGAAACACCGAGAACCCAAAAGCCAGAAGAAGAATTGCAGACACCAAACCTTCTCCTCCACCCAATCTCTTCGTCTTCAGCTCCAATTCTTCCTCCTGGCTCCGTAAGCTCTTGTTTCCTCATCTGGGTTCTCTCTCACTCCTCTGTTGCTGCGACTTTCCGCTAGAAAAATTGAATCTTTGGTTGCAGGTACGCGAGGACCAGCGGCGGCGGTAACATGTGCCGGCAGGAGGCGCGGGTGCGGATGTCGGCGGAGGAAGAAATTGCGGCGGAGGAGAGCCTCTCTGTCTATTGCAAGCCTGTTGAGTTCTACAACATTCTCCAACGCCGCGCTATTAGAAATGTACTAATTTATTTCGTATTGTTGAGCTAAATTATTTGCATATATGTGACCAATGAAATCGAAGATTTATACTTCCGTGGCCACTTTGTAATGGGTTTGTGTGCATTTTTCGAATGTAGCCGGCGTTTCTTCAAAGATGTTTGAGCTACAAAATAGAGGCCAAGCACAGAAGGAGGTAATGGCAGCAATTAAAATTTGAACTTTTGTGTCTGTACAAGTGTGTGCTAGTTTTTTTTACTGACTGGGTTGGTGTTGGTTGAAATTTAGGATACAAATGACGGTTTCCATTTCGATGAATGAGAAGGAAGGTGTACAAACCCATAATCTCTTTCCTTTGTATGTGTTTTTGGCCAGACTAGTTCCTGATGTTGCGGTTCCAGAGGTATGTCTATGTATGTTTTTAGTTTTCGAATTCTTAATCGATGTGTTGCTTTGTTCCGGTTTCATTTTCATGTATCTGATAAGAGTTCTGTCTTTGAATGTATGAACAAGTATTCTGCTACATATCGATTCAGTCGAGCTTGCATATTAAGCAATTCCACTGGGGTTGATGGGAGTAGTCAACTTCAAGCAAATTTTATTCTGCCTGACATTAATAAGCTAACACTGGAGGCTAAATCTGGCTCACTTGCAATCTTGCTCGTCAGCTTTGGTACATTTTCGTGAAATTTTGTTGGTATGGAAACCTTTTTTATGTGGATGTCATCGAAATGTTTGGGCTCATATATTAGTTCATTGTAGTGGGAGCACAAAATCCATTTCGTGGAATCAATTTATCCAAGGGTCCTGTGGATATGTCTTCTTTCCCTTGTAAGTTAAAGCTTTACTTGCTAAGCTCTATCACATGTTTGAATTTTGTTATGTTCTTGAACAGATTAAAATTTAAAACTGTGACAGGTCTGACATAATTTTGCAATTTTGATTTCTTTAGTAAACTTTATGTTCTACATGATGCTGGCACATTACGATATGTAGAGACCAGATGTTTAACTATATGACCCATTTGCAGCTCCCTAAATTTTTGAATTTCTGATTTATTTTACCAACTTTAAAAATAAGATAGGACGAGTACACTTTATGTCATGCCCTTGTCTAAACTATGTGAATAAATGTTTCTTCACACCAAGATATGTGGAGTGAAAGATGAAACATTATTTGTACCGTGTAACATTGAGAATTATTTTACCGACTTTAATCTTCCCTCTTAATAGATTGATTGCTCAAATCAGTTCTATTTTTATTCTGGTTCTAAATTCTCTGTCAATTTTGCTTGGCAGCAAATGCAGGAGGATATTGTCTATGGAGCAAGATACCACTTGAATTACTTTATATCTCTTGGGAGAATTCTCTTAATTTTGGTTTGGGACAGAGAGCTGAGATGATTTCAACAACTGACATGCGCTCTTGCTTCTTGAAGGTATGGCATCAGTACCCTGACTATTGATTAACTATTTGTAATTTTCTTGACTAAGAGCTCCTGGTTAACAATGTGCTAAACCTTATGACATTGTAGCTGTCAAAATAATTTAGTTTTTCTCCAATCTCTTATTCGTGATTGGACCTGTATACTTGTAGGCCTTCTTTTCTCCACTTTCAGTTGATTTAGTCTTTTCCCTATTGCAGTTGAGCTGTTTAAATGAGGACAAGTGCCTTATGATTGCAACTCCCCATAACCCAGAAACTGTTGTATGTTGTTTTCTTCTTAGATCAATAATTTGAATCTCTCCTCTCTCTCTCTAGGCATGGAACATACATGTATGTGTATTCAACATTCTCTTCTTGGCAACTGTTGCTGATGAATATCTGTTACTTTTGGTTGCTTGGGCCTTTCAAAGGTCATTTCTCAGCTAGTGCAGGTCACCATTTCTGCAGAGGAATTTGGTGCTAGGGAAAAATCTCCTTATAGCACTTACATATGTAGTGACATTCCTTCTTCATCGTTGCCTCATATCATTCGGTAATTTTCATCTCTCATCAAGTAAATTTGCCTGTTCACGTCATTCTGTTATTCCTCCTAACTTTTTGCTTCCCTGAAATTGTTGTTATCGGATACTGTTTTTTGTTTGATCATTTATAAAACTTAGTTTTTGGGTCACTACTTGTATTTTATAATTTTCTTGTTTCAGTCTAAATTGAAATAGTTGATCATTAGTCTCTTGGTATTTTTCCATAAGAACAGACTCTATGAACTTAATTTGGATATACTCCCACAAAACTTCTTATACTTCATATTCTTGCATGCAAATGGGTGATTTGTCGTGCTATTCATGGAGAGTACAAAATCTGTGTGATCTTAAGCTGATTTTAATGAGGATTTTTCTTTTATATCAGTATGTATATGTCTATGTTTGAGCTCTTGGCAATATGCTTAAATATTTGTTGCTTGTGTTGTCCAGGTTAAGGGCAGGAAATGTGATTTTTAATTATAGATACTACAACAGTACATTGCAACGGACAGAAGGTATTAATGATATCCTATAATTGTTGGCAACTTCCAAATTTTCGTTATGGGACATGTTGGCACCTTAAAGTTAAAATATGGAAATTGGTAATTTTATTCTATACTTCCATTTCCTTGTCAATAAAGACGAAAAAATATTTTCGTATTCCAATTAATATGTTTTTTCTTCTTCCTCACATTCTTTAACCAATTAATTTATTTTTGTATACCAATGAATACACATTCCCTTGTTTGTGAAATAATCCTTTGTTCATCTTGCAGTAACCGAAGATTTTTCTTGTCCATTTTGCTTGGTTAGGTGTGCAAGCTTAAAGGTGCAACTTTCTGCCAAAATCTGTTTTTTATTGTATATTGATAACTAATTACTTCACATATTAACAACTTAGGTTTTAGGAAAAATAACAAATTTTCATGGTATCAAAGCAGAAGGTCTTGTGCTCAAATTGTGCCTCTCAATTCTACATTAAAATAAAAATTGTACATGCCCTCTCATAGTTGAAGTCTTGGTACACATAGAATTGATTCTAATAGCTTAAGCTAATGGGAAAAGTAGGAGTGTAGCAATCTGAAATTGAACCAATAGCTAGTGCATTTATGACTGATGCTTAAAATCTATTCAATCTTTTTTGTAGGGTCTGAGACATCATTTGTTCTCATCACATGATCTCTTCAACTTTGAATTTTGGGTTAGTATTCTGTGAGAACCTTAGTGGGATTATATTCATTTAATTATGGTAGACCAATGGCTACTAAAATGATGATTATTTATAGGTAACCGAAGAGTATCAAGCAGTAAATGTGTCTGTGAAAACTAATAATTGGAGATCTGAGGTAAGTATTCTTCTATTATTTGAATGATAGAGCAAAATAACATTTCTCAGCCGTCAAGTTGTGTGTTAAGTATTAGCAACCATATTTCATTCCATTCAGTAAAATTTAATGTTACATTGTGTGTGTATATTGTTACCTGAGGAATTGAGCAAGTCCCATACAAGGTTGCTGCCCCAATCATGAGTTGTCCTATGTTTAATTTGGAATTAGATTAGGGCAAATGTCATCATGATATAATATTTTCTAGTATACATGTTGAAATAGTAAAGATGATGTTGGCTGCCGAAGATGACAGATGAAACGACTATTATGCCAATTTATGAATTGTAGTTAACTTTGAGAATACATTCTCTTAAAAAACAGATGGTAGTGGTACAAAATAAAAAAAAAATGCAGAAATACCTTGATAACTAGCTGCAGAAATTTAGATCTTATTTTTTCTCTTCAGATTGTTGCTGATGGTGTTGATCCTAAGCTTCAAGTATTCTCCTTTTGGTAAGTTTTCTCTTCTTTATTGGCCCATATGTCATTTTATTTGAGATATATGAATGCCTTAAACTGAAAGGAGTAAGCTCATGCATTTCCCAGCTCAAAGCCACTAAGACGCAGAAGACCCAAGAGCCTATGTCAAAGTGCAAAGCACGTACATCCTCACGTCTTAGAGTCTGACTTTCCTTCTGGACTTTGTGAGCTTTTGGACAAGGCCGATGGTACATGTTCACATAAACTGTCTGAATTGACTATATGATCGATTATTATTAAAAATTTGAGAAAGTAGAAGGTGCTGAAGCTCTCTTTGTTTCCCCTTTATATTTATTTTGCAATGTTATACTTTGGGTGGGTGTTTGTTGTTTTAAAGTCAATGGAGGTTAGACAACCAAAAATGACAAAAAAGATGGAATAAATAAGGCTTTTTGAACTCTCTGTCAAAGATTCGAACTGTCTTTTAGCTAAGAATTATTTTCTCTGGAATTATATGGGAAAGATATATCTTAGTAATGGTGAAGACTTGAATAAGTATTAATTCCTTGCAAAATAAGTGTATGGTCCAAAAATTATGGATCAACCAATCCTCTTGTGTGTCTTGACTAGTTGATTGGATTATTGTTAGGAACCCAAAGTGTTCCTGACATAGTGAATCTGAACATGTCCTGCAACATGAAATTTCAAGCTCCAGACTGCAGATGAAATATCATTGTTCTCCTGGAGACCTATGTTGTAACTCCTTCAGGTGCCTGCAAAGCATCCGTCGAATATTATTTTCTACGAAAATTCACTTAAATTAGCCCTGAATAATTGAGCAATGTCTCTATTAGACTTGCTTTGGAGTGACTCAAATAGCTATTCTTGTTGAGAATCCTATTAGAAATGACCCTGCCAGATGTTTGTAACACATAGTTAATTTTTTCTATTTTTACGTTGAGAACATATTGAGTTAAAGGTGCATTGTAATTTTTTTTCCTTACCTAATGTCTGAAAATAATTATGGAGTCTTATCTTTTAGGCAGATTGAGCTAATATTTCTTAATGCAATCCTTTTCCGGATATTGTCGTCAAACACTCAACTTCTTTGCTCAGATGCTCATTCTAGTAGAGGTGATAAGGCTAGAATATCAGGTAGGAGTAATCTGCAGAATGATACGGTTGGTGCTGCTGTCTCTGCAATTTGCTTAATCCAGCTTTAATGTTGCAGGGTTTTCAAGCTCCACACTACAGTCATATGGTGATCCTGGTTGCGTTCAATCAGTATCGGGAAACAATTTTGCACCTCCTGCAATGCTTCTGTTCGCAAAGACAAGAAAGTTATCTGTTGAGCGCCCAGACCCTAGAAAGTATCTCTCTCTCTCTCTCTCATGAAATAAGCAGTGTAATTACTAATGGGTGGATATGATTCTCATCAAAGCCAAATGTATGAGGTTTTACCTAGCCTTCAGCTACCAATCTAGGGCTTCGCGTGTGCTTAGATCCATCATATGTTGCTTGGATGCATGGCTACTCATTCTTAATAAAACTAACAAAATTCTGGTAGTGCTGTCAAACAACTTCCTCAACCCGAACCATATGAAGCAACTGACTTAAACTGACCTGAACTGGTTATTTGATTCGGTTCAGTTCCTATTTTCCTGAAACCAAAAGGATTGGTTCAGCAAAACTTGATAAAACAACCTGAATGGATGAATAGCTCTGTTGAGCTTGTGCGTGCATGTGAATTTGAACCTTAATAGATGGATGCTAACCGTTGCTCCCAAGCTGCTCTGATGTTAACTTGTCAAATCTACACACACACATGCACACACAAACATGCATGCATGCATGCACACCCTCAGAACTGATCATGTGTGGACAGGCTGTGTTTTCACTTGCCAATTGATCAGCATTCTTCATGCCAATGTATCAGCAGTGTAATACTTTCCATTAAAGTTAGTTTTCAATTATTTTAAAATGTGTTCTTTAAGCAAATACTGTGGTATTTTCCTTTTGCATGTCGATTACTAGTCTTGCATGTGGCCACATATGAATATGGTTTTTATCTAGAAGTTTTCTCTATATTTTCAGCTGTGCCCTCCTGCGGAAGAGAAAGTTCTTTCACTCACATAGGGCCCAGGTGAGAATAACTTATGTGATGAATGTATTACCAAACGCTGATTAAGCTTTTTGAATTTTTCAGTTATCATATACTCTGAAGTGTCATATATGGAAGCCTTTGTGAATTTGCCAATTTTTCTTTCCTTGGTGTATGAACGAGAGAGCAATCTGATTTTTTGGCCTGACCCACCATAATATTATTTCTTTTCTTTAGCACGTGTTCTGTCACAGTAAATTATTCTTTCCCTTAGCACTTGCACTTGTATCATAAGTCTGTAACTGTTGTGGTATGACTCTATATTAGTATAATCATTGAGGGCTGCTAGCAACAGTTGCTATATCAGCCGCTTGCTCAGTTGCTAGCTCCAAGGGCCAACAGGTGTCAATAGTTTAGTTTCTTTTTGGCTCATATATTTAAATGACACTACTTAGAATATGCGGCACTGAATTTTTAATTATTATTTTTATGCTTGAAGCCGATGATGTTGGAACAAGTTTTGTCAGATCAGAATAGTGAGGATGAGGTTGATGATGATGTTGCTGATCTTGAAGACCGAAGGGTATAAAACTGAACCTCTCTCTTGTGCAATACCATATGTTTCTTAGACAACTGACTTTCAGTCAGACAAGACCTTTATTAATGGCTGATTGAGCCATCGAGGAAAATATTTTCTTGCCATCTAGACTTTGTTTTATTTTCTTTGCATTCCTGTGCACATGGATCTGCGTTGAACATATGGAAGCTTATTTGGGAATATGTTAGCAGCACTCTACATTGACTTGGCATCTAGCAAATGAATAAGTGGTATTTTACTATATTGTAGATGCTTGATGATTTTGTTGATGTGACTGAAGATGAGAAGCAAATGATGCATATGTGGAACTCCTTCGTGAGGAAGCAACAGTAATTTCTCTACACTCAATTCTTTTAATTACAACTGTTGATATCATGGCACGTCTGGTAGGGCTCTTCATTTGCATGAATAATGCTCAATGATGGACAAGCACCAGACCAAGAGAAAAACAGACAACTTCATTTTCTTATGTGGATAAACAGTAGGGCCTGTTTGGTACTTTACTTGAATCTAACTTTTTAAACTCAAAAACAATTTTCAAGTTTTAGACCTTAAAAACTTGTTTGGTAGAACTATTTTCAAAAACTGAACTCAAGACTAACTTAAAAATATAGTCTATTCTCTAAAAACATAAAAAGTGAGTTTTTAGAGTTTTTAAACTTAAACTCACTCCCTTTTCTCTCCCTCCTTCCCTCTCACTCCAAATCTATCTCTCTCTCTCTTTTCTTCTTTCTCTCTCCTCTTTTTTTTTTGACCTTTTTTGTCTCCCCTCCAATCTGCTCTCTTCATTCTCTCGGTTCTTTCTCTCACTCCCCTTCCTCTCTATCTCGTCCGACCCTCTCTTCTTTCTCTTTTCTTCAATCATCTCTTACTTTCTTTCCTCCTGTCTCTTTCTCCCTCTCCTGCGACCCCCTCTTTTTAGATCTCTTTGTCTAGTTTAAGTCGTAAGATTTAAAAATTTTAAATCTCAAACCAATCAAGTTTTTGAGTCTTAAAAAAAAATTGTTTTCAAGAAATGTTCCTAAGAAATATTTTGAGAAATGATAAAAAATTTCAAATAGAATACCAAATAGGCCCTTAGTTTTCTCTTGATTCTTTATGTGAATTATTTTGTGTAATTATGGCAGGGTATTGGCTGACGGTCATATTCCATGGGCATGTGAGGCATTTTCGAGATTGCACGAGCATGATCTTGTCAAATCCCCCACTCTGATATGGTATTAATCGCACTCGTTTGACTGTTAGTTCCCTCGAATTTGTTGCATTAGTCATTAACAACCCCCTCTTATCTAATTTTTGTAATGCATTTCTAACAAATTAAGCCTGAGTTCCATGAACTTAAAAGTCCCTCATTCAAACACAACATTAAGGATTATATGTACAGTGGCGTTCAAATGTGGACCTAGTATAATATTAAACCTTTTTTGTTCTTTGCCCTGAAGTTTAAGGACTTACCTTGCGCTATGAACAGGTGAATCGTATTATCTGATTTAACACATCTGCATAAAGTGATTTTGTCTTTGCATCATCCCTCCCCTATCCAGCAAAAGCGATCCGGAAAACAACGAGTATTATCATGCTTTGCTTTTGATTATATTTCGCGAATCTCAAATGACGAATCACTTTGGCAGGTGTTGGAGATTATTTATGATCAAATTGTGGAATCACGGTCTCCTTGATGCACGCACCATGAACAACTGTAACATTATTCTTGAACAATGTCAAAGCCCGGCTTCGGAACCCCAAAGTTAAAAGAGATTGTTTTGTTCATTAGAGTCGGGCACCTTCTTACTACTGTGCTGATCTTGGTGCCTGCAATTTGTACGATATGTTCTTATTTCATAGTTTGCTTTTTCCATGCTTATTGTCTTGTTGTAATCAGCCGTATGCGATTTTCCAGAAGAATGTAGAACTACTATATCCATGTATCTTTAACCAGAGAAAATATGTAAGTAGAAACCATGGGCAAAGAAATTCCAATCAATTTCTTATAAAAATAATTCACCTTCTTTCTTTTGTGTGATTTAGTGTTCAGCTTATATTTTCATTGCTTTTTCAATTACTTAATTAAGAATCCTTTTAGCTAGAAATGTAAATGTCTTTGCCCGCAAATTGTGGCTCAATTTCAATAAAATTGGTAGAGCTTGGTAGTTTTCTTTAATATGAACATATATGATTATAAACATGAACGCTATGAATTCGAAACGAAGAATTTTGAGCAAGAATTTCTACTAAATGAAACCTACACCAATTTCCATCCTCCCAAACAAGTTTCTAAGTTGAACCCTTCTCTAATGTTGTCTCAAAAATCTCACACAAAAAGTACTACTGGAAGCATCAATGGCTAGTTGTGCTGCACCAAGTGTTGTCTTGGTGTGCATAGTAATTACATGGGCATGGAGGATGCTGAATTGGAGACACCAAGGAGAGCTCAACGATGCTCGAACAAGCACTATCCAAACCCATCAAACTCTCTTCCTGCCATGATATTGCGCCACATGTCATCCCATTTCCCCATCAAATTGTGAACTCTTATGGTATGCCAATTATTTTTTTACATTCCCATCAACGATCCGAACCGCATATCAAAATAGGCTAGTAACTAATCCAAGTCCTAATTAACAGAAAGATTATCAACTCAGCATTCCATTTGGAGAAGTTAAAAGTATGGCTAGCTAGTAATTAATATGCTTTATATGCACAATATGTGCTGATAATTTCTGGGTTTTCTTTTTTATTTCTCCTTGTTTTCTGTAGGGTATGTTACCAACATTTCATCGAAGTGGTAGCAAGATGATTAACGAATGGGATTGTTTGGTGGCCAAGAGGGGTCATGTGAGTTGGATGTGTGGCCTTGGCTGCAGAGTTTGACAGGCAATGTGATTTCACGAGCAGCATTTGGAAGTAACTATGAAGAGGGAAGGAGAATATTTCAACTACTGAAAGAGCAATCGAAATTTTTTATAGCAATTTTGTTAAGTGTTAACATTCCAGGATGGGGGTAAAATTTGAATTGTCTTTCATTAGGAAAAAACATCACTAAGTTTATATTTTACTGCCTCTATAACGAGAAATTCTTCCATCCAGAACTCGGAGGTAGTGAGTCGTAAAAGTAGTGTGAGAGAGGGGTGAGGTCATGACATGGATAGCGGTGGGCCTCAATGTTAGGGGCAGTGGGGTATGTGAGTTTTATTGTGTCTGGAGTCACACGGACATCAAAATTTCTCCACTATAACAACTTAGGTTACAAATGTCACAATAATCGGTGAAACACACTTAATCTTCTTGACGTCTTCCAAAAAAATTGAAGTGATGCCTTTTTTTGTGCAGGTTTCTACCAACCAAAATGAACAAGAGGTTGAAGGAAGTTAATTGAGATATAAAAGGTTTACTGATGGGTATTATAGATAGAAGAGAGAAGATGATCAAGTGAGGTGAAGGTACTAAAGATGACTGATTGGGTATAGTTTTGGAGTCCAACTTGAAGGAAATTGAGGAGCATGGGGACAACAAAAACATTGGAATGAGTATTGAAGATGTGAATGAAGAGTGAAAGCTGTTTTACTTTGCTGGGCAAGAGACCACTTCAGTGTTGCTTGTTTGGGCAATGGTTATACTAAGTCAAAATCAGAATTGGCAAACTCGACCACAAGAAGAAGTTTTTGCAAGTCTTTGGAAGCACTAAACCAACTTTTAAGTCACCTTCAAGTTGTAAGTATATGTGTGTGTGTATATGGCCTTTATGCAAATGGATGAGAATTATACGTGGGGTATACTTCACGTCGAATTTCAACGATCCGAACCGTTTATTTTGTAAGTCTGGATTCATAGATCATCCCTGCAAAAATTCAATTCAATTCATGATTTTGCTTGAAGTTGTTCGATTATACCCGCCAATAACTGGGCTCTCAATCCATTCGCAAGAAAACACAACCTGGAAAATTATCATTACCAGCTGGAGTTGAAGGGTACTTGCCCATACTGCACATGCTACTTCCATAACTGTAACCCTTCAACCACGATATGGTGCTCAAATAATTTTACGTAAACGTTATTAGTTATGTGACTGAAAGCACTGGAGATTATTGTTAGAAGTGGAGAAGAGAAAGGCAGCAATTTGAAGTTTGAATGGCGGCTTTTAGTGTAAATCTTTTTGGTTGGGCTTCTACTATTCGTTTCAGAAAAGCCTGTCGTAAAAATCCGACCCGGTTTGACAGGTCTCCAAAGCTTAAAACCCTAGGACCCGACAGCAACCAAAATCAGAGAATGTGCCGTTTGACCCAAAAAAGCGGCGATGTCAGTGTCTGAAGAAAATGCTAACATCCGAGACCACCACCGCCGCTTGCTGGCGGCGAAATACGAGCTAAGGCGGAACCTGTACAAGGCCCTCTGCAAGGACCCAAGCCTTCCCAGCGATCTGCGCGAGGAGAACCGCTTCAAGCTCTCCAAGCTGCCCCGGAACAGCTCCTTCACGCGCGTCAGGAACCGCTGCATCTTCTCCGGCCGCGCACGCGCCGTCTACGAGACCTTCCGTATGTCCCGTATCGTTTTCCGTGCTCTCGCCTCCAAGGGCATGCTAAATGGCGTTAAGAAAGCGTCTTGGTAGCCTCCCAAAACGGTAAGTTCTCAAGCTCTTCGTTTCCGTTGTTTTCTCTCTTTTTTGTTTGCAATTTCTTCGCTTTCCGAAATGGGTTTTGTGATGAAATTGAAATTATGTGTGTTCCGTAATTCAGGTCTGTTAATTTTTATGTTTTTGAATATTTATGTGTCATCTGTTCGTTACTGAAATCGGTTTCTTACGGAAATCAAAACTTTAGTGCTGTGGAAGAGATTTGATGCTGAGGAAATGGCGAAAATGTTTAGTTGGGAATTGAAAACCTTGGTAATTATCAAGAAGCTAAGTTTTTAGAGTTGTACAAGTTTCGGTTGCGAGCGTCATAGTCTTAAAAATGCCAATGTGTATGAGGTTTGATACAACATCTTAGATTTCTTTGCCAAGCCTGTTGCCAGCAATGTCGACAGGTTGTTTACACAAGCGTGAAAATTGGCTGTCTTGGATGGCAATTGTCACCATTTCTTCAAGTTTGTTGTGGTATTTGAAAACGATGGAATTGGAAATAGGCTCTAATTAGAAGAAAGGAAATAGTGGCCCGAAACAGAGAAGTAGCTTTTAGGCTCGATGGTTAACTTTCAAGAGAAATAGAGGAGGAAACTGTATGCGTATGCGATAAGTTTCTTTTACAGATGCTTCTTTTAAACAATAAAATGGCTTCTGCTTCCAAAGACACTAGACTTGGCAATCTGTACGGAATTTTTCAAAGGGAAAAGGTTATGAAGAGGAGGAACTTAATAGTTTGTGCTTGGACGAAACAAAGGTTGGACCTATTAGTTTGTCTATTCAATGGCACCTTGGTGGACCTTTTGAAAGATAAAATTCTGATTGCACTAGAAGTCAGTTTTCTTGAATCATCTAGTGGTGTTGACATCACTCAAATTTCATTTAGCAGTGATGGAATTCTTGTCCCCTCCCCCCTTTTGTTTCTTTTTTTCTGTGGCTCCAAGAATTATTTTTGAAGACGTCTCTAGGATTCGATAATGACTTTATAATGTTACGGCGGTTGATGTGCCAAGTGCTGTTAGATGACTTGTATTTAAGCATGAATAATTTATCCTTTTGTTGCTCATTGCCAGGGATAATTACTTAGGTGTATCATTTTCATATCTGTAAATTCAGTACTCAATAAGGAGATTGAGTTCCGAGATTCAGTGGCTAGTGTTTTGACCTTCTTGCTGAAGGTTTTGCATTAACTGCTCATGTTTACCATTTGATAACAGAGGTATGCAGGATATATTACACTATATTGATTAACGGGGGGTAACGCTGGCTGTCTAGAAATAGTGCTAGTTATCATGTGATGACGAACAATATTTGCAATGTCAGAAGCAGGACTTATTAGAACATTGTGTAATTCACTGTCCTTATCTCTATCTGCCTGCCCTATCTGATCTGTTTTGCTTGATCTTGTTAATTTGCTGCTTTGGCAATTCGGTGTAATCAACTCTTGGTTTTTCGTTTAATTAATTTCTGATTCCTCCAGACCGATAGAACCTCCCATATTAAGTCTCCGTAGTTCTCTTTCAGTTCACTGTTGGAACTTACGACTCTACTTTCTGTTAGTGACCTTTTCTATTCATCGCTTGTTTTCCTTGCAGATTGCTGATGAGACTGCAGAAGTTAGTAAAGTTCATCTGATGCTATCTTACTGTTCGGAATACGACAGACTGGTCATTCCCTTCTACTTCTGGTTATGGAAAAAAGTATTACGCTTATTGGTGTTGAATAAAAGTTTTAGGCTTAACGATTTGAAAGTTGCGCTTATATTGTTTTTGAGTCGAAGTATGGAACAGAGCATGCCTGCATTTTCGTGCGCATAAAGATTGTTCGTAGGAGAGGAAACTAACAACTTTTAGATCAGAAACAAAGGAAGAAGCTTTTGAGCTCTAGTTTGAATTGCTTGATCATTTCATTAAGATCCTCCTGGATCATAATATAACTCAAGGTGCTTAATACACATGACAGGCTACTCTGGAGGGGTAAATCTGGATGATGGCCCTGAATGCCTAATCTCTCTTTATCCGCTGCTACCGGAAAATGACGTGATAAGCTTACTCTTAATCCGAAAGGCACCAAAAGAAATGAATTTGTATACAGGTACAACACAGGATAATAAACTTGTCAAAACTAGCATTTCGATTGATAATATGCTACACGTCATGATCGGAATAACAAGGTTGTGTCAAATATGTTCGATGGCCACTCTGTTTTGTAAAATAATTGTTGATGGCCGTCCCAACTGCCAGTATACATGAGACTTCCTAGTAGTTCTAGGCATGTAGTTTACAACCTTATCTATCGTGCACTTCAACTTAGAATATATACAAATTAGGGCTTCTCAGATCTCGTGTCAATCGTCTAACACACCAAGAAAGAACTTTCTGCCAACAAAGACGAGAGAATTGTTATGAAAATAAAGCAATACGTCAACCCTACAGGATAATAGCATCGTATTTGTACGTATCATATTAAAAGCAACAGCCACAAGTATATTACAGCAACAGAATGTCGTTATGGAGGAATCATGATTAGTAAACTTCAGCACACCGAAAAACGCAGCAATACAAACTAACATGTTTTTCTTTTACGTAAAAGCGAACAGAAGGTGCGAAAAATGAAAAGTTCATGTAAAGAGGGGATTCAAGTAGTGAAATGCCAAATATTACCTTCAATGTTATAATCTTCTGTACGCTCATCGATCCAATATTGGTACTGGTTGTTCGTCAACTCAAGTCTAAATATCTATTATCTATAAAATAGATTACTAGAATTTTTATACATGTAGCCGTAGAATTAAACAGAATTTATTGATCATTACATATAATTCAATTAAGATATTGTATGAAAGTATGGTTTATTCTATTCTCTTTTAATTTGAGAATTGAAGGATTTTTGATTGGGTGAGTTCAAATCAAAGAAAGTTTTTTGGTCTATCTTATTTTCTTTTTATTCATTTTCCAAAGCCATCCGGTGGCCAGACCTAGTCATGCCATGAGAGAAGAATAGAACTCCTCAGGTCACCTAAAGTCTGTTTCCAAAGAGGCTGTTTCTCTTTGCTTTGCAAATAAGTTGTTTCCACGAAAAATTCAGTTATAACAAAAAAAATTGAAATGAAAAAATCTGTTTTAAAGTTGTGGAGATCCTTAGAGCTCGTTTGGATATGGCTTTAAAATGACTGAAAGCGCTTTTGGTGAAAAAAAATTTGGAACCAATCCTCAATAAAAATGCAAATAGAACCTGCAAAAACACTTAAAGTGCTTCCTAGAAGAAGCACATAACTGGTGCTTCTTGCAGAAAGCACTTAAAGTGCTTTTGGAACCCAAAAACACTTTCTCTAAAAGCGCTTTCAACCATTTTAAAAGCACATCCAAACGAGCCCTTAATCACCAATATATATCAATTTTATCTTAAATCGCATATGTCAATTCAATTTATTGCTGCTGTACCCTATGGATAATAGCAGTGGTGAAACTAAAGGTGAAGTAAGCCTACACAATTACCAGAGGCATAAATATATCCCGCAATTCTATCAACCTCGACAGGTTGAAATAACTGTAGAGCAAGTGAACATTATAAACATATTATACAAGGATATTGAAGTTAGTCCTATTTTCATCACATAAACTACATCCTATTTGCTATCAGGGACAGAAATCCAATCTAAATAAGAAACGACTGAAAATACAAGTATAAACAAAAAGAAGGATAAATTTCAGAAAGACGATAAAGCCTTACCCTGCAAAACACATTGCCTTGAGTAAGATTATAAGGTATAGGTCCGTATGTTCGTGGCCAAAGGAGGAATAGATGTTATCCCCTTGAATCCAAACATGCCCCTTAGGCACCTGCTCATTCGGATCGGAAAAAAAAAATAAAGCAACTAATTAATCATGTCAATCAGAAGTATAATATAATACTGTCGAAAAGGAAAAGGAAACAATTTCATACATGCAATGTATTACCATCAACCAGCATACCAACATATTCTTAAGACAGTAACTTTCTCAGTTTCTACATTACAAACATCCATTTAACCAATAATCGTGTGTCACATAAGAGCAGCTTTCCTATCAAATTCATTACAGGGTATTTTGGTTGATGCTCTTCATTTGGCATGTAAGCTTTAAGTGAAAAAGCTCTGGAATGGTTGAAAAGAGTGGATGATTAAGGACACCGGCTTCTAAAGCGTTGTTTGAGTTACTTCTCACTTAAATTGGAGATAGCAGGAATTTGTGTCTTCTTTTCAAGGTATTAGACAGGAGATGAAATGATATAACTACCCATGCAACCCAGCAACCATGCTGGGGAAGAAGCTAATCTACAGTGTCCCTAAGCAGTTAATAGCAGTACAATACTCTTGATCAAGTCTCATAACTTGACTGGTAACAGTAGGCTTCTTGGTATGTCCTTTAGGACTAGAGAGATTTAAGCTACCTTAGTGCCCAGTTTAGGTAAATGAGTTGGGTTATAAAGGGTGGAAAATATAACTAGGATCACACAATAGATTAAACATACAATATTGCATTTGCTGCATACTAAACCAGCATTATCATAAGCTTATAATCCTACGAAGAATTACTTATTGACCATCTATGTACCAAATCAAGGCCGAACCACTAAGAAATGTTAGAAAAATCAACATTTGGCCCTCCTTGGAACCAGTAAACTGAAAATTTAACATGATTCCAGTATTCAACAATTTAGTCATTCATTTTCTACGATCCCAATTACACCATATGTTAGTGATTATCACAACCTCAATGATCCAGCAGCCATTCAATGTTGAGAATGAGTCCCACATTTATGGGAGGAGGGGATCTTGCACGGGCTTATAAGAGGTTGGGCTACTCCCCATATTTCCAATTGGTTTTACAATGAAACCGTAACTTTCTTCCTTCAAATCTATACGCACTACTCCTTAACGGAGCTCTATTGAACCGAAACGTCCAATGCTCTGCTACCTGTCGCTGTGCTTGGGATCGACAAAGTAGGTGACTTTATCACCCTGCATACCCAGGACAAGCTTGGTCACAATCTTCCGAGGGTCGGTCGGAGACCAAACCAGGACCAAATCGCCGGAACCCACCATCCCAATGCGACGAGACACGTGTTCGGAGAGAAGCATGCCGGAGATGTTCAGGGTAGGGAGCATACTGGGGCCGTAGACCTGCAAGCAACGGATAATCAGACGACGCCGCATTTAGAAAATGGAAATTGGGAAAGAGGAGTGAGGGGATTGTTAGAGTGACGGACGAGAGTGGAGGAGCAGAGGTAGGCGTCGGTGACGTGGAGCAAACCCATGAACTTTGCTAATGTTACTGACAGATCCATGGCTTCTTTTGCTACGCTTCTCCATTGTCCCCAGTCGCTCAGAAGCCTCATCTCCTCTCTCTCTCTCTCTCT
This sequence comes from Heteromeles arbutifolia, assembly GCA_024362995.1. Lineage (NCBI taxonomy): Eukaryota > Viridiplantae > Streptophyta > Magnoliopsida > Rosales > Rosaceae > Heteromeles > Heteromeles arbutifolia. The sequence continues at coordinate 34,963,570 of JANCRC010000005.1, read as the reverse complement.
CTCTCTAGAAAGCTTGAATGGCTGTAATTTTTGTAAGAAATTCGACGAATCCGAGGAAGTGTTTGGAAGATTTTGTGCGGTGGGTGGTGAATTTGGTGGTGGTGGTGATGTTGGGGTCGAGGGAAGGGTTTAGGGTTAGGGTTTAGGGGGTTGGTGGTTGGGGTTTCGGATTTAGGATTTTGGGTTTGGGTTTGGGTTTGGGTTAGGGGTTAGTGGTTAGGGGTTTGGGGTTAGGGTTTAGGTTTAGGGTTTAGGTTTAGGGTTTAGGGTTTTAAGGGTTTTAAGGGTTTAGGGTTTAGGGTATCCAGGCCAGACCGACCCGATCCCAAAACCCGGATCCGACCCATGGGATACCCGACCCAACCCGAATCCGACCTAATTTGACGTCGATCCGACCCGTCACCCTAGATTGGACTGTAAACGGGATCCGACCCGTCAAGCATATTCCGCCCCATTAACCTGGATCTGACCCGACAACTCGTATTCGACGCTAAACCCGACGACAGGTCATCCATGGACCCTTAACCTGATCCGAGCCACAACTCGTATTAACACAAAACCCGATCCGACACATCCTTGCTCCGAACCGAGCACTGTACCCGACCCATTTCTGTACCAGTTCCGAACCGACCACTGTACCCGACCATTTCTGACCCGATCTGACTAGACGACCCATTCCGAACGCGGCATTTAGAAAATGGAAATTGGGAAAGAGGAATGATGGAATTGTTAGAATAACGAACCAGGGTGGAGGAGCAGAGGTAGGCGTCGGTGAAAGTTACTGACAGATCCACGGTTTATTTTGCTACGCTCCTCCGTTGTCCCAAGTTGCTCAGAAGCCTCATCTCTCTCTCTCTCTCTATGGAAATCTTGAAAGGCTGTAAATTTTGTAAGAAATTCGATGAATCCGAGAAGAGTTTGAAAAATATTGTGGATGTATTTGCCATCGGGAAAGGCCGAAGGAGTTTGTGTATTTATTAATAATTGAAGCTTTTTGTTTGTAGTCAGAGATTGGAAGCATATATGGATTGAAACAAATTCCATGTTGGTTATTCATTATCTTTTCAAGAAGATATGCTTATCGCTGGTAGTCTCCGGTTCCAGATTTTGTTGTCTCTACCCATGCTCGTGACATTTCATTTTGCCCTTATTATCGATTTCATTGATATCAATTTATGGACGTATTTTAGCCAAAAACTTAAATTTGATATTTTAGATCATTCCTTCGTAATAAAATTGATCATCTGATTTTTTTTTTTTTTCTTTTTTTGGGATTGGTTGGAAGTATATTTCAACATTGGATCGAATTGAATATCAATATTCAATGGCTTCAAAAGAACAAACCTAAATTGCATTTTAGATATTTTTTTTCTGAAGGTACTCAAATATCACAAAAATTTAAGAATCAAGACATAATAAATTTACGAGAAAATTTTCTCTGTCACAATCATTTCTGTGCACGCACGAATGATACACCAAACATGGAATTGTTGAAGTTCAAAGTACAACAAGGTAAGAGATTATTTTTGGTGAAAATTATTGATGACAGCAGAATTTTATTGTCCAACAATGGTGAAGTATTAATTTCATTTTTATGCCAATTTATGAAGAAGGTGTAATTAAATCAACACTATAATGAGCTTCAGCTATAGCATATATACCTTTACCCAGAAGCACTTTTTGTACATATGCAGAAAAGTGCTTGCAGCGGTAGAAGCTTTCAATCTTTAACCTTTTTTCCTTCTGCCTAAGGTGTTCTTGTCTATAAAGGCTACCCAAAAAAATTAGCCCGCTAATCAATCCGTTGAAGATTAAACATCACCATATCTTCCAGCGCCAATCGAAAAGCAGTCTTGGGAAGACACTCGAGATTTTGGATTGCAAGATGAGCTTTCTCTTTCGCTAATTCTTGTGCTTGTTCAATCCCCCCACAAGCCTTAACCAATGCAATGGCTTCGTCGAGAGAACCAGTCTCGCTGAATTCTGATTCGATTATATCTCTTAGTTTTGGTTCTTTCTTCAAAGCAAATATAACAGGGGCCGTCAGGTTTCCTTTGGCGAGGTCAGTTCCAGCAGGCTTACCCAGCTGCTCCGCGGACTGTGTGAAATCCAATATGTCGTCAACAACTTGGAAGGACAGACCAAGATTCTTGCCATAATCGTACATTTTTTCCGATACATAGTTGTCAACCCCACTAAAAATAGCAGCTCCCTTGGTACTTGCAGCAATTAAAGATGCTGTTTTGTAGTAGCTTTTAAGCAAGTATTCCTCAAGTTCGACATCACAATCAAACAAGCTAGATGCCTGCTTTATCTCACCACTTGCAAAATCTTTGATAACCTGCCCATAGCAGCATTAACAGAATTACATCTAAATTAAAGGTTGCAAGTATGCAACAGACTGCAACCTCTTTCTAATTGTTTTACTTCAACTTTTGAGTTTGAAGTCTTTTAGAAACAAGATCGCAGTTCATGAAGGCTTCGAGAGTATAAACATGACAAAACTTACCTGGCTGATGAGCTTGATGACCTGAATGTTTTCTAGATTTGCAAGATACCATGACGACTGTGCAAACATGAAGTCCCCAGCAAGAACTGCCACTCTTGTACCAAACATTTGATGAACGCTTTCTTTCCCTGCAAATAAGGATCGAATTCATTGGAATTGGATCTAAGGGGATAAAAGAAAACAATTAAATGAAACACTATAAAATAATAAAAGCATGAGCAATATGTGGTAGTCGCTTTGTGCTAGACATTCACTGGCAATGCTTTCTAGATAGCCGCAGCCCTCAACCATTGCATACATTTCAGGCATTCATAAGAGGAATTTAAGGTAGAAAGTATGTTGAGAATTTATGGACAGGTACCGTAGTAGCCAAAATTTTGGGCCAAAGATTAGGTATGTGATATTTTTTGACACAGAGACATCTCTATAACTTTAAAACTGACATATATAAGAAGATAAAGATGTCTACCTCGTCGCATGTCACTTTCATCCAATACATCATCGTGTATTAAGCTAGCTGTATGGATCATTTCAATTATCTCCGCCAGCCCCCGATGCTCTTTGGTAAGTTCCCTAAACAGAGAAGTTTAGAGTGAAGTCAAAATGTGTTAACCTCATACAATACTCACTGCTTAAGAACATTGGATCAAGCTCACTTCAACCCAACTAGTTCTGCTGTTGCTCTGGACACTAGAAACGCCAATGCAGGCCTCATCCTCTTCCCACCGGCACCAAAAATCTGCTCTGCAGCTGACATTAAGATGGGGTTTTCTGCACCAACAATCTGAAACAAGCATATTATCACAAACTATCCTTTTCACTTAAAGTAGATATAAACAGAAAATAAGGCCTGATAATATAATCTCAGCAGAGGTCACCCTGACACTACGTGCACTAATCTAAAATGTCCATAAATCGTCAAGCACATAACTTTTTAATCATAAAGCCGAGCTGAACCAAGAGGAGTAATGCGATAAAACATTATATTCACATGGTTGATTTTCTTAACACTTGCTAAGTCAACTATAATTATTATATTAGAAAATCATGTTTGCTATAAGACATCAGAAATAAAGTCTATGAACATTTTGGTATGACAAGGGTACCATAATTCGGCAGCAAGAGACTGGAAAAAGTTAACAGTACCAGGATGATTGATAAGAAGTTTTCACTGTACAACAAGTTCAAGACTGGAAAAGTGTTCCCAAGAATGCAGCTCACTCAAACTAACGAATATAACACCATCAGGACAGACTATCACACAAATTTCTTCCTTTTGGAATCGGCAAGATTGGGAAAGAAGGCAGGGATGATGATGATTTCGAAAATATAAAGAAAATTTGTAAATGGGAAAAGGTAAACAAGAAAGAACAGGGTAAAGATTTATATTGCCTGCCCAAACCGCTGGGATAAGGGACTTCTGACTTTTGCGATTGGACATGCATGCTCAACTATAACCGATAAGCAATCAAATGGATAACAGCGTGATCTACATATAATGGGAAGGCATGGAGAGAATAAGTGAACAAGGACTATATTCATACCTACGGTCAATAAAATAGGAAAGGCAAGACAACCTCCAAATAAGCATGACACTTCCACTTATTAGTACAATTATCATAACGATTCTGGCTTTAACAAGGATCTATGAACCTATAAAGAGTTATCCGTCATGATGTCAAAACATAAAAAAGATGCCAAATTCCCAGCTTCTAACCGGAACACATCACCACGCCAACAAACATATGCACACATGTATTCTAGTTTCTCAGAGTAGTACTGATTTTCGCATAGAAGCATTGCAACTTTATTTTCTAAAAGGCCTCAAGAGAAAAGGTCAAAGTGCTTTTTGTTCTTGAAAGCAAACATAGAAATTGATACAATACCATCAAGCAGAAAAGGATTGTTTAAAACTAAGCTCAACTGAGCCCGGCACAAGACATTCTACACCATACACTTCCTAATAGATATAAGTATCACACGGCACCAGGAAATCCAAAAGGAGTACTTACTGACTGAAGATTTTGATTCAATGTCAGGAGGTCATTAGCAACAACTTCAAACAAATTTGTCAGCGAAACCAGCTTTCTGGATTCTTTAGTTAAATTCCAGACTTGTGGAAGACCTTGAGGAACACATACAACGGTACAAACAAGAACAAAAAATAAAAAACTGTAATTTCAATCATTTGATAGAAGTGGCCCATATGGTATTGAAATAAATTGAATTACTTAAAAGTTCAAACTTGAAACAAAAAGTTCTATTGCCTTACCATTTAGCAGAGCCTCAGCTGCCTTTTTTGGTACTGGAGTCCCAGCTGTTTTCATTGAAGAAACTCCACACCGAATTCGATTCAGCCGAGCTCCAAAACCTCTACAACTCCCCTTGAAGTTTGCCTTTGAGTAATTCCTTACCGAATAACGATCCAACAAAGCATTGGAAGAACACCCACAAGCCACAAAATCCAACACTGCTCTCCCATCAAGAGTGTGGCATGTCATTGTCACCAAAACTCAATAACCCACAAGCCAAAATCACCATTACCAAAAACCCAGAAAGGAAAATCACCACAATTTTCTCAGAAACGAGACGCCAGCAAGAAAATAGTCATTAAAACAGTTGTGGGTAATGAAGAAAACTCTGAAAACAATCAAATGGGACCTCTGGGAATGGTTTCTGTTTTAACATTGAGCACAAGTTGGAATAGCAATTGAGTGGATCCAAGAAGCCCACATACATATATATATATATATGTATATATTTTTGAGGGAGAGAGAGAGAGAGAGAGAGTTCTCTTTGCTCCTCCTTCTCAGTTGGAGAGAGTGAGAGAGATGAGTGACCCTAAGAAAAAGAGTTGGTCTTTGTATTGTGGGGAGAAGTTTGAAGAGGAAGTGAAGTGCTTTTGGGTTTGAATTGTATTTATGGTTGCAAATGCTTTGTCCTTGCAATTTTTCAAGTGTTTTGGTCAGATGAGAGCCAGAAAACCAATTTCCCTCTGAACGACTGGTGGTCATCACATGGATAATGGATTTTCCACCTATCAAGATTTTTCTCTCAAGAAAGTCCTGAATATTATTCTATTGTCTGATTTTTTTTCTCTCATTTGCAAATTATCGTAGTGTGATAGAATTATTGCCCAACTTTTTTTTATTATAAATCTACACAAATATTAACTCAAATAATTATTATTTTGTGTATGTGTAGATGTTAGGTTTTTTTTTTTCTTTTTGTCAACAAATGTAAATGCGAGTTAGATCAGTTACGTAAGGTACTGTGCTTGTCTATTAGTATAAAAGTTTGAATTCTCTTAGAACAATTTAGTAAATTTATGGGATTAGGTCGACTGCATAGGAATGTGCTTGTCTGCTAATAATAAACGTCAATTGCTGTCTTGTCAAGTACATATGTAGTAAATTTAACCAGATATCTTATATTTATTTAGCTTCAAATAAAGTCCAATGTCAGCCCCAAGGAGACCAAATGACCCAATACGGAAGAAAATATATCATGTGGTCTAAGATTATATCGGACAATCACATTAACATGATAGTTGTGCAAACATCATCTCCTAAGAAAGAGGACGCTCGAGGCCCGGAGATAAAAAATAGTTGTGCAAATATCATTTTATTATATGTTTTATATGTATACATTAACATGCAAAGTTCAATGGCTGGGTGTTCACCTTTGTATTAAAAAAACAAAAAGAAAACAATGGCGAGCTAATTAGAAGTTTTAGAATAATAATATCTCTCTAATTTTTATGAGTCAAATAGGAACATCCAAAAGTAAATATATAGGACTAACCAGTTAATAACTTAATATGATACTTACTATTTATTTAGTTCCAATCCACAAAATAATCTCATGATCTAAACTGTTCATTTTTTTTAAGTTATCAGGGATTGTTACTAACAATCGTTAAGACCTATAATTATTATTGCTAATATTTAACTATATATCAATAACATTGTGTCCGTTTATTTATCAAATTACTGAACGGCTACCAATTTTAGTAAATGTTTGCAAGGATAATTTTCAATGATAAACTAAAACAATGATTAGTTTTTAAATATGAGAAATATCATAAATCGAGCCTGAAGGAATAGTTTACACCGTATTAAATTATTAACTAATACCGCTTGAGTCTCATAGGCACTGAAACTAATGGATCATATCTTTGCCTAACCTGACAGCAGCTCGTGTCAGTGGCGGAGCCAGGAATCTTACCACAAGGGGCCGTAGTGTAAAAGTCCAAAAAAAAATTTAGAACGGAAAAACATGTTGAAAATGAAATCATAGTACTTTCATTCATAATTCATAACGGAAATAATATTACAAGCTATAATTGTCCACGACGAGGTTCCATATTTTGAAAATGAAGCATTATAGCTTCATTTTCATGCTTCGTTTTCAATACAAGCAAAAATATCTCTCTCAATATAAACAAGCAAGCTATCACTCAACCATTGATCTCCCATTTTGTTCCTAAGTGGACCCTTAACAATATTCATGACAGAAAATGCTCTCTCCACTGAAGCAGTTGCAACTGGTAAAACGAAAGACAATGTAATGAGCAAATATACATAATTGAATACTTGATGCATCATTGTCTCCACCATTTTTTTTGCAAGATCACCAATCCCTTCCAATTGAGAGAAATCACTACTGGAACGCACATAATAAATATAAATCTCAAGTTGATCTTCAAGTGCCAAACGATCCTCATCCGAAAAGTCTTGAGGATAAAATTGAGCAAGACGAAGTAACTTTGGTTTATCAAAAGCTACAAATGAATCTTTCGGACTTAAACATGCCAAACAAATAAGCAACTCGGTATTTACCTCATTAAAGCGATCCTCTAACTCCGTAATTTGCTCATCAATGACATAAATAAAGAGATCCACACGATAATGATGACGATTTATCTTTATTGGAGCATTACGCCTTGACCTCCCTGGAAGTATAAATGCCTCTTCCATGTTAGGAACATCAATATAATGTTTTTCACAAAACGAAGATACTTCATCAACCAATGCATCGAACCCATTATTCCTCATCCAATGTAGCTTTTCCTTGCATGATTTCACTAAAGCCATTGCATTCACAATTTCTTGATCTTTCCTTTGCAATGCTTGTGACAAATCATTTGTGAGTCCCAATATGACTTTCATCAAGAAAAGGTGAAACACAAACTCAAAAGTACGTATTTCTCTCATTAACTTATTTACTTCACCTGCACTTTCATTGGGATTATCATCAATAACCATTTGAAGCACATGAACCACAGATGAAAACATGGAAATGATGCTAATCAAGGTACCATAGTGTGAGTTCCATCGTGTGTCACCGGCACGTTTGAGACTTGTTTCTTGATTTAAGCCTCGCCCCGTTATAAGACAATCATTTTCAAAAGCTATCACAAGCTCTTCTTGAAGTTGCCCTCTAAGTAAATCACGCCGCTTACAAGATGCTCCAACATGATTAACCACACTATTAGCCGTTGCAAAAAAAGAGGCAATGTCTATATTCTTCTTTGCTACGGCAACAAGAGCTAGTTGAAGTTGATGAGCAAAGCAATGAACATAATATGCACAAGGTTGTTCTCTCAATATCTTTGTTTTAAGGCCATTCAACTCACCTCTCATATTGCTAGCACCATCATAACCTTGTCCTCGTAGCTTGGAAATGCTCAAACCGTTGCGAGAAAATAATGTGTCAATAGCATCCTTTAGTGAACTTGAAGTAGTGTTGGTAACATGTTGGATACCCACAAATCTTTCAATTACATGCCCGTTGTCATCCACATAACGCAACACCATAGCCATTTGCTCTTTCACCGACACATCACATGCTTCATCCACCATTATTGAAAAGAATCTATCTTTTAGACCATCCATGATAGCATCAAGTGTTTCAAGGGCACATGAATTCACAATTTCTTTTTGAATGCTAGGAGCTAGTAATTTGAGATTCCCCGGAGCATTTTCCATCACAACTTCTCTAACTTTATCATTATTATCTGCAAGGAATTGCAATAGCTCCAAGTAATTTCCCATATTGCTTGAAGTGGCACTTTCATCATGGCCACGAAAATGAAGACCTTGTCGCAATAAAAACTTAGTGCACTTGATTGATGTATTCAAGCATGTGCGATAAGCCTTACGAGCTTGGTCGGAGTGTTTACTCACTGCCGTTTTAATATGTGTAGCTTGATTCATCAAATTTGTAGCAGCTTCTCTAGCCTTATTATGAACACTCCCAACCGGTCCAACATGCATCTTAAATCTTTCTCTCCCTTTCTTCCAAGTCTTAAATCCATCTCTAGTGAAAGCTTCACTACCCACTTGTGCAAAATTGGTTTTAAAGAGATAGCAATAGAGACAAAATGCCGCATCTTTAGATATACTATACTCCAACCAAGCAAACTCATCAAACCATTGGGGAATGAAGCGTCGATTAATTCCCGACATATTAGTTATTGGGAAATTATGACCTCTAGGTTGACAAGGTCCTTTTTGTAGATATGATCTTCGGACCTCATCTCTCATATTAGCATCGTAATCTATTATTCGAGTTCTCAATCCAGGATCCGCTTCAAGATTACCCAAAACACCATCTAACTGACTTTGTCTTGAACTTGGAGTTCTTGAACTACCAACAGTATTTGAACTATCATCATTATTCGAACTACCCAAACCCGATGATGACTTTCTCTTAAAAAACCGTTCCATAATAATTCTACATATACAAAATATTCAAAATAAATACTCACAATATAAACAAACCATCAACATAATCAAAATAAGTATGAATTGGATTTCAATTAAATTAAATATCTCATCTTGCATTCTACATATACAAAATAATGAAAATAAAAACTCACAATATAAACAAACCATCAATATAATCAAAATACATATGAATTGAATTTCAATTAAATTAAATATATTCTACATATACAAAATATTCAAAATAAATACTCACAATATAAACAAACCACCAATATAATCAAAATAAATATGAATTAGGTTTCAATTAAATTAAATATATCATAAATAGGGTTTAGAACTTACTTGAATTGTGAAATTTCACAATAACAATGAGCAAATACAAAGAGCAAAGCTGGTGGCACCACCACCACAGTGACGACGACGGCAGCACAAAGGCACCTTAATGGCGGCTGCAAGGGAGGAGATGGAGTTGAGGGTTTGGGGGGGATTGAGTTTGGAACTTAGGGTTGGAGAGGAGGAGAAAACAAAAGAAATTTGGGGGTTTTGGAATGAATGGCTTCAGATCTGTGTGAAATAGGGCTGAAAAGGATACGCTGGGCATTTTTTTGTTCAGACCTGCCCAGGACACGCTAGGCATTTTTTTTTTGTTCAGACCTAGGCCAAAACGACGTCGTTTTGGCCAAGTCATTTAAAAAAATTTCCTGGGCCAAAACGACGTCGTTTTGCCCAGGTTGTTTTAAAAAAAAAAAAACAGGCGCACGCGCCTTCGTCTTCAACCAGCCCAGTCGAGGAGTTCTTTCAAACCTTTTGTCGAACACTTGGTGTGCAGCCAAGGGGTCGCACCAGCAGCTCCAAGGGGTCTCTAAGGTTGTTTCCATGGCTTCCAAGGGGTCGTGCGACCCCATTAACCCCACAGTGGATCCGCCACTGGCTCGTGTGTTAGATTGTGAGTCATCAGAGGGAAGAGCTGAGGTTAGTAACCTGACAGAAGCTCACGTGATGCACATTGCATGGTACGTGGATTGTCTGCATTTCCATTTCCATACTTTCTCCATGCCTTTCTGTGATGTGTGATCACGGTTAAGCCACGCCAACATTTTATATTAATTTTTTATAGAAATAATAAAATAAAAAGTAATAAGAATATAAATTATTGACATGATTTAACCGTGACCACACAAATAGAATGAGATGAGAAGAGTATGAAAATGGGAGGGCAGACAATCCACCTCCCTCCTCTGTGGTACTGTGGACCATAACTGTTATAGTTTCAATCATATCATGATTGATTGGTTGTGATCAAAAATGAGTTTCAGCTACTATTATAAGAAAGATGGGAATTATTGTGTCATTTATGTACCCACCTATTAAAGTTGCATTTGTTGTTTGATTTTACAAGATTAAATTTTGGTCCTTTGTGTGGTTAATACCCAATTTGGTATATGATAAGTACCTCAAGTGAAAGACAAGAGCAGGAGCACAACAGAGAGAGAGAGCTACTTTAGCCATTGAAACAAAAAAGTTGAGGAGAGGAAGAAGAGAGTTGAAATATTTTGTGTTTTCTGATGGTGGAACGGAATTAGAGAGAAACAAAGGTGGGATTTTAAAGTGGGAGAAAAGGTAAAAGTGTAACGGCTATATTATATTACTGGGGTCAATCAATTAATGAGTTAAGTGAGCCGTTTTGGGATGCTCTTGGAATTCTCTTGTAAAAGTTGCAAAGATTGCCACGTGCCTGCCTATAATTGGCTTGGTACTCCAAGTTAAGTTGGGTATCCGGTAACCTGAAAAATTTCTCCACATAAAGGGACTTTGCGTCTCCCTCACATCATCAGCCACCTCGGATTCCACCTCAAGTTATTGGAGTGACCGACCGGCTGCTGGCTTCACAGTTCACATTAGTAATGATATGCTTGCTACATTTTTCATATTATATTTCTATAAAAAAATTTAATAAAAATAGAGTCTATCAACACATGTGAGTCTTATTATTATTAGAAATATAATATAAATGTGACATGAAAAATGTAGTAAGAATAACATTTTTTGTTTCAAAGACAACAGTAGCCGGAGATTCATCAAGTCCTACATAAAACACATGAAATTGGTCAAATTTACAATTCAAACTTTGAGTTGTGCAACTAATACATGCTCGAACTTATATGAAATTGGTTTACCATCATCGTGGTTTCCAATTCTAATCAAGCAATAATATCAGTAAGCTTTTAACATATGAGATTGTATTATTGCATGGAAACGTCGCATGGTAATGAATCCATTCCTTGTTTGCTCGTAGAGTCAGCAAAATAATCGATCGACTAATGATTGGTTTTACAACTCGTGTCATCATCATCTTACGGTCCTACCAGTCAAACTCCATTTATAAGTGCCCAGAGAGCTGGACTTCGGAACAGTTCTCCTTTATTTACTGCAGTAAAAACAAACGCAGTAAAACTCACATCTTTTTCACTTATCAAACAGTTTGATTGGAAAACCGAAAACAGGTTTTCCAGAATCCAAAGGCGGAAAGCATGTTTGAAGCTCAAGCAATTTGCAGTCCCAAATGGCTCCAATCTCCCATTCCCACCAGGAACTGCATTCCCAAACCCAGAATTGAATTCCTAACTGGAATTTCAAACCCAAATGTTCTCATTTGCCAAACCCCCATTCACTTCTCCCCTCAGAAGAACATTAAATCTCGGACCCCTTTTGCAGTGACTGCTTCATCAACTTCAGGTGAAGTATTCCTACTCAGTTTCCTCGCTTCTTGTTTCAGTTATCTACAGAATTTTAACTTCAATTTGTTCTGTGTGAAATTAAAAAGGTTTTGGTATATTATTTTCATTTGAATTTCAGTTGCCATGGTAATTATCTGCAGAGAATTTACTTTCTTTCTGTTTAAATCCAAACAGTAATGTAGAACAAGAAAGAAATGCATCTGAAAATGTCCATGGGATAAATAGTGTGACTGCAGAAAGCTCTGGTAAAAATCTTGTAAATGTGGTCATATTTTTTTATAGGTTTATTGTTGTTGAATTGAGGTGGAGGACAGGAAAGCAATCAGACTTCTGGTCAGAGAGTGAGTAGATTTCGGAAAGTCAGTGACTTTAGTCGATTTTGTTATTATATTGCTTCAAATGAAACAAAAATACCTGGTGAAGTTGTAGAATTTGATACTGGTTTCAGAACTTTGAAAACATGGAGACAATCTGATTAAGATTTAACCTTATAGACACACCTAACTCCAGTTGTAAGACTTGGAAAGAGACTTTAAGAAAAGATATGGAGCACTTGGAGCTAACGGAAGACTTAGCATAAAACTGAGCGCAGTGGCATTCTAGGATTAATAAATCTAACCCCACTTAGTGGGATGAGGCTTTGTTGTTGTTGTTCTGCTTTTTCGTTGAAGACTGAGACATCGAACGAAAGTAAAGAAAATATATACTTTGTTATATTTGGATGCCTATGCATTTTCTTTGTTAAATTTGGATGCCTATGCGTTTTCTTTTACCATGAAACTCCTTGTAATAGAAATAGATCTAGCTGGTTCAATCAAAATTCTGTTATCAGTGGTATTCGCAATCACGAGAAGATACTTCATTAAGTTTTTGTATTCAAGATTTACTATCCTGTTCCATTTCAATCATTCATCGTATTCTCCTTTGATTGCATTCATAACAAATTCTGATGTATTTTTCTCAATGTTTTAGAAAGGCGCCCTGTGAGGCTGGGCTTGAGGGTTGCCGCCTCTGTTTTGAGGGAGTGGGCGGAAGGCGTCGCCGGAGCTGCCTAGGCGCGCCTCACGGGATTTTTTTTGTTTTTGTTTTTGTTTTTTTTACTCCCAAACCCAAATTTTGGGGAGGGTTTTAACTGCTTCATACATCTTCCTTGCACTATCATCTCTCTGCCTTTTTTTGTGCTTGTTATTTTTTTATATAATGGATGTGTGTGCTGTCTGCGTGCATTGTTATATATGTGCTCATTGTGCTTTTCATCCTCTATTTTATATATATGATATAATATTTGTATATATGTGTGTGCTCAGAGTGATTATTGATTAATAATCTTCTTCTTTTTTAATGTAATACATGTGTATGCTCAGTATATATATTAAAAAATTTAGGTCCCGTGAGGCTTCGCCTCACGCCTAGGCTGGGCTATCACTCAGACGCCTCGCCCACACCTCACGCTTTTAATACATTGATTTTTCTATATGTACAAAACTGCAGTTGGAAGGGCAGAATACATCGAGGAGCCTGCTACCAAGGAGAAATTTCAAACATCTTTGAGTCTGCCAGGTTGCTCAAGTTCATTGACGTTGCTTGGAACTGGTCAGTTGCTTCATATCATATATACCAAAATGCATTCTTTCTAAAGAAAATAAAGATTGCCATTTGCTGGCTTTTGATACAAATTCTGAGATTATAGTAGCTTTTAATTTAATTGAGGCGAGGCATGTAGCATATAACTTCAATGTTGTCAATGGTTGCAGGATACAGGGAAAAGGTCTTTGCAATTATTGGCGTAAAAGTCTATGCTGCAGGACTATATGCGAACCAGTCCATCTTAAATAGTTTGAATGCTTGGAAAGGAAGATCAACCGCTGAGATTCAAGAGGATTCATCCTTGTTCAGCTCCATTTTTCTATGTAATAATCATAAAAATTGTGCATCTTCCTTGCCACACACACTCGCACATAAAAAGGTTGCTAACGTTACTTTTCCTAATTGCAGCTCCTTCGGAGAAATCATTACAGATTGTTCTGGTTAGAGATGTTGATGGGAAAACTTTTTGGGACGCCTTGAATGATGCCATCTCTCCAAGAATCAAATCACCAACTTCTGTTGATGAATCTGCACTATCCACTTTCCGTAGCATCTTTCAAGGGCAACCTCTTAAGAAAGGAACTTTCATATTTTTGGCTTGGCCAGATCCTTCCAAAATGCTTGTAAGTACGAATTTACTGGTTTCTTATGCGTGCCAACTTGTGCAGGCTTTTGGGAGTTCTATGTTTCCCTGAATTTTTTCTCTCGGATTTCCTCTGATACGCAATCCGATACTAGTTTGTGTTGCTTGCTGGTTTGCAAACGTAAACCAAAATAGTTATGTTATGCTTCTATGTAAATTTTTTTCTTTGCATGCGATCTTACCAAATGAGATTTATTGTGATATTCAGGTCTGTATCTCATCTGATGGGCTTCCGTCCGGTGTGGATGCTGAAATTGAATCAGAAAACGTAGCTTTTGCTCTGTTTGATGTATTCTTCGGAGATACTCCAGTTTCTCCCTCCTTGAAAGCTTCGGTTTTGAATGGACTGGAATCAATCCTCAAGTAGATGCTACAAGTAAGCTTTTTCATTTTCTCTGTTGGCCACTTGAGCTAACTCCTTTCGTTTATGTATCTATTTGTGTACCTTGGATTGGAGTTGGACCAGGAAGTGGTATAATTTGAAAGAAAATATATTTCTCAACCATCTTATGGTAGCTATCTTGCTGACTGCTCTCCTGTTAAAGTCCAACCTACAACACAAATAATGCTTACAGAAAAATAAGCATAACAGAGAATGTCCGTTTCAATTGCTCATCCATTTTTGCACATCTGAGAGAAATGACAAAACAAAGTTCTAGGTACGGACATTTTAGGTGTAAACAGGTGTACAAATTTAAGTGTCTTTTACAATTTTGTTATTTTTGGTCTTCTCTCGCATCTTGATAACCTCAACCATGGTAGGCCTCTTTGAAGGCTCCGGTTCGAGGCAAATTAATGCAATACTAAAAACAGTGTTAATGTCATCGACTGAACAGCAGCCTAAGTTACTGTCAAGTACATACTTAGGGTTGAAAAGCTGCAAGCAAGCGAGTTTCGATATGGGATCCTATGATAACTTTCATATAGTCCAAGCCATAGTTGTCTGGCTGTGGAGCAATCCATGGCTTTCTTGAATGCATAAAATGAGAGTGTAGCATTGATCCCCGCCATCACTGCTTGATCCTCCATGCACCATATCTCATAGGCCGGATTAACCACCTCCCCTGTTGTTGGGTGGCACTTCAACTGTACGAGGAGCTAAGTATCCGAAAGTTCCAGCTACAAGTGTCGAAACATGAGTTTTATCCGGTTCCATTAAGGTGGCCAATCCGAAATCAGACACTTGAGCCTCCATGTTTTGATCCAACAATATGTTGCTTGATTTGATATCTCTATGGATTATGTGAGGGATGCAATCGTGATGAAGGTACGATATTCCTCTTGCCGCACCTAGTGCTATATTGTATCTGGTAGGCCAATCCAAAAGCTTTTTGTCCATTGATGTTCCTGCATTATAATTCAAAAGTTTTTAGCCGTTCGATTTAAATTTGGGCCGTTAAATCAAAAAGAAATTTGAACCTAGACGTTGGATCCACCAACGGCCCAATTAATCATGACATTCGGATGACAAAACTAGCAGTTGGGGTTGTGCAAGTGGTCAATAGACCCATGTGCGTGGGACCGCCAGCTATCTGTCTTTAGCGCGTCTGGCCCGTGTCGTGCTTCTGGCACTTGGCAAAAGTTAGGCGCATCCCCTCCACTAACCCTGTCAAACCCCTAATCCCGACATACGTCGAGTATCGACATGTGACACGGGGACATAAAGGACGTTAAATCTGACGTAAGATACGGAATGAAATACTATAACTAATATCCCAAAATAAATATGATAGTGGGTACACCCCCTACAAGATATATACAAGTCTGTACACTCAAAAAACTCAACCTAAACAACAAAGATCGCATTTTTTTCACTTCGTTCAAATAAGAGTTGTACCCGCACGGAATTTATCTGTTTCTTAGTATGATCTCTATCATCATCTCTATTCCCCTTATCAATTCTCCTATCCTATCACCCTAAACCAGAGGCGACGAGGGGTGCTGACCCGGCCACCCAACCCAGCGGGTCAGGGGCGGGCCGGCCATAGGTTTGAATCCTGCCACCTTTCTTGTGGATCATCCTGTGGTTACCGGATGATGGGAATAACAAAGCAGAAATTTTGAAACCCTCGTTAGGCCAATACAAGCCCATGATGTTCAAAAGAAAGTCCCAAAAGAAAAGTACAAGGGAGGATGAAGGGGTAACCTAAATGCTCCAAATCTCTAATCTCTGCACTGCTACCCCACCGACTTTTCGTAATCTACTCAGACCTGTCACCTGTACAATAAGTGCCTACACCATGGGAATGGTGCATCGGGCTAACAAGAACCCAGATAAACTGCGAAGCTCGTGTGAGTGACAAGAATACAAGTATGTGATAATAATAAAAACCATCCATTGATCATGGTTTATAAACCTCAAATATAAATTCTTACTCATGAAATCATAATCAAGTCTCTAAAAATTCCGAAGGAGTCACCTAGACATCTAATGGCTTTTCTAAATCAAATTACAAAGATTATCAAAAACTATCATTGACAAATACACTAAAAACTAGGGCTAGAGTGACGCATTTCGGCCAAAGCCTACATAAGTAACCAAACAGGAAGTGGCCCCCCATAGCGGATTAACCAAGCAGAGCCACCCTTAAGAAAGTAACCAGGTAGGAAGTGACCCCCCATCGCGGATTAACCAAGCAAAGTCACTCCTACAAAACTGTTAGGTAGTGATCACCCATCACGGATTAACCAAGCATGATCACCCCTAAACATGTATGGTCATACCTAAGATATAAGGATCGCCCATCGCAGATTAACCAAGCATGATCTGTAATTAGTATAGTCCCCTATCGCGGATTAACCAAGCAGGACCATCCATGTACCATTGCTACATGGTGCAGACTCAGTGTCACCTAACCCTGTGACATTAGGGTAATAGTCATCTACTAGCCCTCACGTTTCTCAAACATTTCAAATATATATTTTAAAACACAATTCATAAACATTTCAAATAGGCAAGCACATAACATTTCATAAAGTAGATCGATGGCAAACTTTATAAAAACAATTATTTAGCATAAAACATAATTTAGAAATCCATGTTGTATCCACAAAGTATACTAGCACATGAGGTTTTTAGGGTAATAACTATATACATATATTAAAGTCACTCACCTGAAGTCCGCACTAACACACTCTAGCACGAAAAGCAATACGTCACAAACTATCGTCGCCTAAGACAAAGTACAAGTCCACATTTAGAATTCTTTCGATAATTCACATAACCAAAATTTCCCATACGCTCCCCCTACAACAAACAAAGAGAAATCGAGACACGTTGACAAAAAGTCAACCATCAGTCAACAATAGGGTCCACAACCCTACGTAACTTGATCCGTAAGATCCAGCCACTGGATTTCTGATTCATAAGTTCTTAAGGTCCTTAAATATTACGTACAAGAACATTTCAAAGTTTGGTGGTGATCCAACGGTCAGATCATCGTTTGTTAGAATATTCAAGTGGCAGACCTTAACGAAAATATATTCAAACGACGAAATTTCGTCAATGGGATGTCCAATATAGAATCAGGGCATCAAATTTAGCCTAGGAAGGTCCAGTGGTGTCTCGGCCCACGCGTAGCCGCACGTAGCAGCCGGTCGCCTCAATTCGACGGAAAAAAATACCTAATTCCAAAATTCGTCAAATTATACCAAAATGAAGGTTGTGAGACGAGGATTAATTTGTATACTTATGGCGACGTCCAATTTGGCCGGGAAGTGGCCTGAAAATCCTTCGAACCGTCGAAAAACCCAAAAATGCGTGAACCCCGATTCGTCCACTCCGGTGTTCCGCCGCCCCTAAACTTGTTTAGGGTTTGTTTCGTGGCTCAAGAGGTGTCTAATGGCGGTGGTAATTGAAGGAAAATGCTTCAAAAATGGTGGATCGCCGACAAGGGTTTCACAGCACCAACATGGGTGTTCTTCGTGGAACTATGATGAAAACTCCTCGATTTTGGATGTAATTGGATGCTGGGATGTCATGTGGAGGTTTGGTGGTGACGGGAGGTTGAAGAAAACCAGAAAAATTGATGGAAAACCCATCGGAATCGTCCCAGGAATCGGGTCGGGAAAAACGGGTCACCGGGTCGTGGGTAGATCCGGGTTGGCTGATTCCCCCCCTCTCTCTCATTTCCCTCATTTCTCCCTTTCTGATCGGGCAATCCCTGTAATACCCTGAAAATTTTAAATATATGAATATATGGAGAAAAATCGAAAATAAATCGATTCATGGTTATGAAAAATTTAATTGAGAACTTTTAAAGTTTTGTATCCAGAAAATATTATAATTTACATCATAAATTATATCAATAAGTGGAAAAGATGAAAATGCCCCTGGTAGGTTAAATTGAATCATACAAGAACGTATTTTATCCCTATAGATTTTATCGTATATTTGGATAAAGGACAATTCGCGCAAACCGTTCATGAAACAGAGTTATAACAAAAGACTTATTAACATTTAAAGTTAGGGACATTTTTGTAATTTGGCCCTCATTTAGAAGGCTCTAGTTTTTATAGGAGCACTGAGATGGTGCCATGTGTGTGGCTGTGTTTGGAGAAAGAGGAGAGAAATGAGAGAAATGGGGGAAAGGAGAGGGGGAACGGACGAATAGGGGAGAGAGGAAATGAGGGAAATGAGGGGAAACCGGACCCTTCCTTCGACCCATGACCAGACCCGGCTCCCTCAATCAATTCCGGCAATTTTTCGTCGATTTTTTCGGTGAACCACGTCACCTAACCACCTGGAAAACACTCCCCATTGTTCCCTCATCCCATTATACCCCAAAATCAAAAGAATTTGACTTTGAATTCGGAAAAACCGCACTGGTGGGTGTGGGTGTTCTTGTCGTCGAACCTCCAATTTTTGAAACAATTTCCTTCAATTACCACCACCAACACACTCCTCTGGAAGGTAGGAACAAAGCCCAAACAAGTTTGGGGGCGGCGGAGCACCGAAGGTGACGGATTAAGGTCACCCAAATTCTAGGGTTCCGGCGGGTTTGAGTGAAATTGGGGCTTTTCCCGGCCGAATTGGACTTCGGCTCAAGTATAAAAGTTGTTCCCCTTAACTTGCTCTACATTTCTGTAAAATTTGAGAATTTTTAGAAATAGTGGAATTTTTCGGCGAGCTAGGGTGGCCGACTGCCACCGGCGGCGGCGCATGCGATGGTGCTTGTGGCAGCGCATGGCCAGTGAGCCGTTGATGTTTTGAAACCAAATTTGATAGGCATTTGGTGTGATACACTTGTTTGAAGCTAGTTGGTGATTGTTAGTCACTTGTATGAATTTCGGAATTTAATTGAATTTGAATTGGTGAACTATGAATGGCTTGATCCCTGTTTAGGGTACGTAGACAGTCTAACGAGAAGTTAGATGCAACCATAAAATAAATGAGGTAAATTAATCAAAATTACATATTTAGTTGAAATTTTGATCTAAGAGAAGGAATTAATAATAAAACGAAAATATAATAGTATGTGTTGAAAAGTGAATTATGGTTATAGATTGTGTGTGGAATTTGGAAATTTAATTAAAGAATCGTGGATGTTGGTAGTGAACTAAACAAGAGTTAGTTTGGGCCTATCACCGATAATATTTTCCGAAATAGAAATTTAGAAATTTCGGGTCAAGGCGTTACAGTCCCCCTCTCCATTCTCTCATTTCTTTTCTCTTCTTTCCATCACAACCACACACATGACTTCATCACAGCCCTTCCTGCTCCAGCTTTCTAGAATTGAAGGTCAAAATGACTAATATGTCCTTGACTTTATTAATTTATATCTCCTTCATTAAAACTTTGTTTCACGTTTTCGCCAACGCCCTCGTGAGATCGAGCTCTATTCAAAAGTATTAATTGTGACCTTGAAAAGTCTACGAATTTTAAAAAAAAACAAAAATTGCGGAAATTCATACCTTGTAACTATACGATTCAAATTCCGAAATTATCGGAATTAAAATAAACTATAAATAGTGTAAACATGAAATACGAAATTTAATAACAAAATACATAATTAATAGTAAAATTCCAAGGACGGGATTTCACAAACCCAGCCCACTTTTCTGGCCGGTATTTGGCCCAATTTAGCTTCTGACCCATTACGCCAAATTGGCCCAAGGGTTGGAAGGAAATGGGGGAAATAGAAGATAAATTTTAAGACTTGCCCTTGGAGTTGGTCTACGAAGGTAAATATACAACTTAGAGATTTGTTTGTTCACATTGAGATCACATTGATTTGTCAACAATTTTAGGTATAAACAGGTGTATTGGTGAAGGGGTAGGGTTGAAAAACTGCAAGCAAGCTAGTTTGGAGATGCGTACATCTTATTATAATTGGCTAATGCTTTGACGCCTTTTTTAAAAATAAAAAAAAGAAAGGAGGATAGCGCTATTGACACACCTATTTTTATTTTTCATACAATTCTGTTAGTTTTTTGTCTACTCACAGTCATAGCCATAGTCATAGTCGTCTGGCTGTGGAGGCTTAGTTGTCTTCTTATAACTATCATAATTTTGCTCTAGTACAAGCCATAGTTGTCTGGCTGTAGAGCAATCCATGACTTTCCTGAGTGCAAAAGTTGAGAGCGTAGTATTGATCGCCGCCATCACTGCTCGATCTTCCCTGCACCATAGCTCATAGGCCGGATTAACCATCTTCCGCACCGTTGAAGTTTGAGCGATGAATTGACGTGGACATTTGAGTGAGCCATCGACGTAGCCTATAAGATCGTAAGCTCTCAGAACGGTGTCGATCTGATACCTCCAGGCAAAAAAGTTGACGACGCTCTCCAGCTTCATAGGCATAAGATTTTGTATATTTGAGAGCAGATCAAAAATAGGACGAAGCTTCGAAGATCTGCAGCAGCAACAGCAGTTGGTCGACGATGTCGAACAAGAATTAACAGGTGGAGGAGCCGCCATTGAAACTGGAATTAAAATGAATTAATTAATTGGATCTTGAAGACAATGAATGAAAAAAATTATAAGCGTTTAAATACAACTCAACGACCCCATCGATGCAGATATTATTTTCTTACTAGGAAGAGGAACCCGATGCAATTGTTATCTTCTTATCAAGAATAGGAATCGGAATATTATTTTCTTACTGGAATAGGAATTCGATGCAAATGTTATCTTCTTATCAAGAATAGGAATCGGAATATTATATTATTGTCTTACTGGGGATAGGAATTCGATGCAAATATTATCTTCTTATCAAGAATAGGAATCAGAATAGAAATATGAATCCGATAGGACTATCAAATCATCCTTTTGGTTAAAGGTTTTTCAAATAAATTTTTTGGCTAAATAGCCTAAATGGTTTCTGAGATTTGCATAATACATCACTTTGGTCTCTAAGATTGAAAATCAATAGAAATGGTCACTGATATTGTCCACCACCCATCATTTTGGTCATTCAGTTAAAAACTCCGTTAAATGTTCCGGAGCTCTTGGCCGGAAGTTTGGGCAATTTTCAAAACTCAATCGTTTCTTACCCAAATTCGACCCATAATATATCAAAATGAAGATAGGAAAGTGTAGAACAAGATTATACAATTTGGAAGCCCAATGGTTGCCGGAGATGGCCGGAAAATAGCCTCAAAGGTGACTGGTCCGGGGGAAAACTGGAAAACTCGCCGGAAACTGGGTAAACTTTAAACGTTCATAACTTCTTCAATACTTAACGGAATCGAGTGATTCAAAAATGAAAATCATACTTCTTAATGAGACGAAGAGAATCTTGATGCTAACTCGTCATGGTTTGACCGGAAAAATACTCGAAAGTGGCTAACTCAAAAATGGTTAGCCACAAAATAATGCAACTCTAGCAAAATTGAGTAACGTTCCCTATTGTCGTCGATTTCATCACGGATTTCATAACCCCATTTCCTTCACCTTTCATGGTATTCGACTATAGGCGTCTCAATTTCGGTAGAGTTGCATTATTTTGTGGCTAACCATTTTCGAGTTAGCCACCTTCGAGCCGTTTTCCAACCAAACCAGGATGAGTTAGCCGTCAAGAAAGGTACCATTCTCTTCGTCGTATTAAGATGATTTTCATTTTTGAATCACTCGATTTCTTTGAGTATTGAAAAAGTTATGAACGTTTAAAGCTTACCCAGTTTCCGACGAGTTTTCCAGTTTTCCCACGGACCAGTCACCTTTGAGGCTATTTTCCGGCCATCTTTGGCAACCATTGGGCTTCCAAATAGGTATAATCTTGTTCTACATTTTCCTATCTTCATTTTGATATATTACGGGTCCAATTTGGTTAAGAAACGATTGAGTTACGAAGCTTTGAAAATTGCCCAAACTTCCAGCCAAGAGCTCCGGGACACTTAACGGAGTTTTTAACGGAATGGCCAAAATGATGAATGGTGGACAATCTCAGGGACCATTTCTATTGATTTTCAATCTCAGGGACCAAAGTGATGTGTGTAAATCTCAATGACCATTTTGGTTATTTAACCAAAATTTTATTTTAGTTTTTGTTTTTGTAAGAAAGCTCGAGGTACAAACATGTGTAGTAGGGATGGGCATAAAAACCGCAAATGAAAAACCAAATTGAACTGCATTAAAGATATAAAAAAATCATATTAACCGGAAAAATCAAAACCGAGTGAAAAACCGAACCGAACGGGTTATCCTCAGCAACCAGCAAGCAATGACAACGAAAGTTGAACAAAATAAGGGCACGGACCCAAATGGTCGACTTACACAACTTCTTTCACTCGTCAAACGTTTTGCAACCCACGAAACTCTCCTCATTTGTAGCCAAAACACATTTGAAAATTTATTGACATCAATCTCCCGTTGCAAGTCTAGGTACGTAGCAGCTTGATAGTCTCATTAATTCTCTTTTGTTGATGATGGTCAACATTATCCATCCTCAATTGTACAGCAACAAGGAAATTAATAAGATCTTTTCTGGTTTTTTCTTATGAAGACCCAAATTGTTTGCCCAACTCGTCCTTTATTGCGAGAACATAGGCAACAAGGCATGGACAAGGTGAAATTTTAAAACAACTATCATAAGAAAATGGGTGTCACGCCCCGATCCCAACATACGTCCTGGATCAACACGTGACGTCACCAAATACTTGTATCTCAACATACCTCGCCTCCGGGATATGAATTAAAGCACCACTCAAGGTCCAATTTGTGTAGCAAATTTCGTATACTTTATGGCTGCATCTAACCTTCTCGTTAGACTGCCTACGTACCCTCAATAGGGATCAAGCCATTCGTAGTTCGTCATTCATTACACTTCGACGATTATCACAATACGTTCAAATCGAAAAGCATAGCATTCCTCAATCAATTATTAGAGCTTAACAAGCATGAATTACTAGATTCACGGCAACATAACAAACCCACATGACATTCAAGGTTTCCATTCCATCCATCATATAAATCACTATGTTTTCAACATGATACCTCCATCCACAACATTAACATATCTAATAACCAACGAAGCACAATATTGTTCTCAAGCCACATTGATCACTAAATAATCATAATCATAACAATCATATCCAATGTCATTCCACCATCCCGTCAATTAATCCATTCATGAATCAGGGATGCATGATCTTAGCATTTAACTGTGTTAATCAATCAATGAGATAACATACCATTTCACCAATTCAATTAGAGAACTCTATATAATTCCCTACTTGGGTTATGAGTCATAACATGGTAATTCTAATTTGTATTCACAAGATCTATTGTGAGTAATTCTCATTCACTCAAATTTAGGATTCTAAGATAACCTTACGAAAATGAACAAGAGCATGGGTTCCGGACCACTCAACGGAATCCAACAACATCGGGTTCCGGACTACTCAACGGAATCAAAATATCAAATGGTTTCTCATAATTTACCCAGACCTGTCGCATGTGAATTAAGTGCCTACGTCATGGAAATGGTGCATCGGGCAAACAGCAACTCGGATAAGCTGCGAAGCTTGTGTGAGCGATAATAATACAAAGTGTGATAATAGTGATACAACCAACCATCAATCCCAGTTTATAAACTTTGAATATAAATCACTCAAAAGAAATTTATACCAAACCTTCGCAAACTCCGAAGGAGTCACCCATACATCCAACGGTTCGTCTGAAACAATCACAACATCTCACAACCATATTCTCATACAACACCATGAAAAGTAGGGTTAGAGTGACGCGGTACAGCCGAAGCCTACAAAGTAACCAAACAGGAAGTGGCCCCCCAACGCGGTTTAACCAAGCAGAGCCACCCCTAAGAAAGTAATCAAGTAGGTAGTGACCCCCCAATGCGGATTAACCAAGCAGAGTCACTCCTACAACTGTTAGGAAGTGATCACCCAATGTGGATTAACCAAGCATGATCACTCTTAAGCATATATGGCCATAAGGATCGCCCAACGCGGATTAACCAAGCGCAATCCATATATAGTATGGTCCCCCAATGCGGATTTACCAAGCAGGACCACTAATGACCCCCCAATGCGGATTAACCAAGCAGGGTCAAGATAATCAAGTAGGTAGTGACCCCCCAATGCGGATTAACCAAGCAGAGTCACACCTACAGAACTGTTAGGCAGTGATCACCCAATGCGAATTAACCAAGCATGATCACCCCTAATTATAAATGGCCATGACGATCGCCCAATGCGGATTAACCAAGCGCGATCCATATATAGTATGGTCCCCTAATGCGGATTAACCAAGCAGGACCACTAATGACCCCCCAATGCGGATTAACCAAGCAGGGTCAAGGTAATCAAGTAGGTAGTGACCCCCCAATGCGGATTTACCAAGCAGAGTCACACCTACAGAACTATTAGGTAGTGATCACCCAATGCGGATTAACCAAGCATGATCACTCCTAACCATACATGGCCATAAGGATCGCCTAACGCGGATTAACCAAGCGCGATCCATATATAGTATGGTCTCCCAATGCGGATTTACCAAGCAGGACCATCCATGTACCTCCGCTACATGGTGCAGTCAAATTCAACACACAACCTACCCACCACTTAACCCTCATGGTTTACACGCAGTCACCTACACCATCAACTTTCCATGGCCACCAACTAATATGTCACCCAAGCATATAAGTGCTACCACATACTTCTAATAGGATTCTAGGATCACATTGTCATAAAAATAACTGTACACCTCATTCACATTACTAAAAGATAATTTAACTCACATATGTCACAACCATCATTAGTACCAAGCCAAATCATGTTAATAAACATGTCTATGGCTAAATATATACAAATCACATTTCAATAGAAATCACATTTATAAGATCAAGACATAATCACATATGATACTAATATAAAAAAAAATCAAAGTAATAGCTATATCACATATACACAAGTCATTTTCTAACCAATGTAGACTCACTAGACTTCACTTAATCTTCCGTAGTACTAATTTTAGTAATTAGGACGTTTCATGACATGTTGACCAAAAGTCAATTCTCGATCAACAGTAGGGTTCACAAACTTACGTAATTTGATCTGGAAGATCCGCATCTCGGATTTTCGATCCGTAACTTTCCAAAGTCCACATTATGCTCAAATAACAACATACTAAAATCTCAACACGATCCGACGGTCGGATCTCCGCCAATTTCAAAATTCAAGTGGCCGTCTCTATCGAAACTATAGTCATATGACGAGATTCGTCAATCGAACATCATATATGGATTCAGGGTAATCAAATTAGTCTAGGAAGGGCAGGTGGAGTCTCGGCCCACGAGCCACCACACGCGCCGCCGTACGTGGCCTTTTCGGTAGTCGGAAACCCACTTTTTCCACTAATCCCAAATTCTACGAAATTTTACATGAAGATAAAGCTCAGTAAGAGGAACAAGTTTTATACCTGCCATAAAGTCCAAAAGTGGGCCGAAGAAGGTCAATTTTGCCAACAAAGCCGGCGGTGCCTTAAACTTCCCGACTTCGATTCGCAGCCTACGGTGGTCCAACGGGGTCAAGGCTGGTTGGGATTTACTCCTGGGATGATAGGCTACAAAACCCAAGTGGTGGCGTCGGCCATCACTTCGCCGATTCACCGGAATTTTGAAAAGGGTGGCCGGAGCACCATTGGTTTTCGTCGGTTTTCATGGCCTAGGACCGCCACATACGGTGGTTAATCAAGGCATTTCTTAGTTGGGTTTTGTAGAGGGGAATGAGAGCTTCAAGATGGTGGTGGTGGTGTCGAAAAACTCCAACGGAGTTGGCCGGAATCGGCATCGGAATATAGGGGGTCGCGGAGGTCAAAATGGGTGATTTTCTGGGTTGTTTGGGCCTTTCTTTCCTCCCTCCCGCTGCCAACCTCAGCTCTTTTTTTTCTTTCTCTTTTTTTTTAATTGGATTGGCCCCCCTTTTCTTCCCCCAATAGCCGGTTCCCTTAATCCTATTTATATCATTGGGCCTTTTACCCTTCAGTGGAAATTAAATAATTTTCATAACCTAAAGTTTCACAGTTTCAAACGTCCGTAACTATACCGTTATAACTCGGACTCGCAAACGGCTTTCGCCTATGCGCTCATGGCTTCGAGACCTATTCGAAAAAATTACTTGTGACCTCAAAAGGTCAACGAATTTTTAAATAATTATTTTCCAAACTTCACTCTTCGTAACTAGTTTAATTAAAATCTAAATCCAAACAATTTCAAATAAATTCTCGAGAAATAATATTAAAT
Source organism: Heteromeles arbutifolia (assembly GCA_024362995.1). NCBI lineage: Eukaryota > Viridiplantae > Streptophyta > Magnoliopsida > Rosales > Rosaceae > Heteromeles > Heteromeles arbutifolia. Next base: position 34,936,658 of record JANCRC010000005.1, on the reverse strand, counting down.
CTCAATCGTACAAATACGTAGATTATAACATTGAAATCCGGGAATAGGATTTCACAATGGGCCTTGCAACCCTTTTTACTTATCTTTTTAAAGAACTCGACGGCACAAGTTGAAATTTTATTAATAACAAAAAAAGTTACACCTAATGGGGGCCTTGTAAAGCCAATAAAAACGAATCTTGCTCATTATCCACTTCAGCAGTTCATACATTGTAGCACTACTACTTTGTGTGAGTACGTATTGAAGACATTAATTTGAGCAAGAGAGAGGAAACATCAAGAGGGAACTGGTTTGGTGCGACATACTGAAAGAGACAGTTGCACCATATGCAATAGGGTTGCCATCATTAACAAGGCACTCAATGTTGCTCAAGCGCCTGAAGATTTTAGGGTTAATCAGTGCATTGGTCACTAGGGCACTCATTCAGAATTGGACACTTAAAACTCGACCTCCGGAAGGGAGCTTGGCGACGGGGACTTGTATCACCGGAGTGAAGCTTTTTGAACACGCTGCGTCCGCATTAGGCTCGATCGTTGCTGCAATGTGACAACGTACGTGTGTGAGATTAATAAACATGTAGGATAATACTTAATAGTAACGTTCTCTTACTAGATACTTGACCTGTTACATGGTAGTATTCGATTCTTTGTTTCAGCTTTAAGATTACAGGCATTCGCCATTCGGAACTTGCAAAGCATCAGTCATGATTAATGCAAATAAATCAGAAAAAAGTTGGCCATAAAAGTTCAACGTTGAAATTAAAATCTGCTGTGGTTTCTACAGAATGGACATTTCCACTTTTGAGATATTCATATAACAGAAGACTAATCTACACGATGAGGGAGGCAACAACAGTATCAGTAATCTCAAGCAAGGATTATGAACTTACGTCCCCGAGATAACTAGATTGCAAACCCAACGTCAAAGCTTTAATGATCTCTCTCTAAAACTGGGTCACCCAAAGTTTTCACTCTTCGTAAGTAAACACGTACAGATGATTCATAAAGGGTTCTATTTCGTGGTATAACTATCGGATTCCCATGTTAACGACACATATCTTCTCAAATGTCGCCTTTAAATCTCCAGAGGAAAGCCGGCATTAGATTAAAATTCAACAAAAGTAACAGAAATTTTAGGAGTTGATCCAAATGAGTTGAAATTGGAGAGCAGCACGAGCGTGATTAGTGAGCCTAAGAGATGATCCACACGTGAGAAAGAAGAATTGTGCTCATGTTTTAAATTGGTAAGAGCATCCGGTACAAAGTTAGCTTCTCTATGACAGAGCACTTGATTGTCTTTGATCTTTGCACATTTCTTCTCTTGCATTGGACAGAAGTTTAGCTAAATAAAATCAAACCAAAAATAACAAGGAATCAAGGCTACAATAATATCGAAACCAAAAAATTGGCCAACCAAGGCAATGTGAGTATGATATACAATGTAGATCCATGGTCGAATTCCCCCAAAGTTAGAAGAAGAAAAAGAACGTTGATGAGAAAATGTGCGACACAAAACAAACTGCAAATTAATCATACCAAAACCTAATATTTCATTTCAACTTGACAAGTCTTTGAACCCCCTTGAAACAGCAAAACTTCCTTCCACAACGCATTCTCTTCTGCACATTGGCGATCCCCAAAAGCCTTCATGGTAGAAACAGTCATCTTATTCGAAATTCCACAGTTCTTTAACAAATATTTCACCACTTCTTTGTCATGCGGTCTTCCCCTGAATTCGTTTATTGTGATGGTCTTGAGGTGTGACATCAAACAAATAGGCACAGCCTCTGGTGGATCAAATTCTTCATCCTCGATGTTTGAGTCTTCTTCAGCACATTCGGTACAATACTCAAAATCATCGAAAAGAAGGAATGACACGAGAATGAATCCTCAAAAAGACTGCAGACTGGGAAACACGTAGCAGCAGTGGAAATAAATCAATCTTGATGTTTGACAACAAGATTTTCTAGCTTTGGTGAGCTCTTGAGCAACTTTGTTAGCAATTCCGAGTAATCACAATCACTAAAGTCCAGCTCCAATTGGTTCAAATTATCAAAAACAGGCAAATCACCCTACATGAAAATGAAGTTAAAAACAATGATCAAAGAGATACTCACGCAGGAAGTGAACGTAGTTATAATCCCGAATTTTATTTGATAGAATAAATGCCGAACAATGATAATGGACAACTAAAAACAGGTGGGATGAAGTGGATGTATCTACACTCTATCCGGTTGGAAATGTCACTTTGTACTACGGTCTAGTGGTATTCCTTTCACTTGTGAGTGAATGGTCTTAGGTTCGATTCTCGCCAAAAGCGAATTTGAACCACATTATTATGCTGTAAAACTAGGATTGCTTATTGCACAAGGCTTGTGATTACTTGTCACTTGTAATTTAGACAAGTAATGAGACATTTAAGTCAATCAAATTGGATATGGTTTCACACATCCATGTTGAATTGTTCATCAAATTCAAAAGAATAAATGGTTACGAGAATTTCTATTAAAACCAAAATCATCAACTAGTTAAAGGCATATAGGTTGCTAAAAGTATTCTTAATTTTTTTTATTTATTAGATGATTTTGAAATTGTGATCTACGACATAGTTAATGACAGCAACGATTATAACATTTGTAAGACGAAAAATTTGTCAATTGCAATTCGGGTGGATAAATGCGGTGTAGGGTGCACCCAAGTAATATTGGCTGGTATCCCAACTCATGCATTTCCACGATGAGAAATGATTTTCACGTGCCTTTTTTAGCCTCTCACACACCGCTATTTAATCTGTTTAGTTTAATCAATCCGATAGCCATAAATAAAGAGAGTCGTGTAAGAAGCAACGTAAGCTGTTAGACATGTTATATGGCTTTGACAGAAAACTAGTTGAGGTAGCAAAGTTGGTGCATAAACTAGATGAACACTCTGAACCCTAATCAACGGACATTAACACAAGCTACAGCAGTGAAAAGTATCGCGGTACACGGGATAAGCGATGATCGATACAAAACAAAGCATCCCTCCATCCATTTCGACAACACGGGCTTTGACGAGAGAGACCTGAACGTAGAAAAGTAATTTCGTGTTTATAATTTATATTAGGAGAAAAAATAAGAATCCGGAAGTAATAATTAAGTTGACATCAAGCACAAACCTTTCCTACTTGCAGTCAATCAGAAAACACAGAATTCAAGGGCACTTTCGTTGTATGTAAGAAGCCCCGTGCTCCTCGTACCTGTCAATTGCAATCATATGAAGCAAAATATCAACAAGGAACTATAAAACACTTTACATGATTTCTCAATCACCATTTACGATGTAGACCGTTTAATACAGATAAGCAACACTGGTGAAATCATGAAACTTACTCAGCCTTGGAGAACCACATTTGCTGGAATGAACCAAGAGATGCCAATATACTTCCGCCTATCCAAACACTGCAAAATTAAACATCAACATGAAGTCAGGGGAAGAGAAATTGGATGAATGTATATTGCAAACACTAAATTCAACAACCCATAAGCTATAACTAGATAAGGTGAAACTTGAAAGCAGTTTAGTGAGTTTCACAATTCATTTTTCACATCGTTTGATCTGTTAATGCATCATTGATGTGAAATCGCAAATCCTTAGTGAAATAAATCAGAAAATTAAGCAAAAAATTAACAAACAGTTGCAAAGTTGCAGCCAAATTGCTTATGTACGGGATCTTGTGCCGGCATGGGCAGAGGAAACGAGGACTTGAAGCTATGCATATTACCTGAATCGCCTTTCTGTTGAATTGCCGGCCACCAATACTTTGACTCTAGCAGCTTGAGGAGACTCCTGCAGATTGAATGACGGGATTTTAATATTTCATACTAGAAATAATATGTCTTTATTCAATGCCCATGCAGCTCTAAATAATTAAACAAATAAACACTCAACCAGTTGGAAAAGGGGAGTAGATAAAACAATGACATCAAACTATTAAGCCAATGGCAAATGTTTTCATGAACTAATGGAAAAGGGGAAAAGCATGTTTGCTATTGCTCGCGGTACAAACACATTAACAACACAACGATAAGATCATAGTACTAAAATCTTAGAGTGAATTCTGAGATCGTGAAATTGCTACTGCTAAATGAAACCATATACCAAATAGATTCCAAATTCAATAACCAAACGTTGGCTGGAAGAAAAATAATAAGAAACAGGAAAAGAGAAACATGACCATGGTAGTGTTTCATTTAAAAGCTATACCTCCAGCATATCTTTCTCAAGGCGTTCCTTTAGCTGTTGCATTGATGCTGTGCCACCGGCAAGCTGTATAAAATAAAGAAGGAAAAAACCATATTATATTTCTGAAGCATGTTCTGCTAAGTCGCATGTGAAGAAATTCTGTGGAATTTTTGAGGTTAATGGATGTAACAAACTAGGTTTTCAGGAAGTCGGCATATTCCCATAGAAATTGTAACTCTCAGTAAGTCCCAAAAGATATTTATTTGCATCCAGATGTCTAAAGTAAACCATTTTATGTTAATTTTTGTCAATTATTTGGGGAAACATAAGAGATATCATGCATAAAATAAGTGATTTCACACTCTAAAAAGAAAAATAAATAAGTGAGTGCATGCATTTTACCAGTATGCTACTAAATAATTCACGACGGATGTCCACATCACACTTGTTAATGCTCTCGATAACCTGGAGAGCAAACCAGAGAGGTTAACCATGAATTAAAAAATGAGGGGGAAAAAGAAAAACAGAGAAATACACCCACTTATTGTCAAATAAAACAAAAAATTACCATTTGTGGAAGACCACGAACAGCGGGAGCAATCTCTGCAAAATGCTCCATACCAGGAATTGTCTGACATTTTCATGCAAACAAATTATGATAGGTAAAACATGCATGAAAAATATACTATTCTTTACCAATTAAAACATATATTTATGCAATCCATCCACAAATCGCTTCAACAGAAAAGCATTTGGTAACAGTGATATCACAATAGTATCAGGGATCAAACTTTCTTATGAAGTACAATTTACAATTGACTTGTATAATGTGGTCCAGCAATTTTTTTTTATAAATTGTAATATCCAATCCAAAAAAAATTCCAGGAGCCTAATCAGATTATGAGACTGACCAAGCTCTATTTCACAAGCATGTTTCATTTAAAATGTAAAGTGGCTTTCATATATCAAAATATCACCCATGCAATCAGTAGGCATGAAGAAGTTAGTCATCAAGTAATGAACTATTCCACGAAAGCCAATTTACTGATTAAAAACTAAAACAGTCGACAGAAACAGACTCGAGATATTCTTTGAGTCGGCACTTAAGTGTAAAGCGCTGAAAACGGACAGAGCATATGATGGACTTATTGTCCATTGTACTTTGCTAGAGATTTCTTGTCAGAAACATAATAATAATTTGCTCAGAATGAAACAGACATATCTCACTTCACACAAGGTTCACATATTAAGATGAAATTGGTAACTTCGAAGCGTCAATTAAATGAAATTATTGAATAAATAATAACAAGATCATGGTTAAATGCAAATGTGTCCCATGAGATTTTCAAGCATTCAAGAAAAGAGTAAAAAGCTGGCATCATGTAGTTTAGAAGACATCCACCTGAGCCAATGATGGGTTAAACAGAATGTCAGGAATCTTGAATCTATCAGCACCGATTTCAATTGTCCTGTATCATGCATGATCATAAAGTAACTACACATTTATATAAGAAACAGAAATCAAAGCTAATTAAACAGTAGACAATATGCCCAAAATTAGGCAGTCATCATTTAACAAAGTGCACCATGAATTAACAAGATTAAGACCAGATCTAAGGAATTCAAAGATGCAAAAGAATAGGACTCACTGGCCATCAGGAAGCTCATATGAGGTCATTGGAATGTTTGAATATGCGATTTCTGGAAAATGAAAATGAAAATCCTATTAGAACGCTAATTGAACATTTTTTTTCTTTGCTTGAAGAATAGAGCATATAATACAGCTATGGACAATATGGAAACAACTGACAAGGTTGATTCATTGAGAAAAAAAAGAGTAGAACATCATCCATTCATCATGTAAATGTAAACGATATCCTAGAACTCCAAGCAATCAAGTTGTCAAAAAACTAAGCTGCTCGTTGCCTGCAAAACCCCAAAACTCCAACAGATCAAGCTGTCAAAGAATTAAGCTATCTCTGCACATCTAATTGCCTTAACATTTGAATAAATTTATAAATCAAGAAACCTTTTAGAGAAAATAAGGTCATAAATGGACCTCCAGGCAACGATCAAGGATATCATTTGTGAATAAAGGGAAAATCCAAACAAATTCCCTTCCAAATATCAGGTATTATACAAATGAACATGGTTTAAACTCAGTAGCAAAAATAACATAATAGCCAATTGAACGAAAAATGGAATCTGCTATCCTGAATAAAAATTGATGTCATTGACAAAGTCTATAGTCTAAAAATATTAAAACACATGAGAGAAGGGATGAATAGCAAACCATCATATGGAGTGTCCGGGGCTCTACACACACATTCTCTAATGTCACTAGCAATTATCCTCTGCCACGAAGAAACATTCAGCAGAACTGGAAAAATAATACATCATATCTCAATAAGAAATATTCTGGTCAATCACAAACCTGGGAATAGAGTCTGTAGCTTTCTGTGGTATTTGGAAAATCAACATCTACTACCTACAACATTGAGAATATCATTAAGCTATAAACAAGGAAAACAAAAATATGCATCGAAGTCGAATACCGACCAAGTCTCACAATTGGTAACAAGATAAACAAAAGTGCATAGTTCCAGAGGAACAATTAATCACCAGACAGCCAGTATACCAAGCCACCACTACAATTTTCAGAATGGAAGCATATTTTGCAACTCTTGCATACAACTATTTTTTAATACATCTACCAATAAAATCAAAAGGTACCTGAAACTCTCCAGGTCGCGTTTCTTTTCTCTTGAAAGAATATCTGGGTTTAATCTACAAATAAATAAGAAGGATTAATTAAGAAAACAACGGTAATTTCAGGCAATTGATTCCCCTCCAAAACCAAATTTAGGTAGTCACTCACCGTCATTCCTTTACTTTCCAAACTTTTTGTCAAACAATCAGTAAGAAATTCTCCTCCAATAGGAGAAGATAACACAGCCTGTAACAAGTTGAAAAACAACAAAACAGGAAAGAAAAAGAGTGTCAACAAATTGAGAATGATTGGTTATACTTTTACAGATGAAATCATAGAAACAAGCATTCTTAAATTTTCAGTTTTTTTCAATTTGGACAGAAGGTTTCTAAAGACGCTTATACAGTGCATGAGTTCAGTCTACAAGCAGCCCATGAACAAAATAAAAGACATAGCTCACCCTGAAATGTAACCATATAACAATGACCAACAAATTAACTTCTTGTCAAGATCAATCATTTAATTTGGTAAGGAAAGTGAGAAATACCTTTTGAAGAACATAGCCATCATGAACTGGAGCAACTGTAGTTGATCCTCCACCCCTAGGTAAATTTTGTGATTTTGCATAATACCATATGTTAGTTTTGCATTCACAATAGTCAGGCAAAATATGAACGGACAATCAATACATCATTAAATCATACTAGAACCAATATTAAAAACTCGTACAAGTTCGACATTGTAATAAAACAATTTCAAATCCACAGATGTAGTATTCCATAAAGTTTGAAAAATTCAATTGATACATTATCGTTTGGTTTATGATTCCTAAAGTTACATCCAAAAACATCAGATTTTCAGAAAGTTTCTGCATGTGTCCACTTTTACCAAAAGTCCAGTGTGAGAGATATTTTTTGACATTTTTTTTAGAAGACGAACTGATAGTGTATTGACATCAACAGTCTCTTTCTTGGGATTAACATAAAGCAAAAACATGTGGATCCATGGTCTGCATGAACAGAAATTGAGTCCCAAGTGAACAGTTTAACTTAATTAAGCTTATGCATAAGCGTGAAAATGAAAGGATGAAATAATATATAATTGTAATAAAACAAAAGAGGATGTGCAAGTACTAAAATTAAATATGGCGAGAGTCAAAATTATGTAGGCTCTTACCCATCAACTACTAATGAGGTAGCACGGCCTGATGCAAATGAAGTGAGAACCTGGCATAAAAGAAATTCCAGTTACTCACCAATTGCAGTCTGATAATTAAAAGGAAACAAAGAACAGAGTCTGTATATAGTAATCCATGTTCTACAAGTTGGAATCAGGGAGATGAGATGAACAGGGGGCGTACAGCATTCTTGGCCAAAAATAAGGCAGGAACTTTGTACTTTTCAAACATAAGTTCTGTTGTCCTGTTGGGTACAAGACAAAACCATCACTTAACATAAAAAGTAAACTACATAAGGACACACCAATTTAAACCATGAATAATTATGTATCAAATAATATCATTTGCATAAAACCTTTTATCAAGTGGGTCCAGCATAATTATTACGAATGAGGATCCTCGCCGGATCCTCTTTGTGAGGATCCTCGCCGGATCCTCTTTGTGAGGATCCCGGGGGTCCTCCAATCACATCCGTTCATCGTACATCGTGCGGCCAGTTTTCGTCAGGTACTGTTTATATTCAATTTTAAATAAAAAAATTTACAATGATTTCTGACCACACGATGTACGATGAACGGATGTGATTGGAGGATCCCCAGGATCCTCACAAAGAGGATCCGGCAAGGATCCTCACAAAGAGGATCCTTTCCTCTCTCAATTATTACAAGTTAGAAACTTAAGAAAAACAAAATCTAGGTATGCAACAACAGTACACAGACATGATGAAGCCATCAGTCTACACAGCTAAAAACTATAGTTCATTCTATAACAGACTTGCATAACATATATATCACATTTACCAGCCTTGTAAGTGATAACAAAAAATTTATATGCATTTGTCAATCTAATGAGTTTATACAACCGTTTTCTCAAGTGACTCCATATAAGTATTACAAGTTAAAAACAAAGAAACCAATGTATGCAACTAGAGTACAGGAACATTTATTATAAGTTAAAAACAACGAACCAATCCATGCAATTAGAGTACAGGAACATAATCAAGACATCAGCTTTGACAACAGAAAACATCACATTGTATATCAGAGTCTTGCATAAGATTATATATATGATACTTAAGAGCATCTCCAATGGAAGATGCAAGATGCCTTGGAATGGACATTATGCATCTCTTGTTGTCCAGAAAGCACTCCAATGGACAGGATGTAAGTACCCATCTTGGCCCAAAACTGTAAATAGCCATCTTGTTGTTTAAGATCTTTAGAAGGTGGACCTCGCTAGTAAAGAGAGAAAAGCAAATGGGATCCCAAGGTTACATCCCGTTGGAGTAGAACTTGTAGTTGCATCTCTCCATTGAAGATGCTCTTAAGTAAGTAATATCAAATAAACCACATGGTTCACACCCATTAACCAGTCTAAATCTACAGGTCATGATACCATTGACAAAGCTACCTATCTCCAAAGGCCTATCCTTGGTTAAATCTGAACTTGTTACACTTACGTTTTCGAGAAATAAAAGTAGTTAAATGTCACGTTTACCTAAATTATCTCTTTCCTATCAATCAAACCTAAAGTTGAGCTTTTCAATGGCATAAGGGTAACCCTGAAGTCCAAGTTTATCACAAAAGAATACATAAAAAATCGCATAAGCATTTTGGCTTGACTTAATTACAATTTTGAACTAATCAGAAAATTTAATAATTACCAAATTACCTTTCTCTTTGTTGTTGAGTGTTCGAAGATGGCTCTGCAAGTAGCATTGGATGCTCTTTAGGATCAACGAATAGGCATTCCCTGAAAATAATAGCAAAGCACTTAGTGATATGGTAATATACTGAAATACAATTAAATTATTGGAAAATAGAAATTGCTAGATGGAGAACTAACTAGGAAAAGGATAAAATCCAAGCCTTCACAATATATAAAAGTATTGGATGGGATTTTTGGGACAAGATATATTGCTACAGTATTACAATATCTGCTAAGTTAAGTCCAAACTCATATTAAATGAAAAATGGAATATAATTGGACAAGAGAAACTTATAACATATGATGATCACTCCCAAAAAAGAGATGGAATCAATATTCTTCTGACCCAATATCAGCAAGGAAAATTTGTACCAAAGCATTACCGCAGTTATAACATACGACAGAAAACAGTACTAGATAGATTGCCCAAAATTACAATATATCATTTGTTGATCATTATATCCTAAACTGAAACTAGGACTATTATGTCCACAAGCCTAGTAGAAGAAGCTAACCGCTCAGGCCATTGCATTATATGAATGCCTTATCTCACTTAAATCAACTCACTAATCAACAATTGAAATGAGAAAAAAAATTTAACCCATTATAATTCATCCATTAGTAGTTACCAAAAAGCATGGTCCCATATAGCCTCCACAGCATCCCAGTCAACAACAACTCCATCCTTTATGGGTGACAGCACCTGATACAATAGCAGTAGTTAATCAAAATATTATTACAAAAGATCTAAACTGTGCTTCAATTACAAAAGCTTTTAATTCAAAACTGACCTCCATATGATCCCGACGGTACCCTAAGGATTGAGATCCTACATACAACTTGCGTTTTCCCTTGGCTTTGTCAGAATCAAGAGATTTTGAATTATTCTTTGGATCTACAGCAGATCCAGAACTGTTTTCCGTTTCAGTTGCATCAATTTCCATCTGATCAATTGACCCGACAACCTAAATGAACAAAAACAGATGCCAAAATAAGGTTAAATTTTTAATTCACTTGAACTAGTGATAATGAATATCCAATTAACAGACAGATGCACAGTAAACAAATTCTACACCTAATGTGACTGATTTAATTAGAAAGGTCCATCCCCTAATACCTGGAAATTTGATGCATATAAATTTCATAACTAATAAGCAAAAAAAATTCGAAAAAAAAAATGAAAAGCTTCATCCATTCTTCAAAAATTCCAAGTCTCACACATATATCCCACCAGCCTTAACGCCCCCTCTATTAAAGATGTTCCATCAAAAGTCTCACGTTATCCATCATGGTGTGGAAAATTGAGATGAAGGACTCATCATTCTTCTGAGTAAACAACAGCATACAATTCAAATATCTTTGGGACAGTCGAAACACCAAATCTGTACCCAAAATGACTCATAAAGAACAATTCTTTAGCTAAAAATCTTAAAAGTTTTCAAATGGGCAATTGAAAAACACACACATTCTGCATTACCACTAAATTTGACCAAAAGGGTAAACATTTCCCAAATCTAGAAAATGAAAATCCTCAGTGCTACCACTACAAGTTCGCATTTCGATTAAACATAGTAACAAAATTGTGAAATTTTCTACAACAATTAAGAACTTCAAGAATAAAACGAACAATCCAAAGTAAATGTAACTGCCACTATGCAAAGTCGAACTAAAAATTGAGCACAAAGGAAGCACATACCGAAGGGAAGACAGCTTTCGGCCCATCTTCACCGGCATAGCCGGCTTTGCAAGTATGCGTGCCGAGGTCGAGCACGATAGCTGATACCTCATCTGCAACACCAAAGAAACCAGAAATTCCCCCAAAAAAATCAGAAAAAAAATGGAGAAAAAAAAAAAAGAGAAATCTCTGTAGCATCCGAGTGCTGTTCGGTTTTCTCAGAACTCACCGCCTCCGTACATAACGAAGCTTTCTGAGAGGCGAGTGTTGGGGAAGAAGGAGACGGGCTGCTCTGCGAGTGCTGGAGGAGAAGGCAAGAGGGAAATGTTTAACGGGTTTTGGACTTCGGGGGTTAGAGTGGGGAAACCAGCGTTTTTATCTTTACTTTTTTATTTTTTATTTTAAATATTATTACTAATTTGCCCCTAATTATGTGTGGATGTTTCACTCAGATCCTCGATTCTTTTTCTTTTTCGTCCCACTTGATCTCAAATTTTTTTTCACTTTGGTAAATGAGAAAAATAGTACATCAGTTACAGAAATTGACTGAATTAATGGCGTGCACAATTCAATTCAAATTCTTTTAGTTGAAATAGTCCATGATGTCGTTTATGTTAAGGAATATATTAAACCGACACTAATTAGCCAGTCTTTGAAAAACGGAGAGAAATGATGAGAGTCATAAGAAGGTTAGTAGTTGTGTGCCTAACGAATGAGAGGCAGTGACATGGTGCTAGCTAAATACCAAGCTTTCAGTCCAGAATAGTTAGCGACGCTTGGTGAAGTCCAGAGTCAAGGCGAATCCAACCTAACGTTATTTAAGTCAAATCTCTTGCTACATCAAACACAAGACTACACTAAATGTTGGTTTAGTCCAGTGAATACTAATGATAGCAAACAAACGCACCTTAAAGGTTCTAGGTTGATAAGATGTAATGAAACACCGATACAATCACTCAAGTTGCAACACGTTGTAGAAAGATACTTAAATGTTAAATCATATCGTGATATCGGTCGAATCTGTTACCGTCAATTTCTTGAAGTGAAAAACTAACTTTTAAGGTTCACTCCATTAAAACTAGAGGTTAAAGAAGTACAATATAACGGGGGTGGTATTGGTATGATTACCGTACCAAAACATATGTACCAATTACCATACCAAACTTTTGGTATGACAAAATCTATTATCATTACCGTGCCAGACTTTCGGTATACCGAATTTTGGCATGCCAAATAGTTCGGTTGGCATGGTATGGTAATGATAATTACCACTTTGTTTTGGACCATTCTTTTGGGCCAAAATTTGATTTTTTTTTTCAACCCAATTCAAGGCCCAAACGTGTTTTGGCCACTCTCTTTGGGTTTCTAAAACTTTTTTATTTAATTATGAGAATTTTATAGAGATTCATTTAAGAAACAAGAAGTAAATAGATTGAAGAATTGCTGAAAGAACCCACCATCCCTAAAAAAAAATAGTACAAAGATTCCTAAATTTCATCTCTACATTCTTTAAAATTGTACAAAAATTAACTTGATAGACGAAGTCAGGGAGAAAGACATCCCAATTTGATGAAGGAGAAGATGAGATGGATTGCGAAGAGATAAAGAGTTGCCGGAACGGAAGCAACATAGATGAAGCTGATGGCTAGATGAGTGAAAAGATGAAGAGTTGCGGCGCAAGAATGCTTAGGTTTTTTTATTGGGAAAGTAGAGGTTAGAGGGTGAGATGATTGGATAAATGACTAGAAAAAAAATATAAAATGCATATATAATGAAAATAATACCTAAGTATGAATAAATAAATGATATAATATTAATAGTAGTGGTACGGTACGATATACCACTGATAATGATTTTAAATACTATTACCATACCGAAAATGTACGGTACGGTACAAATACCGTACCATTACCGATGGTACAAATTTTTTGGCACAACTTTGATATGGTACGGTTGGTAATTCGGGTGGTATGGTAATTTGGCAAAAAATTACACCCTTAATAACGACTATATATTGCAATCTAATCTATACATGAGATATTAATATGAATATGTATATTTCGCCTAAGGAATTGCCCATATGCACTTTAGGTCTTCATAAACATGTATTACAACAGTTCGTTATCATTATGTAACACGAACATAACAACTTAAACTCTCGATCTCACGAAACGAGGCCAAAAGACCCTCCCCTCTCACGGCCGAACGAAGCGACTCTCTCCACCTCGGTGTCCTTCTGGTGGCAACAACGTATTTGGTCTAGTGCCGGCAAGAAGGGTGTGTTGCTTACTACTCTGGCTTTAGTTTCAGGGAGGCACTGCAGGGTAGTTTCTCATGAGTCATCACGTCAAAACGACTAGAAATGCTTCAATAACCGGGCAAAAGGAGAAAAAATGGTGAGCGATTAATCACCTGTTGATACAGTAACGCTTTCCTGTTGGTGGTGGACCATCATCGAAGACATGGCCAAGATGAGCATCACAAGCGGCACAAAGAACTTCAGTTCGAGGCATGATAAAGATAGACAAGTCTAACTTGGACTTCACATTGTCACCTATGGGCTGGTAATACGATGGCCAACCAGTTCTGCTATCGAATTTGGTAGATGATCTGCAGAAAAGAATATATGAAATATCGGTCAATGTTATAGAATACACAAGAGCATAATGTTCAATGGAAAGTTCGACCCATGACGCATGGGTGGAAATACAACAATTTGAGGGAGGGGGAGTTCAAACCCATGACGCGTGGGTGAAAATGCATCACCCTATTCACTAGGATACTGGACAACATGCAAAATTAGTTAGAATGATACTTACTCAAAAAGAGGTGTGTCACAACATATGCAATGGTATGTTCCTTTAGTTTTCGTATTCCAGTATTCCCTGAAGATTAAGAGGAAAAAGGCAACATGAATAACAGAAGAAAATGGTTAATGATATAATGCAAGTGGCTGTCTCCACATTGGTCGTTTTGGATGTGCTTATGCGGGAAGCACGAGCAACATTTTTCATTCTGCCATGTATTCCAGGTTGCGACTGGTAAAAAGATGTGTGTGCAAGACATGAGGCTGAAAAGAGAAAACCCATCCTTTATGCTATATACTATCCTAAGTACTTGTTCATTAGTCATATTTGCTCCGTGACATGGTTAGAAAGCCTTGCTAGACTTATGCAGAGTGCACGATGAAGATCTTTACACAAACAGTTAGGCTGGTAAGTCTCCTTCTGTGCCAGCAGATAAGGCGCATGCTACATAACGACTTAGTTTACGATGCATGAGCTGCCAGAAAATTCTCCAATGTTCTAGATGGAGAGGTGACAGAGGGCACAAAATAGCAGAGTCAACAAAGAACTAATCAGCTAACACATTCTACATAGATATTTTCCTACTAAACAGACTCAAGGGCATAAGAGCAGAAAAAGGAACTAATCAGCATCCTCGTTTATCAAAGGCCTCTTTATTGTTTTAGGTTCAGAGGGCCGAAGCCCAAACAAGCAAACGACTACAACGGGATAGCCCTACGTAACAAAACTTAGGTTAACTTGCAAGATGATTACTCAATTCAGATTTCAAATTGTATTTTTTGAACTTTCTAGTGTTTCCAAAATTCTCTATATTTGATCAGGCCTTCCAGCCTTCAGAAGCTCACAAAAATGAACAAAAACTCAAACTTTCGGCTATAGCAGGTCTTCTGCAAATTATATGAAAGTCCACACTGATGAACCAAAGTTACCAAATATCTGAAACAGAAGTAGGAATTAAGAAGCATACCCAGTGAAAGCCCTCTCGGTTCCCTTTTTACGAGTAATGTAAAACTGTTCCTCTGTGAGTTTCTCCTTCCATTCTTGATCACTTACAGATTTGTATTCACCAACACCTGTCTCTGCACATTACCAACAAAATTGAAACACAACATGTAAAAATCCCTTGAACTTCTAACACCTGACATTCAAGATTATACTGCATATACATAACCAAAATCAATTTCGTGTAAAAAAAACCTTGAACTTTTAACAACATAATTGCATATGACCCAGCCATGCCTTTTTCTAGAAGAACTTTAATTGAAAGCATCTCGGAAATTAATAAAAATCCAACTGTTTTCTTCCTGTAGAAGCACCTATCCATGGGTACTCCAAGTGCTTATTCAACCCATAAGCACTTAAAAACACTTTCAAGTTTCTTGCTAAACATTGTTAGAAGCGCTTTTTGGTTATCTGAAAGCGACTCTTAGGTCTTAGCAATCGCTTCCAAGAAGGCATTAGATAACAAAAGATGATCCATTACCAGTTACAATTACAAAGCAATTCTCTGAGATAAAACTAAATGAGAACCACAACTCTGATTGAATTTTTCATCGGGACACCATCTACGCCCTTGAATATATACACACACACAGAGGAAACTAGCATACTTTCAGACCATATTTTATAGACTATATGGTTCTAGTAGATGTTCTCTCTAGCATCACCCATGTATATTTTATATATATATATATATATATATATAATCAAGAAAAGAAAATACCTTGAGTTCTGTCTGGGGAAGAAGCAGATGAACCCATTACATGACGAACAGAGGAGAAAAGCCTCTGGGGTTTGACCAAAGATTGGGAACCCAAAATTAATTTCTTGGATTTCAAGCCAGATACGAACTGGGTTTTGGAGGAAATGCGAGCAGCTGTTGTGGGTAAGCTCGAACACAAACTAGAAGACGCCATTGACGACCTTGAAATTGAGCGATCTTATACCTTTCAAAGGTCCTGCAACAACCGAATGGGCATGAAATCGTCAGCTGAGATTGATCTTCTGTTATCGAAGAAAAAGCGATTATGTTGTTAGTTAAAGCACGGCCGTTGATTAATAGTTTTCTTCTGCTTTTGATTTGATATCTGCAATTGGATTGCTTGGATCACGCTATTAGAAGGGACTTGGAGCAGCAGATTTATGTTTTTGGATACGTGGCTCTCATTGGGATTGTTTTGGAGAAAGAGGCACTCTGCTGGCCACGTCAACATTTCTAGATTGTACTTCACATTGTCACCTATCGTGGTTAATACAAATGTGTCAAAACTACTAATACGAATACGATTTTGTAAATACAAATAGTGAAATTCAGGATGAGATCTCACACATATTCTATGGGATATATAAACTACAAAACAAAATGGTAGATTATTATATTATATTGAAAATTTGGGGAATAAGTATATAATGAGTATTCATTCAAGTATTTAACAAGTTTTTTAAAATTCATTGAAATATTAAAATACAAAACGAAAGTTATCGATTTTTTGTCTAAGTGAGAGACGCGACCTAGGCGGGTGTAGGCGCACTTTCTTAATTTTTCAACGCCTAAGGAATAATCGAGACAGTGGTCAGCCGCCTAACGTCCAGGCGGAGATTTAAGAATAGTGATGTGCTTACCAATGAGCTCTCGGCACCTATTTATAGAAAGGGTAATGCTAGGGAGACTAAATTTGCAAACTAAATGATGTGTCACCAATAAAAATAAGCACGTTTGTCAACGTGTAAGTAATAAACCAATCATCAACTTTCATGTTCTTTAGTTTTCAAAATTTTGTCTACAAATATAGTCTTCTTAGCATTACTCTTATAGCAAATAGCGTAAAGTACAAACAAAAAGGCTTTGTTAGTGATTTATTGTAAGTGAGTCATCCACTACTTTGTCAGTGATTTGTTGAAGGTGAATTATTTGTGGCTTTGTCATTCACCGCTTATTTATTCCTCTGTGGGCACGTATATTATTACAACAAAATGATAACTTCATAAATATATTGACCTTAAAAAAAAATTATCCCTTTTTCAATTGAATAAATACATCCTCATTCTCTTATGTTACACAAACTTTTCGATAAAATTGAAAGGCTCCATATCTGTATTTTCCAAAATTTTTTTTAGTATAATGATGTATTTTACACCAAAGAGAGGAGGAGTTCAGCTAAGTCACACAATGGACAACCTAATTTAGTATCGAATTCGCCATCTACGAAATTTGAACCTAAAACCTCACACTTATAAGTGAAAAGGAATACCAACAGACTATAGTACTAAGTGGTGTATTTTCCAAAGTTTAAAGCGTAAAATTGGAAAGTAAAAGTGACAGAAACTTTTGGATCTCAACAGAAAACTGTCGGGTACGTTCCCTTCCTCATCTAGCGTCATCACTTTTGAAAGTTTACTTACGAGAGATAGAGAGCAATGAGTGCAATCCGAGCAGCAACATTTCCAACGGCAAAGTCAAAATTTTGGCTCAGAAAAGGCCTAAAAATCTCACTCTAAAATGCTCTCCTGATATAAGAAAAATAAAGGTATATCGTGTCCTAAGCTACGACCTTTGGGTTTGGTGTGAGGTCCTTCTTGTCATCATTTTCCTCAACTCAACCCACATACCCAGTATCATAAGTTAGATACAATTTATGGTGCATTTACATGACCGTAATGAAAATAAAAGGAATTGAATTGAGGATGAGTTGGAATGAGGAGAAGTCAGAATCGGATTCATGTTGAAGCTGTTTACTTAAGTGTTCTGGAACCGGAATAGAAATGACACTAATTCCATAAAGCTGTTTACTAATTCAGCAGAATTGGAATATAAACTAGTATGATTACTAAAATGTCCTTGTCCCAAATCAAATATTTTATATATTTTTTTTTTAATAAAATTTGATATAATATATAATAGTAAGAAAAAAAATTAAATTGCTTTTTTATTTCATAGACATACTAAAATGCTTTTGTTTATTTATTTTTTTTTATAAATTTAAGTATTTACTTTAATATTTAAATGGGTAAATTACACAAAACTATCTCAATTATGAGTTGAACCACAATCTCATACCTCATGTGTTAAACATTGCAATGTCATACCTGTAAGAATTAAACAGCCAAGAACAAGATTTAAGTTGCAGTAATCACAATCAAGAAAGCACAATACCTACTACATGTATATTGTTGCAAACATACTAACCTGATGAACCTCCATTGGAAAACGCCATGGTTGTTGTTGTTCAGGCTTTGTGTACTGCAACTCTTCTCCTCTCTAGCAGAACTCTTAATGCTCTAACTAAGAATAGGGCTTAATTCTTAAATGAGCGCGCGTCTATGAGAGCAGAGATTACAGTGTATATATATATATATATACCTCTCCTAATCCAATGAGGATCTCCTATTACAATCCTTTTAGGAAACAACTTATGTTTCCTAATCCATATTAGTTCATCTCCATGATAGTATACTTTATCAACAAGAACTTATATTAATCTTCCGATAAGGCTTTCTTAAACTAATCGGTCCAAATAGTTAATGCAAGTTCATCAAAAACCTCATGTTCATATCCTTACATTCTCCCACTTGAACATGAGATACAGATCAAGCACAGCCTTCACCGATTATAAGAAGTGATCACATAGCCTCATTCAAGATTTTATCATCATGACCAATGTCCATTGCATTTCAAAACATAGAAATCAGGATTCTCATACTACAACCAAAAACAGCATTGATTCAAGACTCACATGTATTCAATCTGCAAATATGACTCATGATAAACTCAAAATAGTCCTACACATGCTCCCACTATTCAAAAGATCATAACATATGTCAATCTTTAATGAAAAGCAACATTGGGACAGATTCACAAAAATTTTATTAACCATAACTTAAAAACAAACAAATTGTTTTCCAAAGATATGAATCTAACCTTTTAACTAAGTTCATCATTAAAACCACAACACTTCAAAACAAAGCATTGAGTCTCAAGACACTTATTAAAAACACAAAATAAACTAACAGCCAGACATAAATAAACTAGCTTAATCCAAGATCACATGCACAGTCCCACACACCTGCCATTTCCAAATTCTCCGAAATAGATCAATCACTCCCACTGATCTAGACTTTCTAACACTCTAATCCGAGATACATGTCTATGAAATTCTCCAATAGGTAATGCTTTAGTCAACAGATCTGTTATCATCAAAACAGTACTAATATGCTGAACTTCAATCATCCCTTTCTTTACTTCCTCTCTTACTTTAAGAAATTTTACATCCATTAACCTTGAGGCAGAAGTTATTCTGTTAGTTTTGGCAAAGAACACAGCAGAGTTGTTATCACAAAACATCCTTATTGGTTTCTGAACCGATTTTACAACTTTTAAATCTGTCAGAAAGTTCTTCAACCACACAGCTTGTTTCATTCCTTCAAAACAGGCTACGAACTCAGCCTCCATAGTGGATGTAGCTATCACAGTTTGCTTAGCACTTTTCCAAGAAACTGCACCACCATTTAACATGAAAATATAACCTCCGGTTGACTTTCTATCATCTACATCACCAACCAAATCTGAGTCAGTGTATCCTTCAAGTTCCAAAGATTCACTTTTACCATAAACCAACATAAAATTCTTGGTTCTTTGTAAATATCTCATAACCTTTTTGGCAGATATCTAATGTGCTTCTCCTAGATTTGCTTGAAACCTTCCCAGCATTCCTACTATAAAAGCAATGTCTGGTCATGTACATATGGTGGCATACATAAGGCTCCCTACCAGAGAAGCATAAGGCTTAGATTGCATCTTCTTAATTTCCAAATCAGTCTTCGAACACTGATTCTTTGAGAATTTATCCCCCTTGTTAATTGGAACTTAGCCACAGTTACAGTTTTCCATATTAAATCGGTGTAATACTCTATCAATGTAACCCTTCTGAGACAAACCAAGCTATTTTTTCTGTCTATCTCGGACGATTTCAATCCCTAACACATAATGTGCTTCCCCCAGGTCTTTCATGTCAAATTTTTCACTTAGCATCCTTTTGGTAACATGTAACAGTTGGAGACAAGAGTTAGCTAGAAGAATGTCATCTACATAGAGCACTAAAAAGATAAACTGTGAACCATAATATTTAGTGTAAATGCAATCATCCAACTTGTTTTCTTTGAACCCCAGTGAAGACACAATCTGATCAAACTTCAAATACCACTGTCTAAATGCATGTTTTAACCCATATATCGACTTATTGAGTTTACAAACCATATTCTCCTTCCCCCTTTCAACAAATCCAGTCGGCTGCTTCATGTAAATGTTCTCTTCCAAATCTCTATTGAGAAAAGCCGTCTTCACATCCATTTGGTGTAGTTCTAAGTCAAAATAGGCAACCAAAGACATGATTATCCGCATTGAATCTTTAGAAGAGACTGGAGAAAAGGTGACATTATAATCAATCCCTTCTCTTTGTGTAAAACCCTTTGCTACTAACCAGGCCTTATATCTTTCAATACGACCAAGAGCATCTCTTTTGGTTTTATACACCCACTTGCAACCTATAGGCTTGATCTCAGAATTAGACTCCACAAGTGTCCAAACTTTGTTCTTGTACATCGAATCTAACTCATCCTTCATTGCATTTTGCCATAGAACTGATTGAGAACTTTCAATGTCCTGAGTGTATGAGAGAGGGTCATCAATATCCCCAATGTCGAAATCAGTTTCTTGTAAATAAACATAATCACTTATTGCTGTCGACTTCCTTATTCTAGCTGACTTCCTGGGCTCAAAATGTGATACATCTTCAATTGCTGCTGGCTGTTGCGATTCAGTGATGATATCAGAATTTGTTGAGACTGGATCTGTCTCTATAGTGTTTTCAGTGCCTAAAACCAATTCACCATCATAAGGCAATTCTTCATTTAAGTTTTCTATGGCAAATGACTTTGTTGAAGGAAATAACAAAACTTGATTATAACCTGTTTGTGTAGTATTACCAGAATCTTGATCCATTTCTTCAAAAACAAAATTTTCCCTTGATAGATCTGAAACATGTTCATCTTCGAAGAAAACTGCATTATGTGTTTCTTGTATCCAAGTGTGACCTTGAAGGATATAGAACTTGTATCCTTTTGATTTCTCTGGATATCCTATGAAGTAACAGGACTGAGTCCTTGAATCCAACTTTCTTTCATTAAGATTATAAAACCTAGCTTCTGATTTACAACCCCAGACATGGAAATAAGTGAAGTTAAGAACTCTCCCATGCCACAACTCAAAAGGTGTTGAAGAAACTGCCTTGCTTGGAACTCTATTCAAAATATAATTTGTTGTCTTCAAGGCTTCTCCCCACAAGAAACCAGGCATCTTGGATCTTGACATCATGCTTCTCACCATACCAATAAGAGTTCTATTCCTCCTTTCTGAGACTCCATTTTGTTGAGGTGTCTCAGGTGTTGTATACTGAGCTACAATGCCATTTTGCTCTAAGTAAAGTGCAAATGGTCCCTTTTGTTGTCCTGATTCAGTGTACCTGCCAAAGTATTCTCCTCCCCTATCTGATCTAACAATTTTAATAACTTTACCTAACTGTTTTTCAACCTCAGTTTTGTAAACAATAAAACATTTAAGGGCATCAGACTTTTCATTAATCAGAAAGGTATATCCCAGTCTAGAGAAGTCATCTATAAAGTTAACAAAATTCTTGTTTCCACATATGGTTTTGATTGGAAAAGGACCACAAATATCAGTGTGTATGATTTCAAGCAACCCCTGACTTCTTTTGGCATCTAGTTTTCTAAAGTTGGTCATTTTTCCTTTCAAACAATTAACACATTCTGTTGCAGTGGCAGAATCTAATTTGGGAATTAGCTCAACTTTGGAAAGTTGAAGAATCCTTTCTTTAGAGATGTGCCCTAACCTCTTATGCCAAAGAATATAAGATGAATCATGTTCTAACATTCTTTTTGAATTGACATTTAGAACAGACTGATCAACAAACTCAACTAGACACTCTAAACACCAGAGATTTTCAGACAAGAGGGCAGTTCCCAAAATTTTATCAAAACGGTTTTTCTTAAAGATTTTCAAACATACATCATCAACAGAGAATGCATAACCATCTTTTATTATGTTAGAAGCAGAAAGCAAGTTTCTTATCATTTTGGGCACATATAGCACATCTTTCAGTTGTAAAACAAAACCAGAATTCAGTTTTAAGTTCACTACCCCAATGGAATGCACTGCAACCTTAGTCCCTTCCCCCACATAGACATGATACGTAGTATTTCCAATCTCCTTTTGTTTTTGAAAACCTTTCAAAGAATTAGGTATGTGAACTGAGTATCCAGTGTCAAACCACCAAAAATCAACAGGTACTTCACAAAGATTTGACTCAACACAGACAAGTACTTGTTCCTTTTCTTCGCTCTTCACATAATCTTTAAAAATCTCACAATTAACTTTCAAATGCCCTTTAGTCTTGCACCAAAAACACTTAAGTTTAGACACATCTTTAGGTTTAGCCTTAAATTTGATAGATTTTCTAGGGGAGTCATTTACTTTAGCAGATATATTGAATTTGTTAGAATTTTTAGTGAATTTAGAATTCTTACCAGGACCAGAAAAGCTGCTATTATTGAATGCTCTATTCTCTCTTCCAGGTTGCACATAGTTTGCTTCTTCGATCTCCTTGCCTTTCTCTTGCTTCTGCCGAGTTTCCTCTTGCACACATTGTGCAATCAATTCATCTATGGCCCAGTTCTTGTCATGAGTATTGTAAGAGACTTTCAACTGACTATACTTGGTAGGGAGGGCTTGAAGGATCATGAACACAAGCTGTTTCTCTCCAATGTTTATATCCATGGAGTTTAACTTCTCGGCAGCATCTGACATTTTCATTATATGATCCCTTCTTGAGCCAGTACCTTCAATCTTGTACTGAGTCAACACAAACATATACTGGCTAACTTCTGCCTTCTCGGACTCCTTAAATTTCTTTTCAATTGCAGCCAAATATTCCACAGCAAGCTCTGGTTTCTTAATTCCTCCTCTGATAGTTTCAGTCATTCCAGCTTCTATGATGGAAAGTGCTACCTTATTAGCTCTTAACCACCTCTCAAACTCTGATTTCTCAGCTCTGGTGCTTTGATCACTAATTACAGGCTTGGGATTTTCAATTGCTATATCAAACTCATTGAGAGTCAATAGCAAGTTGATATCCCTTCTCCACTTCTTGTAATTGCTACCACCAGTAAGGATTAGAATATTTGCTAAGTTTAAGGTCTTCATTGATATTGCAGACATCGATGAACCTGAAATCACCATATGAACATTCTAAGTTCTGATTTCATTTCACAGTCTATTGCACATCATAACATCATAACCAATATCCAGGTACACAGTCTTAACAACAATAGTTGATAAGCACATACAGAATTAATGGTTTCGAGGTACAATCTTCTATCATGTTAATCAAAAGATCATACTATTTGAGGGTTCAGAAGATTCAAATAAATTTTATGATGTAGTAAGTTTCTAATCCGAGTTTCATAATCACATGCCTTTTAAAGAGACAAGCATCGACACCCCGTCAGCGGAAACATATTGGTAGATGTCGAACACTCAAGAATAAGATTTGAAATATTTCAGATTACTAACACGTGGATCAGGGATAAAAAACCCAGAAACAAGATGAGGTTTTTCATTTTCCCAAAAACCCAGAAATCCCAATGGTAAAACAGGTTTTGGATTCGAACAGTCAAAATTTTTATTTTTAATGAAACACACCGTTTAACAAAGGAGTCTTTAATCGTGAAACCTAGATCCAGTTTCGAAACCTGATGACCGTAATTTTCTGGGTTTTTTTTTTTTTTTTATTGACTTTGTTTGATTGAATTTAAGAACTCAAACCTATGGCTCTAATACCACATGTAAGAATTAAACAGCCAAGAACAAGATTTAAGTTGCAGTAATCACAATCAAGAAAGCACAATACCTACTACATGTATATTGTTGCAAACATACTAACCTGATGAACCTCCATTGGAAAACGCCATGGTTGTTGTGGTCCAGGCTCTATGTACTGCAACTCTTCTCCTCTCTGGCAGAACTCTTAATGCTCTAACTAAGAATAGGGCTTAGTTCTTAAACGAGCGTGCGTCTGTGAGAGCAGAGATTACAGCATACACACACACACACACACACACACACACACACACACACACATATACCTCTCCTAATCCAATGAGGATCTCCTATTACAATCCTCTTAGGAAATAACTTATGTTTCTAAATCCATATTAGTTCATCTCCATGATAGTATACTTTATCAACAAGAACTTATATTAATCTTCCGATAAGGCTTTCTTAAACTAATCGGTCCAAATAGCTAATGCAAGTTCATCAAAAACCTCATGTTCATATCCTTACAATACCTCAATTTATAAATTCGTTGCAATTTCAAACCTCCGTTAATTAATATGTTAAATTGGCCGTTAAGTGATGACATGGCAAATGTAGGACCCATATTTTTCTGACGTGGAAGACCATGTAGATAAAAAATTATAACTATAAAATAAATAAATTAAAAAATAATTAAAGAGGAGTGGGCCCACCCCAACACCTCACCCTTCTTCCCCTCTGTATGCTCTCCCTTCCTCTTTTTTCAACAGACATCCGTTAATTATTCCGTTAAATTGACCGTTAAGTGATGACGTAGCAAATCTCATATTCCCACAGCCACCGAGCTCACCACCCCACTGTCGCAAGTGGCCGAGTGTCCATATCCTCGGTTATTTACACTGATTGCATGTTCTCAACATCAAAACATTCATCCTTGTACTTATTTTATTATTTTTTTTAATAATATTTGTTTCTTTGCTTGGGAATTCCGTATTAAACTTGGTATAGTTCTCAGATCGAGAATCAGACACAAT
Source organism: Heteromeles arbutifolia (assembly GCA_024362995.1). NCBI lineage: Eukaryota > Viridiplantae > Streptophyta > Magnoliopsida > Rosales > Rosaceae > Heteromeles > Heteromeles arbutifolia. The sequence goes on along the minus strand of JANCRC010000005.1, from coordinate 34,911,439 downwards.
TTACTAATCCCATCATATCAAAGAAAATAGAAAATGAGAAACTAGAAATCAATTGCCTGAATAATCAATCGGTCATTTCAAGCGATCTGTCGTATGCAATCCTTGGGATGAGTAGCACATGTCGAAACATATTCACATTCAATTTGTCAAGGGAAAATGAAAGAGAAGCAGCACACAATTTCAATTCATATATTGAAATGAACCAATACATGTAGGAGAATAAGACTCATTGGAAAACAATGTCAAGACAATAACCTGGCCTCTCCAAACGTTTGGTTGATTGGAGAGGACACTATAGAGTCAACCGTGAGGGGGTGGTGGTGGGGTGAATGGTTATGCCATTTTTTGTTTTTGGAGGGGTGGACAAAAGGAAGTTTAAGGCTGGAATTATTGAGACAAAATTTAATATTGGGATGTTTTCAACAAATTGTGGGGTGTTAATAAAATAACCCAATAATTGATTTATTTCATGGTTAGACAAATATGGGACTTACATGATGTCTGTTATTGCAATGAATTTATAAATTGAGGTATGACATTGCAATGTTTAAAACATGAGGTATGAAATTGTTGTTCAACTCATAGTTGAGGTAGTTTCGTGTAATTTCCTCGGCATATGTATGAAGTTGTGCATAATGTGAATGAGCATGAAGTTGTGCATAATGTGAATGAGCATGGAGTTGTGCTTAATGAGCTAGAAGGACATGGAAAGAAATTGTTAGGAGCATTTTCAATATTTACTCTTCAAGGATATATTTTGTTACATAATATCAATAAGTAGAAGGAATGATTTTTACCATTTCAAATCAAAAAACTTGATTCCCCTTAAATTAAAGAGATCTCCACAAGGTGGATTTTGTTTAATAGTAAATAAATGAAGAAAAAACATTAGGAACAAACAAAGAGTAGGAAATAACTTCATGAAAGTTAATATTTTACATCAAAGTACGTCTATCTAACCTTCATAACCAACCTAAACAAACTAGTCATACCCTGCCTAGGCATCATATTATCAACAAAATATTCATAACCTGCCTACACATCAGATTGTCAACAAAATATTCCTAACCTGCCTAAACATCATAATATCAACAAAAAGTAGTTCTTCACCATCATGGTATCATCTAATCATGTCATTAGATTTACAAAACATTCACAATTTTCCCTAATATGTCATCATGGCAGTGAGCATGTCATAGCAAAAAACTAACATTCACATTCTTTTGACCGTCACTCAAATGTCATTATGCATCTAAGTTTGCAACAAAGTAGTCACATATGCACTCTTCCTTTCATCAAACATGTTGAAAAAGACCCTCAGAAGGTCATGTTCTTTGGCCAAGAAGTTGGTGACTTGAACTAATTCCATGGGAGCCAAAAACTCCATTTTGCTCAACTCACCGTCAAGTTTTTGTTGCATTTCGGTCAGATTTATATCGGTTGACAGTGCATGAACTAGACCATCAAGCTTAGGTCCCACATCGGCTATAGCTTTAGCCATAGTAGAGAATTGCTTAGCCATTTCATCCCCTACTCTTGCCTTCTTGCGACCACTGTTTGATGTGTTACTTTCTGCATTCCTTTGTTGTTGTGTATTTGGTACTGAGAAAGAAGTATCAAAATCATTTCCACTTTCATCCCCACCTTCATTTTGATTGACATTGGCATCTTCAAGTCTAACCTCTTCTTCATCGTCATCTGCGTTACTAGCATTTGCAGCCACATCATGATCTTTTGGAAATGATGAGGGACTTCTAAGGCGCTTTTGGAAACGATACCAAAAATAGAAATAAAAAGTAGCACATGCAACAAATATAGTTAAAAGATAGACAATCAACACATTCAACGCAACATGTAATTTCTTCTTTGTGGACAAACTTAGACGAGCCATTAGTCTACATGATATAATGAAGAAAAAAAATGTCATGAAGGACTTTAATTAACAAGTTAATAAACATATCGGCAAACTGAAATAAATTAACAGTACAGTACACAATCAGTCGCAAAAATTTATATTTTTTTCCTACATACCTAGTCTCACAATTAATGGAAAAATAACAACATAAATCATAGTATACCTGCAACCAGTGAAGAGAGCTCAACTGACAACCTTGTCCTCACTCTTCCTAATTTCATAAAGATGATGAATATTTGATTAATAAACATTTGTGAGCATAAAGAATTAGAGATAAAGTACTCTTCCTAAACAATACAACATTCAGATGAAAAATGAATAAAAAAAAAATGCAACTCGCTGAACATTATTAGGGATGTGGGCAAAAAGGATGAGGTTGGAGCTTATAAAGGGGCTGATATTGGTTCTTTATGCTCAGTGCCGACATGGAAGACAATACAAAGGGCTGGGCGTGGTGCTTATCAGGGATGCGGCAAGACTAAAAACTAAAAATTCAAATGAAACCAATTACTCCATCATGAACTCCTTTCCACGAAGAATTGAAAACTAAAAATTCAACACAGAGATAAAAACGCAGAAGAAGTAGGGATTTACATGTCCGTAATTGTGACGAGAGCAGCGGTCGAGAGAAAGGAGCTGCGGTGAAAAGAGAAATGACAGTCTAGGGTTAATGGGTTTATAAAGGATAGTATTGGAAATAATAAAAGTAAGTGAGAGCATAAAAAGAACAAAAGTGTCATTCCGATTGTCCAAGCAATCATGTCTTGGTTGTCTCGTCATAATGGAACATATGCATTGGCCATTTGAGGAATTGGAATCAGTGAATTTTATGTTATCGCCGTTTGTGATTACGTATGTTGGGTATTAGAAAGCTTTTAGCTTTGCCATATATAGGTAAAAGGGTTGATTAGCTATTGCAAATCCGTGTGGTGTTGACGTTTCTTTTAGTTTGTTGGATGAGAATGTGGTAGGCAGATCAAAGGTAGAGAGATTATGAGTTAAACATAAGGAGTTTATATAGTACATTTTTAAGTTGTCAATTTTTATGGGGTTTCCGAATTGGATGTGAAGAGCAAAGGACCAGAAGTTTCTGAAACAGTATTAGCTTAACTGCATACTGGTTCTTTAGTAGTCAACATAATAGGTTGATTGGTTTGTGGGAAAACGAAGGTCCATGTAGCTTCTGAACGGAATTACTTCAACCAACTTCGAGTTTGATTTTACAAATAATGTTTACCTCAGAATAGCTTTTCCGGATTCAATGCCTGGGGAGCTATATGCTCAAAGTTCTACTTGTAGCATATGTGCAGGTCCAATTACATTTCTATGTTATTTCTGTTCTTTTCAAGCTCCACTGCTGGGCAATGAAATGAGTTAGAGCTCGTTTGGATGTGCTTTTAAAATGACTGAAAGCGCTTTTGGTGAAAACGTTTTTAGAACCAATCCTTGGTAAAAATGCAAGTAAATCATGGAAAAGCAAAATGCTTCCTAGTGCTTTTTGCAGAAAGCACTTCAAGTGCTTTTGGAGCCCAAAAAGATTTTTTCTAAAAGTGCTTTCAGTCATTTTAAAAGCACATCCAAACGAGTCATTAATAATGGGCTCTTCAAATGTAAATGACAATTATTCCACATCTGTAAACGATTAAATTGGTGTGAAGTGCTATTGATTTAGATCATTGAGTCTTGAATTGAGGCCTGAGTCTTTTAACAACATAGAACCATATAGGATTTCTGCACGCGTAAGGTAATTTGCGTCTTGCTGGCCGTACACTATGCCTTGCAGTGATAGCAGACCATGCGTGAGTCACAAAGTACATCAGGCAGTTGGCTTTACACTATGTCCTTTAGTTTATTGCCTATTTCTTACATACAGTTTATGTACTTTGAATTTCAATATTGTGTTCCTTTATTTAGTAGATGAAACTATAAACAGTTTGATGTTATTGACATTTGTTGTTGCTTGTAATAATTTCGTGGATAATCTGATAAACCATTTTATATTTAGGCTGCCAAGGGTGCAGGTGTACCAATCCTTTTGGATGCTGGAGGAATGGACGCACCAATCTCGCAGGAACTATTGAACTTTGTTGATATTTTGGGTCCAAATGAAACTGAGCTTGGTCGTTTGACGGGAATGCCGACTGAAACCTGTGAAAAGATTAGTAATGCTGTGGTGAAATGCCATAAAATGGTAAGTTGTGTGCACTGAGAAGTCTTCATAGCTTTGAATAGATTAGTCAAGCTTCTAGAGTGTCGGTTACTATGACTTGAAATTTTTTGGTTTTTAGTATTATCGTTGCAAAAAGTTTGTCTTCGGTGTTATATCATCTTAAACAGGAAGGGGAATATCGTGCATATATTGGAATCTGAACTTTTATGACATTTTGATTCGGTTTCCATCAGCTTTCTTCCGTTGGCTCTTATGTTGTCAGATCGTACTGATTTGGATGATAGTCATTTAACCACAAGGGAAAGGTGCTCGTATTCTAGCTTGAGTAAGCCGTAGTTTTGTTTTATGTCTAATTTCAGGGCGGTAAGTAAGTCCTAGTGAAACTTGGGGACAAAGGGTCTGCTCTATTTGTAGAAAGCAAAGAACCACTGAAACAACCTGTCATATCTGCGGCAAAAGTACTTGATACGACTGGAGCTGGCGATACTTTCACTGCCTCTTTCGCGGTGGCTCTTGTGGAGGGCAAGTCCAGAAGGGAATATGCTTGAGATTTCCAGGTAGGGCCGACATCATGCCTTATTCTATTTTGAGTACGTTTCTTATAACACTTGCGTCGATGCTTCTTTGCTATTCTCGTTTTACCAGCTGCGGCGGCTTCTCTTTGTGTTCAAGTAAAGGGAGCCATTCCTAGCATGCCGGAGAGAAAATCCGTTTTGAATCTTCTTCAGTCTCTTTGAGGATAACTTGTATATAAGATAGGTACAATAAAAAAATGCCGGCATCAATGGTGGCGTGAGAGAGCATTCAAATGCTAAACCATGGCCTCTGTACATTCTCTCTCTCTCTCTCTCTCTCTCATGGCTGCAGATGAGGAGAAGCCAAGGTCTAAAGGATTTGGGATGGAGGTCACAGGGGGTTCTTAGGTGGCTCCGCCATTGTATAGTAGGAAACTGAAAAATAAATACTCTATTTTAAGAAAAAACGAAATTGATAGAAAACTAAACCCTCAAATAGATAGAAAACTAGATGTGCATAAAGTTGAATGGAGAATACGAGGAAACTATTTTTCTCAAACCCTTTTTTTTCAACTTTCAATGGTCGGATTAAATAAATTGAAAAAGATTAATAGTTAAAAATAAAATGTGTGTAGGTAAAAATAGACGTGTAAATATGATTATCTAATTCTAAAAATTTTAGTTTAAAATGTTGAGTGCGAGGGTAGAGGGTAGTAATGAATAATACATAGTGTGGTAAATTTAATTTAAAAAGTAAGTACGAGGCATTATCAACTAAATGTGGAGTATGTTTAAAACAAAGGAAAACGAATTAAAAATGCTTAAAAACTTTGAGTTTTAACGGTAAAGACAAAATAAAGGATTGACTTTTAGTGTAAAAATGTGATTTTTTGTTAAAATAAACAGTATCGGAAGCTTTTCATTAAAGTTTTCTAAAACAACCCTTACTTTTTTTCCAAACACTTTATGTGTTTATAGGCTTGGAAACGAGTCATATCAATCTTAATTTATATTAAGACTGCAACTAAAATTTCTCTCCTTCTGTGAAAGTTTCCTTCCCCCTTTTTGGTGAGGATCTTCCTCTTGCCCATCTTCTCTGGCGCCGACTCTGGCTTCGGCTGGAGTCGGTCGCCACTTTTTCCTTCCTCTTTCTATTTTCTCATTTTTTTCCCCTTCTCTGCCTTGTCCTCTTTCTTCTCTCCTTCTTCTTCTTCTCTTCGTTTTGTTTCTCTTGCTGCTTTTCCTGTTTTTCCTTTGCTCTCCTTTCCGATCTGACTATTTCTTCCTACCCCCAATGACGTTCCTAATTGCTCATCTTTGCTCTGATCTGCAGCTGCTTCCAAACTGTGAATTGTTGTGGTATTTCGAGATGGTGTGTAGAGTTCCGATGTTCCCAACAGCTCGAGTGTTCACCACCACCACCTTCTCATTGTCTCTGCATTTACTGGCAATGTTGTTCGTGGGTTGCTACGACCTTCATCCTCATCGTTGGCTTCTTCCGCTCCGTTGCTGGCTATCCTTTCTTTGTGGTTGTGCTAGGGAAGGAAATCGAGGTAAGATGCTGCTCTTGATTTGGCGCTGCTTGGCTGTGGTCGAGAAATTGGTCGGATCGAAACCGGCGGCGTATGTAGTAGAATTTTCTGGTGACTGTCACCTTTTTTGTGCATTTTGGGCTTCAACTACTGGTTGGCCTTTTGTAGTTTGTCTTTTTCGGCTCGTGTTTTGCTTATTTTTGTGTATTGTTTGGGCCTTGGCTTTGTATCTGTGTATCTTTTAATTTGTTTAATAGTAGAAGCCTTTCTCCAAAAAAAAAGAAAAAAAGAAATCTTAATTTATAATTAAGTTATTGGATTGATATCATTTTCATATTATCGGAGTTGACTTCTGATTCAAATTTTGATAAGCATCGGATGTGAGCCATACTGTCACATCCCGGCCCGGGCACAGCCACCTCCCAGGCTCGACTGACACACCCCATCCCGAAGGAGGGCATGCTGGCCGTCACGCGCCGCCGAGGGTGGCATGAAAATGGATGGCCCAGATTTAATAAAGAAATAAATGGATGGCTGGGATTTAAAGGAATAAGATTATGTGTGTGTGTGTGTGGCATTTATGAGACATGTTATATCTGCTTAAAGTATTCGACATCTTCATTTGGTCTTGGAGAAATTGAGGGAGCATCAGTTGTATGCCAAAATTGAGCTCTAGAATCAGCCGTACAGGACCACTGCAGGGTCTCCGGTTGATTTATTATTTCACCTGATTTATATTGATGCTTCCGAACTGTGTAAATGGTTACATCACTCTCAGGTGACGGCCAGCACGCCCTCCTTCGGGACGGGGTGTGTCACATACCATCAGTGGATCTAAATTTTTTTTACCTGGAGAAAATTGAAATACGACTTCTTTTATTGTATTAATCTATTATATTTTGAATACATAAGAAAATTTGAAAAATTTTCACGTCAATATTATATATTATTATTATTATTAAATTATATGGACTAATGGAAAGTAAGCAAAAATTTGGAATCTTCATCTCGAGTTTGACAAATATGCAATTTTTTGGGCTACCGACTTTATTTTGACATTTTATTTGATTCCAGGGTTAAAAGTACAGTGTTACATTGTAATGGTACCATGCTTGCATGGGAAGGGAGATTATTTTTCATCAATATATGTTATAATACATTCATATCTAAACTATATATTAATAAAACATTCATTATTAACCAAAATTCTATGAAATTATCAGTTAAACTTTCTAATTAAAACTGAACATGAATAAGAAATATGGGCATAAATGTAATTCTACCCAACCAAAATTTTGCTATTTTTTTCTTCAAAGTCTTACCTATATGTAATTCTAACGTATCTGTAATTAAGAACTAAAAAAAATAAAAATAAAGCCTCTCCCCACTCCCACATTCTCTATCACTCTCTTCATCTCTCCTTCTACTTCAAAAACAAAAATAAAAAAATTTCACACTCACTTTGCGTGCGCCCATATGCTAGTTCAAAAATGAAAAAACTAGTATATTACATCTAGTCAGGTTGAGTTTATTATTGAATTAGATCAAGCATAACCCATACTTGAATCCATATATAATTTTTAATTCGGATCTTCGGATTAAAAGTTTCAATTCATATTCTATTAATTACATTAAATTCAGATCGGGTGATATGTGGATCAAAATTCGCTCCAATGACAGGTATAATTTCGCCACTTTGATAAGAATTTTGTTTTATCAAAAAAATGTGAGGTTTTGGTTCGATGTTTTAAGATAGTGAGTCTGTTTAACTGTACTCAGGGGTAGGATGAAATTCCTCATAGTCTTTCCGAGCAAAAAAAAAAAAACATAATTCTGGATTGTCACCACTTGTTCCCTTTTTTTTTTGAAAAATATGAATAAAAAAACATATCATTTAAAGTTTTTCTTTGTGAGTACATTGATATTTTTATACTAATGGGAGAGAGAGTTCGACTAAGCTAGACAACCTAATTTGGTATTGAATTCATCATTTACGAGATTCAAACCTAAAACATCTCACCCTCAAGTTGGAAACAAGAAAAGAGAGAGAAAAAAAAAAAAAAAACTTACCATTCTATTTCTTGCCTTTTTTTGTCGGTCAAAATTCTATTTTCCTGCCTAGCATTTACTCTCTTTGTATCCTTTGTCGTTTCATTCGTTTCGCCCTAGGACCCATCCTTCCCTCTCTTTGGCGGCGGCGGTAAGCGAGCGAACGAACGAGCGGCTGCGGCCCCAAGTGTGCACAACTAAGGTTTCAAGAAACCGAGAGGGGGACTCCGAAATCGAAATATCTTGGGTTTTGCAGTGAAACGAAAAAACCCTTCACTTCCGTGTCAGGTAACCAAATTTCCTTCTCACAATTCGCTATCAGAAATTTGGAATCTGAAATTTGGATTTACAGTTTTAGCTTAAATGTCGTCGCTTACATTGTTTGGTTACTTATAAATTATTTAAATTGGTGTGGAAAAACTGCGATTTAGGGTAATTTTGTAGATGTTTAGTGTAATTTCATTGATTTTTCGGTTGTGCATAGCATACGAGATAGTTGATAAAGCTTAGAAATTTTTAATAATTCATTGTTTTGGTTTGGCTGGTTGTGTTTGATGCTGCATCCATGGAGGTTTTGCATGTGTGTGCGATAAATTTCGATGAAGGTTTATATCTATGTTTAGCTTTACTCCTGTTTCTGTTGTTCCTTTCTTGTATTTTCTTGATGCTTTTGAAAACACATGCACACACTTGATTTTCGAGATTGAATAGTAATAATCGATTGTCCTTTGTCTTTTGCAGACACTTGCTTGGGTAACAATACCCAGCTGCCATCTCAAGCTATTTTCTTTGGCTTGAGTGTGAATTCCAACTCCTAATGGCTGATGATTCCACGCCTCCAAGTGCCCAGCTTGCTGCAGTAACCTTAAGCGACGATGCCTCCGTTCTAAAAGCGGAGTTTTCTGATAGAGTCCTCATCCGTTCCATTATTTCGCAACCTGATGGAGGGTCTGGGTTGGCTGGGCAGAAAATTCGGATTGGTGGGTGGGTGAAGACGGGTCGCAAGGCAGACAAGGATGCATTTGCATTCCTGGAGCTGAATGACGGGTCATGCGCCAGCAACCTTCAGGTGATTGTGAAAGCTGACAAGTATGACCTTGGGCAGCTTGTGCAGACCGGTACTTGCCTGTCTGTGGATGGTGTGCTTAAGCTTCCCCCAGATGGGAAAAAGCAGAAGGTGGAGCTTGAGGTTGAGAAGGTGATCCATGTGGGTCCGGTTGACCCAGCTAAATACCCGTTGCCCAAGACCAGGCTCACCCTCGAGTTTTTGAGGGAGCATGTTCATTTGCGTTCCAGAACCAACACTGTAAGTTGTTTGCATCAATATGAAACATGTTTAAACTCATAAACCATACATGCAGGTATACTGTGTGCCTGTAGACATTTTTAATTTGTACTTGGGCCCTTGGGTATAGTTGATTTGTTTTTTTATTTTTTTTAATTGTGTTTATCATTATGATTAATATAACTTTATGCACTATTGTATATGTATTTTAGTTCGTTTTGTTTGATTAGAAACATGTACTTGGCCATCAGAGCATTCTGTGGTATAAGTGGTGAAAATGAAAAGATCCGTAGATAATGGATAATTAGTAGTTACCATCTGGTTTTATTTAAAAAAGGAAGAAAAGTAGTAGCAGTTATTGAAAAGAATGAATGAGATATGGGTAATCTCAGCTTCATGCATTTCCTTCTTGTCTTAGAAGTTACAAGGCATAAGCCTTTGCTGGAAGAAACAAAAAAAATTAGGGAGTTTTAACAAAACACTCCCGGTACTGTTCACTTTTAACGCAAAATCACATTTTTACCTTTCCAAGGTACTATTCACTATACCTTTTAAAAAGGACTTTTCATTAAAAAGGAAGTTTCTTTTGGACTTTTCGTTAGTTTTCCTAAAAAATTATGATGTTGAGTATATTGTGTTCTTTGGCGCTTTAGTTTATTTGGTCTCAGAGGAAAAGAAGGAATTTTGACAATCACAGTGGGGAGGGGATGCAGGTGTTACTGGATTAAGTGAGATTGGCCTTCTGTTTGTGCTTCAATTATTTTCACATTTTAAGACATTACAATTTATTGTTTAGCTGATTGGAAAGCAGCTATTTTTAGGAGCCTAATTAATGTTGTGGATTTCAACTTGTGTCAGGAAGTGTATTGTTTACCATTTTAGCTTACTGCTTATTGCTGTACTGCTTGTTTCGGATAGCTTGTCGACTCTTATTAATTTCATTAATATAACTCTTTCTTATAATTTTTTAATGAAATATGAATTATGTGGAGGCTTTTTTTTTTTTTTTTTTCCTTTAAAAAAAAGGTTGATTGAATATGACATTGGTTTTTTATGGAGAGATTTTAAAGGGCAGTTGTTGTTGATGATAATGTGTTGCTTCCAAGGCCTTTTCTAGTTTTATCTTGTTTGTAGGACCTCTTATGATTTTGACAATTAGTGTTTGATTTGATTATATTGTATCTGCTTTCAGATCTCTGCAGTTACCCGAATCAGAAATGCATTGGCATTTGCAACCCACTCATTTTTCCATAAGCATGGATTTCTTTATGTGCAAACTCCAATTATCACCACCAGTGACTGTGAGGGTGCTGGTGAGATGTTTCAAGTCACAACCTTGTTTAGTGAAGCTGAAAAGTTGGAAAAGGATCTGATTGAGAACCCTCCTCCATCAGAAGCAGACATAGAAGCTGCCAAGCTTACCATCAAGGAGAGAGGAGATGATGTTGCTCAGCTGAAATCTGCTAAAGCAAGTAAGCAGGAAATTGGTGCTGCTGTGGCTGAGCTTAAAAAGGCAAAGGATAATGTCTTAAAGCTGAAGGAGCGATCTAAGCTTAAACCTGGTATCCCTCGAAAGGATGGGAAGGTTGATTATACCCAAGATTTCTTTGCCCGTCAAGCCTTTTTGACTGTTTCTGGCCAATTACAAGTCGAATCTTATGCGTGTGCTCTTAGTAGCGTCTATACATTTGGGCCTACTTTTCGAGCAGAGAACTCCCATACTTCAAGGCATTTGGCAGAGTTCTGGATGGTGGAGCCAGAAATTGCATTTGCTGAACTTGAGGTGTGTGAAGCTTTATTGTGGTCAAAGATGTATTGCGTACTTTAATGTTAGGTTGTATATATGTCTTCTATGTTATATCCCAGCGTTATGCTTTGGTCACCTACACTTAAGAACATGTTTAATTCAACAATCTAGCTTAAGCTTCTTAACAGCCTTCCTAAACCCTTTTGTTCTGTTTTAATTCCTATTTGTTTCTTGTGTCTTCTTTTGAACTTTGAAGTATTGTTAAAACACCCCTCTTACTCACTGGTCACTGTTGCTAGAGATGAATTATCTGCTATATAAAGGCAACTTTCATGTCAAAATGCTATGTAGATGCAATAATGTTAATATCAAAATCCTCAGTATTAGGTTTACTTCACTACAATATAGATTTTACAGTGGTCCAAGAAAATGACCATCTGACCTTCTTTTAGGACTCTCTATTAGAATTAATATCTGCTTTCTAGTATCCTTAATTTGAAGTATTGTTAAAGGTCCTTTATTTTCATTGTTTAGTTGGTTGTCGGAATTCAATTCTCTCTCTCATTTTTTTGAATGCTTTGTAAGATTTAGAGAATGATTTGTTTATTGTGGGAACATAGGAGTTGCCTCTTAACTTTCTTTTCATGAATTTTTGTATTTTTGAATCCTATTGCCATGCAGATGTCTTACAGTTTGTGTATTCATGAATTTTTGTATTTTTGAATCCTATTGTCATGCAGATGTCTTACAGTTTGTGTATTCATGTAGGATGATATGAACTGTGCAGAGGCGTATGTGAAATTTCTGTGTCAGTGGTTACTTGACGACTGCAGGGAAGACATGGAATTTATGGCTGACAAAATTGATAAAACTTGCATTGATCGTCTAACAATGGTTGCTAAGACACCCTTTAAACGGATTACCTATACAGAAGCAGTAGATCTGCTAATTGATGCTGTGAAAAAGGGCAAGAAGTTTGAGAACCATGTAGAGTGGGGGATTGATTTGGCATCTGAGCACGAAAGGTGGTCCCTTAGAATTAGTCTTCTGGTTTGTCTTATTATGGTTACTTATTAAATTGACCTCACTGATTCGTTCTGGTTTTGTGCAGATACCTGACAGAAGTATTATTTCAAAAACCTGTTATCGTTTACAACTATCCTAAAGGGATCAAAGCGTTCTACATGAGGCTCAATGATGATTTAAAAACAGTGGCTGCTATGGATGTTTTGGTACCAAAGGTGGGCATTATACTTTGAACTTTGTATTGTTGAGTTCACTGCTCTGTTGTATACTTTAGCATTGTGTATCTTTCGCTTATCATTTATGTTTTTTGTATATTTCAGGTGGGGGAGTTGATTGGGGGAAGCCAAAGGGAAGAGCGTTACGATGTTATTATGGGCAGGTATTATATCATTGGTCTGTTTTAGTGATCTTATCTGCTGTTGTTATTATTGTTATATTATTTAATTTCTTTCCAGTGGAGACGTCCGCAGAATTTCTCTCCCCATACTTTGGAGTGCATAGTTTTATTATGTAATGTTAAAATGAACTGACAAACTGTATGTACCTTGCGATGAATCTGATATTGCAGGATTGAGGAAATGGGTCTGCCTGCTGAGCCATATGAGTGGTACCTTGACTTACGGCGTTTTGGGACTGTCAAACATTGTGGTTTTGGGTTAGGATTTGAACGAATGGTTCTCTTTGCTACTGGGATTGACAACATCAGAGATGTTATTCCCTTCCCTAGATATCCAGGAAGAGCAGATCTTTGAATTAGTCTATAGATTGAAAGGGATGCATTCGAATTAGTTGATATAGGTTCGTGTCCCCGCTTTGCCTTTATCTACGTTAACTACAGTATTGGTTTATTATCACTCGGAAGAACTTAGAACGAAGAACGAAGAATTGCTGTTGTCAAATTGATGTCTTCTTCGAAAAGCAGATCTATTAAAAATGCCGTGTTTTGCGGATTCTTAACCTTAAATTATGTTTCGTGTGATTTCCGGAGCTCAATTGTTATTTTGATTTCTTGCGTATTGGAAGATTATGGATGCATGATTTGTTGCTGGTTGATGTATTTTCTCCTCCATCGATTGTTTTTTCTTTCTATGAGCATGTGAAAGAGTAACACCTAGTTCTTGAACATGAGCCAAACTTTTGATTAGTTATTTCTGGCCCGCTTCTTCTGTTGCATTTGTTTTTCAATCCTGTCTTGATACAACACAATCAGCCGAAGACATTTACCAACAAAACTATAAGATGCTTATGGCCAATTTAGACACTAAGAGCATCTCCGAAGGAAATGTCAAAATTTTAGGTGGAATGTAACTGTCCATATTTGACATCACAAGTCTATACAACCGAAGTGTTATTCATTTACTGGATTTGAAGGTTTCGTGATTAGAAGTCAAATTGAACATCAATGTCAAATTTATTTTTAGTTTATTTTAATAGTGGGTCCTTTATTCCACTAACATTCAACCGATAATTTTTTTAATAACTACAACCATTTAAAAGTATATTAAAATAAGAAAATAACATTCGACAATTTGGTTGGAGAAGTACAAAATTTGACATAAGACATCAGATTGCCATATCAGCCATAAATTGTAATTTGACTCTTATAATTTGATATTTTCTTTAGAAATGGTCTAAGATGGCAATATTTCAATCTTATCACTCCTCGTCAAGTTTCAGCTATTTCACACGATAATTGGTTTGCAACGCTGCCACATGGTTGTCCTAGTTACATACGTATATAGTTTTCCAAATGCGTCTCCTCTTTTCGTCTTTACACACATTCAGGACCAAAGGCCGAAAAACAAGTCAAACTTGAATAGATTCAAAAACATCCCCAAAGAAGCATGCGATGGGATAATGACTAATATGACATGAGCACACTGCAAAGATGACATCTTGGTGCCAATGAAATAAATTTTTTTATAGCATCTTGGTGCCAATGAAATAAAAAAATAGAGTCCATATATTCTTGTTGTATTGGCACGAAAGGTCACGTGACAATGTACAATTTTTATGTAAGTTGTTCTCTTACAATAAAAGGATTGCTTATACGCACACATGTGTGTGCATGCACTTCTCCATGTGCATCCCCAGCTAAAATAGACAAACGTGTTCGGGTTGGATCGGTCCCTCGCATAGCTCCCTGGGGTTTTGCTTCTCGGGCAAGGTTTGCTGCTTGGTGTGCTGCAACTATTAGTTTGAATGGTGCCTTTGTGGGGCTTTTGTTAGGCCTTGAGGCTCACAATCAAAACTAATATCGATCTAAGTGTGCTACTGTTATCTTCGTATAACAGATTGTTCTTTTTGGTTATTGAACTAGGTTGAATACTTGCGCCACAAGTTCCTTAGACTTTGTAATCTTATTGGATTGTTACAGATGAGTTAAGTCTGTATAAGGTTCTTTTTCTTGCCTTGTAAACAAGGACTTTTACTCATGATATTATATGTCCAGATAAAGGGAGTTCATGGCCCCTTCAACTATTTCTTTGATTGCAGTGCAAATTAAAGAAGCAAGGTTAATTAGTTTAGCCCGATTAATCATCGAAATATGAACGAAAAGCAGTTGAAAATGAATCAATGATTTAAAACATGAAGGAAGATGCATTAAACAACAGATCTACTCTACGTAAGCACAAACAAAAGAGACTTGGGCAAAATTATAACCTTGTCAAGCAAGGTTCATCCTCTTGCAGCCACTTCTCTTTGTTTTTTACAAGGGTTGTAATCTTTGGAGAATGAAAGGTAAAACGGGTTTTACTAAAGGGATTCGATACTACAATGCTGGGGAAAAGTAGCAAAGCTTCTAAATCTTGACAAAAATGGCTTTCTATGGTGAATCTATGACTAAAAGAACAGAGTCTGGACAAACTAAAGCTTTCTGGTTTCTTGCTTGTCTGAGAGAAAATTGGGATGTCTTTTAATTGATTGGTTGAGTGTCCCTGTCTCTGGTGTTCCTTACTGCTTTTATAGATTTTTTAGCCCGACTGTTCAAGCCTTGTCTTTTGGTGATGGCCTTTGGAACGTGGTGAGTCACCATTTATTTACCATACTTTTTGCTGGGGTGAGCTGCCCTTTGTCGTCCATCACTTCTCACATAGGCTTGTTGCCTATTCCTTGGCAAAAATGATTTTTAATTCCTCTAGGGTTGTCGAGTTGTCCGGCCCAATTATTCCTTCGCTTTTTGTGTTCTTGGGCCTCCACTATCACTAAGCCCAACATTAAATATCAACTCAAACAAAACGTACTATCTTTTGTTGTCTATCTCAAACTATCTGAACTGATCATCATCTCCCTATGCATTGCATTGGAGCCTCTCTCTCTCTCTCTCTCTCTCTCTCTCTCTCTCTCTCTCTCTCTCTCTCTCTCTCCCCCTCTCCCTCTCCTGACCAAACTTCTTATCGTTGATCACCAATATTCTATCATGATCACCTACTAATGAAACACTATGAACTTCTACTTGATTTTTCTCCTAATCCTTCTAGTCTCCCTCTCCCATGATCTCTTTCCTCACTCAAGTTTGGCCACAAGAGAAGTACAAGGTCTCTCTCTTTCTCTCTCTCTCTCTCTCTCTCTCTCTCTCTCTCTCTCTCTCTCTCTCTCATATATACGTTCTGATGAGTTAACATGAACCTGTGTTTGTTTCAGATGAGGAGACCAAGACTAAGGTAGTAAGAGAATCATCAAATGATTTACGGGTCAAGGTAACTACACAGAATACAAACTTGAGGACTACTATGTTTTTCTTCTCTCTTTCACACAGGCACTTCCTGATCTATTTCATGTCAATCATCAGCTGCTCTACTATTCATCATCTGTTGAAGGAAATCATCATCATGTCAAAAGGAAAGCGTTGCACGAAGTACATTCAGGAGCAAATCCTGTCAGTAATTCTATAAATTCCTCGGCGATCGAAGAAGTACCTAGTAATCGTATGACTCTTATTTTCTTTATCATATATGTTTCTTTCTTTGCATATTAGCTAGCTAGCTGGTCCAAATTGCATAAAGATTAATTTGTCTTTCTTCTTCTTTTTTTAAAGATACACTCTTCATTTCTTTCAAAACTAAAGTAATACTGTACCGCTTTCAACCCAACATGAAGATGTCGATTCACGCACTGTAAAGTTTTCTAAAGTAGTGTGAATGACAAATTAGAGCACAAAAAAATTACTTCAAGCACCCATTACTGTGGTTCAAAATCTGTTTGTACTATCATGTAACTTTCTAAGAATGTAAAGACAAGAAACCTCAATATCATTTGGTAGTTAGTATACTAGTTTCTTGTGTCGAAATTGTAGGCATACATACATACATACATACATACATACATACATACATACATATATATATATATATATATATAAAATAGCAAGTTTAGCTAGCATGCAACTTGCTCAGAAATCTACCTTAATAATTAGGTTTAAATCTTAACGTGGTACGTATACCAATTACGTAAAACATTATAAGATTGAACTATAGGTACACTGACGGAGCCACAATTTCACCTCCCTTATCACTCTACTAGATCAAGAGTTGAGTGAGATACTCACATGAGAATATCCTTGTGATTGGACTAGAGAGGGTAGTGGCAAATTTTATCTGCTCCATCACTCTACTAGATCGAGAGTTAAGTAAGATACTCACATGATGATCTCCTGATGGCACTAAAGCTTTCCCCCTCTGTACATGCTACTGGTGCACGATGCCTTGCATTATGTAGATCATAGTTGTAGTAGTAATACTTTTGAAGAGATGATGGGGTAATGGAGTAGTGACTAGGTGGCCTAAGCGCCTGCTGATTGTGATTGATTTGCTTTAAGACAGTGCGGGGTCAAAAGGCTAAGTTTTTAGTTGACCAATAATAATTCATGAACCGAAAATAGTTATGTGAATTTATTGTTTAGTTTGTGCTAAAAGTTGCCATTTATCGGTTGAGAGGATCTCGACAATGTTGTTGAATTAATTGGTAAATATTTTGTTGGTCTAAAAGCAGAAAAAAGATAAAATGACATTATGAAAAGGATGATTGTACAATTATGAAAAAGCAAATTATTCTTTTCGTTGCTGTTGCTGTATGCTTTGGGAAAAAGTTTGTGGGTGATTTGATAAGAGAGCCGAATGACCATGTATAGGAAAAAAAAATTCATTTTGCTCGGAACACATGTAGTATATTACGTGTCATTATATAAATAGAGAAAAGTTTTATTTTTAAGTTGTTAATTTTTTTAATACAAATATCTCATCACTTATATACTGACAAGTGATGTACCGATCATGTATTTCAGACACATTAAAAAAAATCTCTAGAGCATTTTCCTCTCTATATTTTTCTTTTTCTTTTTTATTTTGATAATTTCAAATCGTTCGAGTCTCAACTTTTCTTTTCTTGACCATTCAAGTCTCATCCATTGAGGTACAAAAACTCCTATTTATAATAACTTTTCTGCTACAAACAGGAAAAAAAATCATAAATGTAAGGAATATATAGGAAAGTAATCTTAGCTCTATTACAAATAGGAGATTAAATTAATGAATATATTCCTAAGATATAATTCTGCATGAGAAGTGTCCTAACCTTTTGAGTCGATCGACGGGATGTCATGTGCGGCTATACTTGTTCACGTTGCGAGGTTTCAGTTCCCTCTCGACTGGTGAGAGCATGAATTCTTAAGAAGATCCTAGTATGGACACAAATGTTTTAAAAGTCTTAAATGATTTGGTAGAATAGTTTTTGGCTTCTAGTGAGTGAGTTCATATAAGTCATCTTTGTCATCTGTTCATTGTCTGTGTTATATGAGCTTCAAATTGTAGTAGTTGTGTGTTGGCATAACCCTCGATCAGTTGATGTTTGTAACCAATGCTTTTATTTCACGTTTTATTTGATGGGCGCATACATATATAATTTGGCTTCCATCGGCAACAAACATTCCCATTGAATGCACGTATAGTTTTCTTTCGTCAGCCCTAGTGTAAGCATATTATATGTCCACGTTGGTTGTAGTTTTGTGCATGAATGTGTACGTATGTCGTATGTCCGTATATACAGATTGAGATTCACTTCGGATCTCTGTGTCTGTGGCCTGCGGACTGAGAGATCCGGACCACTCAATTTCAATATAGCCTTCATTCGTCCATCTTGCTGTCACTGGCTTAATTCACAAAACCTCAAAAACTTAAATAGCCTCGATCTCCATACCTCTCTTCAACGATCCTGATCTCTCATTCTGCAGCCTTCACACACAAAGATCCGGAGTGTAACTCATTCCCTATGTATGACCATGGGATCATCACTATACCAACGTGTTTCTTTTGAGAGAGAGAGAGAGGCACTATATATTGGTTGTGTAGAGGTTCAAACAGAAACAGCAATGCATGAAAACAGCGTGGTCCAGGAAAATCATGTTGCAACTTACTATATTTACTAGTCGAAGAGATGGACCAGTAGTTGTACTTGTAGGAACGACGACGTAATCTGCATGGTCGGAATTTGTGGCTACGTACTATGACTTTGGCGGCCAAATTGATGACGATGAAGAAGATTAAGATATTGTGAGTTAGTGACCTTAATCTTCAGGCAAGTTGATTAGTTCTCATAAATATTATAAGTCAACAATATTGTTTGTGTTCAACTACTTTTTCCTACATATTTAATTTCTCATATAGAGCCAACACAATAACTTTGGTAAAATAACTCTATATATAGTGTACTAATGGCATCCTCATAATGTATATAATGATTGGAGTTTTATACTCTTGGTCACTTGGTAAACAAAGTGAGGCGATATTCAAGGGCGGATTCAAAAATAGTCTTGGGTGGACAAAATATGACAGCTTATGAGTAGTTGTGGAAAAGCACATTAAAATTAAACGACACTATTATCAATCATAAAGGAAACAACATTACAACTTTCAAAAATGAAAGCTTATATGCTTTTCCAATTTCATCTCGAGAATTAGGATCATACTCTGACATTGGAGGCCGAAGTCTCGGGTATGCAGGAAGATTAACTAATATTTCATCCAATTTCATTTTCTTGGAAGATTCACTACTTGGATTAGTTTGGTGGTGGTGGTGGTTGTGATGATGAAGGTTTCTTACCCTTAGTTATATTCAAATACCTCTCCACGTCAATTAACCAATCACAATTCAAATTCCCAATTAACTACTCAACAATTTCAAAATAATAATCAAGGTTAAACATCACAAAATCACAATTAACATAAACCCAATTCATAATAATCACCAACTCACCATCCTAAACTTAAGCAACAATGGGAATTAAAACAAAAATGGAAATACATATTGGAACTAAGAAATTGAAAATTTAGGTTAAAAATACATGCTTGTTCTTCTCTATATTTCCTTGTAGGTGGACGGATCTTAGCAATGGTGGCGCCGGAGAGATTAAAAAAGAAAGTGGAGGTGAATAATTTTGAGTGTTGAAGAGTGAATGAGGTGAAATAGGGTGTGCATGGAGGAAATAGGAGAAAAATGGCTGCTGCCATCACGAAGGGATCTCTCAAATCCCTGAAAAAGCGACATGTAGTTTTTTCTTTCTTTGAGCTACACATCGTTTTTCTTTTACTTAAGTAAATGACTAAAACAACGTCATTTTGGAGAGTATATATGCTGATTTAATTTGACGTCGAACTTTTTTCTTTTGAAATTAATATTGTCAATTTTGATTTTCCATTTTGTTTCATCCCTTGATAATGACCAAAAAAGGAAAGGTTTAGATCACAAGATGACTTGTGGAATGACCTAAGCGAATATTTAGGGCAAATAGCAGGTGACCCTTTACCTTCGTCGTGAAAAGAAATTCAGCCTTTGCAGAATTACGTGGGTTTGAATTCCGTCTGTGATTAATTTAGTATCTAATGGAACAAAATTTATGATTAAACAAAAAAAAAAGGAATATTTAGGACAAATATTAACTTCCTCGTAAAAATAAAAAAGCTCGTAAAAAGTTTCAACACGTGTAAATATAGTTTAGTGGATTCAAAATCGGATAAGATGGAATTGATTATTCTCTATGTCTAAACATCCAAGGAGGCATGGTATTTGAAAGAATTACCAATACGGCCACTGACGTATACGCCAGCAGTACACCGTACACACTGTGTAAAGAGAGTAATTGGACGGAGAAATTTCAAAATATAAAAAAAAAGTCCGTTGTGGTGGGTAAGACGAAAAAAATCAAAATTTTCAATTAAATCCCCAAAATTTAAGCAAATAAGACCATCTCTCTCCGCTCCTCCCCTCCCTCTCCCTCTCCCTCTCCCTTTTCTTTGAATTCCCGTCCACTTCTCTCCGATCCGCCACCGCCACCGCCGCCCTACTGAATCTCTCGTTCCCAAAGAGAGCCTAGGGTTTCCAATTTCAAATTTCGAACAATCCTAGGGGTTTGGAAATTGGATTTTTCCAAAGTTTCTAGGGTTTCCGTTTCAGTTTGTTATTGAATTTCCTGAATTTGGGGTTGATTTTGGGATTGCTGGATCTTGGGGAAATTGAGGAATTGAGGGGAGGTGTGGATTTGGATGAGAGAGGAGGTTGTTGGTGTATTTGTTTGTGCTAGAAGGGACTTTGGCCTCGTCGTTCGGACTGGTGCAAATGTGGATAGTTTAGTTTACTTCTTGGTCTTCTTCATACAAAGATTTTGTATTTAGAACTTTATCAGTCGTCGTTTTCCTGCGAGTTCGAATTTTGTTCGATTACTAGAAGGGCAAGAAGAAGATGATGCGTCCTGATCACCAAAATAAGGTATCTTTCTCTCTCTCTCTCTCTGGAATTGTTGGGGGTTTTTCAAGACCTGGGTTGGGGTTATCATCTTCCATTTTGACTGCTAAGAGAATGTGTTCCGGAATTTGAAAGATATCTTTCAAAATTTAATGGATTTATGATTTTCTTTAACATTATTTTATTGGGTTTTGTAAGCCTGAATTTTCACCATATTATCAATATCTGTAAGGTTAATAATAAGCCCAGTTTGGTTTTTTGGTGGCATTTTTTTTCTTTCCAGTTTCCTGTTTCTTGGGTGAACTGTTCAATTGCTATTTCTATTGTGTTTTCTGGATGCTACTGTTTTTTAAGTAATTTTTTGAGCTATTTATCTTGTTTTGGTCACTCTTACAAGCAGAATGGTTTAATTAAAGAATGTGCTTTGAATATTCTTTTTATGTGGTTTTGGTTCAGATTGTGTTTTATTTTTTGTTTTCTGTTTCTTTGTTGTGGAATTGCATTTCAAAGCAAGGAATCTAGTCTTTTTTATAACTGTTAGATACTCCACAATAGCATACTGTTTTACTCTGCTCCCTTTTCTTCCGGCACCTGATTCTATTACTTTCTTCGAGGGCCGTATGAGTTATAGTTATCACATTGTATGTCTTTGGTTCCTGTTTGAACAGAAATGGTGTCTTGGTAACTCTTTAACATAACTCTTCAAATGAGATCTGTGAATGAAACCTTGACCTGAGGAAGAAGCATTTGTTATGAAATAATTGGTGCTTTTGTGACCGATCTTAGGCTGTTTTTTTCGGTTCATAAAAATTTGCTGGATTTTTCTGCTTACCACCTAGTCTGTCATAAAACTTATGTTATGACATTGTATTTTGTTGTACAAAAGGAAGTTACAATTTGTTTGATTTTTGAAATTTATGTGTATAATATATGCACGTGTTTTTCTAAATGTATTCTTTCTATTTTTCAGGAGCTGAAAGAGATGGACTTTTTCACCGAATATGGGGAAGCTAATAGATATAAGATTCTCGAAGTCATAGGGAAGGGAAGTTATGGGGTTGTTTGTGCAGCTATTGACACACATACTGGGGAGAAAGTTGCAATAAAGAAAATACATGATATCTTTGAGCACATCTCTGATGCCTTTAGGATCTTGCGTGAAGTTAAGTTGCTTAGACTTTTAAGACATCCTGATATTGTCGAAATTAAGCGGATCATGTTGCCACCTTCGAAGAAAGAGTTCAAAGATATTTATGTTGTTTTTGAGCTCATGGAGTCAGATCTTCACCAAGTTATCAAGGCTAATGATGACTTGACCCGCGAACACCATCAATTCTTTCTTTACCAGATGTTACGTGCTTTGAAATATATGCATACAGGTGACTCTCCTGTTTTGCTCATTTATGTTCATTGTTCTTTATTGTTTTTTTCCCATAAATTGTTAAAGTTCATAAATAATGTGTTTAAATATCGAATGTATCCATAGTTGTATTAATTCTTCAATGGTAGATATATTCTCTTTTTTAGTTTTTTGTTATTTATGGAAACCCAAGAGTGAATTTCATGATTAGGTCTGCACTATGACCTAAGAATTAGTGTTTTTGGTTGCAGCAAATGTGTACCATCGAGATCTTAAGCCAAAAAATATACTGGCAAATGCAAATTGCAAGCTCAAAGTTTGTGATTTTGGACTAGCAAGAGTTGCCTTTAATGATACTCCAACAACAATATTTTGGACGGTGAGTCATCTTCAATCGCCAATTTCCTTCAACAGAATTTTATTACTTGTTAATTGTTTCAAACATGCGCATTAAATAATGGCATTGATGTTGCTTATTTGATGCACTTATAGGACTATGTTGCTACAAGATGGTATAGAGCTCCAGAACTATGTGGGTCATTCCTTTCCAAGGTATGCCTTTTCTACCATCAGTGACTTGTATTCAGATTTCAGAGCCAATGCCAATATAAATAGATCATGTTCCATTTTTTTTGGAGGTGTTGTTATGATGCTGTATGGTTTGTTATTGACCTTTCTCGTAGGACAGTCTCTTGTGGCATTGCCTAATTGCATTTATTTTCTACTTGTTTTAAAATGAGTTTATTTTCGACTTGTTTTAAAATGAGTTTATTTTTGAAATATGAAGTTTGATTGGCAATTTAGAGCCAAATAAGCATTGGAAATTTACTTGGCTTGACATAGATGAAATCATGCGTTTATTTCTGTCTGGAGTGTCTTCTTTTTTGAGTGCTTATAGTAAGCAGTAATACTAGATTATAATAATTCTGGTTCAGGGAGGACTATTGAATTCTCCTGGAAGTTGTATCTGTCAGTCAGGTAATTGAGTCAGCTTATGTCCGTTTATCTGGAGTGGTTTAAGTGCTTCATGAGCTTTCTAATTCTGGTTTGATGATCTGATTTTTGCTTGCTTCTTGTTTGCAGTACACGCCTGCAATTGATATATGGAGTATTGGCTGCATCTTTGCCGAGGTATTGACAGGGAAGCCATTGTTTCCGGGTAAAAGTGTTATTCATCAATTAGATTTGATCACTGATCTCCTCGGAACACCTCCGCTCGAGACCATCTCTGGAGTATGTGCCATTTATTCCTCTCTCTCTCTCTCTCACTCTCACTCAATCTCTCATTCATTCTCTCACTCACTCAAAAGCACACATGCATATTGGTGAGTATTGCTGTTTTTTCTCTAGTTACTAATGCTATGGCTATTTCTTTACATTCAGGTTAGAAATGAGAAGGCAAGGAAATACTTGGAAATGCAGAGAAAACCTCCTGTGCCATTTACACAAAAATTTCCAAAAGCAGATCCTCTAGCACTGCGCCTTTTACAAAGGCTATTGGCTTTTGACCCTAAGGATAGACCAACTGCTGAGCAGGTTTGTGCCATATAAATATTTACTAAAAATGCATCTAGCAAGTAGATTTGTGGAGCTTGTTCTTCTCTTTGTTTAACAGAGGTGGACTAAAACTTTTTCTCTTTGTTTGTTTTACACAGGCACTAGCTGATCCTTACTTCAAGGGTCTAGCCAAAGTTGAGAGAGAACCTTCTTGTCAGCCTATTTCGAAGATGGAATTTGAATTTGAAAGGCGAAGAGTCACAAAGGAGGACATCAGGGAACTAATTTACCGGGAAATACTAGAATACCATCCTCAGCTACTTAAGGACTACATGAATGGAACTGAAGGCACAAGTTTTATGTATCCGAGGTTGAAATTTTATTTCTTAACAATCCTATCACAATTTTTTTGTCATATAGAGTTTGCTGTTTCCATAATATTTGTAATATTTCTTCAATGCAGTGCAATAGGCCAATTCAGAAAGCAGTTTGCTTATCTCGAGGAAAATGGTGGGAAAAGTGGACCGGTTATTCCTCCAGAGAGGAAGCATGTCTCCCTTCCACGGTACATTATTTTGAAGCTCCTTTTGTTGTTGGTCAATGTTAGTCTGTATTATCATCGGGTAAAAATTTTGGTTTTGGGGATTTTTCTTTGATTATCTATGTCGTTGTTTTCAGATCCACTGTTCACTCAAGTACAGTCCCCCCTAATGCACGGTCAAATTTGGTCTCGTATGAGAACCGACAGACAGAAGAGGCTTCTAGCAGTTCTAGAGTAATGGACACAATTTCTGGAAATGCACCAAAGGTTTCAAGGCCACCACCGAGGGTGCCAACAGGTAATCCACTGCCTTGTAATAATACCTAGCTAATCTTATTTTAAGGTAGGCAATTTCGAATTAGAATTGGCAGAATTTATCATGATGTAGTGATGATTTATCGACAACCCAGAGTTTGTCTTGGTGCTGAACCAATAACCCAATTATGCTCTTTCTTTTTGTGCAACACCACTTGTTCTGACACTATGCCTATTAAGTAGCATGTTCTGGTCCTTCTGAATATGAGTTTCAGAAGCATAATGACTTTAGTTTTGTCATTCGTATGATTTACTAGCCATGCCATGCCCGGGTTCAGATAAAACCCCAGCTTGGCACATCTGTTTGTTTTGTTATGCTCTAGTAGTGTTAATAATTTTCCTTCCCCTACAGCAAAACCTGGGCGAGTTGTTGGACCAATTCTTCCATACGAGAATGGCAGAAATGTGAAGGAAATGTATGATCCGAGGACATTATACCGAAACGCAGTTCCTCCTCAGTCTGTCTCTCCACACTGCTTCTTCAGAATTCATACTGCCAATCAAGAAAAGGCCGGATTGGAGGTGCAGAGGGATGAATCACATGCTAAACTGCAACCCCAACCCGAACATTGTAACTTAGCAGCAAAGCCTTCTCCGGGCATGGCCATTGAAGTCAATACGAACCCACACTACCCGCCACCCGCCAAAGTAGATCAATTAAACTCGATAGATTCAAAATTACTGCACGCGCAATCTCAGTTTGGTCCCGTAGGTGCCGCGGCTGTAGCTGTAGCTGCTCACCGGAACACTGGAGCTGTTCAGTATGGATTTTCTTGAGTGGGTTCAATATCAAAGAGGGGTGGTAGTCTTCATATTTGAGGAGGGTGGAGTGATTGTATAAAATCCATTTTTTTTCCCTTTCCAATTGTGCCTTGTGTAATTATGTGTATGCACTATTGGGTATTAATCATAATAAAGTGTTATTTTCTAATCTTGGATGAACATTGACTAATGGAAGTTTGAGGGCAGAATCTTGAGTGTAACAGGATATGTCCCAGAAACTTGGTCATGTGATGAGTGTTATAGAGTGACGGGTGGAGTAGACTAATGATAAAGAAACCACAAGTAAGCCACTAGGGTTAGCCTTACTGCCTAGTGGCGAGGGTGAGTGTGGATTCACCGGTTGGAGTAAACAAAGTTCAGGGTACGAAACCTTCTAATGTTAAATAAGTAAATAAACTCAACATTTTCCCACCTCACGAATATATTTTTTGTTATAAGTGAAATTATTACTCTAAACCATACTAAATGGAGGGAGACAGTTTAAATAGGGGACACAATGGGTTGAAAAGCAACGCCCTACCTTTCTATATGCAAATTATTATTATTATTATATAATATAGATGATAAGTTATTACAACTTAGGTATTTATTTGGGCATATAGTTATACAACATACACCTTTTTCTTGTCATCAGAAAATCGCATGTAGTTGAGTAGTTCTCTACTGCTCACCATCATGCTTTATCTTCAGTTCATCAAGAAAAGACTTTCCATTAAGCTTACGTTCACATAAGGCTTTGAAATATTCTTCAACTCCCACCCTTGTATATGCTGCTGGTGTTTGTTCTGTGATCAAGCTAGAGGCGGGGCCAATCTCACCACCAAATCTAGGACTGTGAAATGCGGCGATTGAGAGTCTTTCTTTTACAGAGTTCACGGTTGCACGATGCTCAATGCTACGATACGTCCCATTTGTTAGAATCTGCCACGCATACATGCATATAAGTAAACACAAACTAAAAAGTAATAGCTGCAATAGGTATAAATTATTAAGGATCAAGCTTTGTTTGAAGCAATCGTTCAACAAATCTCTCATAAAAAAGAGGATGCACTCACAAATTATTAGGGATTAGGCTGTATATATGAAAGATTTACATGCTTATATGGTAATATAGTCAGTAAATATGACATGAATAGCACTTCTCTCTTTATACTCAGCAAAGTGAATATTGGTACTAAGTACTGTTGCTGTAAAATTCATTTTTATTTACAAAATATTTTTCTACGCTACAGTGTAAAATTAGTTTTGAACATGAACTCTATATATACATACACACACACACACACACACATTTAAATAAAAATTCACCTGATGATCAATTGTATGAATTTGACTGTGGGATAACATTTTCATCTATGTATCGATCTAGCAAGATAATATTCAAAAGGTTAAAGTTACCAGTGAATATCATTACCTCTAGAATGTCTCCAATATTCACAACAAATGCATCTGGAAGTGGCTTAATAGGAACCCAAATCCCATCTCTCTTTACTTGGAGACCATCCATTTCATTGACTTGTAGGAGGACGGTGAGGCCTACAGGATCAGAGTGAGGGGTCAGACCGATGACTGCCTCCGGCTGAGGACATGGAGGGTAATAGTTCATCCTCGTCGCTTGCAGTCCATCTTCAAATAACTTGGTCACTTCCTTGGCTTCCATCTGCAAAGCTTTTTCCATGTGTGATAGGATTGACATGGCTAGATTTTTCAGTTCCAATGAGTAAGTTTCAAAGGTCTCTCTGCATCATAAAAATATAGGTAAATTATTTGTACATATATCTTATAATAAAATGGGCTCAATATATGTCACAATACATGAAAAATAATTAACTACAAAATGAAGTAATAGTTTTTATTCAAAATTATCTATTATCAGTACATATGTTATAATAATAAAATGTGCCCAATATAATAATGCATGTAAAATAAATTACCTAGCTACAAAATAAAGGATTATTATTTGATTAAAATATTTGCAAAATACTCGATTAACTTATGGAATAGAAAATTGGATTAATGTCGATGGTTTTTTTATTAGACATTGGTGCCATAATTAGAATTTTATCATGGCGGTTATCATGAATATACACATAGGTACGTAGAGTATAGTACATTGTTGTGAATACATTTTATGAATATTTAGCGTACCTATGGGTATAGATTCCAAAGATTTAAGACAATTTACCTCATAAAAAGGCCCAATATAAAATTCTAATTCGATACCAGAGCTTAGTAAAGAATTGAATACCTAAATGCCCCTAATGCACTTTATTCAGACACAAAAGGTTAAATTTTTTAGAAGGAAAACTAACGAAAATGGTTTGAAAATTTTGAGTTTTAACGGTAAAGACAAAATAAAGGGTAAAGTGAATAGTACTAGGATTGACTTTTTAGTGTAAAAATGTGATTTTTTTGTTAAAGTGAACAGTACCAAGAGTTTTTCGTTAAAGTTTCATTTTTTATAATGAAAGTGAGTCTGTATGTGATCCTCACCTGTATCAATGAGATTGTCAACAATAACGTCAGTTTTTTATTTATTTATTTTTTTCCAACTAAATAACATTACACTTCGATATATTCATGTATGCATTCACATTCATATTGCACAAAATCACAAACATATATATTTGAGATAACGAGAGGACCTGAAAGGAGAAGGGAGCTTTGGAAATAGGTGAGGCCTCCTCATTTGGACAGGAAGAGTAGTCAAGAAGAACAAGTCACCCCAATCGAGTTTTTGGTTTTCAGAAATTACAAAGGCTTGTCCAAAACCTTCCACGTCTCCTGGCTGTTGCCAAAACTTTTTCTTCTCTTCCATGGGTAGGCTGAAGAACTCTTGAGTTTCTGTCTTCATTTTCTCCAACAAGGAAGAGCTCACACCATGGTTTACCAACTGTAAAAATATACAGAGTGAATACAACGGCCAAAAACCTACGAATTAGCGAACTCTAAAAAAATTCAGTATGCAGGCAAGGTGAAAAAGCATAGGTTAGGCCTAGAAACTAACAAGTAGCTAAGTTCATCAAGGAAAAGAAGAACAAAAAACTATTAATCAAATTTTTTGGAAGCTACTTATTTTATAGCTTAACCCCTAGGCTTCCACAAACTTCGTTCATAGTATTAGAGTAGATGGTCTCATGAGTGAAGTCTAACGTCCACATGTATTTTACATCACCCAATTTGTGTTGTCCATGTATTAAGTTTGATCACTCGCCACACATGAGTGAGGGTGTTGAGAGTATGAATCCCACAACGAGGAGAGAAGAACCCTTACATGTACTTATAAATAGTTGAGCTACATCTCATATTGCCACTTGATTTTACTGTGAAGTCTCAACTTTTTTCAGATCAGCCATACAATTGATACCTAAATAATTAAAAAGGCAAAGCCATGAATTCTTAAAAGGGTGGGCTGGCTATTTTTCAGATTGACTCACTTTTTGTTAACATGAATTTCAACCAAAGACAAATCAAGGGAAAGTTTAATATTGAAGTGGACTACATGATTACATATTATATTATGTACTAATTGTTTGCACCTAAAATGTACCTAATTTTACTCATTTGGACTATTCGGGCTAAATATGGCATTTGGAGGATTATTGTGTAAGAATGCTAACTTGGAAAAATATTTGGCCATAAGTGGGATGGTTTGACATTATAATATCCTTTTTGTTTTGGTGGTAGAGGTGTACCAAGAGCTTTGTTTAATCAAGACAAATGCATGCCTTTTTGCAAGTGGATGAGAATGCAATATGAGAACTTTCGGGCAATGATATGTGGTTAAAGAAGTTAGCTTGCTTCTTTTAATTGTTTTATTGCAAGTGAGAAATAAACATATGGTGGAGATACAAACTTGCTTATTTTAATATTATTTCACAATGCAAGCGGGGAGTGGAGTGCATCCAGGCAAGTTCAATGTTCTCAGCAAGGGGTTCTCTCAGATCTCTATATAAAGAAGCAGAGGCACAAGAATTATTGACACTCAAACAAACAATCAATCAACTCTACTCAAATCAACTCCTCAAGCTCCTTGTAGACATTTACCTTTAGCCAAGCATCCGTTGTTTTCCTTGTTTATTAGCTCTGCTGCTCACTCGGTAGTATCGATCTCATTTGTAGTTTTATTTACAACCGTCAAAACCATTCCCCAAACCACCAAAAATTGCCATAAGATTAGAGCAACTTGCCCGATCCCTCGGGAACAAGCTCGAACCTTGTATTTGGCATGTCTTTGTACTTATAATGCTTTGTACTTTAAATAAATACATTTTTTGCACAACTCATTTTCAGTCATTTAGTTTACAAGCAATCTACAATACCAGTCATTTACTTTCCTTTGTCAATTGCACTTCTAGCAACTCTTCCATTTACATAGTATTCCATCTCTCCATACAAGTAAAGTCCTTATTTTTAAGGCAAAGAAAGAACCTTGATTTGAGTCACTCCTACTCAATAGCATAATCTCTTGGTTAGAAGTCGAACTCAGATGCAACCTCAATCATTCAAATCCCGTCTACTAGCGGCATCTAGTAGTGGCATGCTTGCATCCATCAGTTTCTTGTTTGAGTAAATTCCCGGCATGCCCACGAGGCCCATGACAAATTTAGGGGCAAACACTAATATTCACATCGCCAATGAAGACTAGATGATACTAGACTACTAAATGACCATCGACAAATTCTTCGAACTCGCGGGCGAAAAACAATCAGAACTATTGGATGAAAGATATAAATGGAAAAAGCTAGGTACTGAAGACTAGATGATACTAGACTACTAAATGACCATCGACAAATTCTTCGAACTCGTGGGCGAAAAACAATCAGAACTATTGGATGAAAGATTTAAATGGAAAAAGCTAGGTAATTTAATTACCTGGAAGAAACCCCACTTTTTGCAAGCAAAATGGAGCCTGGCTAGTTCAGCTTCAGAATTGGTTGATTCTTGGGAAAGCAATTTATGCATGTCAATGGATGGTATCTGGTCAGCAAGATGCTCAGAATTGATGTTCATGTCATGCTCTTGGTAATTACCATCTTGATGATGAGGCTGTATGTATCTGGGTGGGATTGTGACCATTGGCTTCTTTACTAATTCCTGAACACTAGGAACAAGAAGAGAACCACCGTACATACTTTTCCCGGCAGATGCCTTTTCTTCCATAGTTAGCTTTTGCGAACGCTGTATGCGGCGGGTGTTTTAGATAGGCCCTGGTAAAAAGGGTTTTCCATGAGATTTTCAAGGCTCAATCTAAACCCCTCATGAAGTTGTCTTCATTTTAGATTCCTTATCTCTTTTGAGTGTTGGAAGTGGTTGTGGTGGAACGTGAAACGTACAATTGGCTGCAGGTGGGTCCCTGAAACACAAAGCTCTTGACTCCATCGAGAGGGCTCGTATTGTAGCGAAAGGTTTCACACAAACCTATAGCTATATATATATATATATATATATATATATAAATCATTTCACAGGAGGGATCTCCACCCTCTTGACTGTTTGATTTGACTTTAATGAAATTATATGGTTGAGATTGTGTGGCTTGTGTTTTTATCTCAATCACACAATTTCATTAAAGCCAATCCAACGGTCAAGTGAGTGTCCCCATTTTTTTTAGAAAAATGGGATTCCTTTTGGTAAGAGGCCTCTATATATATATATATATATATATATATATATATATATATTATGTTCCTCTCTCTAATTCTTGCCGTGTGTCCTATGACAACGATTGATGATCAATGATGAAGTGAAGAAAGTTAGGGTTTCACCATAAAATTAATTGCTAATATACGGACTGACCTAACCTCTTATAATCCTTTGCAAAGTTTCTCCTTTTGCCAATATGAGACTCTTTTACCTTCATATTCTCACACGCCCCCTCATGTGTGGCGAATTTTCAAACCAAACACATAGACAACATGAATTGGGTGTCGTGGAGCACGTGTGGCCTTTGAGTTTCACACGTGGGTCAACTTGCTCTGATATCATGAACAAAGTTGGGGTTCTGATATGGATTTTTACCACCTGCAAAAGTAGGGATAAAAACACTTAAAAATACTTGCAAGATAACAAGGTAGTCATAGTATAGCAGCTCAAGCAAGGTCGTTTTCCACAGGGATTGAATAAATAATTTGTATTGAAACTAATCCTTAGCTAATTATTTAAAACAAGATTTCGAAAAGGTTGATTTTGGAATTTTAAATAATAAAAATGAATTTTAAATAAAAACAATTTAAGAAATTAACAAAGAAAAACTAAAGAAAATAGTTTTGAAAAATAAAGTTAAAAGCCTAGGGTTCCACCGTCACCCTAACAATCTATGTAGTTTTACCAATTACTTATGAATTACACATGCAACTTTGAAGGTTAGGTTTTCCTTATGCATATTTTCCTCATGATATTCAAGCAAGAACATATATCTAACATGCAATCCGTCTGTGATATTCAGATCAAATATGAACATGCAAGACTCATTAAATTTTGTGAAAATCCTTTGAAAAACCATGCAACCCCTAAGAACGTGATATTCGCCTTAGGTGAAATTACACTTATCAATCACAAGAAGCAATACTCAATCCTTTGGTGATATTCCGACCGAATTGCATCCGATTACTTATCTAAACATCATAATGGTAGCTAAGCATTAAGACATAGAGACAGTTTAAGCACAGTGATTAATAATTCAAAGTAAACATGCATAATATCATAAGCAATTGATTAAAGACTACATATTCATGCTAAGGCTCAAGGCTTCGCCCTAGCAAACGGAAATTAGTTACGAACAACCATAAACAAAATATTATTAAAAATAAGGATAGAAAACACCTTGAAAATAAACTTCAAAGGCTCTCTAAATTAGTGTGTGCGTTCGCTCCTATGTTGCAAAAATAAAACCCTACATAGAAAAGGTCTTAGAATAAAACTAGGAAACATAATAAAATATAAAATAAAAGGTTTTCTATTTGAACTGAAATTCAGAGTTCTCAGAAAATTAGTCTTTTGACCGACCAACTCAACTCCGATTTGGTCCCAAAATGTCTCTTTTTAAATCTTGAGACGTCCCCTACAAATCCTCAGAATGAATATTCTTCAAAATATGCGATCTTAACCTCCAAAATACCCAAAACGTCCAGAAACTTCAATTTGAGAAATTTGCGCCCTGGGTCTTTATTTCATCGCCACATCAAACGGCTTGGTAGAAAAATCTGGAATTTTGATACAATCATCTTGAAAGACTCATGAACATCCTCCAATTGGAATCACTCCAAAATTCATCCGTTTGAATACTTTATACTCAAGAAGAAGTCGAATGTTCTACATTGAAAATACATAACAAAATATCAAAATTCACCAAAATAAACTAATAAATTATAATTAAGAATAGGGTAAAATATATAGTATAATATCGATTCATCAGGTTCCACTATAAAACTATTTGGTAATATGCGGAGTAACACAATATCTTATAAGCCCTTACAATGTTTCTTCTTTCACTAATGTGAGACTCTTCTATCTTCATATACTCACATGAGGCAGCTAAGGCCCACTGGGGCAGTGTAGAGGGGAAAAAAAAATACAATGCTTATAGAACTTGAGTTTATAGTATTTAAGTACTTTAACTGATTAGTTGAAATTTTCAAACAATATGCATAATACGTATCATTTCGGAAAAAATGTGTACAAGTTGGCTGAATGAAATTTATAAAGAAAAAAAAAACAATGAAATTATTGAAAAAATTCTACTATCATAATTTTTTTTTTATCTCCAATATAATTAGAGGTTAAGATCGCACTCACCAAAAAAAGTTTCCAAGTCCGTCCTCTCCGGTCGATTTGTCTAAAAAGAGACTCGCGAGGTTGCTTTATTTGCGTATAATACATTTTCCATTGTGCGTCACTTTCTGTTTGAGCCATTAGTTGGATGTGGACCAGTCACCAACCTAAAAAGCGGTTTCTTCATTTATAATTAAAAAGGAATTTTGACTATTTTTTAGTCTAATATTATCTATATACTAAAACCCGGTGGAAAAGAACTGTTCATGAGCAGTAAATTATCGAAAATAACCCTCACCTGCTTCTTATTCCCAGATGAATTTTTTGTTCTGAACAGTTAATTTACGATTTTGCCCCTCTGTACACGTGTTGCTTATCGTGAAAGGAGGGGAGAAGGATGGAAAAGCCGCAGTTTTCTATTTGCTTCCAGACTCCTCCTATACACGTGTTGGTCATCGTGAGACGGGTGTGCATTGCCCTCGGTGGCCACGCGTCTATCATCGCCGGTCATTCTCCTTCGATTTCTTCGTTACTTTTTCTTTCCGTTTGCCTCTTTCTCTCCGTTCTTTGCTTTTTCTTTCTGTTCGCTTCTCTCTCTGCATCCTCAGTTTCTGCAAATTGTCGAATGTAGCTTTTTTGCTCTTCCACGCCAGTGTTTTTCTTGCTGTCCACACTCGCACGTTTTCCCGTTTGATTATTCACCTTCGTTATTTTTCCCGGAAAATTGCTTGATTCGTGAACGGTGGAGGGGCTACAGATTTCTTCCTTTTTCAATTCGATCGAAATCCCTTTTTTCTTTGCGTAGTCTAACGTGTTCTGGTGAGTTTTTCGTTTTTTAAGCGTATGTGATTCATTTTTTCGGTGGTTTTCGATTTGGAGATAAATTTTATCTTTAAACTTTTTTTTTATTTTGGGGCTGCGCTTATTTGGATGTGTTTTTTTTTTCTTTTTTTTTTTTTTTTTTTTTTTTTTGTATTTCAGAAACGCTTCTGCTCCAATTTTGGGCTTTCGTCTGCAGGTGGTTTTCGATTTAGAGATGAATTTTGTGTTTAAATTTTATTTTTTTTCATTTTGGGGTTTGGTCAGTGCGCTTATTTGGTTGGGTTTTTGGTTTCAGGAAACGCTTCTTCTCCAATTTCGGGGCTTTCGTTTGCAGCTTTGCAAGCCCTTTGTGTTGAAGGTATGTATATAAAATCTATTTTTTCTTTTGGGTTGTTTGTTCAACAGAATAATTTTTTTGGGGTGGTGTTCTGTTCATTAAATTTATCTTCTTAAAACTTAGGATTTGGAGGCTTTTTTAATACTTTTTAATCTTTCCAGGTACACCCATATTTATATCCCAAACAACTGTTTATATGTATCTATTTGTTAGAGAAGGCTTTTGCCTTTTGGGTTCAATTTCATCTGCTCTCTGTATTGGATTTGATGTCTTCTCGGTCCTGTTTTTGATCCAGCAATGGAGCTTGCATTGTCGCTTGAGAAATCGACCAATGAAAAGCTCTGCTCAACTTGCAGTGTAAGACATCCATTCTTATTGTTTGTTGTCTTCTTAGTATAAGATGATAAGGTTTTGGTGATTATATATTGTACCTGTAACATCGTTTGGTTCGTGTTATAAATTAACAATCTTATTATGCTATGTTCATCTTCGAATTCACGACTAACATGTTGTTGAGAAGAACAAAGATGTGCAGTTCGTAGGTCAGTGTTGATATCCTCCTTTATTTTTCCTTTAGTTGAAAAGGTTCTACAGAGACTCTTGTGGCATGATTTTTGATGTTCTGCTTTTACCTTTGTACGTGGAAGCCATCGAGAAAATATCTAAATATGTTGCTCAACTAAGGATAATTGGCGAAGAACACGATTGGTGACATGGAGCACACTCAGTGGAGCCATTTACCGCTGCTGGTGTCCCTACTGATCCATTACCATATACCAATCCAAGTCCAAACTGATCACAAAGTAAGCAATTAAGCTCAAAGCAAAGTTTTAGATTTTTTTTTTTTTAATTCTAATAAACAAAGATTTAGACAAATAAATGTTGGACTTGGCTAAACCTATTGATATAGAGGGAATGATTTGGTTGGAAATATTGGTGTATATTTTTATGCATAAACTCGATTAGATAATTATAACCCAAGTAAAAACACTTTAATTCGTTAAAATGCATGCTATACCAACACATTCGAAGCTCACGCACTATAGCTGTTCATAATTGCAGTAAGAAATGTACTTTACTCGCTTTCAAAGGCTAAATTGATTTATAAATGTGATCCAAAATGTGGTTGTGGCATTTCTTGCGTCAATCGTTCTTCTCAGAGAGGGCTGAAGTATCGTTTTAAGGTAGTGTTATTGTAACTACTTTGTTTGGTTATTTGGAAACACAAACACACATGATTACACGAATCATTGCTTGGCTATTGTCAAACGAATCACTGCTTGGTTATTGTCAAAGTTTCACATGTTTAAATGAAAGTTCTAAATAGTGAGCATTAGCAGGTTTTTCGAACACTAATGAAAGATTAAAAATTAGAATATAATAGAATATGACGTTGTGTTTATAAATTTTTGATCCTTTTTCTAACAACTCTTTTTGAAACCATTTTACTAATATCTGACCTCCTGATTCTTTTAGGGGTCGGACCACAAAAATATATCTTCAGTGCTTCATAAAGCTTTAGAGGGTGCAATCATATTGGAAACTTTACCCAAGACTATTATGGATGTTTTTGCATTGGTGTTGGAATCTATGAGCAGTAAGTTTTTCCATTGGTTTTTAACATCTAAGCATCTATTCTTTCGGCCATTTATGTTTAGGTGAAGGAAAAATTAATTATGTAGAAAATGAATGAATAGAAATAACATAGTAGAGAATTTAAAGTGGAACAAATAAGATTATACTCTTGCTATGTCAATATATATGTTATTTTCAATGTTTATGTGTATGTTAATGTATATGTTTGTGTTCGTATTTTTGCGTATGTCAATGTATAACATTGCTGCAATTAGTTTGGTTACTTTAAAGGAAAGCTTATATGAATTTTTAATCAATGAATTCCAGTTTCCAACGCTTCATTTTCTTCAATTGCAGGTATTTGAATTTTACATGTCTAAATTTTGTTCTCCAATAATTAAAAAGAAGCTTTTGTTCACTGGGCAAAAGCCACATTGTTTCTATGGCATAAAACTATTCTTACATATTTAAAGTATGCAGTGGATATATATGCAGCAGATACGTTGAAAATAAAGTACATTATAAAATATTTATGTTTGATTGAATAATTGATCAAGTTCGTGAAGGTCATTTGAGACAATACAATCTGAATTTGTTGTAGGTAGGCTCAAATTTAGGTAAGAACCATTAATCTCTAATCCAGCTTCACATTATTCTAAATGGAAGAAAAAAAGAGTTTCCACCTATGACACTCAAGAAAGTTAGTAGTCTTTTCTTTCTTTGTTAACATATTAAAAAGTGATTTCCTAAGCATTGTTGTTTTCAATTTATTCATTTGCAGTGTTGGAAATTTGTTGATTATCTCATTGACCATGCCCTTTACTGCCCGCACAAGCGATCGACATTCCAGATCACTTTTTGTAAATAATGTCTTATGTCTTTGCACATTTTCTACACTTCAATTATTTTTGTGATATTCTTTATC